>CM050405.1:65058939-66258939 GCA_027580255.1 Therioaphis trifolii | reverse complement strand
CGAAGCGAAAATCATACCTCTAGACCAACAGGCCGGTTGATTCAAAAAGGCGGAGGGTTGTGATTTAGATCGGCGATTTGTAGCGGCGTAACATGTCTGCATCGACCACTATAGTGTGGAACACTATGAAGTGCCACACCGCCGGCAACACGCTCACGTATTGAGATTTGTCTGCCCGATAGCTGAAAATTTGATTTGTGGTCTTTCGTCTATCTGGTGTTCATTATGAATAATTATCGGTTAAGATTCTAGACGGAATCTGCCGGATGGATTATGTCACGGACGGGAGTTCAATACGGCTAAAATGTCTCATTCAAAAATGTTAATTTTTTTTTGAAAATATTCTTAGGTGGAAATACCAAAAATAATAATAAAGTATACTAGGGAATAAAAAATATAAATATGGATATTAGAAATTAATCAAATGAACCGAGGAATTTTGCTTTTTATAATTTGTATGGCTTACAATTTTATTTATATAGTGCTCAATGTATATGTGAATGTGAATGCAAGTATATATTTTTTTTATTACAAATTATAATTATGTGTATCTTTTCTTATTATTGACATTTAAGTTTCAATAGTATTTCAATAATAGTTTTAAGATTTTTTATCGACATAATATTATACTTTTCAATATTTTGCAATAATTATTAGTTTTACCCCTGAAATTTCGTCATAATATGAGTAATTTTTTTGTTTTACCTAGTGAAAAATTTGGCATTCCTAAAATTTTTATATTGTAAATTGCTTATTACTAAATAATAAATATTTCATCATGTCACTTTTACCTAGTTTACTGAATAACATATTTTAATCGTTTTGATCGTTCGTCATATTTTGTCCTAGATAGTTTTTAGTTAGCTGATTTGTTATTTACTTTTTTGATTCCACGGTTATATCAATGGTAAAGATGGTACCAATACAATTAGGAAGGAAGTGATGAACAAAATGTTTAATTAAAAAAGTTAAAAAAGAGGAAAAGTTTTAATAAGTTGATGAACATTGAAATCTATAATATATTTCAAACGTTTTTAACAATTTTTCAAAGTGTATTTATGTTACTTTTGTAATGAAAACAAAATAATTTAGTTTATCACTTATCAGAAATGATTGAAAACGATTTATATTCTAAGTATATCATTTGAAATACAAAAAATGGTCCAATTCGTAAAAATCAGATACAAATTTACTTAAATGCTTATAAAAAATTCTAGGCCACGATTTTTGAAATTTTTTTAGTATTATTAGTTAAGTACATGAATCTGGTTTTACTATATTTTCAGAATTTATGTCAAATATTAAAAAAATAATTAGAGATAAACTTTAAAACACGATGTATTTTTAAAGTTTAATTTTTAGTTCAAAACTTGTCAATTTTTTTTTAACTTTTTCAAAGTCTTATTAACATATTATGATAAAAATTTCAAGATTCTACCAAGATTATTTTCCCCATTATGGCTAAATAATTAAAACAGATTTCGTTTAAGTGTTATTACGGCAAATTTTACCATTTTTACTCAATTTTTCGACAGCTTTTTCTCGCACCAAGAAAAACTATCGAAAATAGCGAAAAAAACGATTACTTTTTTTATAGAATCTTGGCCCTTCTAGAATTTTTGTTTTTGACTCTTTGTAAAAATGTATGAATACCATTGCCCCAGACAAACAGGTCAGCTTGAAAAATTCGTCAGCGTGTAGTTCGTAAGACTTTAAACCCTATATATCGTGACCTTATCTACAAATAATGCTTCCTTTCATAATTATCATGGTATTTCTAATTTAAAAATTAGTTTTTTAGTATTAAAATAACGAATTTTATGTATCGAAAAAACTGAATGTTTTAAATAAAAAATTGACTCTTTTTGTTTGAAAATCAAAAAGCTGGTAAGTGAGATGATGGTGGTACAAGTTCGTCCATCGTCCTTTCGGTCCTCGGACAAGATATTGGTGATGAATGTATTAAGTTTTAAAGAAATGATGACTCATTTCTTTAGTATAAAACGATTCTGAGCAAAGCTTCAGTCTAATATAATATATTATTATTTAAATACTGTTTACGTATTTTACGGTTATTTGTATAATTTTTGGTGAGTTTTTTTGTAATTTTTGTAATAAAATATTCAATTAGATATAACTCATTTAAACTTCAATTGTTATAACAATTATAACTCATTAGAAATAAACTTAAAAGAAATCAGACAATATCGAAAACAATCGTATAATAATTTATTAAAGTGTGTATAAAAAAAAATCCTGACTAACGATTTTTGAACTTTTGTTAGGATAATTAGGTATGTATATGAGTAAGGTCATATTAAATTTTCAGAACTTTTAGTCAAATATTTAAAATTATATTACATAAAAACTTTCAAACAATTTGGTAAATTAAAAGTTCTATATTTAAGTTAAAAGTGCTATAATTGTTCTGAAAATGTTGTCCAATATAAAAAAGTATGTATTTGATATTGGATAAAATTTTCAAGTTTCTAGCTTCAATACTTTTCGATTTATGACTAAAAACCTAAAATCTGAACAGTGAAAATCTCGTTTACGGCGGATTTATACCGATTTTTCCGTTTTTACTCAGTTTTTCGATCGTTATTCTTGATTACTGGAAAAACTATGGAGATTTTGGAAAAATGACCTCTTTAAAGTACCATCTCAGTTCAATTTGGAATCTAAAAAGTTGCTGGACGAAACTTTTGGACAAGGATTTCTATACGAAAAAGTGTTTACAGAAAAAAAAAAAATAAACATCATTGTAAAACCATTTTATTTTATACCTATTTCATGAATTTTGTATCGTTTGAATTTGTTTTTTTTTGTATTTTGTTTACTATTTAGGTAATAAATATAATTTCTTTTTTTAAATGATTGTTTAATTTATTTAAATATATATACCATTTATACCTGACACTTAAAATGTATAGCAGTTTGAGATGTTATAATATGTTTGAAAAAAAACATCTAAGCAATGTTTGGTTGAAGTTTCATGGATGTTATTTAATAGTTGTTGAAGAGATGTTACAAAAAACACGTTGAAAATATATCCCGTAAAAGACATCATTTACAGTCTTATATAGATGTTGAAGAGACGTTACAAAAAAAACGTTGATAAGATATCCCATGAAAGACAGCATTGCGGTGTAATAACAGTTTCAGAGATGTTATTCATACACAAATGAAACGCTGCAATTTGTGTTCCATGTTTCAGTAAAACTGCATAGAAACATTGCTTGAACAATTTTTTGCACAGTGGATAAGATCCTTCGCTTCACTCAGAATCTAAAATTATATTTACCATGATCAACATTTCAAACTCGATTTAAACTTACCTATACAACGAATTGTATATATATACATACTACTTAACATTTAATATAAAAATGAATTTTTCAAATAAAAAGATAAATTATTTTTATATGATAAGAAAAGTTAGTAAAAAGTATTTGATGGTTATTGAGTATAGTTTGATACTTTATAGTAAAAACTTTTTACATTTTATAAATAAAATAACATAAAATATTTTACTCATTTTGATGTTTTAAACGCTGTAAGTGTTAAAAATTGTTTATGAGTCTCCTATGATAAGAAGTTTGGTGGTTTAGAACGGATATTCTATATGAGGGGTCTTCAACATTTTTATGCAGCGGGCCATGTAATATTTTTTATTAATCTTGCGATTCTATATAATGTATATAATTCATTATGTTAAACTTGAACAGAGTATCGTATACATGTAAGATATATATACATAATATTGAACATATTATCCTCATCATTTCAGATGATAACGCAATAAATCTTCGTGAGACACTCTGTGAACATTGGATTAAAAAAACGTTCAAAAGTCGAACTGTACAGCGTATTATCGTGCATATACCGTATTCGAACCAGGAAACGCGTAAGCAAAAAGTGAAATAATCACAGACTCTGGCTACCAGGGGTTCATCAGCTAGTGTACTTGCTGTGTCGCGACTCGGAACGCGTTCGTATAGTAAGTTCGTATAGTATTTACGTAAGTATATAAAAACGCCGCGCCGATGGTGTGAAAACGTAGGTACACCTCGAAGTAAATGATGGTGCCTATCAAGAGCGCCTGCAGAAAGTTAGGTCAACGAAATATTTCTGGTGGTTTTGTCCCACACACCTCCTTATATCGAATGTAATTTAAATATGTATATTGATTAGAATTAGAAATTAGAATTAGTATTTTGATTAGAATTTAAAAGACTCTTTATTAGGACGCGGTCGCCACATTTGATGTAAATACGTATTTTGTGCGAGTTGAAAATTATTTAAAGAAATTCTGTGATACATTTTTACACATATTCGTTTATTGTATCAACTATTATAAAAACAAGAGCTATCAAACGCTTGGAATTTGCTCCGAAATCCAAAGTTATGTATGTTACTACGTCATTACATCGATTGTTATTGGTTGTGTGCGTATGATATAAATTACATTGAACAATTATTTCATATTAGTGTATTTTTTATCGATGACTGTATGTCGATATAATATTACACGGGAGATCGTTAATGACTGTCACATGTTTAATTGTCTACTGTAATCGGCGTCAAATCGACAATTCTTGTAAAAACAACTATATAACTATTAGTGGATTATTCGATAGTTTTAAAAGACAAAATCGTTAAATGTGTTGTAGAATTTAAGGAAGTTAATACCGGTGTACCTAGAAGCGAATTTAAGGGAGATACAAAGGGGTTTCCCGAAATTCAATCTCATATATGCCAGTACGATCGCAGTGTGTTAGAGTATGACTTAACTTTAAATTAAACTAAACAATTATTTGTTAAAGAGTTGCTGGACGAAACTTTTGGACAAGGATTTCTATACGAAAAAGTGTTTACAGAAAAAAAAAATAAAAAAAAAAAAAATAATAAAATAAACATCATTGTAAAACCATAAGATCCTTCGCTTCACTCAGAATCTAAAATACATTTTGAATAATTTAATATTAATCTCAATTTTTTTTAAATTTTTATTTTTATTTAATGCTAAAACAATTGGTCATTATATTATATAATTATATTTAGTTATCTCAAAATATAAAGAGAAAAATATTTTTGAAGCATTTGATGAAAAGAAATTACTAATACATTTTGAATTCAAACCTTCATAAGGCTTTGATTACAAAAATACCAAACAATAAGAAAGGTAAAATATCAAACATGTAAATGGTGAATTTGACACTGAGACTTAAAAATAGTTTAACTAAAGAAATGATTTATATTTTTTTCTTTGAAATTTAATACCACCATCTCCGTCATCTTGTCCAAGAAGTAAAGTTGAGTAGTGACGTTTAACTAAGATGATACACAAAGCATATAATATGTGAAAATCAAAAATAGCATTTTTGGATATACGTTTCTTCAATGGTCAATAGCCTCCTGAAAATGTGTATAAAAGAAAAAGTAGTGATGAAAAATGAGGGAAAGTTTCCTAGTGGGTACTTAGAATAATTTTCCCGAGTAGAGGCAAATATCGCAGCTGTGGCGATGCACCGAGATACTACATTGTATTTCGTATTTTCGTAGCCTTCTACTACGCACGCTCTAACCATTTGGTGTATGTGCGTTGCATAATTGAGTAATTTTAGGAGCTACAGTTATATTTTCAATAAATATGTCTGTGCCGACACTTGTACAACATGTTATTGATATATATATATAAATATATATATATATATATATGTATCAATAATAAACTGTAAAAAAATAAAAAATAGTTTAAGTGTGCATTATGTGATGCACTTGTTCCAGCGTACCCGACCCACAATCCACCATCGTCGAGAACTAAAGGGATGAAAATCGAAATTCTATAATCGCTATATGAGGGGATTTTTTATTGCACTTGTAATGCGATAATACCAGTAAACTTGAAATTTTTAACTTTATGGATTTTTTTGTCTAATAAGTCGTTTCTTTGAAAAAAATCATGCATAAAAATAATTCAACGTCATAGTTACCAAGTTACTATATAATTATTTTAAAATTGCAAAATTCACCAAATAAATCTATAAAAACACTATCGATGTTACAAAAATATTTGTTTCTTGCGTATTTCAAATTTCGAATAAAATATTCATAATATAATACTTTTACGAATTAGTCTGGTCATATATGAATCATATGTAACTGTTGTTTACTTTTTCGTAAAACAAAATTAGAAATTTAGTAGCAATAATTTTCTATTTTATCGTCAATCATTATTTTTATGAATCTATTAACAGTTATTATAATTATTATTATTAGTGTAGAATACATTTGTTTCCAATAGATTTCATTGTATTTAAACATTGGATTCTTGTAATTTTTGTTTTTATACGACTAGACTAAATGAAAATATTATACCGAGTAATGCCGGAGAGATTTACTAAACACATAATTATTATTTATATGTAATTCCAATTACAGTGTTCACCAAGCCCGACCAAGAGTCGCATAATTTTGTCTTTCTTGTACTAGGATCTCATCCGCATGCAGCGATCGTTGTCAACTTGTTACTGAGCATAGTCATACTCGACGCGTGTCTTGACTGATGAATAAAAAAAAAAAAAAACAATAATATGTCATGAAAAGCAATTTTTTTCAGAAAAGGCTTCTTAAATCTCCATTTATCTCTAAATCTACCATTAATGTAATATACGATTATTAATATAATTGATCTAAATCTAAAAAATCCAACATATATTCGTGTGTTTATTGTATTTCAAATACTAGGATACCATCCGGAGCGATCGATATCCCGCGCAATACAGAACACGGTAGTACTCGAAGGTACCTAAAGAAGGACATCAGAAAACACCACTTCTAGATTTTCTTTAAGTAGGTAGATATTAACTACAAGTGGCATACTTAAAAATATGGCATTGAACTGTTTATATTTCAAATAATATACTGTAAAAGTAACCAAAGACTGGATCACGAACTGTGTGTGTATACAGGAGATCGAAGTAAACACAAAACGTAAACATTTCGTCATATTTTTTTCTTATTTTCGACGTCCCCCTATTATTATTCTTATTATTATTGTCATATGGTATTTAACAAGCATTACAACTCAATCAAATTAACAACAAATAAACTTAATTTAAATAGGATATAAGAATTAAATATAATAACGTCCCCTTGAAAAATTCCATAAATCTTATATGGAAAAAATCAAAGTGCGAAAATAAATTCAAAAAGTAATTTTTGAAAAGTAAAATCTAAAAATTAATATAAATAACGAAAGTATTAATATGTAATATTAATTTTGAGGTTCTTTAAAGAATATAAAAATACCTAAAGTTCACTGATGAGTTTTCATATATGTATAATATTTTAAAACTGTAAGGTATTCACATTCGATAAATCGATTTGTAAAAGAAAATTGTTTTCCGGATTGAAGTATACAATTTTAATAGGTAAATAAAAACATTCAAAAATAAGATATTTATAATTTTTTCAATGCCCTACATTTAGTTAAAAATATTCAAATTTTAGTTAAAAATATTTCAAAATAAACTAATATCGTTTCACACGATATTAGTTTACTGAGACCGGTGTGCGTCCACTTCAATTATTTTTCCCAAACACACACGGCCTTGTAAATGAACACACACGTTATCTACATAATACGAGTACAATCTGTGTTAATTATATGCTATGTACCTAAATAAATATTACTTGGATAAGTATTGATTTGTACACTTCGTGAATTAATCATCATCTCAAGTCGATTTTTATACCATTTTATCAATACAATTCACTCATCATGTTGCGCCCATTGAAAAAAATGAGAGAATACCCATATTAAACGTATTTAATACGTATAATTGAAGTAAATAGACACTTCATAAGCGACAGTGGACCATTAAAACGTTTTGAACGCTTATAGTTACTTAGCAACGTATAATTTAATGAATGAAAAGGATTTCTTATGACGTTACAGTTTAAATTAATTTGATAACTTAAGCAATACAAAAATAACAATGAATCCCTCACCATTTTAAACTATTTAACATTTTAAATTTAGTTACAACTACATAACTAATATTAATAATAAAATAAATTTAGTATATTATTCTAAATTTATTTCACTCAGAGTTGATTTTTAAATAAAAAAAACAAAAATAAATTGCATAATTTAATATCGACCTAATGCATAGGCCAATATTATGGATTTTAATTATGACAACATAAATAGTAATTGGTCATAAATTCAATACTTTTAATTATATGTATGTGTAAATATAAATGAAATATTTTTCCTGTATCCTAATTTAAATATCATAAAATTGTAGGGGCCCCTGGGCTGCAGCCCACTCAGCCCTCCCCTAAATCCGGCCCTGAAGTGTGTCATACTAATTACAACACACAATTTTAGTCCCTGTGATGACCAAAAATATAAAATATAATTATCACAGGAAAATAAATTTATTTTTGAATGTATCCGTTGAAAAGTGTAAAATGGGTATTTAAATTATAATTTTCGATTAAAACTTACTGATTTGTTTATGCATTTAATTACTGGCATTCCTATCTCGCCCTATGCTGTGTCGTCAACTGTTAGAAATAGTGTGACAATGGAATTTCGTATGAAACAATAATTAACAATCAACAAAAACAATTTCCGAATTAACTTAGTTTTCTACTGCCTGTCTTTTATTGACAGGATTCAGTTTGTTTGTTCATCAAGTAAAAATACGCCACTCGTGATTATTTTGCTCATTTATCATCATTGATTTAGATAATATTATAGATATAAAACTTATTGCTTAAATAATGTTGCTGATTTAAGTTATGTGGAACATCATTTAAATTATAATTTTATTCATATTATTTGCTGACGACTCATTAAAAATGTCGTGATAAATGAGTAGATAATCACTGTACTATGTTATTTGTTCAACAATATGAGTAGACACATGAGTAACCGTGTGACTTTATATGGGTATAACTATTTACTGTTTACATAAATATTGATATTTTCAGTCTTGTGAGTTGTTACTAGCAGTAATTATGAAACGAATTTTATATCATATTATAAATTAAACGTAAATAGGGGAAGGCGGGGTCAGTCCGTACGAGAGGCAAAACCGTATGATAAGGTTTTTTGAACAATAAGTCAAGATAGAAAAAAAATTATTGATGTTTTTTGTCCATGACCGTTATTGTTATTGTTATCGATAACTATTAACCTCATTTTTAACAAATTACCGCTCAAATTCTTGTTATCACAAAATATGTGCAATTACTATTTTTTTTTCATATATTGTCATTAAAAACTTTTATACTTATAATTGTTTGATGTGAAAAAAAACTGCATCAAATTACGCAAAATTAAGTACAGATTATTTAATGATATAATATGGAGGAATGTTGCTTATACTTTTTAGTTAATTGCTGTTAATTTGAATACACCTGTCACCTACTGTGGGGCAAAACCGTTGGGGCAAAAGCGTATGCTATACGGAATTGCCCCAGCGTTTTATACGTGGCTATATTATTACGTGTTATAATTTACTTGATAACTTTATATTTTTATTAAAGATGGTTCGTAATTATGTACGTAATTATGAACAAATATTACTTCATAAAGAAATTAAAATATTGCTTTATATAATTATTTTGTTTCGTTTTAAATATTGGTAACCTACCTATTTATCTTATTTTATAATATAAGTATTAAGTTTAATGTTTATTTTATTTTCATTATTTTGTTACTTACATGAATATTTAAACATGTTTGGTTTAAATGTTATTTAAAAAGTTTGTTATGTAAGGTTACAGATCGTAAAGAACTACCCTACAAAATTTTGTTCATAATGAAGTGAAAGTAATAGTTGTTAAATGAGTTTTTTTTTTTTTTTTATTCTAATGTAAAAATGCAAAATACTTGACTCAGGATTTTTAATTGGGGAGGGAGGATATTAATATGTATTGCAAAGAGTGCTTATTATATTTCTACTATTTTACATCATAAAACCATCCATACGGTTTTGCCCCAAGACTAATACGGTTTTACCCCACCTATGGGGCAAAATCGTATTTTTTAGTACTTTCAAAATTTGGATTTTTTTTTGAGTTTAAGTTCAGATTTTTTGTAAATGCTTCAATAATAATGAAGCTAACAATATTTGTGATATATTAACGCAATCCAATTTCAAATTTTTCAAATGTTGTAAGTTTTACAGTGCCTAGAAGTTAGTAGTACGGTTCTGCCCCGCCTTCCCCTACTCGTATCTGTTGGCACTATTTATGTAAATCCACGTCTGGTCTGTATACAAATCAAATACTAATAATGATGGAGTTTTATAAAATAATTTTAGTAATGCAGTAATGACTATGTTCCACAGTTCACAACTAAACCGGTATTTAAAAGTAAATAGAATAATGTGAAGGTCTAAGTTCATGTTTACATATTATGTAGGTATGATAAATACGATAACATTTGTAACAAATGTAACAATTTTTCGGTAACGCAATAGAACGACGAAGATAGTGGATTTTATTTTCGGTGCATTTTAAGTAGGTACCTAATGTAACTTACTTAAAATTATTTGGTTTGAGCAAAAACAAACGTTGATTTTCAGTTAACATTCAGCATTAATACTGTTATTACCAGTGTTGTTATTATTACAATCATCATTTTATCGATATGACCTATTTGCAAATTGGTAATGATTTATTGTATGTACAAAAGTTTTTTTTTTTTTAATGTGTCTTAGTCGTAAGTTTTTTATGATCAAGCCAGAAAAACTTTGTAATAAGAAAAAATATATTTTTTGTAGTAGACCAGTTAATCTTTTTGATCGTTCACTCCAAACAATTCTATATGAACTTGAATGCTTTCGACGTGTGTAGGAAAATTCATCTTTATAAATCTGATGCATTTGAGATATTGAATAGCGGTAATTTTATAACAAACTGATGGAAACTTCTCATTGTACATTTTAATGAATGACAAGAAACCATGTAAATAATAATAAAATCAAATATAAATAACACGGAATATGGAGAGATGTTTGATCATGATAACGTTCTTACCTAATTTTACTGAAGTCAGAACATAATAGTTCGAATGACACTAAAAAAAAAAATTAAATTAAAAATATTTATATTCATAGAAAATTTTAAACGAAGAATTTAATATTGTAAATATCAAAAACATTATCTAGAATCAACACCTATTTCCTTAAAAAAAAGAACATTTACATAATGCCAGTAGAGATAAACTCTAGGCATGCTAAAAACCAGTTTTGAATCGATTGGCTACAAAAACAAGTATTCGTAAGCTATATGAATCTCAAGGAACGAAATTAATTTATATGATGCCAAAATTATTATTTAACCTTTCGTTGAACGTATTTAAAATAATAATAATAATAATAAATGGGTTAAATGATTACGTTTTTTTTTTTATTTAGAATTGTAATGATTTATGTAATAAATTTCAGTTTGTTTATTTATAATACTAGTTATACAATATTGAACACCCTATGACCTTTATAGGAGTCCTATCTGTGAGTTCCAGTATTTCTTTATAAAAACATTAAATTATATATCTAACTAGTAACTAATCAAATATTACAGCGTCCAATCACATATCGTACAAATAGATTCTTGAATAAAAATTCTCGACACGTACGCCATTTAAATCATGTCACAATTCCATGATATAACCTTGGAGCTGCAAAAGCAATAAACACCGATTAATCGACGGGTTCGTCGCATCGGTGTAACACGCAAATGAACCAGCCGTGATCGGTTTCGACGGGAGGATATAAACGCGTGGACGAGAATTACGACGCGAACGCCGCCGGCATAACTATGACCGTATACCTCGAGTGCTTAATCCACATTACACTTTGCAACGTATACGAGTGTGTGTGTGTGTGTGTGTGTGTGTGTGTGTGTGTGTGTGTGTGTGTGTGTGTGTGTGTGTGTGTGTATGTGTGTGTGTGTGTGATGAGTTGTCTGAATTAAGTGTTTAGCAAGTTCGATCCCATGAACACTTACGGCTGCAGTTGCATATTGAACCATTGTAAGTGCACACGACAAATACGACTAAAGCGGCCAAACGCACGTCGATCGAAATTACAATTATTATTATCATTCTTCTTCTTCTAATTATTATAATCATGGTGTGTGTGTGTCATAGTAGTGTACAGTGTACACCGTCAGGCGTGGATCCAAAAGAAAAACTCGGGAGGGGTCATGTTTTATAAAATGAAAAATTATCACAACTTACGCTGTTATAAATGTAAAACGAAAGAAAATGTACAATAATTTTGTATGTACCTACTATTTTATATTATAATAGAGCAAAAAAAAAAATTCGATAAATTATGCATGTAATAATTGTAAAATAAACATAACGTAAAGACCTAATTTTAAATTCTGGAGGGGGTCATGACCCCCCCCCCCTAGATCCGCCACTGTACACTGTGTCCGAATCGGACGTTCGCGTGTAAATAAACGTGTGTGCGCCTACGCGTTTCGCTCTCATGCCACCAGGCGTGTGGTATCCAAACATCAGCCCGGACTAACCGACCGACCGAGGCGTGTTTACCACCGAGGCGGGTTCGATGCATTATTAATATTGTTTGACGACAAAGTCAATGAATACCGGAGTAGTGAATATTACAACGTGCGCGCGATTTAATAAACTTTAAATATGATTACAAACGATCCGGTCAGCGAGGGGTTCCTCGACGGACGCGGCCGCGTAAAGCAGCACGCACACTGGATACGTTCCGTTACGTTCCGTCACGTCATATCGTAGTTTCCGTCAAACGGAAAGCTTTGCTTACTATATATTCTTATGAACAGGCGCACACCGGTTGCGACACGTTACGACACGCCGCGTCTTGTAGACGTTAGGTGACGGATACGTTGCTGTTTAGGGCAAAATTTATGTTTGACGGATACCATTTGTCAACTGCATTTCGAATTTTCGATATTTTTTTCTCTGTTCAGCACAAATTGTTTATTTTGTTTATTGCTTGTATTACATTTTTATACTTAAAATATGGAAGGCGAAATTTTAATTGAGTGTATTCGTAAGTATACATTTATTTATGATCCAACTATGAACTCATCCGAAAGTATTTAAAAAATTTTGACTCATCCCGAAGAAGGTCTGGAAATAATGTATGAAATTCTCCATGCTCGTCTCTTTTTGAATTAATGTTATGTATTCTTAAACGTTTTTTTCCTCTTTTCTCCTCCTCATCTGCGATACTCGCTATTACAAGGAGTTCCTCGTCGGAAGAAAAATCCATCATGATATTCCAATTAAGTAAATAAATAAATAAACTTGAACAAAACACACACCGCTCTTATACGATGTCAAACGTAGAGTGGCGATTCAAACAACGATAAAGGTGGAAAGAAACGTATCCACTGTGCGCCTTTTCAACGTTCCGTCACGTCACGTCTCCATCCATCTCCGAGCCGTGTAGAGACGTAACGTAACGGAACGTGTCCAGTGTGCGTGCTGCTTAAAACGGATCGCAAACACTGCAGGGAACGTACGGGGGTACGGGTACCTATAGAAACGGAGCAATTCGCGTGCATAATTGATGTGGTCCGTCAAAGAAAGTACGGATTATTACGAATTGACACAGGAAATTCGATTAATTATCTCTGAAAATGCCATAGAAAATATCCTAAAATGCCATAGAAAATATCCTAATTAGGGTACCTGCACGGGCACGGGTAGTTAGGAAATTTATCTCGCAAACACAACAACTTCTGTAATATGTACACACGCACGCACACACGCGCGCAAACACACACACACACGCACACACACACACACACACACACACACACACACACACACACACACACACACACACACACACACACACACACACACACACACAGATATTGTCAGGAGATACAAATATCGCACATGCTATACATATGTCAATACATGTGTATAAATGTACAACAGTACAGTTGAATGAAATGTTACATTGCAGCGAGTGAGCTTTGCATTTGTATACTTTTTTGGACATTTTGCGGACGTCGGGGTAGGGACGAAGTCAACTATAGGAGATTTTTCATGTACTCGATGACAGGATCTCCGGACCGACAGGAAAGAAAGAAGTACGAAAGAGATAAAACGAAATTCTTTGAAAAAAATAATAAAATGAAAAGACCCATACTTTCTATAACCCTTTTATATATAACCTGGTCAAAAGAAAAGTCTTTGGTCTTTCTCTGGTATGTCTGCTGTGCCAAGTATTGTAGATAATAATAAGCCATCATGGTGAAATAAAAAGGTCTTGCATCTCAGAAATTATTGATTTAGATCAAATTCGTTGGAAATGATCTACTTCTCGAACCTGGGGTACTTCCATAGTATAATACCATAGTATTTATTTTTCTAGTTACAAAGAACTCACAGTTATTATTTCACGGAAATGTCCATTTTGTTGTGTTTTTTTCATATTGAATTAAATGATGAAAAATATATTTAAATGATTTTATTCAAATGTTTTACAGGACATAAATTTATATTCATTTTGTGTATAAAAATTGAAAATTATATTATGTACAAATGCATTAACCAGCATGAATGATTTATATATTTTTCAATCGTTTCAATTGTTTAAGTACCATATAATATAGTATTATGTATTAATATAGGTACGTGAACGTTATTCATAATGTATTAATGTGCTTAGATTCAGTTATGGACTAGGTCCGTAAAATTGCAATCAAAATTTCGAGATAAAATTGTAATATTAAAATTCAAAGGTCAAAATTGTAAATGGAAAAATTCCATGCCCTATGTTCATCCAGAAAGATCATAATATACTCCTCGAATACAAATAACGTCAGACTATGCACAATCGACTATTATACGAACATTTTTACTGAATAGCACTCATAAAAAGTATAACAAGAAGCTATTTTCAGATAAAATGAAAAATAAATTGGAGTGTTTTGAAAACACTTTGAAGTTTCGATTATTATATATTATTATCATCATTATTATTATCATTATTACTGTGGGATATAATAAATCTGCGTATGTGACGTCTTTATTATACTTCAGTATTATCATTATATTATTTTCTGGGAGTTGAAACGTTATTAGTCTATGAAACCTATAATATAATATGTGAAAATAAACAAATACGAGTGTATGCGCAATAAAAAACATACGACGTATAAAGCAGTCGTTTCCAAGAATACCGTTTGGCGATAGAGATTGCGTTTTTGTTTATTTTTTATTTAATTTGTTTTTTTATTCCGTCCAGGAAAACAGACGCACAATTTTTAATAGTATATAGTTTTCAAAGTGATATTTTATAATAACATTATGTCCGGACACGATTTCGTTCGAATCCGTCCCGAACAAAGAGTACGGAAAACAGCTCCACCGGACCAGATCAATAAGTTGAGCTATCGTTTGCATCCAGACGGTGATATTAACTCTCACGAAGCCCCGTCCGTGATGACCGAATACCAGTCTAAGTAAATATATTTGAAATTTCGTAAACACTTTCAGAAATAAAACGTAACGTGCGAAATTTTAAAACGAAATTTATCGCGTTACGGAGCTATCGCATAATATATTGTTCTACGGGACACGGTGGCCGCGCCCAACTTTAGTATCGTTTAAAAAACTTTGCTTGTAGACATCGCAGTTTAAATTTGAATGTTTTTCGAAAGTTAATTTTCTTCAGAGAGAGGCAAATATTTGTCTGCACATTTTGTTTCTCAACATATTTCTGGTGAGAACAAAAGTTACGATGATTTCATTGTGACGCGAAAAAATTTTCAGAAAATGTATTGTGTCTACACCATTATAATAATTGTTGGTGTTCGAGAATATTCGTTAATCGGTTGTTGGGGAAAAATCCCATTATCGATTATTATTACTCGAATATTCTCGAATCCGCAGCACACATATTATCTAAATAAGTAGATAAGTAGATAAACGAGTTAGTAAGTCTCACATCAGCGGAATGTGCGGCGCGTCCCATGATTTTCTTAAATATACTGTCTTTAACCATTATAATATAATATAATATAATCATAATATACTTATGGATCGCAACATCGAAGGATTTTTTTCCACAGGAACCTAACATAAGTACTCAATTATAAAATAATTTATAGATTAATCAATCACCATGAAAAAAAATAATAAATTCGTATTTAGCCAGATACAGAATAACGGTTAGGACAACACTGATGTTTATAATGTGCGATCGAAATTTGAATCTTGACTGATTCGCTAAATTCAAAATGAGACTTACTGGCACCGAACTGATGCAACCAAAGTTTCTCTTTCTCAGTTGTAATTCAACATATGTTGTACGATCAAAAGTTAAAAATTATTAAATGTTTTTGTGTGTTGTAATTTTTCGAAATGGAACCGTCCAAAAATGGGCGACTTTAGGTCCCGTGGGGAATAGAACTTTTACCGTCTTCACTAGATGTGGTGACCAGTCGTAACGACACTCAGACGTCGCCGAGCCGATTTGCGCGCCGGATCTCCAATCCAATGGCGGTCGAAGATATTGTACACACGTATATTTTAGTCGTTTATAGTAATCGATAAATCGGCCACGACCACGTCTGCTGCGCAGTTGTGTATAGAAAATGTTCATTAAACAAACAAAATTAAAAATCAAGTCGATTAAAAAAAACAAAACTTGACCAGTGTGTCGGTCCGCCGCGCTAACGCGTTCATTACGGGGTTATATAGAACACTAGGTCGTGAGTGCAGCTGGCGCCCCGAGTCAGAGGAAACCTCCTCAATTCAAATTTCTCCAGAATTATATTTATTAAAAAAAAAAAACGCACCACTGTAAAACCAATATGCATTTTTCATTACACTCAGAATCTCAAAAACGTATTGGGTGTAAATAATACAAACACTGAAACACGTATTATTATGTGTATATAATACAGTTGTTACGGAATGTGCCAATAATATAGACTTGTTTAGTACATAATTGTAGATAAATTTATAAGACATAAAGTCGTGAAATTATTAAACGGACGTATGGTAATTGAATTCGAACGAAGAAAATTGAAATCGAATAAAAAATGTTTACACCGAGTTTTTCACTGAAAACGTATCAAAAATACGTCGTTTCAATTTCATTACTTTGTAAAATGTTATACTCTATGGTTGAAAAAATAACCAAAGAGTTTGGCTTTTTGCCGGTAGCGTTCTCGATATCGAAGAAGATTTGATACTTTTGTTGTGATTAAATTGCAGAACAGTTAGAAATAGAACGAGAAAAAAAGTTTAACGCAATTCGTACATTTGGGTACGAGTATCGATAATTATAGGGAAGTAAATAAACGTGTGGTTATTAAAAATTTAACTGAAAAAAAAATTAAGTTAATTTTACATCTCTACTATACGTATGTAAAAATGATCTCAAAACGAACTGCCCCTTAAATGTTTTCCCGAACCACTGCACGATTTAATACACACATGTTTCATTCAACTCATTATTACTCTCCCGAATTTCATTGTTCCTTGCTCATATTTTACAAGTACATTTAAGGTGATTATATTAACCAGCGGATGCTTGTGATATTTTAACTTTAAACAAGACGATGCACAAAGTACATACGTGGAAATTCAAATGAGCTTTTGGGATCTAAGTCTTATGAAAGGTCAACAGTCTCCTTAAACGCGTGTAAAAGTAGTCAGGTTGTGAGACTAAGTCTCCGTGTTAGAATAAATAGTATTATTATGAAATAAATAGTATCATATTAACTCTGCATTGGTTGAGTAGGTACTTTAAATACGACATCTGTGGTGGCTCAGATTACGGTAGTAATCTACACGTAATTTTTGTTTCTCATAATTATTTCGTATCAAATTTTGAAATTAAATTAATTTTGCTCAAACATAGTTTAATGAGGAAATAATACGAGCGTTTTATAATATACTGATGTGAAGCGATCGCGGGCACGCGCGTTGACTTATCGTAAAACAATATAATCGTCTTGCATTACGCAATTATTATCAATCATATTATTATATTATTTTATATTATTATATTATATACTAACAATAGTAACGTTACAGAGTGCGTTTATTTTCGTGTTTAGTAGTATCAAAGTAAAAAACAAAAATACAATCATAAATATCCAGGTATACTTCCCAGTTCCCACTTGGGGTATTCTTTGCTCCACGGGAAATATATGATTTGGATGGGTGCATTGAATTTTAATGAAACGATGGAAAATTTCTTTAGTTAAACGATTCTGAGCAAAAATTCAGTGTACAAATATATCGTTTATATACTTTTTTAGTCCAATTTTTGATAAGTTTTTATTTTTATTTTTATCAAACCTGTTTAAACTTATATTGTAAGACAAAAGAAAAATTTTTTTTTTTCAAAAGATTCAACACATGTTCTAATCTGTACCTAAAGTTTTCTATGCTCTAGTTGTTGTTATAGAGTTCTTATACTTTATTAATGTTAATTTTTAATTTAATTGTTACTACCTACACAATATGTACTATTGTTAACTGCCGATTGGCGTAAAATGTATATAAAATAAAAATAAATAAAATAATGCTTGGATGGTTCACTACATTTCGATACATATTTAAAGTTAAAAATTGATGTTAAGACAATCTATTCCGTAAAAAAAGGATAGTATTCTTTAAAAACGCTTATAAAAAAATCCTACAACACTATTTTTGAAATTTTTTCATTATCGTTATTAAAGTATATGAATATCATCATATTAAATTTTCAGAATTTTTCGTGAGATATTAATAATGTAGAGATGAACTTTTAAAAACATGTTATTTTTTAAGTTTTTATTTTAGTCCAAAAGTTGTCAATTTTACCGTTTTTATTCGGTTTTTCGGCAATGTTTCCTCATTGAAAGGAGAGGAAAATAAAACTGCTAAGTACCATTTAGATGAAATTTCTTTTCTATAGATTTGATGGATGACATTTTTGGACGTTAAGTGTACCAAAAAGTGTTAACAGAAAAAAAATAAAGAAAAATATTAACTTTCATTGTATTAATAGATCCTATACGCTTCGCTCAAAATCTAAAATAGTATAATATGTTTAGTTTAACCGAGTTTTCGATAGTATCTTCAAACTTAGATACTAAGTCTTATAACATTTACATCGAAAACTAACGTAGATGTCGTGGTCGGTTCGGAAGCCGCATCGCGAGGTATTTTATTTCGTGGTGCCCCACCCCCGCGTCCAAGCGTACAGAACACGGAAATGCCGTGCTCAGACGGTATAACGAACCGTTTGGTGTATGTACATTGCATAAGTGAATAATTTTAAGAACTACAGTAATATATTTTCACAAAATAATACGCATGTATTGCTACAAATATGATGTATGAACACAATATTTTCTTATTATTAATTATGTTACGTAATAATATAATTTATAACAATAAATTACAATTATATTACAATGATATTGGAAAAAATAACTTCTAGTGTATATTTTATGCGGTTCGCTCACCATTGTTCTATAACAAACGTTAATGTGAGGTGAAATGTAATTATGCGACTGAATTTAATAAGATCCTGCATGAAATAAAGCTGGGTAACAGTCTGTTATTTGTAAACGTCCTGTACGACGAAAATTGTCCCACATGTAAGTTTTCACGTGAAAACACTAAACCGTACATCAATAAGTTCTTGCACAGAAATAAAATATAGATATAAATTTAATGTAAAAGTAAAGATTTTTTTTTATTTTGCTTTTAAGCGTGGAAATCCATAGAGTGTTTTTCACGAACATCCATCGAAACTATATTTTTGTATGTGTTTAGACAAGGCAATAACCGTATGAATATGGTTATCAACTTGGACATTAACATGATTATGTATGCTTCCGGTGATTTCATAAAGGCTTTTAAACATAAGTTTATCGTTAAATATGATTTTTTTAACGAAATAACATTTAGCATTTTATTTACAATTGAGTAATTCGATATGTACGAACTGATAAACACATTGAATATGATTAAAGAATATTAAAATATGGTTGCCCACCACGTTAGAACCATTTACCTATTTACAAAATATTAATAAGAGTAAGTTCGTGGTATTAAAATAATGAGGAAATATTGTGTGATTTTGATTAACAAATTCTGAATTGATTTGTTATGACTTAAGTATGACTAAAATGTGTAGTTGATAATATATATATATTATTTTTAGTGTAATATTTTAATAATAAAATATACAATTCATACATTATAAATAAGATGAAATACCGTATCATAATGTAAATAGATTAAATAAATTATTTCCATTATATTTATTTTCCGTCCCACATTTACATTC
Source organism: Therioaphis trifolii (assembly GCA_027580255.1). Lineage (NCBI taxonomy): Eukaryota > Metazoa > Arthropoda > Insecta > Hemiptera > Aphididae > Therioaphis > Therioaphis trifolii. The sequence continues at coordinate 66,238,597 of CM050405.1, read as the reverse complement.
ACCCACCACGAACGTCATTAGGTTGTTACTATAAAATACAAAATTCCACATGAGACACGTATCGACGATTACCGTAGGCGTGAGACATGTTATAAACTCTATTGACTCTTTTCCCTCTCCCTCACTATATCTTTCTCTCTCACTCACTCTATCACTCTCTCTTCCTCTCTATTTTTCTTTCTTTCTACGGATTCCTGTACGTTCAATCTCATAATATGAAGTCTCGGTATAGGAAAAAGATTATATAATCTAAGTGTGGACAACCGTTGAGGTCTCGCTTAAGTAGCATTTTCAACTGGCAACACTGTTGCTAACAACGCGTTCACCGGTTTCGACCGCGGTGTCGTGCGCCACCGTAAGACGCCTAACCTCCGTAAGACGCGAGGACCAGTTCGTGACCACGATCCACCGCGTCATTTCGTTGCACGTGCGCGTAATGCGTATTCGACCCGTGGTCGGCGCGAGACGAAAAACGCCATTTTTTTTTTTTTTTATCATTCGTCGAGTTCGTGTTCGCGCGCTCCGTCGTCGTGTAGACCGCGTCCGTACAAAGTCCCAAGGCGTTCGCTCGTCGAAAGAACAACGCCGGTCGACTCACCTCCACCACCTGTTCGCAGATTCCACAGAGAGCACGCACGCACCCGCACGCGCACTGCGACATTTCATCTGCTGCGTGCCACCGTGCACTCCGAACTGGTCGTCCGGCACGTCAGCCAGCCGCCGAACAATAGAGCGCCGCGCGTTGTACGACTGTTTGCTCGTCCCCCGTGCCTTGACAAGGTCGACCATATTATATTACATTGCATTGTTCCTGTATCGCAAGCGCGCCCGTGCTTCCCCCGTCGCTATACCGCTATGGAGGAAATGATGATTGAATATGAAGTCATTAATGTCTGGCCAATGGAGTTGAACAATCCGGATCCGAACGAGTCTGACGGAAGTAAGTCGTCCAACAACGTTGGCGCGTTTGACTTTTGTGTTTTAAGGGTAGGTAATAACACGAGTTTAGAAGAGCTCGCACCGCGAGCGTGCTGAATTATAGTCGGTTTTCTAAACGTATTTCGAGACAGTGTACCGAACTATTATAATTACACGATCAAATAAATTCGGTAACCTTTGTATTTGAATGACTTCCTACCTGACATTTTATAATGTGACCTGGTTATTATTTAAGGACAGACAGAGGGTATATAAGATGTTCTAGACGCGTGTTTATAAATCTCAAATCGACTGAAAAACTAGAATATTTTTTTTTTGTTTATCATTAGCCATATATCGAATATAAAAATTGTCATGTACGCCGATTATTTCAGCGTATATGACACAAACACACACAATAAAAAATATAAACTTGAAAATAGCACGTGTTCTTCCTATGGTGATCGAGTCACACGACCACCACAGATGAACTCTTTATTTCCTCTTTTTGTTTTCTTAAATATATTATATTATCATATCTTAACCTGCTTACACATATTTATTGCTTACACGCTAGTTTGTATTATTTAATATTTTGTGTAGACATTATTGTTATTTTTATACTCTTTTAGTTTTCTATTGCGAAAGATTATACAAAATTAATGTGTGTTCTGTTTTTTTTTTTGTGTTGCATCACAGTCTAAATCTAAAATTATTAATATGGCTTAATACGACAAAATGTACAGCTGTCGTTTTAATACAACTGATTTTACTCTGAGCTCTGAGCGAATAATATAATTGCCTACGTTGCAAAATCGAATCCAACTCACCCGAACTGGTTCGTTTACAATTCGAAAAAAGTTCTCGGCAACAGACACATGCCCATAAATACGCCTGACATAACATGGCGACTGGTCGTCAACGTCGAAGTCGAAAACGTACAGTGTGGTTTGAACGTAATATCATCGACTTTAACCACGTCTCGTCAGTACTTAGGAGACGTGATACGGAGAGCCACACAAATAGAAATCGATCCCCCTCCCCCCGACACCACTACTCGCTGCCGTATAGTTTGTGATCATTGTCGCCCCCGATCGTAATCACCGTTCGTGTTTCAGGCGAATCCGGGAGCGAAATGGAATACCCGCATGTCTATTTTAAACGTCCGCACAATCTGGACATACTGTTGGACATGCCGCCTGCGCCAGAAGAATTGCAAAGGAAATACGGTTGGAGCGAGACGGACAAGTCTAGGAATATATATCTCAGGGTAATGATCTCAGTCTCTCATGACGTTGGGCTCGCCGGATCGTTGGTCCGACGTCGCTCGTCGCGTCCCATAACAATATTGTGTCAAACGGACGTTGTCTTTGTCGCACAGAACCCGTTCACTATGCACCGGAACCCGGTGGCATGGAGCACCGATTGTATACGGGGCAAAACCGGCGTGACGAAAGGCCTGCACGTGTGGGAGGTGAAGTGGGCTCATAGAGACCGTGGTACGGAAGCGGCGGTCGGGGTCGCGACGCAAAAGGCGCCGTTGCGGACGGATGGCTACCATAACATGCTGGGAGAAAACGACCAGTCGTGGGGCTGGAATCTGGTCCACAACAAATTTTTCTACGTAGGAGAGGACGGCCCCTGCAATCACACCTATCCGGCCTTTCTCTACGGGAACCACACATTTTTAGCGCCGGAGAAGTTGATAAGTAAGTGTTTTATATCTATTCATCGTATATATTCCACAGCATTTTCCAGACTTTTCCTCGCTCGTTTTTTTTACCCGGCACCGGCATTTCCAGGCTTTGAAGTGGTCACGAGAGAATCCTTATGTCTACCTTACGCACTTTCCAAATAGACGTATTCGTTTTAATGATGTTATTTAGTTTGATTTAAAAATCGATCATAAATTATAAAAATGATTTATTTATAAAATATAAATTATCAAAATTCTTTGTTCCTTGAGCCCATAACCAAAGAGGAAATTAAAAATTATATTTTAAATAGTAAAGAGAAAACCTCGTTCAACAGAAATGGATTATCTAACTTATCTTAAAACAATTATCGGATTACATACTGATTCCCTAGGAACATATTTTCAATTTAGCACTTGTTACGGGATCTTTCCCGAATATTTTTAAACAAACTCTTATAGTTCCAATATTTAAAAGTGGAGATAAAAATGTTTGCTCAAACTATCGCCCCATTTCATTAACTTTTACACTGTCGAAAATTTTGGAAAAATGTATTAAAATTAGGTTGAATAACTTTCTAGAGAAATCGTTTGTTTTTTCTGATAATCAATTTGGTTTTAGAAATAATAAAGGCACTTCTATAGCTGTGCAAACTCTTGTTAGCTGTATTAATAACAAGTTAGATGATGGAAATAAAGTACTTGGCATTTTTCTAGATGTAAAAGCGTTAGATTGTGTCGATCATGAAATTTTTCTTTACAAATTAAACAAATATGGTATTAGAGTTGTTGCCAACAACTTAATTGAAATTGAAATATTTATTTATTTGCAACAATAATATACATACATTTTTGAAATTATTTGTGTATTAAAATATTGCAGCACCCTCTAAAAGCTGAGCTTGTGCCGAGGGAGCCATTCTTATCAATTTCAAATACATAAGAGAAAATTTAAAAACAAATAAAGATCATATACAATTTAAAAGAAACATAAATAATATTTTGAGAATTTAAAAAAAAAAAATCCATGAAAATGTTAAATACTTAATACTAAATTAACAAAATTTACTAAAATTGTGATAGTGAAATTTGTTTTTCACATATTTTTTAAACAATTCAAAACTTTGAAAGTGATTAATATTAATATTTAATGAGCGACATAATTTTAGACCGATGTGTAAAACCCTGTAACCAAATACTTTTTTAACAATTGGTACATTTACATTTATATTTTTCTTATATCTAGTGTTATGTTCATGATCTTTTGTGGAATTAAATACTTATGTTTATACAATTGAATTAAAACAGATAAATTATAATTAAACTTAAAGTCCTTTACACCAAAATTTTTATAAATTAATGAAGTATTAGTTTGTGTTGGTAAAAATAATAAATATAATATAATATAATACAGATTATAGTAGTGATAATACAGGACAAATGGTTATTACAAGTACCTCCCCATATTGATATACAATATGTATATACAGATTGTACTAGTGATAAAAAAATAATCCTTTTATATTGATTATTAAAAATATATCTAGCTTCTTTAAATATATGAAAAAATTTGCGTAAGGTATTATTTATGTAATTTATATGTTAATTCCATTTTAGTCTGTAATCTAGAATTATACTAAGGTATTTTATTTCTTTAACGTGTTCTAGATTAATACATTTTCGATCACATATATTATTTAAAGTTGATATACAATTTAATGAATGTACTATTAAATTTTTATTAATTTGAATAATTGAATCTTTCGCTTCAAAGCAAATGTATTTTAACTTAACTAGATTTAACTTTAATTTATTTTTACAAAACCAAACGTATACCATATTTAAAATTTTTGTCGCTTCACAGTATAAGGCATCCATAGTTTGTTTAGATATAAGTATAGCCGTATCATCTGCAAAACTTATTAATTCAGTGTTATTCTTTATTTTAATTTCAAGGAGATCGTTAAAAAATATAATAAATAATAAAGGACCTAATACTGTACCTTGTGGTACACCACAAGATATATTACGATCATTACTATAATAATTATCTATTTTAACCTTTTGAGTTCTATTTAAAAAAAATGATTTAATCAGATTATTTGGTATTCCACGTATACCTATCATGTCTAATTTTTTAAGTAATATTTCATGATTTACACTATCAAAAGCTTTATGTACATCCAAGAAGATTCCCATTACTTTAAAATTGTTATCAATATTTTTTTGTACAAAATTATTGACCTTGAAAAGAGTATGTTCAGTAGATAAACCTTTTCTAAAACCAAATTGGTTTTTTGAAAAAAATTATTGTTTATTTAAGAAGTTGAGCATTCTATTTTTGATGCATTTTTCGAAGATTTTAGATAACGTTAATGATAAAGAAATTGGTCTATAATTTCCACTCAATAATTTATTACCTCCTTTAAATAATGGTAATACTATACATTTTTTAAAAGTTGAAGGATACATGCCAGTTAAAAGGGATTTATTAAAAATAATAGACAGTGGCATAGAAATGGCTTTAGAAACTTTTTTTAGTATATAATTTGTGAGATTTTTATCGTAGTAAGAAGTATAATTGTTAATTTTTTTAAGAAGTTTTATTATTTCATTTATTATTTATTTATTTTTCATTTATTTTTATTAATTGAGAGCTTTCTAACAAATCGTCATCAACAAGTTCGAGTAAACAATGTTTTTAGTACTTAACTATAAGAGTGTTAAGTATGGTGATCCACTGGGTACAGTACTTGGTCCACTATTATTCATTATTTATATTAATGATTTACTTCTTTTAAATTGTGAAGCTCAAATTTAATCTCCAAATCAACTAAGATGATGTCAGTTATTAACAATTGGTTTATTGCAAACTCTCTGGAGATAAATTTTAATAAAACTACTTGTATCCCTTTTTCGATTTCTAAGGCTAATATGTTTAATGTTTATGAATGTATCAAAATACATGATTCAAATTGTATAGGCTGTCTAACTATCTGTAACTGTACCTCTTTAAAATCTGCGACTCAGTTAAATACCTTGGAATAGTTATTGATAAATTCTTAAAGTGGAACTTGCACATTAATGAATTAATTAAAAAAGTTTGATGTATGTACAGTAAATTCAAAGTACTTAGTAGATTCTTATTACCAAGCACAATGCGTATGGTTTTGTGTGCCCTAGCTCAATCGGTTTATTTTTATGGAATATCTGCGTAGGGTGATGCATATGAAGTATATTTAAAAACATTATAAACTACAATAAATTCCTTGATAAGAATTTCATTTAATAAACCTTATAGAACAAACACTGACATTCTTTATAAACATTATAATCTAAAAACGCTAAAACAACTACATGCTAAGGATATTTTGCTAAATTTATATCATTTGAAGCGTGGTGCAGTCTTTTACACATAATTATGATACTCGTCAAATTAAAAATAATGTTTTTAGACTAAGAAAGTGTAGTACAAAATTTGGGAAAAGAGACCCTTTTTATATTAGCATCAAAATTTGTAATAGATATTAGGTATTAACATCAGCAACTATAAAAGTTTTAATAGCTACAAAAAATATATTAGTGCTATAGTTAAAACTATTGTGAAATTAAGATATATATAGGATACTATATTATGTATTTAATATTAGTAATTTCTTTAATTATATAATAGTTTATTTACTTGTTATGTTATGTTCTTTGTTATGCTATGTTCTTTTCTTTATTTCTTTTTAGCTTTTTACTTATATACTATACGCTATTATATTTAAACTGGTTTTAGTTATAATTTTGACAACTATGTATTTAAGTATAGAACTCTGTGTATCCTTCACTAGCTTTGCTTTTTGGAGTCATCATCATTTCAAACTTTCCTTTTGTTATATTTTAGATTCTGAACGGAGTGAAGAATGTATTAATTTTACAATGATGTGTGTTTTTTTTTTATTTTTTTTTATTTTTGTGTCTGTCGACACGATTTGGGGCAGTAAAAATGCTTCGATTGCCTTATATAGCAACTTTTCTGAAAGGAAATTGAATACTTTGGGGGGTCAAAAGTTAAAAATTTTCAATATTTTTTTAACGCGCCGGGAAAAACCCTTAAAAAATGAGGGAAAAACGGTATATTTTACCCAAAACCAGTTTTCGACAAAATCAAATTTTTTATTTTGCTATAACTCAAAAACTAATCGATGTAAATACTTGAAATTTTCACCAAATGTTTAGATTAGCGTTCTCTATACACCGTTAAATTTTCAAAGTATTTTGACTTTTATTGAGCTAATTATAGACAATTGAAATTTTCAATTTTTTTAAGTATTTTTTTTTAAAATAACGATAAAATTTTTTTTTTGTGCCAGAAAATCTTGAAAATTTAATACAAGGTTTCTTATAAGTTGTTCCATAACTGATAAAAAAAAATCCAAAATCGTAAGTCACAATTTTTTTTTATAAGTGCTCAAAGTTCCAATTTATACGAAATATGTAAAAATTGCGAAAATTTGCAAATAATTTTGTTGTTGAAAAATCGTAAAATTTTTTTCTTTTATAACTAAGTTTTGAAAATTTGGTACAAGGTTTTTCATTAGTTTTTCTTCAATTATCTGCAAAAAAAACTCTACCGGATTCAGACAAAAAAATTTTATGAGTGTTTGAAATTTAAATTTTTACAAAAACACGTTAAACAACGGTTTAGCCTCAAACGATTTTTGCTATTTGTTTTTTTTTTAAAAAGTATAAGTTGTAGAAACTTGAAAATTTTATCAGTTGTTTATATTGGCATTTTCTTTATATAATTTTATTTTCAAAAGATTTCACTCATTTTTAATCAATTTATAGGCATTTGAAATATTCGATTTTTTTTATTTTTTTTTTTATAAATGTTGATAAAAAAAATGTAGCTCGGACGAAATACTTGAAAATTTAATAGAAGGGTCCACATAAGTTGTTCTAACTCCCATTCAAAAATTATAAAAATACATAGGCACAAAATTTTTTTATAAGCGTTTATAAGTGCTAATATTGACAAAATTCGTCAAAATCATGTATACTTGCTATGTATTTTGTAGGTAAAAATTCATAAAAAATTTTTTATTAGAAGCTAACAATTGAAATTTTAATACAAGGTTGGCCATAAGTTCAAACAGTCAATATTTGACAATTTTTACAAAATCAAAACTTTACACCTAAAATAACAATTTACCGTAAAATAATTTTGAATTTATGCTATTTTTCTTTAAGTACTCGTTATAGAAATTTTAAACTTTTACTAAGTGCTTAAATTGGAATTTTCTTTCCATAGTTTAATTTTTTAAATATTTTGCTTATTTTTAAACTATATATATATATGTATACATTTGTAACTCTGTCATTTGTAAACTTGTAAGAGTGATTCAAAAATTATTCAAATACATAGGCACAATTTTTTTTTATATGCAGTTGAAGTTCAAAAATCGACAACATTTGTAGTTGAAAATGTATAAAAAATTTCTATTCAAAGTTAAGAAATGAAAATTTAATACAAGGGTGTTAATAAGTTTTTCTTGCAAAAAGTATAAAAATATCATGATCGGTTCAATTAAAAAATTTTAACGGGCGTCTGAAACTGTAATTTCTACAAAAATTCAGGCGTTAAATTACGATTTACTATAAACATATTATTCACTGACAATTCATCTTCGTTCAGAATCGTTTTTTTTTTTTTATAATATAAAATAATGTCCTAATCTATCCTATAATGCCTAATCTATCAATACATCTCGTGTATCCCACCCAACTCCTGTATCCTGTACTTAACTTACAATGATTTATCATTGCATTCAAATGTAAAGTACCATACAACTAAACTATCGTAAACCAGGTGATCCCATGATAGAAAGTGCTATACACTCCTCACCATTATCTTGTCCGAGGAGCGAAGCGACGAAGGACGAACTTCCACCACCATTATCTTATCGGCTTTTTTATTTTCTCTTTGTATGTTTGTGAAATGAAATTGAAATTAATTTATTATTTATTATAGTTTATATCTGTAGTTTATAAGTGATTTCACGGCAATAATTGAACGTTTACACTTTAGAACGCTTAATATCCAGTTGCGTTCTGCCTAATATAATCATTGTTTTCACTTTATAAGTTTGATAGTACAGTTGTACTCTTAAACGTTGTGTGTAATATTTTATTCGTTGTTTAATTTGTATTATATGACTTACAGTATACGAGACATTTTTGAATTTATCTATAAAACTTAATTGTGGGAAATTGTTGGCGGGAAAATTTTGCACGTGGAAAATCACGAGGGGATACGTCTCTGCATGGAAAATATGTCTGTGAGCATAGGCAGAAATTTGGTTACATCTGTGGGGAGGGGGCATGACATTTTTCAGAAAAATTTTCAGACGAGTTTCAGTTACTTTAAATTTAGAGTATTGACACCGCTAATTGCTAGTAACGGTGGAACAATTAGTAAACTAAAGTAAAGGAATATTCCGAGAGGGCTTGATAACCCTCTAGAGGAGCTTGAGCAGCCCAAGTCCCCTCCGATATCCACCTAGGTCCGCGAGGAAACACCATGAGAGAGAATGTTCGCTGGGAAATGTAACCCGACGACGGTTTGTTAACGGTCTAAGTTTTGTTCACAGTGGCTTTGGACATGGACCTGGGCACGTTGTCATTCGAGGCGGATGGCCGGTTTTGCGGAGTGGCGGTGGAAGGCCTCAATGGTTTGGAACTGTTCCCCATAATCAGCACCGTCTGGGGTCACTGCCAAGTCACTTTAAAATACATCGGCGGACTAACCCGTAAGTGCTCGGCAATTGTTGTCGAATTGTCAAAAGTAATCGCCTAATGGCATTGGGTAAATCGTTTTAGGCGAGCCGTCTTCGCTGAAACACCTGTGCAGAAGAGCCATCAGAAAGCAAATGGGTACCGAATCCCTAGAGGAAAATGCTAAACAATTGGAACTGCCGCGTTCTCTATACTCTTACTTATTATACAAAGACGGTGTCTAAAACTTCTCATCGCTGTACTGAAAATATTTATTTATTTATTTTATAGTTTATTTTATTCAATCATGTTATGAAACAAAACTTTGATTTTTACCAGATTCCTCCTTTAATTGCTTTGTAGATATATACATATACATATATGTGCCATAACTCCCACGACATCATCAAATCATTGCCCTCTCACTCTCTCACTGATTACCTGTAACCTTATCTACCTCGACCAAGTTCATTTATCGAGTCCTCATGTAAAAATTATATACAAGTTATTTAATTTTTACTATTTTTTTTTTTTGCACTATTCATATAGCATTATCAAATCGTGTTATGTTCCCAATAAGTTCTTAGTAGGTACCTATATTAAGAGCTTTGTTTATAATTCTAAAACTAAAAACTATTGTTTTTACTTAGAGTTTATATTATTTTCTTATTACTATCATTTTTTTTTTTTTTTTTTTTTTTATAGAACCTATTTTAGAAACTAACTTTATGAATGAGAATTGAAATTAATTTTCATCATCCCTATTTTTTTTTTTTTTTGAGGAAAAACAATTATAATTTGTAATAGATACACTCATTAATTCCGTTTAACAAATATCGTAAACCAGTTTCAACATTTTTGTTTAATTTTCTATACTTACACTTTAATTTGTAATTGATATGGATTTAATTCAAGAAAAATATATATATTTTATTTTTGATTTAAATTTTTCAAAATAAAAAAAAACTATTTAATTTATGATGAAGATTTTCCTATTTTGTAAGATGTATATGAGATAATAATCAAATGAATATAAAAAAGAAAATGTTTTCTTTTCTTAATGTTTTGGTAGTTTAAATTATTATCCTCTTTTTTATTTTTGGTAAACATTTACCAAAGCTTGTAGTTAAGTTAAAATGTCTTAATGTTTGTAAAGCTAATTAATAGATTTTTAATTGTTAATTGCTACGGTACCTAAATAACTGTTTTTATTGAACAAATACAAAAACTAAAGCTGTAAATAGACTTGATGTATATATTTTTTTTTAAGATTATTTCAGAAAATAATGGAAAAGTTACTATTATTATATAATTATCAATTGTATTGTGTTCATCGAAAAATATAACTGCCAATAAACCAAATAATATCAATTAAAAGAATGTTTTGCATATTTTGTTTTATTGTTGTGTGAGTATGATTTCAAAATCACCTTTTGACATTTGATTTCAATTATTTTGTTTAATGAAGTATAAAGTACTATTGTGAATGTTTTAGCGAATCATTGTACTTCAGTTAAATTATGTATTAAATTCAAACTGTTGTTTACTGTTTGTAAATTACATAATATCAATAATGTAATTCCTCAAGTAATGTTTCAATTTTTTTTTTTAAAAAAAAACAGTTTTTTCCCATATTTTATTTATTAGGGGAGACCAGAGTAAGTTGACAAACCTTAGGTTTGATGTACTCTCAAATGGCTAATTTTTATGCTACAAGTCCAAATTCTATACCAAATTAAAATTTAACTTGTGGAACAGTAGAAAAAAAATATCAGTGTCAAAATTTTTCTTTAAGCCAATTTTTTTTTAAATTAAAAAAAAAAAATCAAAATTCGTCATCTTACCCATGTGCTGGGGTAAGATGACTTACACATATAAATAAACCCAACGACCTTTAGTATTATATATAATAACATTTAAACAACTTATATTAATAAAACAACTTCTTTAATGAGAATAACATTAAAATTTAACAAACATTGTTAATAATAGGTAGGTACCTATTTCATAATACCAATTAAATATATATACCTATTAATATATTTTAACAGTCTTGAATATATATATTTTTTCAAGTATCTCCTAAATGTTGCCTCAGATACGCCAAAACGTTTAGCCGATTTATTGCACAATGGATGACTATCAGTCATCAGAGTAATAGTCTTCAATAGCACTTAATAATTGATTCTTGTCCCATACAGATTGAGTTTTTCTAATGTACATCCTAGGCATGGTGCCTGAAATATAATAAATAGCACCTACATAAATAATACGGTAGTAATTTTTATTAACTTATTTATGATAAGTTATGGCAAAATATTATATTGTGTAAATATTACACATTGGGGTAAATTGACGATCGTCATCTTACCCGCGTCAATTTACCACGACTCGTAATATTTTACATAATACAATATTTTTTTAATTCAAATAAATCAAATATACTACTCACCTTCATGAAAATCAACCTCACAAAACGATCTTTTAAGTTCACATAAATAAATTACAAATATTATTTACCGTTCTTCAAAAACCGTTATGCCGGTGGGCAGAAACTCAACAGTTTGAAGTATGATAGGTATCACACATTTGTACATAAAAGTGATTGGTGTTATCAAAACTCATAGATAATAAAGATATTATCTATGTCAAAACTGTATAAAATCGAATAAAATAGACGTACCTAACTTCATACTATTTAATTATCTTATAACCTCGATAAATCATATAATCTATAATCAGTTTGATCAATTTGTCATCTTACCCGGGTCGTCAACTTACCCTGGTCTCCCCTACCCCTACGTAGTACGTATCATAGTTAATACATAGTCAATACACACATAATAGGTAGGTAATATTAATTATTTTCATAAAATGTTTAATAAATTCATTGGTTTTTTGTGGGATTGCTGTTAATTAGTCCTAATTAATCAAATTAATCAATCTTTTAAGTTCTAGTTAAAACAACACGTTTTTATTAGTATTCATATTTATCTCATTATTTTTTTTATTTTCTTGACATTTACTTACAATTTGGTACCAACTAAGAAATAAAATTAAGAATTAAATTATAGACAAATCAAATAATTTTGTAAAAAAAACTAATTTAAATGTCAATGTGTGATCTAGGTCACAGTAGCAAAATATTATTTAATTTTCAGACGATTTAGCAATTACTGCTTTAAACATACTCTTATGTTTCGGGCCAAGTGATGAATGAATACAGTATTATTAAAACGTCAACAACAAGCAGGACAAGTCTTCCATCTTTTCACTAGATATTCTATAGAATACTGTATATTCAAGTAGAAAATGTATGAAATTGATATGAAAAATTATATTTTAATGTTCTTCAGCCAGTGTATTACATAACTTAAACAGTTGATATATTGAAAAATAAAAACTTAAAATATTATAGATAACTTATTAATTAAATCAGCTTGTAAATGTTGGTGTAATAATATGTTATATGTGTAAATTTCATGGTTCTAAATAAATTATCTAAATGTAAATTTAAAAAAAAGTTTGCGTAAAAAATAATGTTTTGGATTAATTTTTAATGTCACTTATCATCTGCATGCTGCAACAAATAAAATAACATATTTTAAAAACAAATTATATGCATAGTTATTTTGAATAAATACAGATAATCAATGAAAAAAATTGTATGTGTAAAATTACATGTAATTTGAAATGCATCATTTGCATGCTACAATGAAAGAATAAAATAATTTATATAATAAAAAAAAAAATATTATAATGATTTATAAATAAATTAAAATACTAAATATACTAAAATAATACTAAAATACTAAATATTGTGTTTTTTACTGATATATCATAGCTAAAGACCGGATTTATATGTTTTTACATATCGTTACTGGGTCTATGCAGTCTTATGAGAATAAAAAATGTGGACGATTCGTTCAATTCTGAATGCATAGAAAAAAGTTTTTTTTTGCATATTTGAGAATATTTCATGGGTTAGAGAATATTTAACCCATTTAGCATATTTTGGAATATTTCGTTAATTGTGAGAAAAAATTGCTATTTATTTTTAACTATTTATTTATTCATTTATTTATTTATTTATTAACGGAAATAATTTCCAATTACAAGTAATACATACAATTTTAAATATAACATAATAATACAATATAGTTATTAACAAGTGGATACTACAATTAATAATAATAATAATAATAATAATAATAATAATAATAAATAGGCTTATAGGAGAATATAAAAATTAATATAATTATCAATAAATGGATAATACAAATAATAATAAACAATAATAATTATTAAATCATTCTTAGAACACATATTATAAATGCCGATAAGGATTTATTAAAAAAATCAAGATTTTTCATTGAATTACCAGCAGACATTCATACATATTTTGATGGTGAATTTAACATATAATTTGTTTTGGTATATTTTATATAAAAAAGATTCGTAAGTTAACTGTTTATTGGATTTATTTTAATGTTTATATTTTGCAGTAGTTTGGGACAATCAATCAAATTATTAAGTATTTTGAATAACAATTTTAATTTTAGCTGCATGAATCGTTTTTCTAATGTTAACATATTAAAGAAATTTATTGTGATGTCATAGGGAGAATTAGGAGGTCTATAAATATGACATTGAAAACATAAAAATCTTATGAAGTTATTTTGAATTTTGTTTAGATCTTGTTTCTGTGTTACAGAATATGGATGCCAAATAAGTAGTGCATAATCAAAATGGGAACGAACTAAAGAATTATATAAAGTAATATATTTATATAAGTAATATATTTATTATTACTAGTTATATAATTATTTTATGTTCATCTCTAATCGCTTTTCTCCCTGTTTTCTAATACTTTAATTTTAACTATATATTGTAAAAATAAACCTGTACTTAAAATTGTAAAAAAGGGCCTCGCCCGTATATTAAATAAATAAATAAATAAAGTTATTAATGCAGATTTATCTGTAAATTTTCGACATGAACGTTTTAAAAACCCTAATTTTGGAGAAGCTTTATTTCTAATATAATTTATATGACCTTTAAATGAAAGTTTTGTATCAAACTTTACTCCTAGATCTAGTATTGTAGTTACTCTTGATAAATGTACATTATCTAAAGAATAATTAGATTGTATAGTTATTATTTTTTTTAATGAGAAAGTAATCGTGGAACATTTACTTAGATTTAAGTGCATAGAATTATCATTACACCATTTATAAATATTATTTAAATCAATTTGTAGTTTGAGTGCATCATCTATACAATGTACCTACGTCTTTATAAATTTTAGCATCATCGGCTAATAATAAAATTTTCAAATAGGAAATGACACTAGAGATATCGTTTATAAATAGACAAAACAATATAGAAGATAAGTGATCTCCTTGAGGGACACCAGAAGTAACATAGATTTGTTCAGAAAGATATTGTTCATATTTAACTATTTGTGTACGGCCTAATAGGAAAGAGTGAAACCAAGAAGTAAGTGGTTTAGAAAAACCATAAGCTTTATTATATTAGTATATAAGTATATTATAGTTATTTTAACTTTTGATTAAAATATACCAAAGGAATATATTTTTTTTTATTTTATGTATGTATTATTATTTTGTATTCCTAGCTACTTCAGTGCAATTTCATTATGCAAGTGTAAACCACTTAAATAATTACTATTTATGGATTACCTATTGTTTAAAAATTTGTTTTGTTTTATTATGTTTAAATATATATTAATATTTGTTATTTTTTCACACTGTGACTTAAGTGATTAATACAACTTTGAATTAAAATGTACCAAAGGAATATAATATAATATAATATAATATAATATAATTGTTTTATGTTTTAATATTATACTGTTATATTTATTTTATATCCCTATTTCCCACTCTTACTAAAGTGCAACAGTATTCTATTAGGTTAGGTAAACATAGGTATGTATAACTATAGGTTATAATAAACTCATAGGTTTTATAACTGCTTCATAAAAATAAAAATAATATGAAATACATAATAGTTACTATTTTAGGTATATTAAATTATGTTTTTTATTATGACTGAAAATCATGATAGAAAATTTGATTAAAATTATTTAAAAAATCTATGAAAATTATTTTAGTCCTGTTTTTATTTTTTAAATATGGTCACCCTAAATAGATATATATTTATTAGAGATGATACAAAAAGAATTAACTGATATAAATTACCAAGGGCGTGCCCAGGATTTTGTTTTGGGGGTGATTCAATTTTTTTGGCGTAAGAATTAAATTTACTTTTATATCATTAAAATAATTGGGTATAAAATAAATGTTTAAAAGTGTACACATCAAAACCAGTAATTTTTTTATACTAGTGTCAAATATTAAAAATACAATATAAGAGTTAACCTCATAATCTTATAATTTATGACTGTAAATAATAAAATTGGCATGTACCTATGTATAAATTGTAAATAATAATAATAATAATAATAATAATGAAACAGTTTTAGAAATCAAAATTTTTACATAATGTTCTTCTTTGTGGATACTAGGCAGTATGATCTATTATGAAAAAAAAAAATAAATACAATTTTAATAATATTCACCGTGACTGTAATGTAATATAATAATATTATACAATTTTTACCACGAAAAATATTTAAAAAGTCAATTTGGGGGTGGTTTGAACCCCCAAAACCACCCCTAGGCACGCCCCTGTAAATTACATATGTAATAATAGTTCAAATTAATCATTTATATTTTTCCCTACTTTATTCAAAGTAGTAATAATATGGTTTCGCATTATTTTCATAATAAGTATTACCTTAAACGAAATAAAAAAAGGTAATATTTTCATATCATATTTTGGAGAAAAAAATTAAAAGCATGCCTAGTTCACTCATTCAACAACTGTCAATATATTCTTATATATTCTACACACATAACTAGACAATAATTTATAATTTGGCAAGAAGATGAGAAACAGAACAGTATATTTAAGCGCATTCAAACTATCGATATTTTTAGTATCGATTTTCCAAGACGCAATAACAGATTTAAAACAGCCATAAAAAACATATTTAAAAAAAATTGCTCAATTCTTTAGTTTAATGATTTCGAGAAAGCTTCAGTGTAAAAATATATTATCATTTATACATTTTACCGTTTTTAGTTTAATTGTCATTTGTTTGTACGTTTTATTTTCATCAAAACCCTTTAAACATTTTCTTTTTAACAAAGGATAGAATTTGATAAAGGAGACATTTGTTGTAGCTAAAAGATTTGAAACATGTTTTTCTATATTTATTCGATGTTTCATTATTATTTAATAGACCATATTTTTAACAATAAACATTGTACGTTGAAAATGTATTACAAAACTGTCTATTCTGTAAAAATTGTGTATACATTTACTAAAACGCTTAAAAAAAATTCCTGAGCCAAGATTTTTTAAATTTGTTCTTCATTGTTTGTGAACTATATTAATAAGTTCTCATTACATTTTTGTAACTTTTAATCAAACATTGAAAATTTCATAAGCAATAATCTGAAAAGAAATCAGTCAACTTCGTAAAAATCTTATGATTATTTCAATAAACGGTTACAATTTTCGAAATTTATTTAGTATCGTTAGTTAAGTATATGAGTATGGTCATATAACATTTCCAGAAATTTGTTTCAAATATTAAAACTGTAATAATAATGATAAACTTTAAAAAATGTGGTGTTCTCTAAGTCCTATTTTTTACCGAAAAATGTCTACATTTTTAAAAACTTTTGACAAGTATGGGAAGTGACTATATTTTATAAATATATGGTTAAAGTTTCAAATTTGTAGCAACATCACTTTTGTAGTTATGAATTATATTTAAAATCAATTTAGTGAAAATGTCATTTACGATACATTTGACCGTTTTCATTAATTTTTTCGGCAGTTTTTCTTCACGCCAGGAAAAACTATTAAGAAGAGAGAAAAATTAACCCTCTACATACGATTTACGACCTATAGATTTGCTTGATAAAACTTTTGAACAAAGGTAAGTGTACCAAAAAGTGTTTCTAGAAAAAAAACAACTTAGTAAAACCAATAGATCCTTTGCTATTATTTATTTTTTTTTTTAATTTTTTTTTTATTTATTTAGAATCTAAAAGATAATGTACGATGCAAGTAAGCTATGATACGTTTTTTTTTTTTACGCAACTTTTTCAGAGGTAGTTATCGTGGACGTAAGCAGTGGCGTATATAGGATTTAATTTCGGAGGGGGCCGATTATGTATTTAGAGTTTAGGGAAAAATGACGGAGGAGGCACACTGACAAATATTGCTTCAACGCTAAAAGACCTTTGGACTATTTGGACTATCATCATTACTTCACCAGAGAAAAAAAAACTTTATTTTATTTTTTATGAAATGTAATGTAAAAAATATATAAAAACTCTTCATTGCAGTATACAATTTTTTTACTACCGTCACTCAAAATTAATTACATATTTTCTTACAAGAATAAATGAATATTATACATTTTAAATACAAGGTATACCAACAAATTAATAAATTAATAAATAAAAAAAATAAAAAAATTGTAATACAAAATCAAGGTTTCTCGGCACGCTAGCAAACTTATTAAGAACTTCTTCATCGCTTACATACATGTCTCTGTGAATGGATAACTGAGCCAAACCATTTAATCGGGTTTCAGATGTAGTATTTCTCAGATATGTCTTTAATCTTCTTAAGGTTGAAAAACTCCCCTCAACGGTTGCAACAGTAACGGGAAGAACTGCCAACAATTTTAAAAGTGTATAAATATTGGGACACAAGTTCTTGTCGCATCTTTTTAAAGAGCAGATAACTGTTTTAGGCAAGTTTACAACTTCTGATTGTTTCCATTTCTCTTTCCACAACATAAATTCGCTGAAATCTACTGACTACACAGACTACAGGCTATACAATTTTTATTATCTTATCGCATAAGCGACAGTTTCGTTCCCGACGATATGATAATAATCGGTGTCGTAACAAATTTTCGGAATTACTCCTCAGCCATAATTTATTATCCATGTCCAAAATAAAATATTTAATAATTTTGGTTTTCATTTCGGAGGAGGCCCGGGCCCCATCGCCCCCTCATATATACGCCCCTGGACGTAAGTATGCACTGCTTAATATCAAAAAAGTGTATTATACGTTTTCCAGAACAGTCGTGTGACATGACATTCAGAGGCATTATAACTGAAGCCTGAGTATGAAAAATGTTGAGAAAACAATAAAAACATTTTAAAAGTATTTAAATATACTTATACTGTATGTCTCTATTTTTAAACAAATTATAGTTCACCATTTTCGTTTTTTTTTCAGTTTAGTTTAATTCTTTAAGAAATACGGAAAAAGCGAAAACCACAGAAAAATTACGAAAAAACTGCGGAAATGCATAAAACGTGAAGCACGAAAAACGAACAGTGTAAACCAATATTATTACTTTCAGTTACAAAACTATTGATATTTTAAACGACGAAAAAGCTGCACATAAGGCTGTTTTCGTTGTAACCTAAATCGGCATTCACATACCTCGTGAGAAATTTAAGGTGAATCGAATTAGTTAAACGTATAAAACTGGGCCTTATTTTCGCTATATCTATAGTTTATTGAATTGGTGAGTGTGTGTGCATGTGCATGTGCGTGTGCGTGTGCGTGCGTGCATGGGCGCATGCATGGGCGTGTGTGTGTGTGTGTATAAAGATATAGATATCTGAACCTCATTTCCTGGTGAGAAGGTATCTGTAAAATGTATCGTTTATGTAAATGTATGTGTGCACGAATGTAGATGTGTGTGTGTGTGCATCGTGCATATGTATATGTGTAAAATGAATATTCTTATGGGCATAACCGATTAGAAATTCTCGCCCAAATGATATTATAATGTGGTTTGACAACTTAGGCAGTGAATCGTTTATAGCGAAATGCAAGCCTAAATCTAAGGTTAATAACCTAAACATTCTTTACAGTCGTGAATTTTTATTTAGAAACATGTTTATGA
The DNA here is from genome assembly GCA_027580255.1 of Therioaphis trifolii. Lineage (NCBI taxonomy): Eukaryota > Metazoa > Arthropoda > Insecta > Hemiptera > Aphididae > Therioaphis > Therioaphis trifolii. The sequence continues at coordinate 66,219,188 of CM050405.1, read as the reverse complement.
ATATATTTTTTTTTATTAAAATTAGCCTCGACATCTGGACTGAATGTTGATTTATAAAGATGTATAATATATATATATTTATTTATTTATTAGACATGTATAATATCCTAAATGCTAAAAAATAGTCATTCGTTTAAAAACGACTAGGTACGAATTAAGTGCATACTTGCATAATAAGTACATTAAGGCATCGACCAGGTGTTCTATTACAACTGATTTTATCTGAATAATAAATTACATAATACATTTTTCCAACGAAAGAATGACATGCTGGGAAACAATTTAAGTAGCGTATGATGTTATAATGGATCTTTCTGATTTGAAAATAACTTGCGATCGTAATAATTAATTACGTCGGAATATTCTACGCCACGTGAACGCGTCATGAAAATCGGATCATGTATTTCAAAATTATTGAAAATATTTTAGTTAACTAATGAGAAAACATTTCTTTTTTATTTTCAAATATTTCAAATAGTTACAAATAACTTGCATTAAATTTGAAAATATAATGAAGTCCATTAGAGGAGCAACTGTCTACCTTGTCCCTCTCTTAGCTATTAAACTCAATGTTATGGGTAAATGATAAAGAAATTAGAAGGTACTGTAATGTTTTTAGTCAGCTTTTAAATTAAAAAAGACGCTAAGATTTGATGCTCTTTTATTATTTTTTAATGAGTTTGTTTCACTCCAAATATTATTTATAAATCGTACTATAAAACATGTTCCACTCGAATCTAAAGAATATATTATTATTAAGAATATACAAGTTCTTTGCTAATGAACAACATTAAAACCGAAACTAGCTCATAATAAAATATATCAACATTGAATCTATTCAATGATGGTGAATTTTGAACTTAATGCTGCCAATCATTAACATTTTTGGTTTAGTTGACAATTATTTTATATGACGTGAAATATGCCGAGAAATTAAGAAATAGAAAACATTTTATTATCAGATAGACTATAGTGTAATTGAATATAAGTTGTTCAGTAATTTAAGGCCTGACAACATGGGCGCCTATTGGGAACATTTTAGAGGGGGGCAAAATAATTTTTTTCAAATGTAAGCCAAATAAATGTCAATGTTATTTTCAATATATAAATGATTGAATCTTTATTGTATATAATATCTGTCTAATTAAAATACAATTTAAGAAGTACCAATAAAAATCCCAGTGAGATAATAGTGATGGAAGTTCATCCTTTGTCCCTTAAGTCATCGGACAAGGTAATGATGATAGGTCATGGGTGTATTGAATTTTAAAGAAATATATATAATTATATAATTTATATACAAAAACAATTTGTGTGGAAATAAATAATTAATGGTTATTTAAAAAAACATTAAACAGATTAAATATATTAATTTATTTTTTACGTTTCATTCATTATATTAATTTGGCAAATGTACAACGTGTGCAGCATGCACAGTGTTAACTTATTTCGGTTGCTACTATACGTAATTCGTTTATGTTTGTAAATTAAAATTTTGTTATTAGTTTTATATAAGAAAACCTCTATTTTTTACCCAAATATTTTTTATTTTAAATAAATTGTTATGTGAGAATTAGTAATGTGTAATAACCCTTTTTTGGATGAGCAGGGGGTAATGAAGTTAAAGAACATGATTTTTACCACTTTACCATTAATGAAGATTTGTACTATGATCTATAAGTAGTTAGAATGCCATTATATTACGTAAAAAACAATATGGAAGTCTTCAGCATACCAAGTTTTTTTACTGAAATCGTGCGCTGCTATCATACCAGAATTTACCTCGAAACCTAATATCTTAGATATCAATCAATAATTTAAGTTAATTACCTAATTAACAATCTATAATAACAGATAAGTAAATTATTAGTAAATCACTCGTATAAAATAAACGTAAACAAAAGTTGTGTATTCAATTTCTGAATGCTCAGTGAACCGCAACTTAATGAAAACTTAAATGCAATTATGATTTAAAAGTTTTAAATACTGTATTTTGTACTAAGTGCTTTTTGTACATTAATAAATAGTACTTACAAGTATAGTTTAATTGATATCAGTAGCTTATTGAATATATTTTCAAAAAAATAATCGAAATATGGCCAGTTGTTTAAAATAATTGGATACCAACATAAAAGAGATGATAGTAATATATTGAGTTATAGCTGATTTATATGGACAAACAAAATAATTAGTTTTTACAGCAAATGTTTAAACAGTGATAAATTAATGGTTTTAAACTGCATCAAAATTATTCTTTTTCAAAAAGTTGATAATAAGTGTGCTAAAGAGAAATTGAATATTACAAAAACAGCGAAAATTTATCGTATATATATTATATATTTCTATGACACATCGGTTTATAGTATACCGTATAATATCAAAGAAAACGCAAACAAGAAATAATTTTGTGTTACGCAAAAATTGAAAAATAAAGTAAAAATATAGTGTTAGTGTACATTTATAAAATATACTAATGGTATATTCACTTATGACAAAATTACCATTGATTATAGAATAGCCAACTTACGAAATTATCAATCGTTTCATTAAAATTCAATATACCCACCCCCATCAACTTGTTCGAGGAGCGAAGAATATCCCACGGGGTGAATTAGGTACTTTTTAAACGTGGAGTTATAAAATATCAATTTTTTAACTACAATTGTATCAAAAAATATTTACGTGCCAACCAAAATACCAAAAAAATAGAGAGCTGCAACCTAATTTCAAACCAGAATAGCCCAATTTCAAATATTTAATGAATGAGGTCGTAGTTTAATAAACGCAGTTTTCTTGGATAAGACCCCGTAGATCGATTTATAAACCAGAAGCGCGATAGCGGCACATTGGTTTTATTCGTTTTTAATTAAAATGTTATAGCGCTAATTGGCTATTTTTCAGGGGCGTATATCATAACAGAGATAAAATAATTTAATTTAGAACCATTATTAGTTTTGTTATTCATTATGGGTTTGCGTACCTTTTTTTGCTTTTTTAGAATTTGTATGCAAAGAATTTTGTTCCAATCATATCAATTAGTGAATTCAATAGATAATAACAAAAATGTGTGTTCTTTATTTTTTAATGGTGCATCATAATAACATAGTTGAATGTTTAAATATTAAAGGATAGAAGTTGAAACATAATTTAATTGACAAAAATATCTAAATATAGTTAATTTATAAAAAACACTGCACTGGAGATTATTAATTTATTAATATACGTCTTTAAGTGGGTAACATCAAAATGATGATAATATAAAAGCACAGCACAAGAAAAATACGGGGCCATATCCGGCATTGGCTATTACTAATCGATGAAAAAAATTATTTTATTTTACTTAACTTGCCATTTCTTATTTCAATAGAATGGGTATTAGCTAAAATCGCATCACAATAGTTTTCAACCAAAGAATCAGTATGATTTTACTTACAATAATATCACACTTACTTTGAAAGTGTTTTCTTTAAATTAATTAAACGTTTAAAAGGGTTTTTTTTAATCATAAATATTATTTGAATCAGTTATTTTATTAAATCATTGTCATTGTTAATGCATTTAGTATGAGTAAAGGAATTCTAAATATATGTATTTTTAGAATTTTTTTTTTGTTTTTGCGAAATATTTCCATGTTTTTTGCATATTTCAGTGGATAATATAAATAAAATTCATGTTAGAAAATAACTGTACGAATAAACGTACGTTTTATACACAAGGACTTACGATGATCCGATAACGATTACGACGCAAAATTGTGTATTTTTTTTTAAGTCCGATTTTACTCAACAAAAACACTCCACCAAACATCTTTTTTAAAAAAAAGGTTAGTATAAAAAAAAAATCCACTCAAAGTTGTAATTTGTATTAGTTTATCAATTACAGTTGTAATTTTATTAATAATTTTGTACCAAAGTCTTTGAAATCTATAACATGTAATGTACGTGAATATTGTCAGATTATTTAAGCTTTAAGCCGGTGACTTAAGCTAAAAATATATAAATACTCAAGCATTTCCATTTTGTATTAAGTGTATAATATAGTCAAATATCATTGAAATAGTGTGATACCAATCACATTTTTGGTAGATGACAAGGTAAAATCAATAAATTATCAGCAGATAATTTTAACATAAGAGTGTTTCAAAAGTATTCATCCGATTACGAACTGATGTACTCGTAGTTCGCCAACAGCTACTCGTAGGCTAACGACTCATGTATTAATGGAAAAATAAGATATCCCAGTTTATTTTAAGTTATCCAGTCGATAAACTTGGCACCGTAATGATTGGTGAACTAGGTACCGTTAGTTTGTTTCGGGATGGCGACTCTGCAACAGAAATCGTTTTACGTCCGACTTTTCAATAAGTGCGAGTTGGCAATAACTATTTAACGGGATTTTCGAAAAACGTATGGAACTGAAGCTCCAACTGCTCAAAGCATTTGACGTTGGTATCAAACGTTCCAGGAAAGTGGTTGTCTGTGTGCACGAAAACGCTCAAGTCGACCTCGTACTTCTGACGAAAACGTCGAGCGTGTTTCACTCGAAGTCCACAAAAATCTACACATCGTGCAGGCGTAGAGCCAGATCTCCTACATTCGACCGTTTGGCGTCGTTTGACATCGAAAGCATACCGAATACAACTGGTAAAAGCCGTCCTACCGGATGACAAACAAAAAAGGATTGATTTTTGCAATTTTATTTCAGATAAAAAAGAAGATAAGTCTCACGCATTGTTTTTTTCGGACGAAGTCACATTCCATCTAAGTGGAAAGGTTAACCGTCAAAATGTGCCTACAGTGCGTGAAAACACAATCATGTGGTGTGAGGTGCTTTGGTCGATCAACCGGTCAGAGGCCAATGATGCATAGTAATGCGGAATACTTTTATTTGTACTTAGATTGTCTATAACTCCGTCGGTATTATTCAAAACTCTTTGAAAAGCACATATTTATGTGAAATTTTATTATTGAGTTTTTAAGCTAAATTATTCAGCTACGAATTCACTCGGTTTTCTAAATAATCTTTTTTTTGTGAATTCTAATGATTTCTCTAATTTATACCCATCAAGTTGTGTTGCCAATGTGTTTTCATTTTAAGGGGTTTTAGATTCTGAGTGAGACAAAAAATGTATTGGATTTACAATGACGTTTTTTTTTTTTTTTTTTATGAATATTATCACGTTTTGAATAGACATAATTGTACAAAAGTTTCAACAGACATTTCTGTTGATCAGAAATTTAATCTTGTTTGTATATCAAAAAGGTTATTTTTTTCTTTTCTCAAAGCGTATTAAAAAACTACCTAAAAATGTAGTATTAACTGTACAATGTGCTATATACGAGATTTTCGTAAAATCCATTATAGATATTAAATCATATATTAAAAAATAACGGTGCTAGACAACTGAAACTTTCACCTAATATCAATATGACCCTAATACACATTTGAAAAAGATTCGAAAATATTTTAGGCCTATGCATATAATTTTTAAACCACAGTATATTGTAGCTTTAATATACGGTGTTTTAAACTGTTTAAATATTTCATTTTTTTTGAAAATCTTTGTTGAATTAAATTGTAAGTTTATTTGAGATAAAAACCTGGTATTTTAATATAATTTTATTCATATTATGCACAAATAACAACATTAAAAAAATATCAAACATTTTTTGCCAGGTTTTTTTTATATGTTTTTATAGATCGGATTATGACAAAAATCATTAATTACACAAAAATTAGCAATATTTTTCAAGAAAAAAATTATAAAATTTAGAATTGTAAATCTGGTAAAAATTTGTTTTGACCCATAGATTCTCCGCATATATTCGTATACCAATGTGAGGTTCGAGTTTTATAAAAATAAATTCAAAAAATCATTTGTTACAAGTGTGAAAAGTAAATTTCATACTTATTTTAGTTTTATGTCACACATTTTATAATTTTTGGCTATATTATACATTTTTATGTAAGCTTCTTTATAAGTGGCCTTTGCTACATTCACATACTTTTTAACTTGAAACTTGAAAATCGTATCAATTGCTTATTGTATGATTTTTTCGGAAACTTAACTAGTTGATTCTAAAATAAATAATTACTTGAATCTCGCACAGCATCGTTTTCCAAAAACAATGATTTATTGTTCATTTCAAATTGAAATAAAATCATATTAGGTACACATTTTTTTTTTTAATACTTAAATGAACTAATTTAAAATTCTATAAATCTATCTTATTCAAGAAGCGAAGAATACCCGTGGTACGATGTATATATTTGGCATTTTTTATGTATGTTATCACGTTTTCGAGTAGAAATAATTGACGTTTCATCCAGGATCTCTATAGATCAGAAATATCATACATTTTGTACTTTAAATAGGCCATTTTTCTCAAATCTCGATATTTCTTCCCAACATATGGAAAAACTACTTAAATAATTGAGTAATGGCGGTAAAATTTAGTGTAGGCGAGATTTTTACTAAATTATTTTTTGATATTTAACCATAAATCTAAAAATAATGTTGATAAAATATAAATATAACTCTTCTACGGATTTGACAATAATGAAAAAAAATTCGACCACTTTCAAGCTTTACATAAAGCTTTTTAATTATTGAAAATATCTCGTTTTTTTTTCAAAGTCTTTTTTAATAAAATGTTTAATACTGGGTATTAAATCTTGAAAATGTATTATTATCTTACTCATACGTTTAACTAAAAGTACTGAAAAAATTTCAAAAATTATTTTTATACGGTTTTAAATTTAAAATTTTAATTAGTAATAATAAAATAAAATTAGTAATATTTAAAAAAAAAAAAAAACCTTAAAAGTTTTAAAATTATTAAACCGGTAAAAATGTTCTGTTACATATATTTTTCTATCTATAATTCAAGTTTCTTTAAATATTAAATCAATAAATTATTTTTTACAAGCATTTCAAGTTTGAAATTGTGGTTAAACTGACTTTTTTTACGTAAAATGTCAATTTTATTTTTATTTAATAAAATTTATTTCGAGTTACAAGTTTTGCAATTTTTAATCAAGTATCTTTACAAGTAGCCTGAGTTGTAATTAAATTTTCATATTAATCGGTTGCGATATTTTTTGTGTGTAAATTTTTACGAATATTAAACTTGAAAACTATAATATTGTTTATTATAAGATTTTTAATTGAACGAGTTGATAGTAAAATATTATAATTTGAGATTAACTCAGAATTGTCTTTCGAAAACAATGATTTATCATTGATTTCAAGTTGATAATAATTAATACTCTACTTACATGTATCATTCGCCAATCGTAAAACTAGCTTATCTAAGGTACTCTACAACTAACACAGTCATCCAGGCTGAGGTGCTAATAATACACATCGTGATGCGCATTTTCTAATGAGCATTAATATTCTAGGGCAGATGTGTCAAACACGCGGCCCATGGCTCATTTTTTTGTGGCCTGTGGCTACCAATAATAATGGAAAAATTAAAAACTAAATATTAATACCGAGTCACAACTATTTTAGATTCTTAGAGAATGGTTTATTAGGTATACATTATTACACTGTGTCTTGTTCTGATCTTTCTAATTTACAATTTTGTGCCAGTACGATATGTAGAACTCGTAAATTTGGTTGTAAAATCAATTCTATGTTGAATAATACTTATCAATGTGTGCAACTATTTTCATTAATTAACAGTAATAAATCACCCGTTAGATCCAGATTAACCGACACACATCTAAATGTTGTGTTAAATGTTTGATGTTTCCTATGATTATAATTGAATATTGGAGTGAAAAAGTCTATCTACTCACATTTAACGAAATGAAAATCGAAAAGATGAAAAGTCTTATTATAAAACACACCCAGACAGTTAAAAATACAATTTAAAAACACAAATAAGCTTTGGCGTAATTATGATCGGCAATATTCTGTCCGATAATAATGAGCTTTGGAAAAAATGTTTCCAAACAATCAGTACTTTTGCATACTTACTGTGCAAAACCAAAGATACATTTTGGTTTATCAACTCTGACAGTGTTAAGACGTTAAATGTAATACTAAACAGTTAGTATTTAGGAGAAATTACTAAAAAAAAAACTTAATTCTATTTTTATTTTATTATGAAGATGTTGGATACAGTTAATTATTATTAACTATTGTACTCAGTGTCAGACTGGCCTTTAAAGGGCCCAGGCAGGATTTTTTTTAAGGGGCTAACTTACCTTATGTAGTTATAGTAGATCATCGTTTTCATCAATTGCACACACTCACACACACACACACACACACACACACACACACACACACACACACACACACACACACACACACACACACACACACACACACACACACACACACACACACACACACACACACACACACACACACATATATATATATATATATATGTAGAAATTTCGTTAAAAAAACAAAGCCGGGGCCCGGGCAGCGATCGCTGCCTAGCTGCCTTGACCAGACCGACACTGATTGTACTTAGGAAGGTAAAATAAAAAAACCAACCATCTCTAAACAGAGAGTAGTTACCAATAAAAATAAAAAGTGTGCTTTTCTCCAGATTTTATTAATTGAAAAATTTAAAATACAGTAAATATCTATTGAATGTGAAAAAAAATCATTGTTGTATAAAAAATGAAAAAAAAATCCATAGGCAGTACTTATTAATATATTATGAGGTAATTCAAAAATATTAAATTTGTTGACAAATAGATAGATTAATTGTAATATAATATGTATGTATAATTAAATAAGGAAATCTTATAAATAAAATGTATTATTTTTACTAATCATTTTGTTATCAGTCAAATAAATTCAAAACACAATTTTAATGAAAACAGTATGTTTCAATAATCAAATACAATAGATTTATACCTACATAATACACTGACATTGGTGTTGGAAGTGAAAAGTGTTTACTGATATGAAACTATTATTTAAGCTATTGTACAAACCATGTGTTTTAATATTGTATTTAAGAATACTGGACTCAATAGACAATTTCACATTAAATTTGTGAATTTATGACTCATTTATTATTCATCAGTAAAAAAATAACAAAAATAATACATTTTAACTCCTAATTAGACTTTTAATTCCCGTTACATTGTACATCTTTTAACTTATATACTAAAACTAAATCATTAAATATATTGAAGAAAAAAACTAACAGCTAATGAATTAGTAAAAGGTAAATAATTTCAAAATAAATGATAAGAAAATGTAAATTTTAAAAATATCCGAATTATTACGTAGGTATCAATTTTAAATACAACATATTTCAATATTATGAATACAAATTGAAATAAATGTATTTTATACTGAAAATTAAAGATAGAAAGTTGATAACTAAAATTACACTATCTGCTATCATAATTTTAGAACACAGATTGATTGTTTAACATTATGAAATTTGAAACTGAAATTTGAAATAATATAAATAAAGTTTAGAAAAAGTTTTTATCAGGACTTTTTGTATTATAACCTTTACATTTATCTAACATTTAAAAAGAAATGCAATTTACACAAATTAAAAATTCTTAATCCTATTTTTTAATATCTAAAAACACCACTCCAATTTTGCATGTATCATTAAAACTGAAATTACAAATTTAAAAGTAATTTAAGTAGATCCCATTACCCAAAAATATTAAAAAATTTACTTAAAAAAATAAAAAACTTATAGTGATTTGTTACCTTAGCGTACCATCAAATTGGTCTCTTAAACCATTAAGTATATTTAAATAATAACCAGTATATAAATATTTTTAAAATAGATTAAGTATAAAAGAAAATATGAAGTAAAAAAAAGAAAAGAAATATTTAAATTAAATAAACCTTTACTGTGATAAAAAATTGAAGTAAATTTAATAGTGTAGGTATACAAATTAAACATAATAGGTAATGACGAAAGTCAAATTACCATACTCATGACATCATATAGTTGATATAATTGGGCGTATTTGTATTTTTTAAATTAAATAAAGAAAAATAAAGTTATATTTTAATTAAAAATTGTGTAAAGTTTTTGAAAGTTGTTTTTGTGATTGAAATAATATTATGATTTGTATATTTGTATAGTATATGGATAATATTATCATAAAGATTCCCTAAGATCTCTTAGAAATCTTAAACTCTTTATAAATTGTGCTACATTTTTATAAGAATATACTTTAAACATGTAATGTTGTTCAGTTATTAACTTTCAGTACTTTAAAACTTTAAACATTTAAAAATAAAAATATAAGAAAACATTTTTGAATTTCTAAATACATACTGATAAGAAGAAGAAAATGTATACAAATAATATCTAAGTTAGTGTCTTATCATAATATATATTAAATAATAATGAAAAAAAAAATAGAGTACTGATGTTTAGCATCTCAAACGTTGAAAAATGAAAATCATCTCGCTGGTTTGAAGTGGAACTTTGCTATCAAAAATTTTATCCTGTTTTTTAGCAGGAGTGATCAATGGCTTTTTGTCTTCAGTCTTGACTTTGTTTTTTGTTTTGGATTTTTGATCTCGATTTTCTAAAAGAAAAAGAATGTTTAATAATTGATCAATAAATTATAAGAAAAGCACACATTAGTAAAATATTCTTACTATCGTTAGATTTTCCAAAGCAAAATTTTTTTTTTCCGTCAGCCATTTTGTTGTAGTTTGTTTTTGATTAGTTGCGGTTTGAAGCGGGATTCTGCTAACAAAAAAATCATTTATACATCGACTTATGATTTAAAATCACAAGTATGGTGTGTACAACTTATACTTCTATGGAACAAGCGTTAAAGTTACCAAATCAAAGAGCTTTAAATTAAATATAGATAAAAAGGGTTTAGCAAATTAACGTTTTGCTTTTCATCACTATACTGCTGGTCGTAAAAAGCACAAGTTATTAATTGCGACGGGTGTGTATAAGTTATATTCACTATCATATTATTATTCGAAAAGGTAATTATCAAACAGATACGACGGCGTTGGGTACTCGACACACAATAGAGATGTAAAACCTCAAATCTGATTACGCTAAAACACATACCAATAGTGCCCGGGATATATTATGATCGTTACAAATATTTAAGGTAATTGTCATTTTTTTAGTACCTTAACCGCACGTGGTACTCCCTGAGCACGTGTTCCAGACACGTTATTATTCTTCAATAAAATTTTATCTACTTTTTCGTTCCTGACGTTTCCGAATACCTCGAAAAAATGTAACTCAACTTTTGAGTACATTTTTGACGACGTAGCTTTCGGTGATCGCGTAGGGCACGTCATGATACTCGAAACGAAGGTCGATTTCGCCTGTCGATTTTTGTCGGGTCGTCAAAATTATATGATAATTTATCATTTATATAACAAAAGCAGTTTACTCACAATTGAAGATATTGATCACGGGTAGGCGATCAAACGCACGCAGCCGATATTAGTCGGCGTTATTTATTTAGATTAAGAAATTTTTCTAAAGACCACAATGTTCTATCTAACGAAAAACTTTTATTTACTTTTATTTCCAAAACGTGGCTAGCTGGATGTGAGCCAAATGTTTGTCAAAATCACTCTTCGGTGTCTTTACTTCGTACGTAAGTACAAGAGCTCACGATCTATAAACTAAGAGAAACAATATACATAAATAAAACATAAAAAAAGAAACGATTTCGTAACTATTGTTAGACATATTAGTAAATCTATGACAATGCATGTAGGTAATTCCTAACAAAAAATTTGTATGTAAATGTTTACAGAGACAAATACTTGAACGCATGCTTAGACTATAAATCGTTTTCATTTGTGTTTTTGTATTTTTCTAACACAATCTGGTTCATCACATTTTTCAACAAATATTTGAGTGAACAAAAAATCGTTACAACGTAAATAATATTTAAGAATCTTCGAGACCATATTTGAAAAAATTAGCATTAGATTATACAAAGTCAAAATTGTGACTTATTAATCGTTACTCAGATGTTTTTTTTTTAAGACACGATTTTTATTTTTACTTATTATTATTAGTACTATTATGTGTACATGATTCTCATACATTAGAGAATGAAGATATTTAATCAAATCATAAAATAATAATATGCGTTCAGTATACATTCGAGTCTCGATAGCTCGAACCTCGATGAATCGAAAACTTTGAATACTCGAATTTTTTTCAAGTAATATCTACGACATGAAACTCGAAAAATATCACACAAGGTGAATTAATTTTGTTTTAATTGATATTCGTGTTATCTAGACTCGACTATATAATGTTTAATCGTTTTTACCGTCATCATCGGTACAACGCGTCAAATGAAAAATAAATAAATAAATTAATTAATAACAAATTAATTTTTTGGACAAAATGTCACGTCGATCTTACCTGTATACGTAAAGCCCGATTTACTTAGGGAACGTGACGACTGGGCGCGGACGGTCAGACATGATGCACATGATGATACGACGAAGAAGACACACAAACAACGACTGCAACGACGACGTCGGTGACGGTGACCAGAGAGAGGACTGTAGCAGATGCAGAGCGGTCGGTAAGACAAATGGACGCTGAATGAAAACGAAACGTGAGCGCGTGGACTACTAATGGACCGCAGCGAGGATCGGCCACCGGTGGCGGAAATTCGAAAACACTGCTCCACGCGGAAGTTGTCTTACACGAAACTGGTTTGACGCGCGCGCGCTCGTCTTCGTCGTGGTCGTCGTGGTCGTCATAGTCGAAAATAATAATAGGTAATAATAATAATAATCAGGATAATAATTATAGTAATTACGGCGAGAACATTTAATTTTCTATGATAATATCACGTCATCCCGATGTCCGACCACAGGACCGGTAAGGGATGCAGGCTACCACGAGAGCGAGACGCGGGCCACGGCCGATCGCAGGCGTTATGAAAATATATGGTCTTATTATCACACTTAGTCGGGAAGGCGTGTTCGCCTGGTTTGGCCTTTCAGTAAAAACGTAAAGAGTGCCGCCGATGTGTGCTTCATATCAGATCATAAGTCTATCTTTCCTTTTTTTTTTTTTTTTTTCCCAACGATTTTCCGATAATCTTTTCGCGAACAAGATATCTTTAATTCGAAATTCACTTCACCGTGAAACTCCTCAGAATCTAGGACTCACACTTATATGAATAAATAATACCAACTACACATCGTGAACATTTATTTTGTATGTAAATTACAATGTTACTGTTTCTTTTTATACGAGTACATATACAAAAACTTGGTTATTTAGATCCAATTGAATTTATCTAGTGACGTTAAAATATTAAATGTAAAAAAAATAATTTTAAAGTTCTTGAATGGTAATAAGTAGATTAGTGGCTAGATAATAATTATAATTTATAATAGAAATAATAATAATAATAATAGTTTTAATGTTTTCCCAAATAATAATAATCATAGACAGGGCTCGCAACTTTATGCATTTGTGTATTTTTTAGGAAGCCGCCTATTAAATATTCTACTCGATATAAATACGTTTCAAGGTACATATTATAATCAAAACAAAAAAATGTATGCTATATTATATGCTGTATATTTATTTATTTACTATCTATTTATAAATAAACGTAAAACAGCTTTTAAGAACAGATACAAAAAGTAAACAGTAATATAATGTGTACATTTGATTAAATTTGAGTGATTTTGCACATTAAAGATTTTAAACATATTAATGCATTTTATATTTATAAAACAACACTGAATTTTCAATTTAAAATCGTTGTTTAAATTTAATAATTTTAAAATAAGAGCCACCGCACACTGTAGCCTTAACTATCGAGTTATTTTTTTTTTCAAGTAACTGTCTTAATGAGTTTGATTTTTACTAATTACATGCAGTTATTTTTTCAGTTAAAATATTTTATAGCCACGTTAAATCAATGCAATTTGGTTTTTGTACAAATTATTGTTTTGACAACAACAAAATATGGAAGTATTATTATTAGTAAAACATAGCACAGATTACATATGATTGTATTTGTATAGTCATTAATCCATGCAGTAATTGTGTACACCTATGAATATATTTTAATACATTTTGTTAATTGTGCTTTGGTAAAGATTCATATATGAAGTACAAAACAACAACAAAAAATATTACTGATTTTAAACCATATTAAGTTACTTTCTTTCTGTTTAACTTGAAACTTAAGCAAGTTGAAAAAAAAGAAGAAGCTTTTAACTTTAAGATTAAAATTTTCTGTATTAACTTAACGAGTTAAAAAATAGTAAACTTGCCTAGCCTTGATATTTAATAATTGTGTGTTTTTCAATTTAATTGCCGTATAAATACATAGTTTATTTAAAAATAATTGCATGTTATACTGTATATTTTGACTATTTTAAGTGCATATTCTCGTATATTTCACTGTTTTTCGCAGCATACAATGTTATTATAATGATTATAAATAATGGTAGACTTGTTGACTGTGAACATAAATCGACACCATAAGTTGAAAAACGAAAATGATGCGTGTGCATTTTACCTTACAATTAGCTTATTATATTTATTTCCGTATAAAAATGTACAAAATGCATTAATCATTACAAATTATGATGACTATTGGGTTATAAATACAGTTTTATATTGTTGTTTTCGCTATATCGTTCTTAAAGAACTATCTAGGGCCGGATTTAAGGATTTAAGCACCTAGGGAATTTTAATTATAAAATATGCCTATTTTCAGTGAAATAATTAACTAACTAAAGTAAGGTACATTTTAATGTGGAACATGGTTTAACACTTACAGTACCTGGCTTTTATTTGAAACACAACAAAGATTAAATAACGTGAAATAGCAATTTACATAAAATTATTAATTAATAAACATACATAATACATAACATAATGTTTTTTCTAATCAATTATATTTAAATACTTCTAAGGTGGTTATTATTTTACATACTTAGACTCTTATCAAACGAATTACTGCCAAGATTATACTTTTCCATACTTTTTTAGTGGTATACAGTCAATAGGACGTAGTAATTTCAGCGGACGACAATTTAGTGCATACTACACTTTAGCGCACAATATTTTAGCACATGTGGCATTTCAACACATACATATTTCATATCATACATATTTATACGTATATGAGTGCATACAGGTAAAATTTTAGGGGGCGAAGTAATTTTCGTATAAAATATAGGCTTAATAAAAGTGATATGTTATTTCAACAAATAAATATAAACATGCAATTATTTATTTATTTATTTATTTATATTATACGGGCAAGGCCCTTTGGTACAGTTTACAAGATACAAGTTCAATATTAATCATAAAAATAATGAAATAGAAAAACCGTTGTAAGATATGATATGGTGAAAAAAAATAAGTAAACAAAAAGAACAAAAACTAATTTCGTAATTGATCAAAAGGAGAAGGATGGATCCGTATTGGCATAATACATTATGCTAAGTATTAATTATTAATGATAGTATTTTTATAGTATATAATTTGTAAATGGACATACAAAATCAAAAGTACAAAAAATCAATTAAATGATGATAGTGGAAGTGTATCCTTAGGTCCTCGGACACGATAATGGTGACGGGTGTATTCAATTTTACATAATATTTTAAATAAAACGATTCCGAGCAAAGCTTCAGTGTCAATATACGTATTATGTTATTCATATATCTTACCATTTTTGGTCTGATGGTCAGTAGGTTTTTATTTTTTTTATCAAAACATTATAACATTTATTTACTGCATATGAATTTTTTTTTTAACAAAAAGATTCTTAACATTTTTTTTTTTTTTATCTATATCTCAAACTTAATAATGATTAGGGAAAATTAATTATTTATTATACAATATATTTTAAGTATGTATAATTAGTCGATTCCGTAAATCGAATAAAAATGTAGTTAAGGGGATTGGAAGTGACCTGTTGCGTAATTGGCGGATCGTTAAGGGTCATATATGTGACCCCTAATATAATACTGGGGTTGAAATATTATTAATATTCTACCCCTGAAATTTCCATAAATATGATTTTTTGTTAGTGAAAATATTGATATAGATATTTAAAGCATTTAAGATATATAAGAAAAAATAAGTCTTAAATAAAGTAAATCTTCATAAAAAGCACGTATGTAGTGCTAATATTAAACTACGAGCAAATGACCAATGTGTATCACTTTTTCTAACTTAAAACGAGGCTTCACATTATTTTACACGTCATACAATTTACAAATATTTGAATTTAGGTTTTAAATTATAATATAAGGTATTTGACATACAATTTTTATTTTAGTTTATTTGGGAACTTTACAAAAAACATTTTTTTAAATTTGATTTTATTTAAATAATAATTATTAATTTTTTTTAATGCATATTCCATTAGTAGTTGCCTTGTTTTTTTATTATTTACTATAATATACATTATTTTACAATAGGTACAGCGAAATTAAGCAACTTTCTATATAAAATGATGTCTATTATGCAGGTTGAAAATAATTAGTATTAAGCAACTAGTATTAAAATATAAATTAGCAACTTATATAGAAAAATAAAATTCTATATAAATTACAAAAAATTCAGTTCAATTTATTTTATATTTTACTCGATGTTCAACGAATTTATTAAAACATTTTATTTTAATTATTATGATAGAATAGAGTTACGTTATCACGCATATATTTTTATATTTTATTATATATTTTTTTGTATTTTTATTAATTGATATAAAACTCTGAGTTTGAGAATGATTTTAAGTTTTTAGATATCGTATTATACAATTACGACGAGGTGCATTTGCTGTGTGGTTGCGCGTGCAGTTATACATTTAACACGTACAATACTGAAAACTTAAAATCGCTCTCAAACCTAGAGTTTGCATCAATTAATTTTTCAGCCACTAGAATGTATTTAAAAAATATGTTCACTCTTTGTTGGAAAAAAAGTAAAGGTTTCCTTTTGAATTTTAAAATTGAGGTAAAAATAAATTCAATAAAATCTAATCAAATTTTTGTTGAGGGGGTAGAAAGTGAACTATCGTATTTGGAGGATCGCAAAGAGTCGCACATGTAATCCTTAATATATAAATCTGGGGTTTCAAAATTATTAATTTGCAATGTTTGAAATTTCCATCGATATGTTTTTTTTGTTTGTGGAAATATTGAAATAGATATTTTTTTTTATTATAAAATTATGAAAAAAATTTTATAGCATGAGAATATTGAAATTATGGGAAATAAATATCACATCAATGAAAATATAGTTGATTAAATTTCACCACCGTTGATCAAATAAAATTATTATTTTGTTTTTCAATGAAATATTTCTGTCTTATAATAATTATTAATAAATATTTTTTGCGATTTCTTGACGTTTGATTTGGATACTTGAATGACGAACGTGTCTTTTCAAGTCATTAACCAAATTACTCTTTGATGAATTTTGGGTATAATCGTTTTATTTTATTTTATTTGATTTTGTGTTTCTGAAATGACTATTAGTTATGTAACAACATTATTAAATATCAAACAGTAAAAAATTAACAAACAAATACATTTATTACGAACAACAATATGACAGTTACATATTTTTAATTCCGAAATTTGTAGTTTAGTTGTAAAAGATAACGTGATTTAAATAAAAGTAATCTGATGTTTTTAGATATCTTTGCTATAAAAACTTAATTCTTACAGTTTACAATAATATTTACATATGTAAGAGCAATTATATTGGTGTATTATGTATTTTCATAATTAGAATAAAATAAAATGACTTCACTAAAGCATTATTTGTTTTTATAATGTTTGGGGGGAATTCATACCTCCCACAAGGTGGGCATTCCGCTTAATAAAGTTGTTATATATATATATATATATATATATATATATAAATTATTCCACCGGGTAATGTTGTAGTCATAAGTATACTACTTTTTCATAAGATTTAAATTTTAAGTATAGTTTAAAATGAAAAAAAAAATACTATTACGTGTATTCCTGATTTCATAAATATTTATCTTAAATATGCAGGTATATTTTTCTGATTTAACTTCTTACTAATTCTTACTAATTTTCGGTAGTTTTCTAGTTTCTCCAACGTTTAGAAATTATTCTGAAAATCTTGAAAAATAAATTTTTTTAAAACATCAAATAGATGAAATTCCTGATCTGTAATGATTTAGAAGGAACTTTTTAATTAAATTCGACTACTGAAATATAATAAATCACTGTAAAACCATTTAATTCGCCAAGAAGGACCTCTTCATCGGCTTTTTAATCACACTACTGAAAATAAGTTTGTTTTTTAATTTTGCATGTCATAGAGCTTTTTGAAATGACGCCCCCTGGGTGTGTCAAAATCCGAATGCGCCATCTCCAGATCAAGAGCTGCACGATAGTTGCGAAATGTCGTACATGAGCTATAAGCCCATCCGATCGAAATTCAATGACTGCAATCGAATAATTTTAACTTTAGAAGACGTTGTCGTGATTTTCTCCAGGGTTGATTCTGAACGCTTAAGCAAAATACATCGTGTGGTTTAGGCCAAACGACAAAAGTTTATGATAACGAGCGCGCTGACTTGGAGTGGTGGTTAGGGGTAGTCTTAATTTTCACTCGATTTCGATGAACACAATATAGACGACAAATTATTTTACGTTCCCGAAGGTGTTTGTAGCATTATGCAGAGGTGTCATTGTGCATTGTTGTTTTCTTTACACGATTCACGATATGGCAACAATTAAAAAAGTACGTACTTCACCCCATAGGATATTCTTCGTTCCTTGGACAATTTAATAGGGGTGACTGTATTGAATTTGAAAAATAATAGGTTATATTTCTTAGTTAAATGATTCTGAGGAAAACATCAGTGTTAAAATATACCATTTGCATTGACCAATTTCTTCAAATAAATTGTTTAAGTTGAAAATTATCGTAAAAACAAATTATTATATAAAAATCGTATAATAATTTACTTTAACTTTGTAAAAAAATCATCTGTCGTGATTTTTAAATTTTTTATGAATCTTTAGAGAAGTATATGAGAAAAGGCATAATAATGTTCAAAAGTTTTTGTTAAATATTTAAAACTGTATTAGGGATAAACTTTTAATAAACAAGGTTTGTTAAACGTTCTATATTTAGCCGAAAAAATGTCAAATTTTTTTGAAAGCTTGTAGTGATACGTCAATAATACATGGTGAAAATTTCAAGTTTCTAGCAACATTATATTTGGACTAGTGATGAAATTACTTAATTAAAATTAATGAAAGTGTTGTTTATGGTGAATTTCGCCATTTTTTGTCAATTTTAGGTAGTTTTTGCGCTGGCCAGGAAAAATATTGAGATGAAAGCTTTAAAGTACCATCTACATCGAATTTTCAATCTGCAGAGTTGCTGAATGAAACTTTTGGACAAAGTTAAGTTCAGCAAAAAATGTCTCCAGAAAAAAATAATTAACATCATCATAAAACCATAAGATCCTTCGCTTCACTCAGAACCTAAAATTACAACACATCGAATCGTTCAAGTTTATATATATATCTATATATTTTACACTCTGAGAATAATTAATGAAAATAATAGGTATAATAAAAATTAATTAATATGTTAATTGATTCAAGTAAGAAAAATGAATTTGTTCAGAGAGCTCTGCCAAGTATGTACATTAGAATATAATTAATTTAAAAATTAATTTTTCTTTAATAAAACGCATATATATTTTTACAGGAGGTATTTTGTACTTAAGTTATTTCGAAGCATTGCTTTTTTCACATGGTATACGTATAACAGGTATAAACAGGTATTTACAGAAGATGTGAAGACTGAAATATCCTATAGTTACTCTCATATAATAATATTCCTTTATTTAGCAGTAATAAATATGAACAATCCAATTAATATTTACCATAGGCATAATACTGCTTTGCCTATTACTAAGGATAACCTTGTGACAAGAGGCGAGAGCCTCAAAAAAAAAAAAAAAAAAAACAAAAAATGGATACAAATGAATAAAATATCAAATATCCGACGTGAGAGTAAAGAAATAATTTAGAGCTCATTATATACTCATAGACAATAATCTTTAAAATAATTTAATAATTGGTGTAAGCCAAATTTAACTCATGATAACAAAATTATTCTTTAGATAGGTACCATACAATTTGTTAAGTTAATTTTATTTATTTATTTATTTATTTATGAATATATGTTTTTATGTATATTTTTTTATGAAATTTTTCATAAGTTTTGAGTTTCAATATTTTATTCAAAATAAGTTACGCATCATACACATAGTATATATTGGTATTATTAGATAGATAGCAACGATATAAGTTAAATTAGAACAGTGGAATATCTGTTAGCGGGCATCTCTTTAACGAATTCCAAGTAATGATATTTTTAACAACCCTTTAAGAAAATGCTTGTACATTGTAACGGATCGATGAATACATCATTAAACAAAAAAAAAATCTGGTCAATTACTATACGATTTACGATGTTTACCATTATCTATACCATCATGCAATATAGGTGTATTTCATTTTTATACACAATGAATACATTAATTTTTGTTATTAAAATAGAAAACCCGATTCTCGACAGTAAATAATGTGACGAAAGTCAGATTTTCAGCTGAAAGTTCTAAAGTATTTTATTTTATATAACAATACGTAAAAACGTTTAACTGCTATTTTGAGGTACAAAAGCGTAAACAAATATTTTGATTTTGGATATCATGGAAAGAAATCAGAAGATATGCATTTTTGGGTCTCACCGATTAGTATCTTCATAATTTAATCTAGTAATATGTACAGAACTCAATTTTTCGTTTGAAAATTGGTGTGCGTCGTTTTGCCTCTTTATCTGTTCACTTATGCACGCCGGAGCATTTTCGTCTTGTGGGAACTCCACGAAGTCGTATAAACGGACGTGCAGAGATATCATCGTGTACGCGATGACTTATGTCGTATACACACGTGGTCGTTTGAAACGATGCCTGTTTCGCGTGAGAACGAAACATCGGAAGTCGTACTCACCAACGAATATATTATATTCCCATGCATATATACAGAGCGTCTCACAAAGATTTGTCTATTGCAACATCTCCCGAGATCATAAAAATCTAAAAAGTTTTTTTTCAAAAACTTGCAAAACTTAGGATCACAAATAATTCAAACTTTAATTAATTTAAATGTTTCAGTAAAAAATGTAAACAAGAATTTTTTTTTTTTAATTTGAAGATGGTTGAATAATACACATAGCTCCATTATCTTGTCCCAGGAGCGAAGAATATCCCATGATAGTTGGGTATTCCACTGTTATCTGCTTATCTCACTTCTAATTTATACTATAATCATATCTATATTATTGACCACTTCAGTAATTATCAAATGATACAAATTATCGTAACAAATTAAAATTTGCTGGCAATGATTATGGTGGTATATAAAACATCATTTTTTTTAAAAACTAAAAAGTCAACTAACAATATACATACATATTTATATAGAATATTAAGGGGCTGAAAAAAAAATTCAGTATATCGAAATTCGTTATATCAACACCATAAACCACAAATTTCGTTATAATGACGGAATATAAAAGAACATTCGCCATTAAAATCAATACACTATAAATACATAATTATTTTAATTTAATAACATTTACATTGATATATGATGAATACATTTATACAGTAAGATTAAAATATTACATATTATGTATGAAATATACCATGAATCATTAGATAATTTATGTAAGGTATTATGATTATTATAAACTTTAATTTTTTTTTAAATTAATTTTTTTGCTTGCGCTCACCCTATCAATAGTGTTGTACATATTTAAAATTCTAAAAAACACACTGCTGTCAATAAATTGTCCATAAATTACAGTTATAAAGACAGCTCAAAGGCCTGATTTTACTCCAATCGAGGTTACGAAAGGCTAGTTCCTCAAAAGATTCTTAATTACGACGATGTACTCGAGTATATTTTTAAGTATGATAATTGTCAGAAAAACTTTGTAATAAAGCTATTTATTTTTATATATTCGTCGTGAAGTCATCAAATACAAGCAGTAGCAGATATGTATTTTAACTAACTAATGATTCAAATTTTGAGATAGTAAGTTCCGAAATCGTAAAAATGCATTAACTCGTGAGAGCTCTGGCCAAAAAACGTTGATACATCGAGAGAACCAAAATACATTAAATTTTTCATCTAAATAACGAGATTTTCTTAGAAACGACAGTTTTATTCGTTTTATCGAAATCGTCCTTTATATCAAGCTGCGCGGTTCCATGAGTTTACTTTATTAAAAATACAAATTTGAAACGTCATAATTTTCCAGAAAAATAAACACTAATAAAAAGTCTATATTCAAAGTTTGCGAAAACATTTAAATCAATTGAGATATGAACTATTTGTTTTCGTCACTCTTTAGCCTCTCGAGTCTTCTAAAAAAACTAAACGAGAAACTCAATTCAATTGTATTCGTAATTTCGGGAGATATCGCTTTGGACAAATCTTCGTAAGACACACCCTGTATACAGATATTATAAAGACGCGCGCGCGTTCGTTTATATGCGTTTCGCGAACGCGTTTACTAGTGAAATTAATGTATTTGAGAACACACACGCTCGTGAGGCCGGGTTCACGAACTCGACAAAGTCGATTTCGGCCGTATCTATAAATTAATCGCATCCGTAAAGCAAATGTCACGCGCGGCGATACCTGCGGTCCGAATTGTATGTGTTCAAAAAAAAAAAATAATAATAATAATGAAATAAATTAACGAAAAAAAAAAACCCGAATCGAATGTGGCGTCATAATAAATAACACTATTCAATAAAGGCGCGTGCGACTGTGCGAGCGAGAGCGCACGCGAATGTATCGCCTTGAATCTTGCGTTACCTTTTTATATACATTCATATGGGTTGCGTAATATATTACGTTACGATGTTATAAAGCGCGACCGCTTCGGAAACCGGGAGTGTCTTCGGTCGTGAAATAAAAAAAAAAAATAAAAAAAAACCGGATCGTTAATCTCACGCGGTCCGCGTGTACATCCGTCGCTTTTGCCGTTTTTCCTACGCATTTTTTATTAGTATTGTTTTTTTTTTTGGCTTGTTTTTTCGTGTGGACAACGACACGAGCGGAATAGAGAGGGAAACACAAAACGACAAACAACCCGTTCCCGGGAGTTATGCAACCGAATCGCTGGTCCACGAGTCGGCGGCGGGTTGGAGAGCATACATATTTTGGTGTGCGCTTTTCTGCTGCGGCGGCGCCCGAAAACCTGTTGCCGGTTGCGTAATGAAATCAAACGCACTTCCGCCGCGGCCGTCGTCGCAACGCACGCGTAGGTGAAGGCCATCGCCGCCACGGCCGCACGTGCACATGCTGCTGCTGCTGCTGCTGCCACCGCCCCACCGCCACCGCTGCAACTATCTGTTGCATCGCACGGTATATTACGTACGTCACTCTCACTGCCGAACACCGGTCGTTCCTCCCGGGTCATCTCGACTACGCTGCGCTGTTCCCCCACCCGCCCCGTTCAACGACGCCCGAAATGCACCGGAGCCGCTGAACGGAATTTTTCACGAACGCACGAATATTCACTACCAACCTGTTGCACACCGGAGACGTTCACCTCCCGAATATTATAATACGTTGTTATGTCACACGTACACGCACGCGCACACACATAAACACGTACACACATAATATATCGCGCAAACACATGTATACACGTATACACAAGCGCGCGCGCGAGCAAGCGTGCACACACTACACTCACGCACAAACACACACACACACACACGCACGCACACACACACATATATACGCACGCACGCACACACGCATGAAAGTACACACTGACAAATACTCAAAAACATACATACAAACACTCAAAAAACACGCACACACATAAAACACTCTTAACGAACCGTATAGTGTATTTTTATATCGAGTGTCTCACGCTCTGACCCTAAAGAATGCAGCACACGTTAGAATTATTTTTCTTTTTTCGGGTACAGTTTTTACAAACGCTACGTTATTAAAAAAATAAAAAGTAAAAGAGTTTTTACTATTTATAATCTACATTTAAATGTTGAAGGGTATTTTGGTTTTTTCGTACGGCAACCATTATAATTAGAACTTTAACAAAACATTTTTTTAATTTTATTGAGAGCTAATTTTTTTTAGATTTTAATCCGAAGAATATATTGGCTTTACAATATTTAATCATATAATTTATTTTTATGTGCATCATCACTTTTTTGAGTAAAAAGGTCCAATAGTTTCATTCAGCATTCATATGGATTCAGAATTTCTTCTTACTCGGTGCTTGAGACAGGTCATTATTTTACATCTCAATAGATAGTTTTTCTTATCGTACGGAGAAGATATCTTAAAATAAAGTAAAAATAGTAAAATTTGCTAAAAGACGAGTTTTCTACATCCAACGCCATAATTTTCTTTGAGGATTGAACGGACGAAAGACAAAATTTTCACAGCTATTATCTTACTGACTTTTTATTATTAGATCAATTTATTCTCAATGAATGAAATATTTTAAGTTTAGATGAGCAGAGTGGAAGATCTGTGACTTTAAATTTAAATTAATGTTTCTCTTTAATAACTTAAATCATTTGTCGGACAATAAAATTTATAATATAATATCCTTCGACGAAAAAAAAAAATGCCTCACGACATTTTATATTGTAAGAAGTATGAAGTTGCTGTTTGAAAATACTAAGGAAGTTAAATAAAAATTGCATTAAATGAATTAAAAACTAATTTTTTCTACGAAAATAATATTATACACTAAAAAAAAAATTCTACGACCATTCAGTTTGATGGTATGAATTCACTCAAAGTTTTGACCATAACTATGGAATTATATACCCGTATTTATCAATATTAATAAATTATATTTAAGAATTTTAAATCAAGATAAACGAAATAAAGGCGTTTTTTTGTAGTACATAAGTAGATGAATTAGAGACTCATTGCAACAAGCCAACAGTAATGAGACAATTAGGTGGATTAAAAAAATAAGTGGTACATATACATTACCATAGTACGAGCGATGGTCGCCGTTGGTGATAATTATTTTTTTTACATAAAAGAGGATGATCGGATCGGCCTAATGTTATTCACCGTTTGGGTATAAAATTGTTTTTATTAAAAAAGCCGAATATACTTCATAATATGGTTATTTTTAGTTATTTAAGATACTTGGGATGGTTGCAGTACTGCATTTTATAGAAATGATAAATCATTCCTTTAGTCAAACTATTCTCAGCTAAGTTTCAGTATACAAATAATATGTATCATTTATCTATCATACCATTTTTGGTTTAATTTGTTATAGGTATTTTTCAAATTTGTTTTAAGTTTTCTTGTTTAACAACGGACACATTTTTTTCAAAAAAAATTGAAAACATGTTGTTTTATCTGCATCCAAAGTTTCATCATGATTAGATGGGCCGTATTTTAAAATAAACGTTTGAAGTTGAAAATCATGTAAATATAGTCTATTCCGTAAATATCGTATAATAATTTACTTATACTTATTTTTTTTCAACAACTTTAGGAAGATATAATAAAAATGGCCTAAAATGGACCGAAAACAGTGAAATTCGCTGTAAACGACACTTTAATTAAATCGACATCAGTAATTTCGTCATTACTTTGCTCAGAATCGTTTAACTAAAGAAATGATCTATTATTTCTTTAAAATTCAATACACCCATCACCATTTACTCGTTCGAGGAGCGAAAAATACCCCATTGGGTGAAGTACGTAATCCTTTTATCTTGCACATGTATTAAAGATATTTGTGTGATATTAGGTTTAATGTATCTTGTTATTATTATTATATTTTTTTAATGTAATTGTTTACCTATTTCTGGCTATTATAGTATTCATTTTGTGAAATTGTGTGTCGATAATATCGTTGACCACAACCACGATCACTGCACTTCCATCTTAATTTAAATTTAACTATTTTATGGTAATTATTTCTATTATTAATTATGTGTTTAAGTTTAAGGTATCACGACATTTCAAGAATTATAATTTTTGTGTTTTTACGATGTATAATGTCTTGAGGCCTCGCAAAACCTAAAGTCGACCTTGAATTTATACAGACTATAGTCTATTGATTATAAAATACCCTGTATATGACCACCACGTCGTCATTTTCTCATTCGTCGTCAAATTGAAATCGCTGCTATGATTATCACCAATAAATTTCTGACAGTAATACGAGTACCAAACCAATGGCTATAGATTAAAAATTGGTATATTACCGATGGTTTTTGATTATGTTTGTAAATTTCAACGACTATCAAACTCTGTCCTCATTAACGCTTCATGCCACTTCTTTCAAATAATATTTAATGATAATCAAATTTAAACTACCTAAACGTCCTTTAGTAATGTGTAACTGTAGTCATGGACGTGACTAGTATAACAACTTTTGAGGGACTATATCTAAATATGATAAACAAGCCCGCGAGAACATTGTATCTAAACTCCCCTATAAATATTTTTAAATAATATGTACATCGTTTAAAACACAAAAATCCTGTATAGTCATACAAATTTATGTTAAAAAGAAAATATTGTAAAATACTAGCAAGTTTTTTTTTGATTTAGGGCTAAATATTAGGAATATTATGACCTTAATAACAAATATGAAAATTTATATTTATATTAATATTCTATATTAATCAATATTTAACATATATAAAGTTTAAATACATAATAAATCATATAAATTAATCTATGGTACATTTTTATTCATCTACTTGAAAGATCTTGAGTTATATTATAAAATTAAAAAAAATCAATAATCCAGGGGCGTCATTTCAATTTATGATAGGGTAGGGCATAATAATGACAGGCCCAATCAGTGTAAAATTTTTAAGTACCTACACAAAAAAAACCACTCGCTTCGCTCGCAACATTAATCAACTATAATTCAACACCTAATTTTTTTATTGACATAAATTATAAACCAAAACTTCATTCACTTTTGTTAATAATTTAACACATATATTATTCATAATTATCTTCCCCCAAACAAACATATAAATATTTTTAAATACATTTTATGCTGAAAAAGACAAATATTTTTTTTTACAACATTAACCACAGTTTCTAAATAAGATATTCATATAATATTATATTAAATTTGTCAATGTTCAATTATTGTGTATTATGTGTTCTAATGTCCCATAAGCCGGCCCATGTAAAAGAAGCAGCCGGCCCAAAGTTACTTTGAAATCTAGGGTAGGGCAAATGCATACTCCTGCCCCCCCCCCAAATGACGCCCCTGCAATAATCTTAATCTAAATATTATGAAATGCGTTTACATCGCTTAGGGATTCAAATGTTTTAATTACCTGCTCATTTAAATAAATTCTATGTTCAAATACATTTAAATGTTCTCATAGAAATGTATCATTATTTTATAGTGAATAAATGAATTTTCTCATAATTTTTTGGTGGGGCCAATTTAAATATTGGAGGTGCTTAGCCCATCAAAGTACCTCCTTAATAGGGTTTATATGTAAAGTACTAGTGTCTCAATATATTAACATTTTCCATAAATATTTAATAGAAACTTTGTTACAACTCTTATAAATCTACCAAATACGAATAAAATGAATCTCAGAAAAAACAACGAAATAAAAAGGCATTTTCAACTGTGATTTTTTTTTTATTCTAACAAATCTAACACTTGTAAAACATATATTATTTTATTTTTATGATTACTGATTTGATTTTTAATATAAACTTGAAGGGTATTTTTTTTAGTTTCTATATATTTCACATTTTAAGTTCAATTATAGTATACAAATAATGAATTAAATTCGCTAAATATTTTAAAGTTCACTATTCAATACAATAAAATAATTCGTAAACCAAAGTATAAGAATCCCAAATCACGTTAGTAAAATGAGTTTAATTCTTGTCTATTTTATTTACTTGAATTATTTTACACGTCTAATCTGAATACAATCATCCAAAAAAATATATTTTGATTAATATTAATAGAAGATTGATTTGAATAAATTTATATTTTACAAAACTTAAATTTAAATTATACGTTTTCCCATAAGCAGCTTACGTACATTTTTACACATATGCGCGAACGCGTGTGGTCCGCGTGAGTGCATATTACATACATACATATATATATATATATATATATATATATATATATATATATATATATACTCGTGTGTCTATACGTGGGTTTCACCGTGGAGCCAATCGGTGAATATTAATATTAAAGGTTACGAAATTCGTTAGTTAAAAAAATAGCTACGATTTCGTTTAAGCGTTATTATTTCTTGCATAAGATAAATATTTAAGTGGATAGTAAAAACTAAGCTGTCAAACATAAATTTAATCCTTAAAATATGTAAATGCATTTACTATTCTAGTAATATAATACTTAATTTTTAAATTATTTAAATCTACGAATGAGATGTCCAAAGTGCATGAATTATAGTATATTTATCAACGCACGGACGCTGGGTAGGCCTCACGGCGATCGAGCACTGATTTCAAACACGACTCGAATAAACCAGTTGGATGCAGCAGGCTACATACTAGGTATAGTAGCTATAAAATAAAAAAACAAAAATGAAATTCGACCTTGACAAAGGACCGAACCGCTCTGTTGTAGTGTGCGCGCACATTGAACCTGAAGCAATACGATTCTTGTTTTGAAAACTATTCCCCACTGCCACTTTTACCCAACTGTGTCTTCTACTACGTTATGACATAATATTGTTGTTTGAGAACCGGATGAGCGAAACGTAAACACAATGAACAAATTTATTCGCAAGAGGTTAACACTACTAACGAAAATCGCAGCACTTAAAAAAAAATATTATTTCCTAATTCCTATATGATATTCGCCGTAACACGTTTGGCCTGTGGCGTATTTATGGTAGAAAATGACTCTGATAAATCTGCTCATAAGCCTCAAGTCATTTTTTTCTTTTTTTATATACATACATGACAAGTATAAAACATTAATTGAAATAACCACGGACTTCGAAGATAAAATAAAACTATAAAAGTGATAAAGACTCTATGGGATGCATTATAAATAGGAAATGAACATGCTAACGTAAAAAGTAGACTAGAGGCATTAAATAGTTGTAATAAAGAAATAAACCCAAATAGTTATTATCTTTTAAAAATATTACGTACACTGCCAGTCTCCACTAACACACTGGAGCGAAGCTTCTCAAGCTTGAAGCGAATAAAAACTTACTTCCGTAATCCAATGAGTGAAGTAAGCACACATATGCAATAACAATTATAATAAAACAATTTATTTTTTTTTTATAGCAAAGAATAAACAAGCAGACAGTAATAGCCATCCATAGAAATATTAAAGTAAATGTAAAAGAAGTCATTACTAACGTTGCCATCAAACCACGAAAAATAAATTTTGTTTGAAAAAAAAAATAATAATATTATTGTATCACTAACCTAACAATACATAAATCGAATATTATATATACAGTTTAATTACTAGTTACCATTCAGTATACGATCCATATTTGATAATTACGTATAACAACGTTATTATAAAAATGCAGCTAAGGCCTATATATAGCTTAAGGTGCGATTCCTATGTTGTGACAGACGTATGCAGTTAATGCAACGCGTCTGACGCGTACACCTGATGCATGCCAGTTCCATTCCTATGGTGCGTCAGTTGTGTACGATATTCAGTGATAGTAGACATATTACCTACGTAAAAATTTTGGATCTTGAATTTTGAATAAAAATCCATGACGAATGAGCGTGACGTATTGTCATATCTACTTCTTGAAGAGATAGAAGAAGAAAAATTTCTAATAGAACAGCTACTATTAGAGCCGGTAAATTCAAAAGAAGATCCCTTATTTACGCCAAGGTCGGAAGAGGGATTTTTCGCTATTCTCTTTAACCCGCATTTAATACATGCCGACAAAATATTCCGGGAGTTTTTTAGGCTAAATATTGACCAGTTTAATTACATACTACGTTTGATTGAAAATGACTTAGAAGTTGGAAAAAGTACATTTGAAATTTTTAATAAAAATATATATATATATATATATATATATATAATTATTATAATAATAAATATAATGAACCAACGCGTAAACGGCTGCGTCTATACTGCTTGCCGACCGGAAGCTTCGTGTGGCTCAAACGCTAACGGCAGCCGCAAAGCTGTTGACGCATTTAAGGAAACGTATTCATTAGATAACATGAAAGCAGTACACTGCATCAGAGACGCTGCGTTAGCCGCACACGCCTGACGCGTCGTAAGAATCGCCCCTTAAGGCTAAATATAGCTAAGGCCACTTACAAAGATTTTCAGATTATTTAAAAAGTCTATATATAACCCAAGAATGGTAAAATGTTTTTGAAACTATTTTAAAGTCTGTATTAGGTGGTGGTGTATATGAGGGGGGTAGTGATGGGTTGATTTGGAATTATGAGTATTTTACATGGAGATATTTGAAGAGACATGATATATAATAATAATAAATAATATCTAACACTTGATATTTAAAATTCATGTCCTAAAACATTTTTCTCGTTTATCTCCAAGTCGTAGTTAGTACTTTCAAATAATTTCAACACCACTACGTGGGAAAAAAAACGAAATATTGTGTGGTACTTGTGATATACACTCAATGATATTACTTACTATTCATCAAAAAACGTTGTAATTTTTATTTGTGTTTTGTTACTTTCAACTATGGTGGCAAAAAATTACTCGTAATCGTATTGCATCTTAAATATATGTACACCTTACACCAGGGGCGGCCAAACGTTCGATTGCGGACAGTTTCAAAGTCGATCATGTTGGAATTTATTTTTAGGGACACGCGCACGAAAATTAATCGAGGTTGTAGTGAACAAATCGTCGTTAAGTTTTATCTGTATAATTTTAACTACAAAATTTTCTATGAAAGTCGATCCTCAAAGGTCAAGTATATTTTTAGTAGATCGTGACCAAAAAAAGTTTGGCCACCCCTGCCTTACACTATAACAATATTAAATGTAAAAAAGATGAAATTTAATTAAGACAGTTATGTATATAAGTTATATCCAAATAAGTTATTCATTGAAACCAATATAACTCACATTACTTTTTTAAACTAATTTCTTTAGACATTTTACCAAAAATGTATAAATTGTTTACCAATTTTTTGTGAAATATAAAAGGTCTTGAGTAAAGTTTAAATCTTATAACCGGAGAGGGGAGTCATATAACTGGTTTTTTACGTATTCAAATGCGTCATGACCGTTATGTTTCTGACCAATTTTGAGTGTCTGCATAATCGATGATCACTGTATATTATATTTGTTTTTTATGGACATTACCGACTGGTTTTCAATGTAGCGTCGTCTTGGCTCTTGTCTTAAACGAATACAACAGGTCAAACAATTTTACTTATAATTTCCTATTTTTAATTTACTCATTTTGATCACTGATATACAGCCAGTGCGTCTATGGAAAAACTTGTTATGTTCATGATCATGGTTTGAAAATCGATACTCACATAATACATTAATTGTGTTGTATACGTTGATTTTTTTTTACATCCTTTGTAAGATTTGTTTTCCCACGGTAATGAATAATAATTATTATCCCTGTTTTCGAATTGAATTCAAATGTATTATTTTATTATTACAACGAAGACATAAAAAGTGAAAAAACTTGAACGCCACACCGGAGCACACGAGTATTCACGTAATTTTCGATTTTAAAAAAACAACATTAAAAAAAAGTAAATGTTTAGGAGTAGACGGCCGTTGAAAAAAAATGAATGGAAAGCGGTTATTTATTATACGGATTAATGGGTTTTCGTGTACTATTTTAATTTAATTTTTTTTTTTCTAAACAATGCAGGCTACCCGTGTGATTATTATTATTATTATTATCCATTATTGAGTCGCCGTCGTGGCGTCGAACAAACCGTTCGTGCCGTGTGTACATCGGGCAGGAAACACTATAGGTACGTGTGCAGTGCGCACGCAGATGAGGCTTCGTGATAAACAATGATTTACGATCGACCGCTCGGGCGACGGTGGCGGTGAAGAGGAATGGGTTGGATTAGAGAGGGGTGGAGCCGGGGTCGGGGTCGAGGACGAAAGGGCCGCGGACGCGCAGGCCCCGCGCGCAATCGTCGTGATTGTCGGGCGAGGGCTCGAGCGGCGCGGCGGCCGCGAGTCAATCGTGAACGACGGGCACAGCTGGAGACGCGCCCGAGGTCGTCGGTTCCTCGTAGGCATACGCACCCGCCCCACCGCAGCCGCCTCCACCACCACCGGTTTCTCTCCGGTCGTAAAAGCGTGTCGCGTCCGACGCAGGTGACGTCGTCAAGTCCGACGTTCGATTTCGTTCACGGTGCGTGTGTTTGTGTGTGTGTGTGTGTGTGTGTGTGTGTGTGTGTGTGTGTGTGTGTGTTTGTGTGTGTGTGTGTGTGTGTGTGTGTGTGTGTGTGTGTGTGTGTGTGTGTGTGTGTGTGTGTGTGTGTGTGTGTGTGTGTGTGTGTGTGTGTGTGTGTGTGTGTGTGTGTGTGTGTGTGTGTGTGTGTGTGTGTGTGTGTGTGTGTGTGAGAGAGAGAGAGAGAGAGAAAACACAACGCGCGTACAGTAAACACGTTTTCGGCCGTCGTTAAAATGGTCGTCAAAAGTGGTCGTCACAGTCGTCGCCGGAAACGCGTTGGAAAGTGTTCGTGGCCTTTTACCATATTTATTTATATTTTTTTCCATTCATTTCCGTGGGTCACGTTTGTTTTTTCTCTCGTCTTTTCGTTTTCGACGGGTGTACCGTGAAACGTCGAAACGCGGTAAACCCGCACCAGGGACGCATGCGTGACGACGGGACGACGTCCTACAGACCAGCGCGTTCCGCTCGCGACCGTCGACGCTGACGTCCGATCTGGCTTCGCGTGACGGCGACCGGCTGCGGTCCTGGTACGAGACCGACCATTCATACGTGCGCGCGCGCGTGCGCGTGCGACTCGACGACCGGGGACGACAGGGACAAAATAACAATTAAAAAGAAAGAAAAAGTAAATAAAAAAACCGGCCGTCGTCGTCGCGCGTGAATCGCGTTTTCTCATCCCTGTTTCACGCGAATCATGTCCCGGCAGTGTGCTGTCCCGACTGAATTTAACGACTGTGCGTATAATGGAGCGCGTCCGCATTACCGATTGTAATTTATGGATCTATAATGGATCTAGAGTGGTTTATTGGTTTTACAATGGTGCTTTATTTTTTTTCTGTAAACACTTTTTGGTACATTGAACTTTGTTCAAATGTTTCATCCAGCGTCTTTATAGATTAGAAATCGCATATAGATGACGGTACTATGAGGTAGAAGTATTTTGGCATCACATGTTATACGACCATAAAATTATAATATACGTTATACGACTTTAGCGGTAAATTTACGTTAAAAGATTTTTTTTAGTAACCATAAAATATAAGTTCTGGATAACACATAATTTGACATCTATCTTATCATATTATGCTTGTTTGCGAGGGAGGCAGAATTGACAGTTTCCTCCCAAGTAGTAACTTCTGACAGTTTTGTTATCTCAGTCTTTTATACTAAAATATTCAACAGTTGTGTTGTTTTATTTAATTATAATAAATAAATAAATGTAAATATATTGTGTGTGTGTGCGCGCGCACATATATAACCGCGATTATCTTAATTCATGTTTTTATTTAAATCTGATCATTATAATAGTAATAATAACTGTATTTCTTTCATTATTATTGTTTAATGAGTAGATTACTAAATAAAGTAACAAATAACATGCATTGATTTACTTATTATCGTTGTAGACCTTAGATCACTTAGTTGTAGGTCTAAAATTCGAATTTAATATCTACTACTCCTTGTATAAATAATATTATATTATTTTTAGTTCTTTCATAATATCCAAAAACGTTACTGATTTTTTTTTATAAATATATGCACATACAGCCGATACATAATGTAGGTGTGTTCAACTAAATTCATATTGTTTTATTAAAGTAATAACGACGCGGAAAGTGTAATAAGTTGATGGATTGTTAGTGTAATTTGGCAATACATTTAAAATGGCCTGAAAACATAATACCGATCCGATATAAATCATGGCAAGAGATCAATACGATCTGATGCTCACAGGTTCTTTTGATTTGGACCACTACATTTCCAGTCTCGACAAATGGTTATTACCAATCATAATAAACTTCATTCGCAAAAAAAGCTTAGTAGACGTTCAGCGACATAACAACCACACTACTATAATAGTATACAAAAATTATGGAAAAATCGAAGTGCCATATTTTCTATTTTTAAATTTTTTTCCAATTTTAAGTAAAAACAACTAAAAATAATTAGAAAATATATAGAAAATTCTAAAATTTACTTGGAGACTTTGTCATAACTCAAAAAATAATGGAGTCAAGTATTTAAAATATTCACTAATATCAACACCGATTTTATACAAATGGAGTAAAAGTTTTTAAAACGATTGACTACATTTAGGCTAATTATAGAATTTTTGAAAATATTTTTAAATTAATTTTTAAAACCCAAAAATTATTAGAATAAAATCGGTCAAATATGTAAACATTACAGTGAAGCGTTATTCAAAATCTTTTCAATAAATTGTATTACATTTTTTGTTGTACTGAAATTGTTGTCAATATATTTTATGTATAATGAAGTGAAATTAATGCCTTATTTGTTTAAAGTATTCATTATTTTGAAGAAAAAGCTTTTGTTTATTTTGTAGAAGAAAAATAATAATTATAATTTATTTTTAGTCTTTTACATTTGAAACAATATAAAACAAAATGCTACATGAATAATTTCTAATTATTTGTTGTAATTGAAATCTTTAGTGTTTACAAAATAATCGATTCATACCACTTCATAGTAACGAAACATTTACATCAAGAAATAAACAGAACAATATGAACAGAAACAACAGAATGTAAACAAAATTTTAAATACTAATTAAATTAATAAAAATTTTGATTTTAAGATGTCTTAAAATAAAATATTAAAATTATTTTATTAACGAAGGACGAGAGAAAAAATATGGACGAATTCAAACGACTAGAAAGTTTGAACGATTCGCGTTGGAACAATTTGTTGAAATGTAACGCTTTTAAAAATCTTACGGAATTAGAAGAATTTGAAAAACATGCTCGAGATAGAAGTATTGCTGCTACTCTACAGGAAGAAAAGCAAAATCTCCGTTATCTTAAGAAATTCAAAGATAAATATGATCCTTTGATGAAAGAAGCTAATAGTAATTTTGTTCATAAAATTGTCAAAGTTACTAAAAATGAAAAATTATGTAGAAGATACAGTCATTTGCATCCGAATGAAATACAATTAAGTATTCGACGTTCTATATATAGAATTTCTAATGAAGCAAATAAAATGGCCAGAGAAATACACAATAAAGAAAATGAAATTCGAAAATTAATAATGGACCATCCAAAAGAAGTAAAAACTTTAAATAAAAGTACAAAAAGCAATCGAATAATGGCAAACATTTCAGAAATTGATAGAAAAATCATGTTGGTTTCCTTTCTAAGCAGAAAAACTAAAATGGTTGTAGAATCTGAAAAACGCAATTTGCTACAATTTGATGTAATTTCGGAACAATTGCTCAATGATATCATATCAACTTCAGCAAGTCTAGTGAGGGAAGTCGAAATAACTGATAGTATTAGAGCAGATATTAAAAATACTGATAGAAAATATAAGATTGAGAATAGAGGGGACGAAAAATTCGCTAAAGAAGCAAATTATAATATAAACAAATTAAATTATATGACAAATTCGTTGGAACAATTCAGGTAAATGTATTACACTTTAAAGTATGATACAAAGAGTTGGATTTAATGGAAGGCTACTGGGCTATGGCCCAGAGCCCCGGATAAATATGTTATGAAATTATAGCTTTTCCATAGTAACAGATATACAATTTAAAAAAATAATTTCAACAATTTTTATCAATTTAAAGATATATTCATACATATTAATAATTTTAAATTGACTGTGGTAAAATCGTGTTATTGAATCTGGTGTATACTACAAACAATTTCAATACAGTGTTATTTTTTATTTTTATTTTATAAATTCAGATAGGAGGTCAAATCGCATACAAAATAAACCTATAACTTAGAAAACAAATTTAATCTCTGGTTATGACTTAATTCTTTCTTTACGGAAATTAATATTTCACGAAACAAATTACTATGATAACTATGATAATGTGGCTCAGAATTTCAGTTCAAAACTTATTTTAAAACAAATATAGATAGTTCGGTAAAAGCAAACAAAAATGACGTGAAAATTAAAATATTTCAAATAGGAAAAAAGTTTGAAGTCTGTAATTTCTTTGTTAAAATAGATAAATTTATTTATTGACTTCACAGCAAACTTAATTCTTATAGTCAGTTTCTTTCTCAATTTAAATTTTTGATTGATATTACAACTGATACTGAACAGGCATTGATTTATTAAATAATTATATACATTTTTATGATGACATTCTCGATGATAATTATATAATACTCGATAAAAACATAAATTTATCATTTTTTTCATTTTATC
Source organism: Therioaphis trifolii (assembly GCA_027580255.1). Classification (NCBI taxonomy): domain Eukaryota; kingdom Metazoa; phylum Arthropoda; class Insecta; order Hemiptera; family Aphididae; genus Therioaphis; species Therioaphis trifolii. The sequence continues at coordinate 66,182,514 of CM050405.1, read as the reverse complement.
AAAATAGCTTCTTTAAATATTGACAATATTGTGGTGCTACAGGAAAACTTATTTATAAACGAAATCTTATTGATGTTTTTCTAAATGTATATACTGCAATAAGATAATACGTTAAGATACCTTTAACGAATTGTGAAGCAGAACATCCTTTTTCAAAGTTGTTTCTAATAGTAAATCTACTAAAGTGAACACACATTGAAGATGTGGTTGACTACATCAACAATTATGTCGATTGAAAATTATATATGTGATCAACTCTCGTTAAATGATATTTTAGATACCATTTCCATGATTTCTACGAATGCCAATGCTACTGTCCGTAAAAGTAGTTTATTATTTTAATTATGTCGTAGGTATAAAGTTTTGAATAAATGTTAAATCGAAATTACCACCAAACTGCTTTAATTAAATATTAATAATAAATACGTATTTAATGTACCATAATGGTCATAATAAATGATATTTTGAACTGCATAAAATATTATGTTTTACACATAAACGTTATTTGGTTTGCATGTGCAATGGCATTTACTAAAACGGTGTACAACATCTTGAACTTCCGGTTTGCTGTGGTTCATAAAGCAAATGCGTTTTCCACCGAAACTTCGAGAATTACTATTTGATTTTTCAATATCTTCGATATTTTTTTATTTTCGTTGAAAACTGTTTCATTGTCCATGTATACAATGTTAATATTATCAACAAATACTAAAAACCATACGCTTAATCGTGGGTTGGTCGTCTCCCGGTCTCCACGGTATATTATTATTTAATAGTTTTTATGTAAGTAAATTTACAATAATACCAAATTTTACGTACTGGCTCTGTAAACAACTTATTTGGAATATCATAACGGTACGATTTTCAACAATCGTAAGGGTCATAGGTAAATGCACAAAATACACAATATATCTGTATAATTTTGTGTCAGTTTTACACTTCGTACTTGGTGTTCGGCATCCTATAGAATTTCTAGTCATTCTATACATCTTATAACTTTTTTGATTATTTTTGACACTCTTTTACCCGCAACGTATGCGGAATGTATCACGAAAATCTGAAATGTATGCGATAACTTTTGTTCGATTCATTACTCTTAACTTTTTTTTCTAAATAATACTGTAGTACTACGTTACGCTACAATAAAAATTTATTTAAATAGTTTTTTTCATTTCGGATACTAAATTCGAAACTTTAGATTTCATCTACATTTAAAAAAAAAAAAAAATCAAAGTAGGCCTATTGAAAACCAGATTTTTAGAAAAATGTTGATGGTAAAATGTCTAATAAAAGTTATGCTGTATAATTATCATTAATTTTTAAACTTTTTGAAAATGAATTGTATTTCATAAAATGGTATAAAAAAATAACAATTTTGATTTACAATAAAACTATAAAATTTTATTCTTTGATACAAAATTAAAACAAAAAAACAAAAATAATAGTTTTAGAAAAGTAATATGGTATTTATTAAAAAAAAAAAAAGACAAGTGGCATTCGGAGACTGCGCGATAAAGCTATTGCATATTAAATAAATAAGAAGTTGATGTAATTTAAAATTTTTTTTATTATTCTAGTTATTCAGGAATTTTTATCATAGAAACTATAGGCCTATGATAACTAAAATATAAAACATAAGTTTTTTTCTCATAAAATGAGTTTGTTTTGTTGGTATGACAATACGGTTCGCCGCGTGGTAGACAGAGAGGGGGATTACGGGATTCCACAGGTAGTGGTCACGCTTTTTTGTTACGAAAAATTTGTTTTCAGTCACTACACTAGACCTGCGATAAAAGCTATGCAATAGCTTAAAAAAAATCAAAAATAGTGAATAGAACAAAAGTTATTCTATATTTCAGATCTTTGTGATAAACTCTTTATAAAATTATAGTCGATAGTCTATAGACAAAATGTTGGGATAACCTTTCAACTTATTGGAGTCTGTCATCAAACCAATTAACTGGTTTTCTAAAATTGTTTTATTTTTCTATAAATTATACTGATATATAGGTATTTTTAAAACGTGTGCTATCTTAAAGTAATTACTGTTCGTGTAAACTGCTTTCATTTTGGTGCCATAATAATAGACGGAATAGGCACTTATTTTTGACTGATTACAGAGATCTGTTGACAAAAAGTAAAGAAATGACAAAAATGGAAAAAGAATTTCTTGCATCGCTTCCTTGGACATTAGATAAGCATGATTCCTATGATAGTGTCTCAACCAGATCGTCTGATTCAAAACCGAAATTGGATGAAGAAAAAAATTCTTTGTATTCAAATATGTTAAAATATGGAATTGATCATTTTATTGATAAGAATAAAATATCTAAAACATTGAATGATTTGAAAAATAACGCAGCATCTTCATCTATTGAATATAAGATTCCTGAAAATATTGCAGAATATATTATATCTATGAATAACACTTCAAATACGATAGATGAATTGGCACTTAATTATGTATTGAAAAAAACAAATTTCACAACCGTAGACGATTTTTTGAAAAAAATTGAGAATACTAAAAATGATTTGATAAAATTAAATGAATTAAATGCTGTAAGATTATCATTGTGGAAAATTTTAATTAATAAGGACGTGTATACTAAAGAACACGTGTTAAAGTTAAATCTCATAACGAATGAAGATATAGAATACAGTAAACAAGTAGACGATTTAAATGCGTTTCTTGATGAACAAAAGCCAAAATTATCTGCCAAAGAGAAAACAAAACCTCATTACATAAAATTACTCAATGATTTATATTTTACAATGCAAACTATCCAAAAAATATTTGATCAAATTTATGTAATATTGAAATTATTGATTTATCGTTGATATTAAGACTTTTAACATTATAATGCATATTGTTGTTTTTTTCAGTTTAAAGATAATAGTGCTGAACAAAATCCAAATATTAAATTTACTGAATCAATGGAAACTACTGATAAAAATTTGATAAAATTTGTAGAGGAATTAAAATCTATGGTACATGCAGCTGTTCAAAAAATGCGACGGTGTGTTTTGAAAAGTGAACACATTGATTATAGCTCTGAACAGTTAAGAGTAGCTTGTGCATTATACGTGTATCAGAATCAAAATCGTATCCAAGGAAATATATTGAAACAAAAAATTAAGCAGGATAATATTTTAAAAAATGATCTTGAGGATGATAATCCTAAAATATCTAGTGAAACTGTGTTGACTAGAGTAGATATTAAAAGACAAGCTGATCAATTGATAAAAAATGTTAAAGAAAAAGATCTGGACGTTTCAAAAAATAAAAGAAAGCCAATATCTTTTAGAAAAAGTTTTATACACTTATAAAGTGAAATGCATAAACAAATCCACTTCATTTTTCCTTTTATTTAATTTTATTAAATAAAATATAGTATTATTAATGAAAATTTCTTCGTTGATTATAGTCGCCTAATAACACTTTGAAACGAATCAAACATTTAATATTTTGATATTTCATGCCTAGTATTATTAAATATTAAGAATATATATATATATATATATATATATAAATTCTAATTGTATTATGAATAGATTCAGAAAGACAGAATTGGCTCGACATTGATCAACTTTGACGATAAATACAATAGTATAAATTATAATTTTTTAATTTATAATGCAAAAAAATTGTAAGTGGTACCTACTGTGTGTGTGTGTGTGTGTGTGTGTGTGTGTGTGTGTGTGTGTGTGTGTGTGTGTGTGTGTGTGTGTGTGTGTGTGTGTGTATGTATGTGAGCGCATTACATATCGGACATATCTATCTGCGATAGTATAGTTTGTCAACTAACTTATACTTATACTTAACATTAAATTTAAATACCAACACTTATTTCGTTTTCTAATATCTATACCCCTGCGTTCTTTTTTTGTCACCTCTAAGCCCGCCTGACTTCTTGGCAATACAACGATGGATGGGTGTTATGAAAATAGTATGCGCCACATGTTGTTATAATTTTTACAACGCTTTTGTACAATATTCAACGTAGGTAATAATGTAATAGTCGTGTTGTGTCAAAACTAATATTCAATACATATTAGACATCGTGTACTGAAAGTACAGAACACAAAATACTTACAAATGATAAGAAAATCACTAAATATATATTAAATAAGTACAACAAATATAAAATATTTTTGAATCTTTAATTGCCATTTTACGATTCTTTTTATACTGTAACTAATGCTATTAATAAGTAACATTTGGTAAAGTTTTGAGTTCAATTCATCGTATTACATATGATGCATAAATTAAATTGGAAATATTGAGATAACAAATTAGAATATAAAAAAAAATTCCAGATTTAACCTACAAGTTCAACAACTGAGTTCCAATCATTGTAAGCATGAAACGAATAATGCATTACTCTTACAGTGATTTTTTGTAAATATATTTATGCTAGCTGAATTACCCGGCTTTGCTAGTGAGGATTGAAATCATAAAAAAATTCTATAGTGTCACCATTATAGGCACAAATAAGGAGGCTTTAGGGGCTAAGCTCCCAAAAATTTCAAATGCTTTCAAACATTATTTAATTTTTTTTCTACTTCTCGAACATTATCATACCTTAAGATAAATGATAAGCAATTTATTTCTGAATTAAATACGTATGATAATTAAACAATTACAGGCACTCAATTTATCATTGACTAAAATGTCTTTCTATTAATATTATTCTGTTGTTACTTTTCGCCCTAAAGTCTCACATGCCAATAATGCTTATTTATATGTTATGTGATATATGATGTATATTACATGATTACCTATTGTAAGTATAACTGTGACATAAATACTATTCGTACATCGAAAAAGTTTTCTTGTAATTATGTATACCTACAACATTATAGAAATCAAGCACAGTGAGAAATTTGGTTAAGTGTTAATTAATCTCACAGATGCTTCATTGAATAGCTAGGGATTTATTCCTACCCTCCGAATCCAAACACTATTTGACTATGTTCATCAGAAATGTAATACATCTAATATACATTGTAGTTAACTCTTCTCCTCTTCTTAGCTCGAGATATATTCAAAGGAAATCGCGCTTAATATTATGTTTTTGTCCATTTGAATTTTCCTTTGAATCCAAGTAAAAACATTTTACATTTTTCCCCCTTTTAGCCGATCTTAGAAGTTAAATTTTAGAAAATGAGGTACAAGTTATCACATTAGTTGTATTTCATAGTAGATACGGTACGTTAAAAAAAAAACTTGACTAAAAAATAATGTTGTTCATTTTTACCTCCTTTAATCCATTTTAGGGGTTTAATTTTTCAAAAATCCATTTTTAGCTAAATTATTTAAATAGACTGACGTCACCGAATTTCAGCTTCATAGATTAAGTAGTTTCCAACATTTCATGTTTAATATACTTTATATTTCACTTTTATATTTATACTGTCTTTTATTTAAAAATGATTATGTAATTATTATTAAAACATACTGCAAATTTGAGGAAAATACAAATTACGTTATGGAAATTTTCACATGTTAGCAATGACGTGTTAATATCTGCAAAATTATTATGTAAGCTATTGAAAAAATTAAGAGCTAAATATCATCTATGATAATTGTTTCCAAAACAAAAAAAAGCCGATGTAATCGGTAGCATAGTTTCTGAGATTAACGGTTCCGAACGTTTATATAGTTAGATAGATATATAAAATATTATATATTTTATATAAGAGACCTCAAACTATAAAGATATATAATTCGATATATAATAATTTCTAAAGGGCTATAATTAGCCCTCTTAAAAATTGTTGAAAACAGTTCAGCCCATCCACTGAAAAATGTGTATAACATATTATATTATATTAATATGATGTACTATCGCATTACATTATAAGCATGACAGATGAAATTATTAAATTTACCAATTCGTATTTTTTATTTGAATATTTATAATTTATTGTAAAAATACATTCTTATTTTGAAGATTTATTTTAATTTATGAATATTATAATACTTTTAATCATTTAAAGCCAGCTAAAAACAGACGTATTATGTATGTAAAATAAACAAAATAACTGTGTTCAGTTTATTTTTCACCATCGACATGAATCATTTGAACGATATTACTTTAGGTTTACTCGCATCCATCAACTAATATCACCGGTAAAATGTAAATTAACCTCGACAAAGGGACAACATTGTGGATACCGTTGGATACTTGAAAAAAATGTCTGAAATGCCTATGTAGTTAATAGCACCCAGCATATTTATAGGTAGGAATTTCTATATAAATAACTACTTCCAACGTATTGTTGAAGTAATATTATTTTAATGACTACCTATCATTTAGAATTACCGAGAGGACATCACAAAGATGTGGCTGTCAATCCTTTAAAAATGTTTTTTAAAAATGTCATTAAAATAATTTAATAAAATAAAGTAATAAGTTAACTTCCCATATAAAATATAAAAGTGCTTATTTTTTTTTTATATTACATTTTTATACATTATAAATACCTACTAATGATGGGATATTGATTCAACATATTCAACAATCAATGTTATCAATAAATGTATATTATGTTGTTGATAAAAATCGCCTATTCTTTTAAACTATTGATTTTTTAATAAAAGACCTAAGTTGCTTTTTTCTCCTCTAACAGCGGACACTTATCATAATCGGTCGTTGTTATTTTTGCGCATCTATTTCATGATTATATTTTTTTTACGGTAACAGTTATATTGTGGTTTTTTCGATTAAACGTTAAATCGTCACAACTTCGTTTCACCTGAAACCATTTCATGTTTTAATTTAAAAACTTTGTAACTTTCATATGTTATAACATTTTACTTTTGGCTAAAATCACTATGTAAGATGTCTAGTGTCCACGATACCGTACGAACAACTGCCCAATTCTATACCTATAATAAATACCTGTCATATTGGTATTATTACTTACTATTGATTACAAACGATAAAACAACGATAAACAAAAAAAAGTAATGAACGTTCAGTTTTACACCAACATAAAGTGCAATAAATATTATGGGTGGAAATTACGATACCAAAAATCGATATAAAAAATTACCAGGTGCAATTTATTGGTGGTTATAATAACCGCACATTATATCAAAAAAGGTCCTTTCAATTTCGCAAACATAGAATTATATCGATACTACACACTTTTATCTGAAATAACATTGTACGTATAATAATAGTTCGATAACCAATTTACTTTTTGGCAGTGTGTTATAATTTCTTGATATCCACCTATAATGTGGTTTTTCGTAACGAATCGAGGTATATTTTTTATTTAAGTTCCGAAGTGAGTTCACGTAGCAAATGAGCGAGGAGGCTGAAAGCCAGTCCCTGTAGTTTGCAAAATTTATGATTTGTTTTTTATAAAATGTATTCTTTTACACTTAAACATAAATTCATGTTTTGTCTGATTTAAAGTATTAATTTGTATAATTATGTTAACCTCTATGCCAATCAAAAGTTCAGTACATTGAGTAACGAAAAATAATTGTGTTGTTAATTTTATTTTTAACTATAAATCAAAAGTGTGTGGTTCTGAAAGATCAACCCTTTAAAAATGCTTGCTTAACAATAGAAAAAAAGTGTGTAGTAATAAAAAAATATGCGGGTTTACATAGTAAATGTGTAGTATTGAATGACGTCCCAACTTACTATAAACTTATTTATTTATTTACTTTTTATTATCTGTTCACCATTAACAATTTAAAATCACCCATAATATCGAATTAAATCATATATAAAGAATATAATAGTTTTTTTTTACATGTTGTAAATTATTTAATTATCATGATTTAAAAATAAATAAATTCTTTATTCTTAAGTTTTCTCGTGGTTGTACGATTCATTCGTAATTAAAAAAGTAATGAATAATGACAATTAAAAACTAATATTTTGAAATTTTCAAACGTATTAATGTATGATTTCACTGTGGACTGGCTATGGAAACAATTCATAATACTATTTGCGAAATACTAGGAGATAATCAAAGATATTAATTCGACGAGGAGTGTGCTTAAAATTAAAAGGCGTTGCATGTGATGGTGATTAACAATTTAATAAGTTAATATTACGTGTTGTAGTACAATAATTATATCCATTACGAAACACGTTTTTAGACATTTAATTTATAATAATTTGATAAATTTATAAGTAGTATCTAATTAAAAAAAAACTATTTATGATTAAACGAGTTCCGAGTAAATACACATTTTCAAATAAAATATGTGAAACATTTATGATACCACATCTAATATGCATTATTATAATAGTTTTAGTCACCATCAACGGGCATTTATTTAAACATAAATAATCGGCATGTATTTAAAAGCCTTAAAGTAAAAGTATTTATATCAACGTTTTTAACGTGGTGTAAATACATTTTCTGCCTAATAATATATCTTATAGTTTTACTTTTTACTTTTTTTTCACAATTGTAAAAAAAAAAAAAAAAAAAAAAAAAAAAAAAAATGGAATATTAATAATCACACAATTAAGGTATTTTTTTTATTTCTATATGAATTCTTGACATAATATTCTCAACAGAATTGAAATAATTGAAATCTAATGTTGTATAAAAACAATGTAGTTATCAACAGTTATCAATTACATTAATATCTATATGGATGAAAAACTTATATCAGACTACAATTTTTTTTTCTTGCTTTTAGTAGGAACTGGAAATTCGTTAAAAATGCCATTCCTATTCATGTTTATACTATACATTTTTTTTACTAAATTCCTAGATTTATTGATCTTTACTTTTTTTCTGGAGATTCTGATTCATTAAAGGTACGTCGGCGGTCTCAAAACAACCGAAAGTAACGCTCATTTTCACGAAAAACTCGTTATACTGGTATTACTTTATACGTGTAAATAGAGACTCGTTTTCTATCACCGAAAAAAAATTTAAAATTAATTGCTTAGTAGACTCGTCGCAGGGTGAGTTTAAAATACTTAAGTCACTGTGTGTTAGCACAGGGTGCTCTACATGTGTGTGTGTGTGTGTGTGTGTGTGTATATTAATTAATTTATTCATAATGAGTACTGTTTTTTCGTATTCATAAAATATACAAAAAAGCGGAGTAACGTTTCGCGGTCAAATTTTAATGCACGACCTTGGTACGAAAACGGTGAAAATGATGAAAGTGGTTTGTAAAGAAGAATAGATATACTTGTGATGGCAATATGCATGCTTAAAATTTACAATGTAATGTTTTTTATGTTTAGTGTTTTCTTCTTAGTTTTTTTCCTACAGCAGTATGGAGAGCAACATTAAACGGGAACTATTGGAACTCGCACCACAGCTAGCACTAAACAGTTCTTTTACACGTCGACTTAGGTCGCATGTCGACATATCGTTTCGCAAACACGACCATTACTCTCGGCAGTTTTTCAATAATCTACATGCTTTCGTAAAACACCGCGAAGTGTTACTAAAAAATCACAACATAAAAATAAGTGTCACCGTCAAATATTTGCACAAATATTTACTTCTATTTTGCATTGGTCTTTTTTACACGGAATTTCAACACTAAATAACTTATTTAAAATTATTTTAAGTTGAAAGTACTATTTTTTTATATTGTGTATATTCATGTGCAATGTTTGTGTTATGGTATTTAAATTGTTATGAGTACTTAAATACGAAGATAATATCGATTTATCAGGTATTATTAAGGTTTTAGATAAGATACTTCATACGATGTATTGCTACAATGTGTCTTTGGTGGTAATATTGTACTGTAGTACAGTGGTCTTCGACCTTTTTGGACTCGCGACCCACTTTTTAGGCCTACGTTTTTCGCGACCCGCGTGAGCTTTATAAAAAATATAAAATTGCTTAATACTTTGCAGTAGTACTATTAAAACCGAATAAATAAAAACTACATTGTTGTGGTTAGATGTTTTAATTATTATTAATTGAAAACGAATAGAATTCATATGTAAATATAAAATAAAACGAAAAATATTTTTTTACCTTATGTAATTTTATAAATTTAATTTTTATTTTAAAAAAAAAACACTTATCGTGACCCAATTTTAAAGCTTACGCGACCCAAAAATGGGTCGCGACCCACCGGTTGAAGACCACTGCTGTAGCAGATTGTTTGACAGGTAGTTTAATATTTTTTCTGAAGTGTTCGTTTTGTTTTAGATCAAATTGGTAATATTAATTTTAGTGTCTATTTAGTTAAATGTATGTATACATGTAATATCCGAGTAAAAAGTAAAAATACTAAAATATCCACATTTTAGTTGTGCCCTTTCATATTCTTTTATTAAAATCTATTGCGATACTTATGTTGTTGTCGGTACCGATATGGCTAAAACATTCGCGGTAGACACATTTTATGTGTTATTTTACGATCCAAAAATCGAACTACCCGTGAACAAGATTGTAGCTTTTATTTGGTATCGTGTATATATTATATAATTATACAGTATATAATATTATACATAAATATACAATTGTACGTGTTGTCGATCCGCATTAGATCAGCAAACATTTCGACTCGAATATTAAGTATACATATTAACGTATTTACCTATAACCTAAGTATTACCTATTAATCATAACTATGATATATAAACTAAGAAATAATCATTAGTTTTTTTATCATTTAAATTCTATAAAAATAAAATTTATTCAATTTGTAGTAATAATACGCTACTACTAACTTAGGGTGACCATATCAAAAAAAAATAAAAAACGGGAGACAGTTGTTACTCCCCCCTCCCCCGCAAAGAAAATGAGTTTTAGATTTTCGTGATTTGATTTATCTTTCATGAGGGTTGCAAATTTAGTATTTTTTAACGCTTCTAAAACTTTCTCTATTGCAATAGCGGCAATGACTTTTGATATAATCAATTCACTTTTCGTTGGAGCGCAAGAAAATTTTTATCATGCATTTTCTTTATAAGTGAGGACGCACAATCCATAGATCGAAACGAATAAATATGCTTGCAAGTATGAAAAGTAAATATACCTTCACCGGCCGTAATACGTTTGTTCTCATCGGATAGCACAAATTTTCCTTTATCGATCAATAATTATGTTAGTTTATTAGAATATTGCTAGACACGGTCAATACATGATCCCGTTTTCGTAGGTATTGTTTGATATCTGATATTCCACCATATTCGATTGAGAAAATAGATTTATACTCGGTACGCAGAACTCTCATTATTTCATCGGCTTCTCTTAAAAAAAGAACTGAGTTTTTAATTTAGGCATATTTAGGATATTTGTTTCGAACATTGATATTTTTTTTTCATAAAATTAATATAATTGTATGGAAATAACGGGATTAAAACGGGACCATCTTATAAAAACAGGACAAAAAGCGTCCCATTTGAAGTTTGTCGGGACAACGGGACATGATGATCAAAAAAGGGGCAATCCCATTTTCAACGGGACGTCTGGTCACCCTATACTAACTAAACTCCACAAATGCATATTTTATACCAGAACATTGCGATTATTCTTAACCATTTAAGCTGTCTGTTTAACTGAAAAGTTAAAACAATAGATCGTACTTTTCACTAAAATTCAGACCATGTGGCGATGAAGTGCAATAAAAAAAGGTGAGAAAAGGTTAGTGGTGAATCACAGAGGCACTTAAGTGTGAAAACACCATTAATAAGCACCTTTAATAAATATTGCACTTATCGATAAAATTCATAGAACTTAAATTATAGATATTTATATTTTTGATAATAAAGGTATTTATAAAATTTCTTATGAATTTATTATTTTTCAAGAAAAATTATAAAATACAACATTTTTATTATATTTAAAAAATTGGTTTTTATAAGGTTATTTACATATTTTATTAGAATAACGGTTGGTGAAATGGTGATATTCATGATTATTTAATAGTTCTTGGATAAAATGCTTCATCGAAATCTGACTACTTGCAGTAAATATTGCTTCTGATCTTCGTTTTTGGTTAATAGCTTGTTATAATCTTCAATCAACTATTAACTCCTCTCTCCGCAATATCATTTACGACATTTATATTATTTACCAATTCTTTACTTTTTTTGTACTGGTCATTTTCATTCCACAATTTGGGATCCAAATCTAAAATGTCCATGGGTATACCAAATCTATTAAAAAAATTACTAGATTGGATAGATATGAAATCATTGATATCTTTATTAGCATAATTGTATATTTCATTTGGTTTTAAAATTATTCGTTTGTTGGCTTCTGATTCAATATCACGAGACTGCATTGCTTTAACCATTTTTATTTTGGTTTGTGATAATACTTAGTCATTAAAAAATGCTAATGAAGCCGCTTCTGGAGTTAAGTACCATAAATGACCACACATTTTTTTTTGGCGCTGACTTAGAAATTTGTTCATCAATGACCTCATACAATATAATATCTTTAATAAATTGCAAGTCCATGTTTGGAGCTAGAGCAGCAGCTCTAGCACAAAACCATTGTTTTATATATATATATATATATATATATATATATATATATATATATATATATATATACGCACTATAAAAATACATAAGTCACGTAAAGCTTTATTTTCTTTTAAAGTTAATTTAAATTCGTTACGAAATAAAAATATTTTAAGTTGAGAAAACAGCTTTTGACATCCATCGAGCGTGATGTATTGGCACAGGAACTTTGAAAAATATACCATTTGGAGGTGTTTGACCAAGAAATATAATAGTTAACTCTAGCAGCTCCTTATAGTCATCTCGGGGTTGATATTGTTTTAATTGATTTATACAGAATATTAAAAGTTCTTCCTTTAAATTTTGTAATGATTGAAAGACTAAAGTATCTTCCAATCCAATATGAAAATTGTTGACATTAATGTTAGGCCAACATTTTTGGAAAAGTTTAAAAATCGGTACATCTGGGGCAGATGCAATATCAATCTTTATTTCAAAAGCACTTCTTAATACAACTTATAGTAAATTTATTATAATAAATTTAATAATAAATTTAAAAAAATAAGTATCTAAACGAACGGTATTTGTAAACTTTGAGTAATAATTTCTTATGCAAAAAATTAAAATTGTGTTTAATACATAGGTATGTAGACAATTAATGTCAATGGTTTATGTCAAACTGCCAAATACTTGAATGCCTTGCCTCTACTGTCACAATATAATATCATTATCGATAAAATTATCCAATCTTAAATGTAAAATATTTGCAATTTGTCGATTCCAATATAATACTCTAACGTTTCGTTTGCCGTTTACCTGTACTTAAATAACTATTAGATACAAAGTCAATTGGGTATAAATTAATAATATTATCTACATTTTACCCGTTCGCATTGTATTATTCTCTTAAAAACGTGATTATAAATGAAACTATTGTGATTTCATAATAAATTATAGATAGATCTATTGTATATACTTTTATTTTTTTTTATTTTAACTTAACTATGACAATAGAACATAGAACATTAACTCCAATACAATTTACACTTATTAACTTTTTTAGGAGATAAAATTTCTGATCTTTTTTATACGGGATATTAAGATATTTTGTTTTATCACCAACCGTTATTCTAATAAATGTAAATAACCTTAAAAAAACCAATTTTTTAAATATAATAAAAATGTTGTATTTTATCATTTTTCTTGGAAAATAATAAATTTATAAGAAATTGTAACACACTTTATAAGACGCGTTTAAACCGCTTAGTACATCTGCCTACGTCAATCACCGTTTCGTGGCACTTTTTTTGACAATAAGGATTGGCCCTCAAAGAATTACTGAATACCATACTGATGTATTTATATGAGTATGTGACCCTACAAATACTGCTACTGACAGGTTAGTGATTTTCGCAGTATGAACTTGAAATTTCACGACGGTGCAAATTAAATAGGAATAAAACATGTAATATGTAATAATATGTATAATATGACGAATAGAAAACGACTGTACAATTAAAAATGATAATGTACGGAAACAAATTGTAATAATGCCGATCAATACTTCATATAGAGTATATTTAATAGCAAGACATGATGAATTGTCGGCGTCAAAGCGTCAAAGAAGACAAAAAGTCAGTGTCAATACCATTATTTAAATTTATAAAAATCAACAGTAAAAAGAAATTTTAAAATGTCGTGTTTAGAATAAAATTCAATGAAAAGTCTCGATTTTACTTTGGGTGATCGATATTTTTCCACCCAGCTCGTTGAATGTCGGCAGGCGACTGGGTGTAGACCCAATAATATAACATTCTATACAATTACAGTACAATACGTATCATATACACGAATACGTGTACACATCGGCCCGTGTGTCTCGTACGTGGTCATGTACGATGCCGCAGGGCATTGTGATTAACGCGGCGGCGAGACGACGATCACAACACGAGACACGTCTCGAGCTTATCAGTAGGCCGTTATTACTTTAGCTTTGAATTTATAGTCATTTCGTTGAATCGTACGTCGTCTACCCGTTCGGTTTTCTCGCGTGGTTAATCAGTACGGACGGACCAGAAAGACCGGGGAGGTTCTGGCGAGTGGCGTGAGGAGAGGGGGGATAACCGAAAAAAAAAACCATTCAAATAACGTGAAGCGTCGTGTCGCCAGACGTTATAAATTTTAGGCAGGACTACTATGATGTCCATATTGTATACGCTAGACGATTGTACTTATATAAAACGAAAGATTTGTTATTGTACGATGATAATGTATGTATATTATTACAGTGCTCGAGGCGTGCCGCGTCGTCCGACCGGCGAGGGGGCAGGTTGAGGAAAGCATGCAGGACAAGAAACGATTTTGTGCGTTGTACATCACACGGCCCCCCTCGTTAAAGTCACCCGGGTACACGCACCAAGTGTATACTCGGGATTGGGCGTAATCACGACGGCGAGCGGTTATCCTCTACCGCCGCGGCCACCGCCGACGAGGGGTGGACGACGCGGCAGACTTATAGAAGTGACTCACCGTCTATGAATTCCTATTTCGTCTCATCATTATTATTTTTTTTCTTTTTTTTTTCCCATTATTTTTTTTCTCGTTCCCCTGGGTGCGCCGGTAACTATAACGCGTTTGTCTATAATATAACATGACCGCTACTTAGCGGGGCAACGCGCCCGCCATGTTGCCCTCGCCCGTTTCCGATGTTGTCGAATTGGTCACGCGGGGACGCTTCGGGGTACGCTCTCTCGCGCGGCGTACTCGGTGTCGGAACAAAAATATTATTATTATTATTATTATTATTTTTCTGATAAAAACTTTCGGATGATACTCTCATCGTTTTCTCTAAACCGGCGTTTCTGCACAAGTCGTGGAGGTGCGCCCTTGGGCCCGCGGCAAAAACGCGAACAATACAATCCATCACCATCGGATCGGCCGCTTTATCATTTCCTTAATCACGTATCGAAAATTAATCATCGTAATAATCATTCAATTACGGCATTTCGTTATTGACTCGCCGTATGAGACGTAATTTTTTCATTGCTCCATCCGAGTGCAATTGACAATAGTATAGATGAAATCGAACATTTTTTTTGAAAATGTCTCCGACTAGCATTGTTATTATTATCCATGATTCAATATGCATTTATACTATATATGGTTTAATCTGCATAATGCAGTATTTTGGAATATTAGAACCTACAGTAGTAAACTAGTATCACATAATGTTTTTCGACCATAATATGGATTACATATTTTATGACAAAATAACTAAAACTTTGTACATTTTATAAAAATTTTAATCTGGTCCTCACACTTAGGTGCCTATATCTCGTTAGTCATCTGTGGAGTGATTGACAATAGCAGAAAATAATCTCTGAAGTTTTGAGTTTTGTAAAATATGTTTCTGAATACAAAATTAAATCTCCATCGCTATCACGATACGATTTCTTGTGTTCAGGGAATTGCAAATGGTCCGATTTTAAGGAGTTCGGTTTAGGCAATATAAGTGTGTGTGTGCGAGCTGTTCATATATTATGTGCCGCTGTTCGTAGCAAATGATTATTAGTGTTTGTGAGGAGGGCTGGCAAAAATGAATAGATTCCGAATACTCGATAACAGAGTAATGGGTTAAGATTAGGAGGTACCTTCCTAATCGTCCAAACTCATGATATGGGTGATTCAGTGACAATAACACATTCGTTGCAGTCATGTAAAATAATAAAATACCTACATAACATTACCAATTATTATGTTCGATTGTTATTTTATGCAGTTATAAAAATAATTTTATGTACCACGAAATAATAGCTTGAGCATTGAACTGATTGGTAAATAAAATATATAAAATAAAAAATCAATTAAATTAGAAAAAATTTACAATTTATTAACATTAGTATATAACTCATTGATCATAACATGTATTGACGAACAATTCAATGCTATGTGCATCGTCTTCATATGAACAGGCGCGGATTCAGAGGGGGGTGCTAGGGTGCTATAGCACCCCCCTTGGTGTATTGCTACCTTGTTAAAAACAAACATTTTACGCTATTTGTACTTTTCAGTAGGTCGGGTACGATATACTAAATTGGTTACAAAAGAAAAATAACATTTGTTTTTAAAAGTAATTTTCCCTCAACAATACTGAAACTGAATACTGATAAGTGAGAACCAGGAGTGACTGAAAATAGAACGATAAATCACAAATTCACAACCCACAGGTATCAGACATGAATATTGTGTTTTGTGTCACACTGTTTAAAGCATAGATATTTTCCACGATATTATATATAATATATTTCCATAATATTACCTAGTAGTTATCACTATATAATTTTTTTTATAATGTTATCACTGAATACCGATTATATTATTTTAATTTAAATCCAGGATATTATTTGTATGTCATTTTGTTATCATAAATTTGAAAATAAAATTTTATTCATTTGTCGTGTTATACTTATTATTTATTACTAATATTTGTAAATAACAGTACCTATAGTTAATTATTCATATTATAAATTATAATACAAAATTAACAATGGCACAAAATAAAAGAAAAAATCTTATATATTCTTATTTCCAAAAAAAAACAAAAGAATAATGATAGTGAACAGTTACAAATTGAAGTAAGTTTGAAGTGAATTAATTTTTTAAATTTTTATATACTTTAATAAAATAAATTGCTTTGCATTTAACGCTTCTGAAAATTTTCAAGCTGGTAAATGTTGAACCATTAAAAAAAAAATTCATTGGAGTTGCTTTAGGATCAGAACATTCAGAACATAAAAACATTCCTCCTTCGGTAATAATTTTAACTTTTGTAGTATTTTAGTGGTATCATATTGATAAATTAATTCATTTTACATCAATATAATATATACAATTATTAATTATTTTATAATTTAGTATTTGCATATCATGCTTGTTGCTTGGCTTTTAAAATATTAGGTACTAGTTTGTGAAAATAAAACTGTTTCTGTCAATATGAATGCAAGTGATATTGGTCTGGGATTCACCATGTCTGAAGTACGTCTTAATGGTTTGGCCATGTTAAATATTCATAAAGTGATAGATATAAACCAAGTAGTTGATACCTTCGCTCGGAAAAAAAAGGAGGATGGAATTAGAAGATTGGTCAAAATTACCTAAAATTGTTATTCATTTTTTGTTAAATTATGTGATATAATTTGTTTAAATTGTTGTTTGTTTTATTTATTTTTTTTTTTACTACAGAGATTTCTGTTTAAAATAAAGGTATACGTTTTAAATGTATTTTTAAGTTGTCATTGATGTTTATCCATTTAAATATTAAGCATATTATTAGAACTAAAAAAAGGTCATGCCATCAGGATGTAACAGAATACATTTATACCTTAACCTAAGCACCCCCCATAAAAAAATCCTAGATCCGCCACTGCATATGAATGCTCATCCGAAAAGATTAAAGAATCTGTATTTTCCTACTAAAAATAGGTATACAAATAACAAATATGATAAATGCGAATGAACATTAGAAACACGACGATGTTAGCTTAATAACTAAATTGTAAAACTAAAACTCCCAACTTCGACTTGACGTGTTTTTTTTGTAACGATTGAGCATTTCTTTAATTTTTTTACTCGAGATAAACTTGTTTTTTTCTAATTTTTCCCAAATTATTATTCATTTTAATATTTTTAAAAATATTTCACTTGATTCTCAAAAATTATAAAATTTTAGAAAACCGGAAAAAGTAAATTTTTAATACATCAACAACCAAGTAAGATAACAGTGTAATTGAGGAACGCTTCCGCACGCGGCTCGCGCACGCACATTTCATCAAATCAATGTCGCGCCCGAGAAAAATGGAATGGTCAACGATGTACGTCTCATTTGTGTGTACTTTTTGTCAATTCTACAGATCAACAATGTTATGCGATAACATTTCTATAAAATGATTTAAATTTGTTATTTTGCCTGCATGAGATCGATCAGGCCACATTTTAAGATTTTTAATTTTAATTTTTAATAATTCATATATAAATATCTTAAATTTTAAAATACTAAAACCAATTTGATAGGACTTAGAGACCAAAATTTAGAAAATTGTGCTGATCGATCACAAGTAGACATAATAAAAAATTCATTTCACGAAAAACTAGTCATCAATATTTGTAAAATAAGAACAGTTATGCCATCTCGTGGTCCATTTCCGAATGAATCGATACGCGTGAATAGAGTCAGGAAATAATAGATCTCGGTCGGCTACAGTTGTTGGATAATAATAAAATAAAATTCGGAAACTCAAGTAATGCAAATGGAGTAATTATATTCAGATCTGTCTATTTTTTAATCTATTACAAATATTATCGTCTAAACCATGTCGAACTCAAATATCAACTGGACCATGTAGTATATTGAATTGTTTATCATGCGGGCCGTAATTAATAAGTTAAAAAAGTATTGAAAAAAAAACCACTTATACAAATTTGTTAATAATATTAATTACGAACACAACAGGTACAATTCTGTTGTTTGTATCTATTGGTCATTATTATTTTACGTATTTTAACGATTTATTAAATTTTATAGTTTGGATTGAAAAGTAAAGAAAATAAATTATTCAAGACATATGTTTCATCGAAAAAAAAAGACTAGAACTAAACTACCTACGTATTAGTTTAAACTGTATTAAACATTAAATTGTTTAGTTTTTAAAAGTATTTGTATAGTAAAAATATATATTAATACTCCTATTTACTAAAATAATTGTTTCCAACAAACACGATCGATACATAATGAGTAAGAATATCAACATCGTATACTATATTATAATACCTATTGACTATAATTATAACCTCAGTATATTTGAAAAAAAAACATAACATTTACAAATGAAATTCACACACAAACAAGGTAAATAAGTAATTAATATCAGATCACAATTATAATCAATTCAAAACATTTTGCGAGAGGTATTTTCCAATAAACCAAAATAAAAGTTTAAATAGCAAAAATTAAAATAAAGCAAAATAAAATGTACGTAAATTTAATTACATAATATGTTGAAAACTGTCGCTAAGAGTGACATACCGTGGTGATTTAGTTTTAATATTTGAGGCTCCATTAAAGTGGTATATAAAGTTTTACTTAATTTAATATTTGATTATAATTTCTTAAATTCACATGCACTATTGAATAAAATAAAACAACAAAATTTGAATTAATTTGAATAGTTTAAAAAAGTGTATTTTATACCCCAGTGAATAATTAAACAGTGATATAATAAATAGTTTGTTTTATTTTAATTAGAAGTTAATAAGAAAAAATATACACCAATAATTAGCCATTTTTAATATGCATTTAGCCATCGACTTGTAATTTAACCATACATTTATAATATTTGTGTTTTGATTGACTTATTTAATAGAATTTAACCATATTATTAACAAATGTGTTTATCATTTGTGTAGAATTACATTTTTTTAGTGAAAAAATGAAAAAAACAGTTAACAGACAACAGTAATAAATAAGTACCTACATTATCACATAAAATAGGTATAGCTAAATAATGTTTTCAATTAGACTATTATCAACTAGACCTATTATCTATATTAAGATCAAAATTTAAAATATCAATAGATATTTTTATTTTTAAGCTAGTGCTTTATTTTGTATTGTATCATAATGTTTTTTAAAATAATAATAATTTTAAATATCAGTAAAAAATGTTCTTTCATAAATTTCGTCACAAATTCAATTTTTATTTGATATACACATTTTACTTTTACATTCAAAAACTAAAATTTATTTTTAATAATTACTAAGAAAATAAATATAATTGAGGATTCTAGTGAGTAAAGAAGACTTATCTATGAGCTAACCACATAATATATACGTTAGAAAATAAATAATTAGGTAATTTAAATATATTAGGAACAACTGGTAGGTACATTCATGTTTCCTCATTAAATTTATTATGTAGTTATCTCATACGTATTTTTTAATTACTTGAATACACATATAGTTTAAGTAACTAATTTATTTTACTGTACAATATTGTCTCAATTATTATAGACAATATTACTAACACTAAACTATTAATGCCCATAAAGTATTTATGGTTAATATTAATTAATATAACAGGATGTACACTTTTATTGTATTTCGTATTGGTATCATCATTTATCATGGATTTTAATCCTTGGATATTTTTTTTTCGATTACGTTTATTCATTAATTATTTTTTATTTGCTTTTTATATTTTTATAAATAACATCAAGATGCACACTATATTACATTCCTCGGATACTTTCTTTTTTCTATAGACTCTCGTGATGCACTTTAAATATATGTTGGTGGCGTTGACGCACCAAAAGCACACACAAACACGGGGCCATGGAATATTATTATCTACACCTACTATTATCTTGTCATTTATAGTATACGGTCGACCAGTCGAACGCTAGCGAGATCCTCTGCTGCAGCAGCGCCGCGGGCTCATGTGGTGCACCTGGATGGCGTCCATTGCCCATACATTGTTCCCGACACACGCTGTTCAAATTATACCGAAATACACATACACACGCACGCACACACACATGCTCGCATGAACTCATACATCCACGTACGCACGCACGCACAAAGACGCACGCACAAAGACGCACGTAGGCACGTACAACACACACACACACACACACACACATGCACGCACACTCACACGTAGGCAAGGACACTACACACACACGCGCGCACGCACACAAACTCTACGCATGTGCGTACCACATGAACCGGTGATTTTTCGTCCATAACTGACGAGCCATTATATCTATACATGTACACGGCATCGTTCCACATCGAGACACAAGTCTTTTGTGGTTGTGTCTGTTTATAAAAGATGCGTGTTGGATTTATTTATAGCGTTTTATGTTATATATCCAACCTCCGGGCCGGGTGTTTCCAGAGATTCGGGTTTCGAAGTAGCGGGGTACACACGTAAACTATAAAAATCTCATAAATAAATGTGTTCGTTACATTGGTACCGATCCCATAGTAATAAACAGCTGAACAAATTTATGGGTATACGCCTTTTCACGTGAGGGAGAAAACCTAGATTGTATCATTAAATCAACATTTAAAAAAAAAATGTTATCCCCAAATACCCCACTAATACACCAATACTTATATGCGACTAACTTGGTGTATTAATGTATCAAACTATAAGAATTTAAAACTATGTAGTAAATCCAAACATTATATACTATAGTCTTGCTTTGTAGGCACACCTACGTTAATAATGATTAATTTATCAGAAATAATTTAAGATTGCATAATTTTATTATAAAACAAAAATATATTGATTTTATTATAATAAATATTTATTGCTATAGTACAAGCGTCGCCAACCCGCGGCCCGCGGCCTTACCTACGGCCCTCATAGCTTTTTACTGCGGCCCTTCAAACATTTTTCAAGGTTTTTAAAATCACATAATGTAAAAATTATAAGCATTTTTGAAATATATTTCAGAGATATAAAAAAATTATAGTCGAAAAATGATAACTAATTTTAGTAGCACTTTTATATTTGGGCAGTCTCCTTTTCAGCCAAAATTAACCATTCAACTTTCGACCACATCGCCTTGATGTACCATTTCGTAATGTCTGTTTTCGGCCAGTTTATAATTTTAAGTACCAATTACAAATTATAAGTTAAGAAACTGGAAAGCTCACTCTGCGAGCGTGCTGAATTTCTAGTTTCTAATGATATAATACAATGCAAAAAACTGTAATTATTCCGTATACAAATATGCTGGGGAGGGTGTTATATCCCCCCAGCGTATTTATACATTTAAACCTCACATCAAAATCTAGCAAATTAAAAATATTCAAAATTTGAAAATTTAAAATTAAATATATTTTATAAAAAATATAAAAATAGCACAATTTTGTTTGTAGAGTGTAGATAATGAAACTTTAATTATTTTATCCATATTGTAGCCGTTTTGATGACTACAATGACACAACAAATTAAACGATTTGGCAATAATTTATGTACATAAAGAAGAAACACTTTATACTGATGAAATTGCGAACCAGATCATAAATGTACCTACACTTAGAGAGAATACATTAATCAATTGTTATTCGTTATTAATTTATGAAAAAGTCTTGTAGGACAAGTCTTATTCATTATTATTATATAAATATAGCATTTTCTATGTATTTTTATAAAAGTTTGATTTATTGCTTTTTATAGTTATTTAAGTACAAAAAATATACATAAAACTTTAAAAAATGCATAGTAAATTAATTTTTATACAGGTATAATAATTAATATATTCTTGCAACACATGCACTTTGGAAAAATCGGCGCCTCTGCCATAGTGTACCTACTAATAATAATTGTCTATCCATATAAAAATAATAACGTAAAATAGATCGACCATAGCCGGTAAGACACAGATTGGATCAATCTCGTTGTATTACCTCACGTCAATGATTTATGTACAAAGGTAAAAAAATAACGTTCTTGAAAAGTGATCCAATTTCAACGACGATGTTGGTCTTTGTGGTCTGTATATTGTGACTATAGATTATTATAATAGTTTATCGATATTTATCAAAACTCAAACATGAAGGCTCAGCGTGCCAGGATATTTTTATAATATATAGTATATTATAAAAAAAAATATAAAAGTTTATAGATTTAAAAAAATATTCATACAACATTTATTAATAATTTGGAGATATAAAAAGAAACCATAAAATTCAGATGATTTTTATGTAAATGTGTATTTTGTGTTTAATGTTTCACAGCAAAGTTCACCAGGGTTCAGCAATAACGTTGGTATATAGCATTCATTATAATATTTGATGATAACGAATTAGAAAATGAAGGTGTACAAATCGGCTCAATTGGTTTTTTTATCAAAAATTTGATTATGTATCGTATGAAGAACTTCCGTTATCGTATAAAGAACTTCCAAACACATTGAAATACAAAATGTAATTCAATATCAAAATACACCCCGACCCTAAATACGTTATTGTCTACTATAGGACAGATGTTTTTCTCTTTGTGGTAGTGAATTCTTTCTTACGTAGAAGTACCCCAAACATACACACACACACACACACACACACACACACACACACACACACACACACACACACACAAACATGCGCGCGCGCTCTTGTATACCACCATCACAATTGAAGCATAACTGAACATAAATAACATTAGGTGTAGTGACTGTGGGTATTGTCAATTTTCTAACGCCTCCTCGAAGAGTTACTTTCTTTGGTTGTGGCAAAATTCATACATGGTAAGTTGTACGAAGGGTTGACGTTATGAAATTATTATAAGAAATTACAAAAAGTTAGCTTTTAAGGGACGCATGCAAGAAAGATAAAGCTCTGTGTGGTCCGTCTGACATAAAATGATCCAGATATTCACCTTCCAATCCGAGTAAAACGTTTTAATCACGCCTGTATACGTGTAGAGACGTTAGTGTGGTGGCATAGTGTAGACCTGGGGTGTTCAAGTTTAGTCTTTTTAGATGATAGGCCACTTATCATTGTTAAAAAATTTCGTGGATGCTTTACTCAGCTAGTGATTATATGGTAAGTAATAAACCCCACCCCACCCCCAAAAAAGTTATTAATTCGTATTACGCTTTGACGCAATACTGTATTATACTTTTTATATTAGTTTTATTATTATAAGTTCAATAATGAAATTTTTAATCACTTGTAGTATATTAACTAATATAAATAAAGCCTGAATTTCACGACGAAAATATTGTTGAATATGCACATAAAAATTCCAAAATATTCGAAAAAATGTTTTCATTGTGTAATAAGAAAAAAAAAACATTAAAAAATTAAAAATTGATTGTTTAAAAAGAAAATACTTCTGATTACAAAAATAATATACAAATTATTACCTATGGTTTCATTATATAAATGCAAAATAAATAATAGAAAACGAAATATTAATTTTCGAACGGGTACCAACACACTGTTATTAAATGTGATTTCAGATTTTCAAATTGAAAACTTTTGCGTTTATCGCGTAACCTACGGTAGCATAGATTTATATTTGTAAAAACTTCTTTAAACGTCAAAAGATAATATAAACACATATTTAAAAAAGGAAATAACTTCAGGAAACAATTCCTTTATATCTTCAGTATCGTAGTTTATTTCTTCATTTAATATTCCATACATTTTTGAACTTGAGAATATCCTGATTTTATCGACAATACTTACGATATTTTTTGAGAAGAAAAAATATACGGATATGATTGTTATAGGATTTATAGATTGTCATGTTCACTATTTAAGCAAATATGTAATATTAACGTTGCACTTGGAGGCTTTACGTTAAGTCTCTAAGAAAAAAAAATGTAATTTAAATTAATATTGTGGATCAGAGCAAAATTTAAACACAATATTTCTTTATTTACAAAAAATGTTACTTTTATGCAATCATATGTTTATAGCCATTTCCACTCAAATAAAAAAATAATAACCATACAATTTACATTACGAAACGTCGATGTATTAAATCAAAAGTATTCTAGGTGAATTGCAGAAGAATATGCATTTAAATTAAAATCAGGGTCTCAGTTATAAGCTACCTATAATATAAAGTTATACATTTTAAAATGGGACAGTTGTCATTATTTATTTTTTGATCAGGAATTTGACATTGTCTTTTCATCACTAAGTACTCCAACTTTAGTTGTATTGAAACAATGCAATCCTAGCGAGTTTTTATTTTTAATTTTATCAAAATAAAAAAAAAATGTATATATATATATATATATATATATATATAATGTTAAAAACACGTTCATGAGCTTCAAATAAAGACAAGATAATCCGTGGTTATAATGACTGGAAAAATTTACAACAATTCACATAACTTTTGATGAAATAAATATATTTTTTAATTTTTCAAATAATTCAAATATACTTGTTTAATCTCTATTCATTTATCGAAACGTTTTTCACTTTTCACTAACCGTTTTCTATAACTTTTTCTAAAATTGTTCATTGAAAAAATCAAACATTATTCATTACATACAAACATATTTACTAACATTCAGAACTTAAGACATTTTTAAAGTAGAATCGTATAAACTAGAAAATTATTATTACTGTATAATAAAATCATAACACAAATGAGTGGTCACTCGATTTATAGTGGTAAAAAAAAAAAAATTGCCCGGAAACTCGACGTCGGTAAAAACCGAGTGTATTTTCTAAGCTTTCGGCTCAGAGGTACAGACGTAATCGCCGGGGGCACGGGCAGACAATGGTAGTAAATTAAGGCCGAAACGCAACGAGTAGTAGGAGGTTACTCCAGAACGTGCACGAAACGCGATGACGATGAATCGGGTGGCTCGTTCAAACTGTGTCGCCTGAATCGGTACTGTGCGCACGCGGCCCGCTTCCTGCAAGTCATACTCGCTCGTGAAGTCCGCCCGACTCGAAGATCGCAGCATCAGCAGCAGTGCCCATAGCAGAGGTGTAGCCGTCAATAATATTTTGGACGCACGACACAATGTCGCAAAATATGAAAGGTGGGACTTTTGCTAACACCCTCCTACCATCCGTCAATAAACAATTTAAAATTTTTAATTACATACTGATTAGTGATAATTTTAATTTTTAATAAATATCGAAGTAGAAATGTTTACCAAACATTAACAATACTCTAATACAAACGATCAAAACGTTTTATAAACTGATTTTAGTGTAAATATTAAGCCTTGAAATTATAAAAATACTGTTTTTTTTTTTTTTTAATTTGTGTTAAATTAAATTTTGGTCTTTTTAATGAATTAGTATATTAATATGATTTACTAACAGTGCAGAAGAAATATCAAAAATCATAAGTCAGAAATAATGTTTTTTTCTATACATGCGTTAAAAGTTTAAATTTGAACAGAAATCATCATTTTCACGCAGTAATTTTTCAATTGAAATCTTACAAAATTTGAAATTCTTAATCCGGTAAAAATTATCAAAAAACTAAAATACTCGTTATCATTCTTCTAACCAACTCTCCGAGTCTCGTAAAGATAAACATGAACTATTTCTCATACGAATTTAAAGTCGGAATCACGACTCAAACGACTTTTTTTACGGGAAATTTCAAAAACCTTAAACAATTATTAAAAAAAAAAAAAAAAATTATACAAATATCGTCTCTGTTTTAGCGAATTGCGTTAATTCCGAAAACATACTTTTT
Organism: Therioaphis trifolii; assembly: GCA_027580255.1. NCBI lineage: Eukaryota > Metazoa > Arthropoda > Insecta > Hemiptera > Aphididae > Therioaphis > Therioaphis trifolii. The sequence continues at coordinate 66,155,834 of CM050405.1, read as the reverse complement.
GACTACAAGTATTTGAAAATTGTATAAACTTTAAACACGTTTACTGGATGTATCAAATATTTTTTGAAATTAAATTAAATGGTCCTTTGTACGAAATAGTTTTGTATCTATATGATAATGTTTGTAATTGTTAGTAATATTAAATTTGAAAATTAAATTCCTCATCGTGATTAATTTAAATTGTATAAATGGAGACTTCACGTGTTCTGGGTAAACGGGAACGAAATATTTACACATAATATATACATAATACATATATTATAATTATTATAATTTAGGGGTGTCCAACCCACGGCCCGTCGGAAATTTTAACGGGGCCCTTACTTCAATTCGTTTCCCTTGTAATTATAAATAAAACGTAACAACTCATAAAATTATATCTACTCACAAATTGTTTCGGTGAAATTATGAATAAAATGTATTATTATTAAAACGTATGTAGCCCACAACGACTTCTACTCGTGTGACGTGGCCCAACCTTCACAAGGGATTGGACATCCCTGTATTATATTGTACTTTATATCAATACGAAATATTATTTCAAGAGACGACACGATCGCGTTCTCACGCATTAGACTTGCTTCGTTTCCCATTCACGTTTTTTAATGTTTCAGCGTTACGGACGTTATCGGAGTTGTATCGCCCGCCTATGCCCTCGGCCACAATGCCGCTCGCCGTCGTCGTCACAGGGTCACGCGGCCGTCGGTCGGTGGCGGTGATCGCGCTGGCGTTGGCGGTCGCTTCGGTGGCGCTGTTGCCGTCGGCCGCGGACTCGACCGTCTTGCCCGGCGCACCGGATCAGCTGCAGTGGCCGCAGCAGGCCTCGCCGCCCGTCAGATCGGACGGACCGACGCGGCCGGCTGCCGGGCCCGTGACGACGGCCTCGGAGCCGCGAGAGCGGCACGCCCGGCGGAAACAATGGTTGCCGGCGGACAAAGAGGTGACGAAGACGATGGCCGAATCGGCGCCGAGACCAGAGTCGCAGAAGGACGCCTTGTACAACCGAGCCCTCATTACGGCGCCGCTGAGACAGTGCCCGGAAGGACAGCGGATAGGCCCGGACCGGCTATGCAGGCCGAACTACACTGACCCCGAGGACGAAGAGGACGACTGACTGCAGTCGACCACCGGGTCCCGGGTATTATAGTAGAGTACACGTTTCGCCGTAAATAAGACTACACTCAATGTTTTGTATGCTTATATTCTTGCTCCAGTGGCGCATTTAGGATTTTGCTGCCCCGGGTACACATTTTTTTTATGCCCTCTTCCTCTAACCAGTTTTTTTTTTTTATAGTAGCAATTTTCCTTACCCATAAGAAAACTTACAATACGTGTGATATGGTAATAGTATCATGCAGTATAAAAATCTATCGAGTTCCGTAGAATGTTGTATATCGTAGGTGCATTCAGTAGTACCAATGATAACAAAATAATCAAATCTAATTGTAAATTTCATTAATGTATTTTTACAAAATAGTAAACAAAATGTCAACAGAAGACAAAAATTGTTGAAATAATTAATAGAACGTGAATATTTTAGAGAAGAAAAATGAACATCATTAAACTAATATTTTTTGTCACGCTTTTGATCATGCAAAATGTTCAATTACTTTTTGACACCAATAATATTTTCATCAACCATACGATGAAGAAAAAGATGCATGATTTTGACACTTTCGGTACCAAAAAACGCAAATTTATAAGAGTACCGTGTTTTGTTTTTGACCAGCCGATGATAAACAACGAACCAATACGTGCGCGCTAATTATGAAATGTGGAGATTACACAAAAGAGCTATGTTATCGTGTTGATATTAGTATTAATATAACGTTCTGTTGACATTGATTTGCCCATAACATAAAATTAACTAACATTTTTTCTATTTTTTTTTTTTTTTTTACAACTGCTTAAATCATTATTAATCTGTTTAAAAAAAATCCCCCAGTTAAATTTGCTGCCCCCAAAAAAGTGCTACCCGGGACGATTGCCCTCCTTGCCCCCCCCCCTAAATACGCCTTTGGTTTGCACGCCTGTGAAGTTTTGTAGCGCTTGAAATGTTTCAGACACGACGACCACGCCGAAATGCCAAAACTGGCGACGGCGACAATTGCGTCGACGGCAAAAGGACGTCATTTTGGGAGGAGGTCGGGGTATGCGGTTGTAGCCCTTATTACTTAAGAAAAATGTCCCAATCGGCCTACTAAATAAATATACATCGTCATTTTTTATTAAAAATCCCCAACATTTTTTAACATTTTTTTTCTAGGTTATTTTACTTTAACAAAAATTATAAATGTAAAATATAAGAGACAATGTATGAATATTTATGGGCTTTTAGTATTTTATTTTTACCACAATTTCAAAATGTACTTATTTTATTTTTTTAATTATTGTAGTTTTAATAAATTTTGACATTGATGCATCATCCTCCTTTCCTCTATATCCGTCCCTTTATCCCATTTTTCTCTCTCATCTTCTCATATTATCCACGTCACAATTTCCGATCGACACGTTTCCGTGAGATTTCCCAGTGTAAGATTGCCAGACGTCTCGAATTTAAAGGGATACTACTGATTTTCAACTTAGTTACCCAGTGTCCCGAAAAAGTGTTTTTGGTAGTGTAATGTTCCGGATTACAATTTTAAGTAGATTAAATACCGATTTTTAATTCGTTGAAAAAATGTTTGTCATAAATTATTTCAGTAGTTAATTACTTTTTGATACAACGTTGACCAAGTATACTAACCATAAATTTAATAATTTAAAATTTATTTAATACTTTCTATATAGTTTTCTTTAGTTTTGAATTTCCTTCTAATATATATCATATGAATTGAACATTTATACATATAAAGACAAAGTTATGTAAAAATTAAAATATCATTCGACATCCAAATATATAAGTCTTGGTTTGGTAATTTCAAAATCTGGTAACCCTATCCTATTGATGTAACTAAGAAGAATCAGATGACGCAAATTTTTACCTTCAGCCGACAGGTGTTTTATCATTTTTTTAAAATTCAAAAATACTATTAAATTTATTTTGACTTTTTTTTTTTTTTAATTTTCTGTCAAAAAATTTAGATTATTTCATTTGTACAAAAAATATAAAATTTTAGGACACGTATATTGATGATTATGACATAATAAAGTTTGTTCATGTGGGGGCTCGTTATGATTTAAAGATTTAAAGATTAAATTTAATTATTTTATTTTATTACGTCTCACGGTCACGGGGATCATTCAATCACTTCAATTCATATTATTTTCACAGTCTTCGATCTTTGATGAATTTATCCCGCAAGTTTACCCTCCAAGATCGAGCATTTTTAATGTCCTCGTCCATTTGCTTATATTACGCACTCACGTATCCATATTGTTTCTGAGTAAAACATGTTAATTGCATTTATTTTTGAATTATTACATTGTATTATAGATTTAAATAATATTATTATCATGTCAAATTAAGTAGGTATTTAATATAATATTAAGCTACCAATAGCTACATTATAAGTTAGATTATATTTTAATGTAAATCGAAAATTCCTTTATTTTTATTATTGTAAAAATAATTCAAAGTGTTATATTAATTATCTATGGGTGTATAATTTTGATTCTCATTATTTCTAAATACACGCCTATTAATAACACATCGGATTCAATCGTAAATAAGACAAAATGTTTAGCGAATAAATAAAGGCAAACCGTACTAATTGTGTAATATCGTAATGATCTAACAAGATGTTTTATATAGAATATACTTTTATTTTGTATTTTTAATTAGTATTTGAATAAATATATTCGAAAAAGTTTATACGTTTTTTAATAATTTGAGAATAATCATTATTATTACTATACCTAATATATAAATGCACAATAGAATAAAATTATCATTACCGTAATACATTAAATATTAACAGTAGCGTACGCAGGATTTTAGTTCGGTCAGGGTTTTACATGAGTAAATAATTTTAATAATAATAAACAATTTAAATAATTTGCTTTACAGTTTTTATATAATTAGTTACCTATAAGTTATAACAAATTATAATTAATAATAAATTAAAATTTACCAAAAATTGATCGACTGTGTATACTGTATTCAAATGGTGGTAAATGAGATATTTTTTGTAAAATGAAAAAATTTCGGGGGGGGTCAGAACCCTAGAACCCTACCCCTGCGTACGCCACTGAATATTAATACACTTTATTACATTTTACATAAACAAATATGCACTTATTGATGTTACACAATAACATGTTATCTATATCTTTTTTTCTTTGATTGATGATATATTTAATACACTTAAATTTTATCATATCTAAGTTTTAACCATAAAATTGAATTTTCTTTTTTCAAAAAAGTATGAAAATATAAAATGTAAATATTGAAAACCATAGCCAGAGTACATATTCCCATTTATATGTTTTAAAGTATATTATTATAAATTAAAAAAAGGTTTGAAATACTTTTATTTGAATTCTTTACAAGACTACAAAGTGCTAACAAAGCTGTGATGATATCAAGAGAGTAAAAGTTCAAATTTAATCTTGGATCCAGTCAGTTTGTAAAGTCAACGTAGCGATAAATTCGGAAAAATGCTGAATATTCTTGTAACACTTATATACTATGTGTTGTAGGCTCATAATATCGCATTATATCGTATAACCGATACGCTAAAACCATTTAAATTTTCTGTAGTTAAAACACCATTATAACAGCGTATTGAGTCATTAAGGTTCTTTTTTTTGGCAATTTATTAATTTTATTAATTTTTTATTTCATCAAAAATTAAAAACGAAAATAAACATTCTATCATACTACGTCATTTAAAATTAATGTTAAGTCTCGTGTCAATATGTGTGCATTAATACAATAACATAATTTTTATAATTAAAACACTATCAGTAAAAATCAACATCTAACTAATGTAGTATTATGTGTCAATTAAGTAAGTGAACATATTAATAAGTTAATGATGCAAATAAGTTGAGACAGTTTATTGTAAGTGAAAATAATATTTCAAATTAAATAAGATTGAAGTCATCTAAACATGTTCAGGTGGCCATTTATTAAAAATGAGAGAAAAGACAAGAAGTCAATATATACGACATAAACAATAAGTTAAATAGGTCATAACTTAAATTGTATTACCATATAAACCATATTTTATAATGATTACATGCACGCATAGCATGTGAAATGCTAATTTCTTATAACACAATAAAAACCAAATCCTAAAGTCAATTTTTTGTACATCAGCACACAGTATTATATGAAGATATATGAAAATGTATATCAGCTAAAAAGAAGCCAGACATACTTTTGAACCATTAGGTACCTACTCTTCGCTTTTTAGACAAGATAATGGAAATGGGTGAATTGCATTTTAAAGAAATAAAAACGCATTTTTTTAGTTAAACGATTCTGAGCAAAGCTTCAGTGTAAAGATATACCGTTTATATATTTTACAGTTCTTATTCGATTAGTCGGTAAGTTTTATTTTATCAAAACAGCGAGAAAAATGTTTGTTTTAACAAAGAAGATTTTTTTTTTTTACATAAAGCGTCAAAACATGTTGTTCTATCTATATCCAAAGTTTCATAACGATTGGGTGGACCAATAATTTTCCCTTTCCGTAAAAGTCGTATAAGATTTCAGTTATATGTTAGCAGAAAAAAATTCTAAGATTTTTTACCGTTAATTAAATAATACGGTCAGAATAAATTTTTAGAACTTTTTATTAATTTTAAAATTATATTAGAAATACATTTTCAAAAAATTATATATTTTCATGATTCCCTTTTTAACCCAAAAGTTCTCAACTTTTTTGAAACTTTTGATAAGTGAGTATTATTATATTATTGATATGTAATAACAATTTCATGTTTTAGCAACAGCAGTACATTCATATTGAAGATATGACTTAATAACTAAAATAAATTCAGTGAAAGTCTCGTTTACGGCAAATTGTACAGTTTTTGCTCGGTTTTTCGGAAATTGATTTATCAGGAAGAAAATATTCCTTATAGTTGAAATATTTTCACACATTTTAGAAAAAAACATCAAAACATAAAGTAGATGCAGGATGAGATAGATACCAAATTATGGCGTTTTAGAAAATTTAACTTACCCAAAGCCAGTTGAATCAGGTTAGAAAAGTCAGATATTTCATATACGCCACGCAGAGGTTCGACATTTATTAATATGCAACAATTACTTTTCTATTTCCAATACTAAGACCGTCGAATAATTTAATAAAGAAACCTGGCATAAAAGGTCTACCCAACACTTTACATAAATTACCACGATAAACAAGCGCTCCGTAAGAGAATTAGAAATAGGTCTCTCAGTATTTATATTCTACTAATTTTAAGACACTTTACTCCGGATCAACCGACCACGATAACAAGCATTGGACGTGATATAAATACGATGCATTTTCGAGCTTTTTAAAATTGATTGTTCCACGCAATGCTTTTGGTTTGATTACTAAATTTGATTAGAACTAAACTTATATTTTTTTAATAAGTTATATAAAAAAAGTTGATAATGAAAAATAAAAACGGTTTAATTATCGAATTGAAGAAAGTACAATTTTAATTAAACACAAAATTATTAAATTAAATAAACAAAATAAAAAATGGATTCGTTTAAACTGTCTTATTTAAACGTTTTCGTTTTGTTTTATGTTCTTGTTGTTTTTTGTTTTTTTTTTTTTTTGTTAAACAAAGTGATTGTAAAATCTGTACAGTAAAAAATAAAACATAATTTAAACGTACTCTACATTCATCAGGGTCAAAGCGTGAGACACTCGATATTCAAATATAATGTACGGTACGTTTAGTGTTTTGTACCCTCGTACGTGCGTGTGTATGTGTATGTATACACCACGAGTGAAACGGCGTACATCATAACGGCCAACGTGATGGTATAAAACAAAAAATAAACACATAATACGACCGCGGTCGCCGATCGTCTCCACTGACGGTCCGTATTTCCAGCACGCTCGTTTTGTAGCGGACACGGCTGCTCACTGCTCATACGTGACCATAGGATCCTAGTAAGCCAGGAGCATAAGAGCAACGCACTGCATTCAACCCGAATCGCGTTACGCTGCATATACTTTATACGCTTCATTTACGCCGCACGCTAGTCGTCGTGGTCACATCGTTGTGAACGATTCATAGCACCCGGTTTGCGGCTGGTCTGTGACGGCGGGCGTCGCCGTCGCGACCGTGAACTTGGTTGAAAAACAAATAACGAATTTATTGAAAGAAGATAGGGAAACCATAAATGAAAAAAATCCCAAGCGTTTTGTCAATTAAAATTAACGAGTAGGTGATTTAAGTGTATTATCACAAATTTCACTCGGCAAAAAACTTTATTAAATTCTAACACTTTGAAAAACCAAGTATACTCGAATTTTATTCAACGTAGTACCTTTTTTTTTTTTTTTTTTTTTTTTTTTTTTTTTTACCTATTCAGCTGATGAGGTTTAATTATTACGAATATTATTTAAACGGATAAAAAAGGACTAACAAGTTTTAAAAGTTTCGATCAATCGAGTAAATAAATAACTACCATTTTTTTTAAAGTGTTTTAATTTATATAACTTTTTCTAATTTACCTTTTCTAAAACTATAGTTTAAAATAAAAAACTAATTACTGTCCTATAAAAATAAGTATGTATAACCATTATACGTATTATGTAGGTACAATAAATCACAAAAAAAAACAAACAAACAAATAAACAAAATCATTGTGTTGTTATTCGTTGAATACTCAAATAATAATTAAATAATATAGGGAAGTATACATATACCTATGATTAATTAAAAACATAAAAATAGCACATGAAAAAGTTGAAAAATAAGTAATGAAATAATCATGAATTACTATTCAGTTGATTAATTAGTATTACTCATTAGATATATGTTAAGTTTGTATTAACGATCGGTTCCCATTTCAAAAATCGTAATCAAGTTATACCAAGTCAAAGTATATAAATTATGGAATTACATGGAATATTAGATGCGCTCGTTAAAATCTCGTTAGTAGTACCAAACCTAGATTACGACATTTTGTGGCCCACGGAGGGACATTTAACTGAAACCCTTATGAAAAATTAAAAATATGTACTAATTAACAAAAACGATTATTTTGGTTTATTTAAAAAAAAAATTAAAAATGATTTCCAAAATGTCTAATTTTTCAAAATATGAAAAAAGTGACAAAGATAATAGAAATAAATTCAAAGACAACAAATTTTTGTTTTAAATATAATGATATCAGTGCTACATCGAGTGCTTTAAATATAATGGATCAAGATAGTTAAACGTACGAGATCTTTTACCACGTTTAATTAGAATTTAGAACTGATGAGATGTCTGAAAACGAGTAAAGCACATAAATGTGCTTTACCTACGTGAATCCCGCGTATTGTTTTATATGATCACTATTCTAAGAAAAAAAATATTTTCTATCGTGATGCCCCTATATTTTATACTGGACCAAAGCGGGAATTTTTAATCGCGTTGCAAATTTAACTCTAAAACCTATCGTCAAACTATTTCAATGCTGTGTCATATCGATATGAAGACAACATTTCTATTTCTGAGTAATAAAGGTGCATACATAAATGCATATCGTTTGATTTTTTTACGCTAAATTTGAAACTCTAATGAAACTATATTTTTAGACAAAAGAATATCCTCAAAAGTATACTACCATTAGTTTATTAGGTACGCAAAATTTTAAATGAAATTTAATAAGTGTTTTAACCTGTACATTTCAAAATAAGGTATGGATGCATTATGAAGAGTTAAAGACAAAGTTACAGGATTAAAAAATAACTTTAACTTTACATATAATTCGATAACTATTGGCATACACTAATACAGATTGATATATTTGATTACAAAAATGTCATAAATTATGAATATTACCAAAATTTAATATCTACGGAATTCTGGTTGTTATTTATCGCTATGCGTACATTCATTCGCTAGGTTTTTTGACTGTGATGGTAAATGAATAGTAATAGATAATTGTTTTATTTTCACGTTTATAATATTATAGTAGTTTTATCTAATAATAATGATACCTATTTGTAATAAGAATTTGTTGTATTTTTACTAACACACGCACACATACATATTTTCTGTATAACTTTGATTTGGTTTAGTAAAAAAAAATTCAACGATTGATCATAAGCTATAACGCGTTAAGACCGTAAACTTTTATGAATTATTGCATTAAAAACTTATTATAAAAGAATAATATCTTAGGCTAATAACCTGTTATTATTGAAGCCTTTATCTCAAATAACAAAAAAGAAAAAAAAGAATAATAATCATAGTAATATTTAGATGATAACTATCATCAGTTCATCAGCTATGCATTTAAAAATGATAAACAAATGTAAATACCTAAGTTGTACACTATCGAAATAAAAATTGATAAAATATCATTTAATTAATTGGTTTATTTTCATATACTCGTAACTGTGAAATGCGACTCACCTCTTAAGTATATTTGTTAAAACAATTTTTTTTTTATTATTCTAAAAATGTAAAATGATACAATTTATTAAAATTATTTCACTGCAACATGTCTTCATCAATATTTTTGCAGTACTTTTGTAAGTATATCATAGCGATTGTCCACGTTTTCATCATTGAAATAGTTTTTGAATCAACATTCGTGGACTAATAACAAATGTTTGAGATGCGTGTGATCGTAATATACCAAGTATAATATAAATAAACGCGTATAATGTTTATCAGCGTATAGTTTATTAAATGAAAACTTTACGTTCGATTAGTGTTTTAGGCTCGGTGCTTGACCTCGTAATTAATGAAATAAACTATTTATTTACATAGTTCTGAAACCAACAGTATACATTTATAATTTTTGTATTTATAGTTTCGAAATAATACAAGCGTCTGTGGTAGTTATTATATATGGAGCGTGTAATCGAACCAGTATTTGAATTAATTAATTTAGAATTTGTTAAAAGGTAAAGTCATTAATAAATCCTGTTGTCTTACAAAATGTCATATTTGGTTTTGATACTATTCATTTTAAAAAGCTTCAGTACATAATATTATATTATTTTGTAACTTGAATTGACTTTTTATTTTATTAATTTGTTCCATTCAACATTTTCTACAAATGGAAACAATATGTAAAATTGTTTTGCCCCCAAAATTTAGCTACTAATTATACTTGAGCTGAACATGTATGCGTTTGATCGTAGATCAAGATGAATAACTATACCAGAATTTGAATGCATCAGTTATAATTTAGTCACAAGTAAGTATAAAGTATAATGGTTTATTAGTAAGACGCAGGGCCGGCGTTAGGTTTTGCGAGGCCCTGGGCAGAATACTTCTCCGAGGCTCTAAATACAATATGTCAAAAATAAAAAACCTATAACTTTAAAAATTTCGTGAACCTTAAAATTGAACACTACTCTCCTCTAAATAAAAATATTAAATAAACCATTAGTGTGAATACCTTACATTTTTAAAATTATTTATTTAAATACATACTATATGGTTAATGATTGTTTACAACATAATGTATTTATTGATAACGTAAATTTATATTTTTGCTATTTAAATTGTATTGGTACCTACTTAATAAATAAATAATTTATCAGAAAAATATTTTATTAATTATAAATTAAATTAAATTATAAAAGTCATAAATAATATGTCAACAACTCAATACGTGTTCAAAATATTTTTATCAACATTTTTAATCATTACTACAACAAAATAAAAAAAGCCGATAAGATAATGGTGGTGGAAGTTCGTCCTTCGTCGCTTCGCTCCTCGGACAAGATAATGGTGAGGAGTGTATAGCACTTTCTATCATGGGATCACCTGGTTTACGATAGTTTAGTTGTATGGTACTTTACATTTGAATGCAATGATAAATCATTGTAAGTTAAGTACAGGATACAGTAGTTGGGCGGGATACACGAGATGCATTGCTAGATTAGGCATTATTGGATAGATTTTGGAATTATTTTATATTATAAAAAAAAAAACGATTCTGAACGAAGATGAAGATGTCAGCCTTAAATTGTAATATATATTTTATTTTAATATCCTAGATTGGGTTAAATTTACATTTGTCTATTCATGTGACTTCTGCTCGTGAGCATTGGACAAACCAGGATGTGCATAGATAGGGCGTAGGTAAATACCATATTATTTGCCTAAATGCACTATCGTGACGGTACCACCCGACCCCGCCGTCCATATATGCTGAATGCTCCGTGGCTACGTATATTTAAATATTAATAATTAATAATAATATATAAAATCCGCATGTTTATGGAACTGATACACACATTAAAATAACTGGAAATTGGAAGTTAGTAACGTTCTATTCAACCATGTAAAGGTACGTTATACACCTTGTGTTTACAATCTACCAATATTTTGTATAGAACAGCTGTCAGCTACTGATTATATTATAATAAACTTAATCTATTTAATTATCTTTATCAGCTGTGATATTACATAATATTTTCATTTCTTATCTTTGAATACAAAAATTTTTATACATTTTCAACTACAAAATAATTTGCAAATATTCGTGATTTTGACAAATTTTGTCGATTTTTGAACTTCAACTGCTTATAAAAAAAAAATTGTGCCTATGTATTTGAATAATTTTTGAATCACTCTTAGATCAACTTATTCAAAACCTTCCATTAAATTTTCAAGCGATTTGGTAGGGCCAAAAAATTGTTATCGACTTTTATAAAAAAAAATCTAAGAAAAATCGAATTATTCAAATGCCTATAAATAGCTAAAAAATAAACGAAATATTTTGAAAATACAACTATGTAAAGAAAATGCCTATTTAAACATTTCGTAAAAGTTTTAAGTTTCTACGATCTATACTTTTTGAATAAGAACAAATATCAAAAATCAATGATGCCTAAATTGTTATTTTACGCGATTATGTGAAAAAATTGTAATTTCAAACACTCATAACAATTTTTGATTTTATTCCAGTGCAAATTTTTTTACAGATAATTGAAGGAAAACGTATGTCAAACTTTGTACCGAATTTACAATTCTTAGTTTTGAATACTTAAAATTTTATGAATTTTCAACTGCAAAATAACTTCAAATTTTCGCGATTTTCTACACATTTCGTAAAAATATGAACTTTTTATGCTTATAAAAAAAAAAATTGTGCATTACGCTTTGAATTTTTTTTTATACCGATAAGTTCGACATATTAGGTACCTTGTATTAAATTTTCAAGAATTTTTGTCCAGTCAAATTTTTTTTATCCACATTTTAGAAAAAAAAACAAAGAAAAGTTGAAAATTTCAATTGTCTATTAAAAGCTCAAAAAAAGTCTAAAGTTTACAAAAATTGTACTACGTATAGATGATTCCAATATAAACATTTGGTGAAAGTTTCAAGTTTTTTCGACTTATACTTTTTGAATAAGAACAAATATCAAAAATCGTTTAAGGCTAAATTATTATTTTATGCAATCATGTAATTATTTCGTAAACGTTTGAACTTTAGATGCTTATAAAAAAAAATTGTGCCTATGTATTTGAATAATTTTTGAATCACTCTTAGATCAACTTATTCAAAACCTTCTATTAAATTTTCAAGCGATTTGGTAGGGCCAAAAAATTGTTATCGACTTTTATAAAAAAAAATCTAAGAAAAATCGAATTATTCAAATGCCTATAAATAGCTAAAAAATAAACGAAATATTTTGAAAATACAACTATGTAAAGAAAATGCCTATTTAAACATTTTGTAAAAGTTTTAAGTTTCTACGACCTATACTTTTTGAATAAGAACAAATATCAAAAATCAATGATGCCTAAATTGTTATTTTACGCGATTATGTGAAAAAATTGTAATTTCAAACACTCATAAAAATTTTTGATTTTATTCCAGTGCAAATTTTTTTACAGATAATTGAAGGAAAACGTATGTCAAACTTTGTACCGAATTTACAATTCTTAGTTTTGAATACTTAAAATTTTATGAATTTTCAACTGCAAAATAACTTCAAATTTTCGCAATTTTTACATATTTCGTATAAATTGGAACTTTGAGCACTTATAAAAAAAAATTGTGACTTACGATTTTGGATTTTTTTTTATCAGTTATGGAACAACTTATAAGAAACCTTGTATTAAATTTTCAAGATTTTCTGGTAAAAAGAAAAAATTTTATCGTTATTTTAAAAAAAAATACTTAAAAAAATTGAAAATTTCAATTGTCTATAATTAGCTCAATAAAAGTCAAAATACTTTGAAAATTTAACGGTGTATAGAGAACGCTAATCTAAACATTTGGTGAAAATTTCAAGTATTTACATCGATTAGTTTTTGAGTTATAGCAAAATAAAAAATTTGATTTTGTCGAATACTGGTTTTGTGTAAAATATACCGTTTTTCCCTCATTTTTTAAGGGTTTTTCCCGGCGCGTTAAAAAAGTATTGAAAATTTTTAACTTTTGACCCCCCAAAGTACCAACTAGATTCACTTTCCTTTCAGAAAAGTTGCTATATAAGGCAATCGAAGCATTTTTACTGCCCCAAATCGTGTCGACAGACACAAAAATAAAAAAAAAAAAAAATAAAAAAAAAAAAAAAAAAAAACACACATCATTGTAAAATCAATACATTCTTCACTCCGTTCAGAATCTAAAAAATAAATACATATTGCTTAAAAATTAAGGTCGTATACTTAAAGATCACTAAAATTTAATTTTTCTTGACTTTTTGACCGCAAAATGTCCAATGATGTTTTCATAATTTAAATTTTCTGACTCTTCTTTTTCTATAGCTAATAAAGCCAAGCCAGAAAGACGCTCTTGACACATGGGACTTCTCAAATACGTTTTTATAAGTTTTAACTTCGAAAAACTGCGTTCTGCACTTGCTGAAGTTATTGGAATAGTTAACATTATTCTAAGAGCCACGGCTAATTTGGAAAAAGCTCGATTGCTTTTTTTTTTATAGAATTAAGTACTTCAATAGAAGTTACTGTTTTTTCGACAATATTTTTACAAATCAATAGTTCTTCAAATAAATCAAACGCACAAATATCTTTTTCATCTCCTGATTGTAGACATATTGCCAAGTCCATACAATTTGCTTTCAGTTGTTCTTGTGGCTTCAGATTAAGTTCCCCAATCCGAAATAAAAAACCAAACATTTCATTAAATTTCGAAGTTTGTTCAAACCGTCGAGTAATTGATCCAATAGCACCATCCATCAACACTAAAAACTAAGAGCATCTAAAATCCTCTTCAGGATCTTGTAATATAAGTTATCACTGCCTTCGTAATCGAACATTGTTTTGCATGTTTTTAGACACGAACAATTATTTAATTTATGATTGTATACAATACAATATAAAATGGGTATTATGCATTTAAGGACGTTGTATGCTTGTATAGTGTATATAGAATACAAATATGTTTACATTTTTGTTAATATAAATTTATAAGGCACGAGGCCTCCCCGAGCGCGAGGCCCTGGGCATGGGCCCTACTCGCCCGGCCCTAAATCCGGCCCTGGTAAGACGCGCTAAGACAAACTGAGATCGTGAAACAGAAAAGCATTACCACACATTTTAATAAAATATATTGAAACAATAAATGTATCTTATATTTTTAGATCTAAAACACACACAAACACACACACATACACACACTTAAATGTATGTTGTATTTGCGTAAAAATTTCTAATTGTTAGCCAATTTCATATAGATACAATTTCATATATCGAATTTATTTACAAGTTTTCTGTGAAACATACATTTTACATGTACCTAAATAAATCCTCAAGTTTAGACAGGACTTCTCTAAAATACCTATAGTATGTATAACCTTCTCTCGATAAATTATACAACAGCTCACTTTCTACATCATAACAGAGCACATTATAATTTCCATAATAATAATAACGACAAAACAACCGCGCTTCGGCAGGGAAGAGATTTCGGAGTGAAGGAATGTATACTTTATTACCGCGTCATTGTCCTTACCGTCAGTTTTGGGCTTCCAATACAGAAACATTCAAACCTGTACCACTGATGGCTCAGGTCATTTATACCAGGATCCCAGATTCTGATTGTAGTGAAGTCGAGAACATTGCTGCCCGGCGTGTTTACGAATGGCCCAGTGACCAAATGATAGCTCGAGATATATATATATATATATATATATATATACACATATAAAACCACTTCCCAACTAATACGTATAATGTATGCATTATGTGTGTGCGCGTGTGCGTGTGCGTGTTACAGCCGAAGTTATTCATCCGGAATTGTATCTATAATGTACCTATAATGCTTAGGCGTTTTATAGAATTCCGAAAACTGTACAAGCAAAGTGATTACTACATTAATAGCCTAGACATTAAACACAATGACAAATGAATTAGAAGATTTTATATCGATTTAAACTAAAATACTCATGACACATAAAATATGTTATATTGATGCGTTGTATCGATAATAAGTACCAAGTATTTATCGATATTGCTTTATGCAATTATTGCTATGTTAGTATTGGGCTGATATGAGTTGATTGATTTAAGACGTTTTATATTTTTGGTTTAACGAATATGCATACCTATTATATTTATCATCATTTTTGCAAGAATATACCAATATTATTGCTGAGTCAGAAAAATATAAGCGGGGATTTAAATGAAAATGGAGATTGTTTAGGGGAAGAGGTAGGCTGATTTGTTAAATAATTTTCATAAAAATATAGGTTTAATAATGGTGGTGGCTATTAAGTATCTTTTAGTTTTGAACCATTGGCTTTTGATAATATGGTATGATATATGAAAATTGGAAATCCTGAAAATTATTCATGGCTCAAAGTACAAATAAATAAAATAATTAGTCAATGTAAATATAAAAAATAATTATTTGTGATTACTTCACTTAAAAATGGTGTTCTAATTTAAAATGATTTGTACGTCAAAACACTTAATTTTTTTTTTAAGGTATGATAGGTACCATATTAATAAAAAAAATAAAAATAAAAATACAGACAATGTCTAACGACATACCTACATGTAGTAATAATATAAACTATAAAGGATATATATTTTATACTATTTGTAATGAAGTTTTAAGTCATTTATAATAATACCTAAGCAATCTAAACACAATTTCTAAGATTTCTTGTAATATTAATATTTATTGTGATGAATTATGAGTTGTTCATTATTTTGATAACGTCATGGAAATAAAGAAATTTTGAATTAATTTGGTGAATCAAAATTCATGATTATTTTAATTTACTTATAAGAATATTAACTATTATTTTGCATTTATTTATTGCGGTTATTTGTATGCTGTTGTACGACTTCTGAATCACAAAAAATAACTATATTATTATTTTTTACGAAATAAGTTTTGTTTGTTTGCATGTACATTGTACGTTTAATAAAGTATAGTCCAGCTTCCGCAAACTGCTTATAATCTATTAGGCAAATGTATTTTTTGCTAAAACGTGAAATAAAACATTTTTAATTTAAATATATTTTATATTTCTAATTATTACATTATTTTTATTTTATTTGGAATAAAAATTTAACGACTTGATTATTAATAATAAATAATAATAAAAATATCAAACGAATATTGAATTGAAACTGAAAATTTTACTATGTATTAATGATTTGCGTAGTACATCAACTATCAGTTAATTTTATCAGAAAATGTATAACTATACCAACAATCAATACCTAGGTATTATTATTAATAAATGCTTATTGAATGTATTAATGTACGTACATTAAAATGTAATTTAAGGTACATAGAACCAAAACAATCTAACTTACAAAAAATGAAATGCCGTTTTAGATGATAAAGCGTTTTAGAATGATAAGATACCAATATATTAAAACGAATAAGACCCAATTCAATTAATTTAACCTGTACATGGTAATACTTGATTAGTTTTGACTCCTGTTTCGGTATTGTTCCGTTGATGCTTAAATGAATATTGAATACAATAAATCTATACTACTTTGTCAATTGAGAATATACTCAATCAAAGTCGTATGATTGTTTACAACATAGTAATTTAAGGTAGTAACGAAATATTCTCCAGAGTTCGGCAAATAATTCTTTAACCAAGCAAATATAAAATAACGTAAATGTTACAATTTTGCGAGCGTTGAGGTCTCCGACTTACATTTTTCGTGCTATAATTTATAACAGCATAATATACTAAAATTTAAACATGGCACTAAATGACCTTAATGGTCATTACTTATTTATATTCAAGAGTTTCCATTTTTAATAGCAATTTAATAGAAGAAAAAATTTAAAAGCCCATTTGGTTATATTTTCAAAAGTATACAGTATAAAAATGTGTGTTCGATTATAGTTTTAAATCATTGAAATAATTATTACTTTTCTTAAGCTTCGTGAGTATACACTAATATAATAGATACGCATTAAACATATGTTATTAAGTATGAAAAACATGCGTTATCCTTTGAAACAAGATAATAAAGTTTTAAAAAACGTAAATGATTAAATACAGTTATGTAATTCGTTATCGTTATTACTTAAGGTGTACAAAATCACGCATTATCATTTATTTGCGCATCGGCGGCCGATTGTCGCATAAAACTTCGACAGCTTTTACACGTTGTTATATTATAATACCAATCTAGATACATTAGTATTATTGTTTACATTAAATATTATATAATAGTAAAACATATTGATATCATTATAATCTTCTCAAATGATAAAACACTTCAGTTATAAATGCCGTCGTAATATATATATATATATATATATATATATGTGTGTGTGTGTGTGTGTGTGTGTGTGTGTGTGTGTGTGTGTGTGTGTGTGTGTGTGTGTGTGTGTGTGTGTCTTCAAATCAAAAATACTTCAACATTATTTGGCTATTTAATACCAAGGTACAATAAGATAGTGACTTTTATTCGAAAGATCGTATCCACTCTATAATAGCAAAGTTCTATTGAAATATGAATATGCTGATGCATAAAATGATGAACAATAAGTTGTCAGTTGAGGTACCTACCGAAGATAAACGAGTAATACACAAACGATACATATCCCTAAAATGCAAATAATGCAAAGTAAAACGATTCAAAGTCTTCACATGTCTGAATAATGTATAATATAAATATCGTATGGTGCAATTATCATAATTCATATTGATAATACTTGGGTTATATATAAAATGAAAAAAATTACCGAATACTTCAATCCTCGAATCAATTACAACTCAAACTTTCGCAAGTTTCGTTTAATACATTTTATAAATGGATAGGTTTTTCGAGATAGTACGTTCTTTTTCCGAAGATTTATTAGGATTTTAGAGAAAATAAAAATGCACCTGCCAAAGCCCAACGATACTTTCGTGTATCCTCTATGAAGTGAGTCTCCGACGGATATTTTTCGAACCACTAAAAATAATAGTCACATGCGGCTAGTATATGAGCACACAGGAATTCCTGTTGAAGTTTCGACAGGCAGTGCGTACGCTGTATAATTTTATTTTAAAGCGGTGGTAATATTTAACAGCGCCGCGGGGGCCGGTAGGTTTGGGCTCGGAGTAGATGTGCCGGCCGCCGCCGCCGTCGTAATCGTCGTCGCCGTCCTCGCGCCGTAGAGATTATTATTATGTAAGACAATCAGCTCATGAATAGCTGATGAGAGAGGTCAATTATACCAGGGGCCCAGCTTTTGGACCGCACCGTCTCATGGTCACGATTTACGGGATGGGTTCAGACTAGCGGTGACGCGGCAGTGGTCTTCGTGTTAGTTAATAGAACAGCGGCTGTATACGGAACGATGGTGTAACGTCGGCGGCAGATGATCCGACAGAACTATGTGAAGTCCAAAACAGGTTTTCGTTTCCGTATGAATTTAAATTTTTTCCCGTTGGGAACGAGCGAGTGCATTGTATGGACAGAGTAAAAGAGAGAGAGAGAGAGAGAGAGAGAGAGAGAGAGAGAGAGAGGGAGAGAGAGAGAGAGAGAGAGAGAGAGAGAGAGAGAGAGAGAGAGAGAGAGAGAAAGGAGAGAGAGTGAGGGAGGCAAGGATATGTCATGTATCAATTTATCAATGTATATTACCGCATTTTTGTTTCTCCTTGGTGCAACGAAACACGATTAGAAGATACAATGGAGCCGCGTTCGGTACAATTCGTTTATACTCAACGTCAACGAAAACAAAATATATACAAATACAATATACCTGTATATACCTACTTATGTGTTTTTTTTCAGAGCGAATCTTTACGTGGTAGAACGTATATAATTTTAATCCAATCCTAATATTTAATGTCCATTTGAAAATAAATTTTAATCATAATTTCTTAAATAAAAAAATAAATACTTAATGTATTATGTGATGTACAGGTATCTCAATGTATACACATAGACACATAGTAATAAGAAAATTTGAATAGTGATTTAAGAAAACATGATTTTACGTTATACTTCTGTAGTTCTGTTAATAGTAAAACGCAACAAAGCATTAATTAGTCTTCACGACTTAATCGCATTTTAATGGCATGTGCCAATATGGAATAATAATAATGATATGTGATCTGATATGTAAAATACTGGCAATTATTTGATGGAACCCAACACATTATCATACAAAACCTTTTTTTTCAATTTCATTCATTACACTTAATTTAATATTTTATACCACGCTTAACCAATTCATAATCGTTACTTAAAAGGGTAATTTCTAAATGAACGGTAAAGTCAAACGACACCCACATCCTAAGTGTTTTTTTGTCTCATCCAAGGCTGTGGTTTCGGCTATTAAAACCACTCTAGAATTGTGACTGATTTGTTTCGTTTATCAATTAATTTTATTCATAATTAAAAATATGAACCTAGGTACATTACTCAATTACTGCACTGGTGAATATGATTTGTTCATAAGTTCACTCTGCAACAAGTAATATATTATATCATAAAGTAATATTGTTATGTAATTTAACGAATGCTCATCTAATTAATTATGCGCTACTATAAAGTTTTGATACACACATGTAGTTATGTACCCATACGTTTTTTTGCCCATTCCACTCAACGCATTTCCATGGCCTGTGTGTAGTGGCGTACCTACATTCAATTTCCTTATGAAGGGGATTAAATTATACACACATTATGTTTACCGGAGTGCTTCATCAAATGTAATAAGTTCTATAAAAGACCATAGTTAAAATATGAAAAGTTCACACTATCATATTATTTGTAATAATACTCCTATTTTATCATAAAATTGAAAACAACTTATATACAAAACAATTAAACGAATAGACGTATTGAATAGGTATTTAATATTGTTCAATTACAGTGAAAATTCCAAACGTCATTTTAAGTTTGAGAGTTCAGTAAGAACTTTTAATGCTCTTCATTAAAAGTTGTCTTTTTAAAATTTAAATGTATGTTAAAGTTT
Organism: Therioaphis trifolii; assembly: GCA_027580255.1. Lineage (NCBI taxonomy): Eukaryota > Metazoa > Arthropoda > Insecta > Hemiptera > Aphididae > Therioaphis > Therioaphis trifolii. The sequence continues at coordinate 66,135,335 of CM050405.1, read as the reverse complement.
TCCATCACTAGAAAGTTTCTTTAATCTGTCATTCTTGTCAACAAATCTTTCCTCAATTACACTTAATGTCCAATTACTATGGAGCAGATGGTGTAAATAAAAATAAAAATAAGTACGTATATTCGACCCATGGGGTATTCTTCGCTCCTCGGACGAATTAAAGGGGACGGGTGTATTAAATTTCAAACTTTCAAAGAAATGATAAATAATTACTTTAGAGTTTAATTAAACGATTTTGAACAAAGCTTCAGAATTAAAATATACTGTTTGGAAGGACCTATTCCTTCATATAAATAATTCATATAATATTTAAAAAGTGACGTAAAAACAGTTTATTAGGTAAAAATCGTAAAATAATTTACTTAAACGTTTATAAAAATAAATCGTATGTCATGATTTTTTAAAATTTTTTCAGAATCGTTAGAAGAGTGAAAATAAAGTCATATTAAATTTTTAAAAGTATTTGTCAAATATTTAAAATTTTATAAAATAAAATCGACACTCGTTAATTGAAATTTGAAACTATTGTTTTATAGATAATGTAAAATTTGAAAAAAAAACTTATACTAAGGCTGCGGCTACACTAGAGCCCGACCAGACACGTCAGATCAGACACGGTGTGTCTGTCAAAATCAAATACACGTTTCCTTATGGTTGTGGCTACACTTGGCCGTTCAGACAGTCCAGACACGGCCGTGTCTGGCCAAGCGGTTCAGACATATTTCGACAAATCAAACATGTTTGATTTTTTCGTCAGACATTGACGAAAAATTCGTAAATTTATATTAAATAAATATAATATAAATACATATTATTATAATATGCATATCTATAATCATTATTCATTATGTTGTTTATTGTTATTGAGCACATATTATAATAATATAATATTATATAAGAAGTCTCGTTCATATTGGCCAATAGCGACTCTTTTGACTTCGATTTTGAGTAACGAAATGTTTATTTTACTAAATTAAACAATGCAACTGCAATTTTTCCGTAAAAAAATCTTAAAACCGCAGAATTTTTCACATCATAAAAATTATTACCGGCCAAGATAAACTGAACGGGTTACAACAGTATAACAGTGATGACATATACTGAGGATATTTAATATGTTTGGAAGGGGCCCCCAAACCAATGGTAATACTTTCATATGGCTATACATCAGCTTTTGGATATTGTACGTAGGGGTTTTTTCATAACTGAAGCATACACACACACACATGTATATTATAAAATATCATATTACTAAAGTTAAGGTACCTATTCTATTATCCGTGATAAAACCACATTTGTCAATGTACTTATATTTGAGAAACATAACTCATAATAATTAATATATCATGCAGAATCACAATAATTACACGTTAAAACATCTATAATCAAAAATATTCGAGTCCATAAATTATTTTATTTTTGAGGAGGTTGCCGACTTGGGGATGCTTGACTTGGAAGTTCCTTCAAGTTCTCTATAGATTACGCTTTTGACGACGATCTCACGCGATACAAAGTGTGTGAAATTGTAGTCAAATACCACTATATCTACAACTTTACGTATATTAATGTTAAAATCATTGTTTATGTTAAATAGTTTGGATTTATATTATATAAATTTGAACCCCCAAATCCCTCCTGTATACGTGCCTGTTTTTATAGAATTTTTTAAATGTATGTCTGACCAGATTTATGGTTGAATGTAGCAACTTTTTTGTGTTTGTCTGATCAGACAAATTGCCTGTCAGACATTGTCGTGTCTGTTACGGTTCTAGTGTAGCCTTTACCTTATAAGAAATATAAATAGTACCCGTCTGTTCTAAATGTATTATAATAATCACATAGTTATAAAACAATTTACAAATATTATTCACATTCGATATTAATAATAAATTCAATATCAATTATTAATTTTACAAGTATTAGAAATACTATTGATTTAACTTGAGTAAACATTAAATCGAATCATATCGTAAACATTTTAATTTGTACATAACACTTTAATATTAATAATGAACATTACATTCGTTTATAAATGGAATGTTCAAAAACATCAAAAAACCTAGATGTACATACTTAAATAATCATGAAACTTACTCATGCCTCATTACCATTTAATTAAGAAAAAAAATGTATTTAAATATCAATACTCGAATACTGAAACCCTTTTATAGTTTTACTCGTACACTTGAGAACACTGTTCATAATACAATAAGTATAGTATTATTCACTTGGTTACATTATTTCGTGTAATTTACTAATAAAAAATGTACAGGTTTATAGCAAACCAAGTGCATTAAGAATTTAAGACTGTAAAAAAATAAAACCATACAATTCACTTACTTTTTAAATTACTATTTCTTCAGCACGATAAAATATCACGACACTGATGGACAATATTACTGTGTAACGACAATCACGTTAATAGACAATGTGATTTGATGAACAAAAAATAAGAAATCAAATATCAAAGTTTAGTAATATTTTGATAACGCCGGTATGCCGCTACAAAAATAGACACACACAAACACACACACACACACACACACACACACACACACACACACACACACACAAAATATGTTTTTCATACTAATCATTTCAAAACTTGGATTTTTTTTGTCATTGGAGGGATGGGATTTATTCTTAATAAACATTTTATTTACTCAGTACTCAGTAAACAATGTACAAAAAATGATAATAAGGTAGGTAGGTACCTTGGTATATATACCTAGGTATATTGAAATCAATTATACTAAAGAGACTGACTAAAAAGCTCGTGTTTGACCTTGATAAGAATTACATATAATATGTCGCATTTAAAATTCTAATAATTATATATCTTCATTGAAATTATTGTTAATTCTTTTCAGTCATTCTGTGTTGATTGTTTGATTAATATGGCGCTGATGGTTTATAATCTAATTTTAAAAGAAATGTTTAAGAATCTGCATATTTGTATAAAATCTTATTGATCCCTGTATGTATATAAAGTTATAAAAATAATAGTTTAATACATTATTTGCAAGTCTATTTGTGTTTCTGAATTTTGACTATTTTATTAGTATAGTATAAGTAATGTAAGACCTGTGTGTAAACTTTTATTAATTAGTAATGAGTGTATAATGTGACACTGTGTCAGTGGCGTATTTACGGTGGGGGGATCATTGGGTTTGATCCCCCCCCAAGATTTTAAATGAACACTTTTTTTATTTAAATCTAAATGTATTTTAGCTCTATGCCTCTTTGCTGGTAAATAGTAATCTGTGAAATATTTTGATTTTTTGACTAGGAAGTTGTGGACAAATTATCTAAAAAATCTAGGAAATTAAATTTTGTTATATAAAATAAAAATAAAATATAATTCAGAATAAATTACATTATTGCTGTTTAATGTCTGTTAACTATTAAATATAAATTACATGAAGTTTTTCAAAACATATCTACTGTAGTTTTATATTTAATTATTTAAATGCAAAATTAAAGTGAAAAATAATCAAAATTCTATGGGGTTTATTTGTAATTTATCTCATTTAAATATGTGATCTCATACTTCCATGTATTTTGTAACTCTTTTGTAACTTTGTTGTGGTGCCATGGAGCTAAGTCCTCAAATTTATACTAACCCAGTATATAAATCATACATTTGTCCAGACTGTCCAGTAGTCATTAAATCTTAATACTAATTAAGTGGTCCCTATTAAATATTTTATTTTGATCCTCCCCCCTCCCCTTAGAAAAATACTAAATACGCCACTGCATTGTGTTATAGTGATCAGATAAATTTTTAGACAATTTAAAAATTTTTCACTTCAACTCTTGTATGGTGGACCTCAAGAGCTCCCTCACTCAAGATTTCAGACTTAGTTGTGTCCCTGCTCACAACTAAAATGGAGTAGTGCATGTACTTTGTAAGTAAGTACTCAGAAATTACTAGGAAACTTTACTAACTAATAATATGGTGTCTAGGTAATTTAGATAAAATGTATTATTAAACCATGTTCCCAAAATGTGATAAATTAATAACTAAATAGTTATTAAATTGTATTGATTATTTATTAATAATTCTTAATTGTTTAATAATCATTGCCAATGAAGTATAATTTTATTATACCTACTGTGAAAGCCGCAAAAAAATTAATTTGCTATAAAATTATGATGTGAGAGCTAAAGGATGTAGAGAGAAAAGGCCCTCATAAATCTTTGTAAAAAATGTGTTTGTGTGTTTATATAGTTATTTGTTGTTTTAAGGGAAACAACAGAAAATGGAAGAGTTTTAGTTTTTCATGGGTCATATTAACAGGAATAGTATTTTGCACATTTTGAACTGATCATCTACATATTACCGTTGTACATCTTGATTAGCTCAATGAATCTACTTAAAAAAAAAAAAAAAAAATGTTCCACTACATTAACACACTTATGATTGCAAGTATAAAGTGTATTTAAAAGTCCATGACAAAATAAAAATAATTCTTTTCTTTTGAAAACTAAATGATAATAACTCTCATATTTCAGTTTTAAAAATAATTACCATTGAAATAGTCATACTTGATATATTAAATAAATGGATTTGAACGGTTGCACTCCCTATGATGACGGACAAATCGAATATAATAATTAAATAACTAATGGATTTGGTTTGGACTGGATTAAAAATTACCACCTGGAAAATAAAAACAACCAGCCCACTTACACACACACACACACACACACAAAAAACTATCTACTAAAAAAGAATCTGTTTTGAATAACATAATTTAAAATTTTTATTCTTTATAGGACATTTTGAATGAATACTTAGTTGTAAAAAATATTAAAGACAAAGAAATGTATATGATAATACAATTTTTAATCTTAATACTACACAAATATGTTATCTAATTATTTTAATAATTCATCAATATATTTATAACTCAATATGTTAAAATAAATATTTAGTAAATAAAATAAAATAAACCATGACAACACATCAAAATTGCTAATGACCAAAACATATTTATTATTTTACAAGGCAATGTAAAAATAACCAATAGCTTAGCTATTCAGATCTATAACCAGCTCAAATTAATCCACTGATCAGGTGAATTCAACCATTCATTTTATATTGTGTTTTCTAATTTTGTATTATAATTAATATGTATTATATTTAGAAATTATTAAAGTGTTTTGTTTTCTTAAAAGTGTTTGGTCAAATACTATCTTCAAAGAACTTTTGATATTATACATTAATATAATAAGTCAAAACAACTATCATCATTGTCCTAGAGTCATTCTGTTCTTGCGAGATGGTTGCATATAATAAAATAGGTAATACTAATAGAGTGGTGTGACGCAATGGTTATCGCAGTCACGAATGAGTGTAGCAATTAAGCACCGCCGGGCATTGCTGGTATCCGTATGGGTGACCACACAGGTTTTAGCAATACAGCCATGGTCTTTGGGCCACTGAGGAAGTAATTCGAATAGCGATTCCCTACCCAGGTCCTCATAACACAAAAATAAAAAATATATTTATAATAATACTACCCCTTGTTAATAAATAAACATATAAATGTAAAATAAGTATAATATTATGTGAAAAATACAAAAGCATTATTCACAACAAATACATTATTGTATAATGAAGAAAGCAATACATGATTTTTAATAATTTTCTGTGATATTAACTATTTTGTGATATTTGTCTGTGATAATATAATATTACTCTATCCTGTGTCATTAAAATATCGGTTATGGCAGATTTGGACATTCTATGTTATCTTAAATATGTGTATTTAATACATTTCTTAAATAATTATGTGTTTTGGCTGGAAAACATTTTTTTATAATAGTGATGTTACAAACTCAGATTTTTAAGGTTGAACCCAAACAGAACCATACCCGCACATTCTTATTCGAACCCATACTGAATCATACTTTTTAAATATTTTATAGAACTCAAACTGAACTTTAAAAAATTATAAAAGATTCAAAAATTAAATTAAATATCAACTACTTATTGCATTATTGAAAATCTACTTTCTGTGATTTAATGATGTAAGTTTGCAAGTGCATTTTTATATAATTAAAAAAAGTATATATTGAATCAAACTATGTAATTTTAATAATAATAATAATAATAATTATCATAATAATTCTATATTTCTATATATTTTTATTTATTATTCATAAATTTATAACACTGCAAACTAGTCACAATCATTTTTTCAAATACAAATGGTAATCCTTAAAGGAAATGCATTCAGCGACTTGGTTCACTAGAATATCTCTGAGAGATTTTCCTGTATTCTGCCTATCCAGTAGAGCCCTCATCAAGCATAAATTAACTGATGAGACCTAAATACTAGATTTAAAAAAAAAAAAAAAAAAAAAAATATAACAACAATAGACTTCTTAAGACATCAGTAGTAAAATTTATTTTAAAATTACAATTTGTATTATTTTTGTAAAACGTTTAAAACAAACACTTGAAACCAGAAAACATACATTTTACATCAGTAGTAACAAAATTTCTTAAGATCTCTTAAATTTATTTTTAAATATTAAATAAATTAATAAATACAATTTCATAAATTAAAATATTATTAGGTACTAATAGTTTGATTCCATTGAACATAGTTGATTTGCAGATATAGGTGAACAAAGATACGTGCAAGATAATAACATAAAAACTACCCAAAAATTAAATACAATGAAATTAGAAAGTAATTAATCATTGACCACAAATCATAACTTTAAGTTCTTTCTCATGAAGTTCTTTATACATAAAGTACTAATATTTTATTTCAAAAACATTTAAATTTAAAGTATTTAAACAAGAAAAAAATAAATATATTATATAGGTAATGGGTAGTTTGAAATACAAGTGTACTTTTAACTACCAATTTTACTATATAACTGGAACAAGTAATAACTAATTTATATAAATTATACCAAATTATTATGAGCGGTTCAAGTGTTCAATACACATCTCTGCAGACTGTTTATGGTCACGTAACATATTGTTCAATCTAAAATAAACAAAAACAGTCTTGTTATCACACACAGCATAATGAATAAATTACTTTAAGTGAAACTCAGAATAACGAATACTACTCACTCTTTTCTATAACGTTCAGTTCTTTGTACATCTATTGTACCTTTCATATGTTCCAAAGCAATCGTACATATGGCTGCCAACCCTTTAAAACACTGTGTGCGAGCTACATTGTGTGCAGAATTATCAAAAGTCGGAATCTTGCGAACATTCTTCCATGCCATGAACACATATTCCATAACAATGTGCCACTGACGGCTCTCAATTAAGCACTTGCCTTGCTCTATGACAAATTTCTAAAGACAACAATAATTGCGTAGAAATAATATTATTATTATTAACTCCCTCTGGAGTCCCCTAAGGAGGACATCTCAGTCCTCTTCTATTCATTCTTTTCATTAATTCAATAAACAGGTACATTACATCCTCTAGAGTTCTTCTATTTGGAGATGATATTAAAATTTATTCTAAAATTTCCTCTCTTTCCGACTGCCTTCAACTTCAATCAGCTCTTGACACTTTTTCTCTCTGGACTCTCTCTCTTCTATTGGCCTCACGCTCAATCTCAACCAGTTCCATGTTATGTCATTTTATAGAAAGCGAACTCACATTATACATCCTTATTCTCTTAATGGCTAGTGGAGTTCGAACGTGTTTCCAATGTCAAAGACCTCGGGTTCAACCTAACCCCTTCCCTTTCTTTCGAACACCATATTAATATCACCATTAGTAGAGCCTTAAAAGTTCTGGGATTCTTAAAGCGCAACACCAGTCTTCTCACATCCGCTCTCTGTCTTCGTTCCCTTTATTTTTCTGCTATAAATAGTTATATCTTGTCCGCTCTATTTTAGAATATGGTTAAATTATATGGCAACCTTTTTTAGCCAAGGACCCACTACGGTTAGAGCGAGTTAAAAACCGCTTCCTGTCTTACGCCGCTTTCCTGCTCAAGATTGATCACCCACCCCATGATTACATACCTGTAAGATCTACCTTAAATATTCCAACCCTTTCTTCTCATCGTATAGATGCTGATCTTTTCTACATCACCTCTTTTCTTGATGGCTCAGTAGATGCCTCCGACCTTCTCTCTTCTATTTATTTCCGCGTTCCTGTTTATTCTACTAGAAATCACTCTCTATTTCATATCGCCTCCCACTGTACTAACTATTCCCACAACAATCCGTTAGATAGAATGCTCCGTCTACTAAACAGCTCCTAAACCTATAGCTGAATAAGATAATTATTATCATAACTAAATGTTTAGTTTCTAGTTTTATTTTATATTTACATGTACTTTAAAATTACCTACTGTTTAGTTTAAGCTTAATGTATTTATAAATTGCCGATTGGCGTTGATTAAATAAATAAATAAATTAATTAATATGAAATAAAATGCTAGTAGTACCTTAAAAATGAAAAGATTCATTGACACCATTTTGTAGGCCAAGTGATCTGTTTTTGAAATCAGTGAGGTATTTGACAAACCTTTGTTAATATTCCGTAGGAAATATTTAATATCCTGCAAATACGGTGTCAAATCTGGTACTGGAAAATTACGTCTGATTTCCTATAAATTAAGTAAAATATTTGTGAGTTATAAAATTAAATATGTTCATCAAACAATCTAATCCAGCAGTTCCTAAACTAGGTACCGTGAGCACTTTTTAAAGGCACCACGACTAAAAAATTAGTTACAATTTATTATAGTTAAATTTTGTCAATTTTAGATTGAATCCTATAACAACAATGTATATTATATATTCCGATTCTGACTATATAAAGTCAGATAACATACGCACGATTTCCTGGGATCAGCATTTGTTACTATAACGTTATACCAAAATTGGGTATTGATAAGAATTATAATTTATATTTATTTGTGTTCCTCTTGATATTAACAGCAGGGCTCCGTAGCTACACTTAGTCCGAAAAGGCACCACCAGTAAAAAAGTTTGGAAACCACTGATATAATCAGTAATCACCTTTTCGACATCAGGATGAGCATTGACAATCTGACCAATTATACCAATTAACTGATTAGGAGATAATGCTTTCATTGCAGATTTTATACAATCAACATCAGAAAGTTTGATTTCTTGTTGCATACGCTTTCTTTTGCGATTATTAGAACCCTGTATAGAAACTTAAACATCAAAACAGTATTGTTGTATTAAGAAAATAAAAATGTATGCATACGTTGTTGGATTCATTTGAAGCAAGTTCTTCTGGAGTGTCGTACAGTAATCGTTTGCGAGCTGAACTTCTTAAGCTTATTGAACTAGTATTAACTGAACTCTCAGATTCTGGTGATTCTTCAAACTAGAGAATTATACAATATTAATTTCTGTTTCAATCAGTTTATTTCTTAATAAATTAATAAATTTTATTTTTTATAATATTTTTAATTTGTTGTTTGTACCTTTGAATATATACCTGTATTACTCACAAAATGTGATGTGAGAGTAAATAATTTGTTTTCAACTCTAATAATTAAATTTCAACATAAATCAATGATAGTTTATGACTTTATAACATATTTTATAATTATAGTTCATAAAATTTTTATCTTATTAGTTAAATTGTTATTTAAACTATAATTTTGTACCATTGACATAATAATATATAGAGTGATATTAACAGTAGGAATATAGAAATTTAAAGACATTTTTATGTATCAATACATGTATGGTAATAACTTATTTTATTTGATAGATCTATTTAAGAAAATAATTTAACGTACACAATTATTTGATAAGAAGTTTTTCATTAGTTGTCAATGGAACTTATTTCAAGACTTAGAACGTAATTAAAATATTTATGTTGCTTTGAAGAAAAAATCCAGTAATCACAGGAGTCTAAACATTTTTGTATTTTCACCTTTATTTTTCCAATGTTTATTTTGCGATTATTTTTATATTAATATGGAATATAATAGATTATAATATAAATTATTTTTTAATTTATTAACTTTACATTGGAACAGTCTATAGTAATTTAAAAATGATAAATTAAAATAACATTAAGAATCGGGTTACTTATAAAACTATCTAAAATTACAAATGAGAACAAATGAGGAATAATCTGAATACTATTCTGTTATTATGGCATAATTAAAAACTAGGAAACGCTGTCTATTGATTTCACAACATGGAGTTATAAGATATGATTCTAGGTATTATGAGAATGTTTTGTGGTTATTAATGGCAATTAATTTATTAGATTTTTATTTACTTTTTAATGTTTTATGTTCATAATTATAGCTAATTTATTTATTTAAATTTATTCTTTATGGATCTGCTGATCTGGCATACTATTTTTTGCCACTTCAATTGTCATTAACTTTAAAAATACATAACATGCCATTAAAAATTGGCGTTGACATTTTATTAAAATTTAAGAATAAACCATTGAATAAAAGGAGAGTAACTTCAAATATAAAATCAAATCAATCATATGACAATATTGCAATGTAGAATGTAGATAATTGACAAAATTATGAAAATTACCTGACTCGCTGTACAAGGGTTGGATGTATAAATAACTGGTATATTACGACGGCCACGTTGCTGTATTACCATTTCATCAGGACTCTGAGGCGTAAACTCTAGAGATTCTAGGGCGTTGTTTATTACGTTGATTCTACTCGTGACAGGGTCAATCAACGGTGTTCTACTACGTTCATTTGACATCTCAGTTAATATACCTCTAGTCGCCATTCAACCAGTCTTGTTTAACTCAACTGTTGATGTCCTCTGAAAAAATAAAAACACTTAAAACTAAAATAATAAGTCAAGATGAACATTGTGATAGCAAGTAGCAAGATCAGTTTTATGAAGGGAGGGGGAGAGTAAATTAAGATTACCCCTCTTTCAATATGTTATGAACTTAAATCATCATCAAAACAAAACATTTTCACCATATTCTAGTTTATTCCATTTTCAATTTAAATAATTTGTACGGTAAAACTCACATATTATAAAAAGGTATCTAATTACCTTAAAAATGTAAATGTATTAATACATATTATAATATACATACAACTTTGGATATTATTCTATTAAAGCTCAAGGGTGTAACTTGGGTAGGGGGCTTTGAAATTTACCCATACTAAATATATACAATATATGAAGATTAGGGTGTTCCTTAGCTATAGATGATGGGAAAAAAATATCATAAAATGTTTGGTCTCACCCCCTAATATTGTGCCTATATGTATAAAAATGAACTACAAAAAGTTTTGGTTCGATCAGATAAGGTTAACCCGTGCCGACTTGTGATTTAAGTTTGAACTTACTACATTTTTCAATATTTACGAAAATTTTTAACATTTTCATAAATATTTCGTTAACCTTTAGAAATATCGATATTTTTAAAATTACATATTTTAAAGTAAATTAAATTTGCTATAACTTTTATTTTATTACATTTTCTCATATCTCCAATGGTTCGTGAAGTATTTCGACTTGACTTCAAAAAAACACAATTTAGGTATTTTTTCATAATTATGAATTATTGTGCGGGCTAAAATAATTGTTACAAAACTCCCATATGAAATTTTCTATAAAGTTATTTTATGTATTTTTGCCTTCATATTATCGCTGGTAATATAACAATCACAATACAAGTATAATGTTCACAATAATAATGTATTAATCTAATCACTTTCACCTAATTATTTCTCTATATTTCCGGACATAAAAATTAAATATCAATAGATTAGATAGTACCTATTCGTATGGTTAATTATTTTGATATTACGTTTTAATAGCAAGATAAGTCTGGTTCTTATTTTGGTACAATTGCACCTTATTATTAATGTTAGTTTGATCGTAATAGCTGTTTAGTGAAGATCTAACATTTACCGTCGTTTGTCGTTGTATGCTTTCAAATTGATCCCGTTTTTGTATTATTATAAATAAAAAAATGTCAAAAAAACTGAAAAGTGATTATCAAATATTTTTAATCGGTTCTGAAGAGACACAAATTCACGGTTCCAAGCTTCCATCAAACGGTCAAATGCTTTCAGTAGGTATTCTTTTACAATATGCGAACTGTTAACCTTGTTGTTAGGGAAAGTGCAGCGTTGGCTGTGCGTGAATGTTGTAATGTTTAACTCGGTAAAGACCTATTATATCTTCCTTGTAGGCATCATATTTATGAGCTAATTTTGAGATCTGTTTTTGAAATTAAAATACCAGAAGTTACATCAAGCCCAGCCATTCCATTATTTAAACATTTCCAAAAAGAATGGTATAAATTAGATATTAACAAATATAACATCGGAATTGAAGATCAGGCATGTGGCGTGGCTTTAGAAAATGTTAAAGAAGATATTCTGAATTTTGTTAAAAGTAAATTAGAAACTAAACAGCCTCGTGGAGATTATCGTGAATTTTTGGAGTTAATATTTATTTTTATTGGCGGTAATTTGGAAAATAAAATTAAAATGCATCCTCCCGGAGCCATGCATCAAGCCCGAGCAATTTATTGCTTAAAAATATTTTTGTTTAGAAGCCAATACAATATTTCCGACTTAACAAAAAAAGCAATCGGTGAAATTTGTGTTTTTATTATTAAATTTTACGTCAAAGCTTGGTTTACTTGTCCATTGCCAAATAAGTCCCCAAATCAAGACTTACAATTTATAAAAGATATGAAATTATATGAAGTATTTGATAGAGAAATATCTAGAGTATCAATTCAAAAATTATGCAACCATTTGTGGTATTTAACTGAAGAGGCTGCTGCATTATCTTTCTTTGATGATTCTATACCACTAGAGGTAAAGCGTCAGATGGTAAAAGTCTTAAAAAAAAAAGCGACAAAATATCCGGCCAAACGATTGATAATTAAACCAAACCAAATAGATGATAAATTTATTGGTAAGTAAATAAACATTAAGTTTAAAAAATATATTGAATACGTTTAATAATTCATAAAATAAAAAATAAGCAATTAATTATATTTAATATTATAATTTTTACAGAAAAAAATATTGACGCATTTATAACAGAAGAAAGCTTAAAACTATTTTCCCGATTTAACATTGATGACGGATTCTTAAAACATGATCCGACTTTTTGGGAATCTAGTGAAAGTTACATAAATGGTAAAAAAATTATTAATTCATTAAAAATAGTTAACGATACTGCAGAGAGAGCCGTGAAGTTGATGGAAGAATACAATTCTACACTCACATTAGATGAAGAACAAAAACAATTTATACTAAAATGTGTACAAGAACATCGGAAAATTTATCCAGATTGTAAAAAAAGCACCTTAAAACAACAATATTAATTTTCATTATTCTATAGAATTTTTTTTTATGATAAAAATATTTCATTTTTTTAATATTTATTATAAAACATTAACATAATTATTAATTATTCTATAACATTGTTTATTATAATTAATCGTTACTATGTTGCTCGTATTTCCAAAGATATCGTGTTTTTTTAGAGTCAAATCAATATAATTCACGAACCATTAGAGATATGAAAAAATGTAATAAAATAAAAGTTATATCAAATTTAATTTACTTTAAAATATGTAGTATTAAAAATATCAATATTTCTAAAGGTTAATGAAATATTTACAAAAATGTCGAAAATTTTCGTAAATATTGAAAAATGTAATAAGTTCAAACTTAAATCACAAGTCGGCACGGGTTAACCTTATCTGATCGAACCAAAACTTTTTGTAGTTCGTTTTTATACATATAGGCACAAAATTAGGGGGTGAGACCAAACATATTTTAAAATCAAAAATTAAGGAACACCCTAATGAAGATACATGAACAAAATATGGATTAGTCATATTTATTTTTTCTAATTAACACGAGTACCTGCGTTATTATTACAGGAAATACTGGTTAGTCCTAAGTTGATTACAAACTGAAACGTTTTCACTCACCACTTGTAGTCCATAGTGAAGCAGAATAAAAAACAAATAATAAATGGGCCCACAAATAACTAATGTGAGTGTTGCACACCGTCACGACGCGACGTAGGAAATTTTCGTCATTTTAAAATGGAATTGCAAATTATAATATTGTGATAATCGTATCTAAATTTTTATCAGGTTTAATTCGAAAACATTTGATAATAATAAACGTTACTATCGTATCTATATTTTAAGAACACAATGTCATTGTTATGTGTTAAGTCAGCAAATGCAATAACGAATCGAACCGAAGTCACAGAAGTTTTTACGAGTACTTTCCAACAACAATTAATATTGATGCACAAAATATACGTCCTATGGGGTCGGCACTGTCGATTCAGCCGACCGACCGACCGACCGACCAAGTGTTTTACACGGGACCACGTAGGCACTCGTGTCCGACTATATTCCCTAGCCATTTACCTGTCGACAAAGGAAGAAGGATCGAGCAGTCCGAGCGAGCTGGAGGCTGAACACGGTTAGGTTAGACGACGTTGGCGGTGGATTCGCGGATTGCGCAGCAAAAAAAATCACAACGGCACGATGCGCGCACGAGGAAGAGCCGAAGGGAAACAAACAAAACGACGACAACGCGGTCGGGCACGCGCGCGTACACGCTGAACGAGCGGGTTCTGGCGAGAGGTATGGTGCGGGGCAGGCCGCAGTGTACGGGGGGACCGGTGACGACGACGACGGGCGGCGGAGGAAGACGACAACGGACGACGGCACGCGTTGCACTGGTCGACCAGCCCGATAAGTGACGTTCGGTGTGATGACCGCGGTGCAGCGCTGGAAATCGAAATCTCGCTATAATCGTCGTCTCATCGTTCATACCGCGTGTTTTCGCCACTGCTCTCGACCGACCGACCGACCGCCCGCGTCCAAGGTCATGCGCCGCCGACTAACCGAGAACGGGAGAAAACTATTTTTACCATTCGAACGGTGTTGTACACAACGTACATACCGACCGCGCAGAACAATAATATTATGATCTCGCCTTCTGATTCGGAGCGGGCTACCGGGTCTCGGGACCGTGTGACGCCGATAAACCTGTTGCAGCTGCCGAGCGCATAGAGGGGCGCGCTTTTTACACGTACGAATTACCCTCCAACGGGCATATTTCTCGCTGCTGCACGGTTATAATAAAACGAAATTCTGTTTGACGAATATTATTACGAGTTAATATTTACGTTGTTTACGAGTGAATCGGCACATTTATATTTATAGTTACAATTATCAATTATTGTCGGAGAGATAATTGACAATAGTGCTCGGTTTCATAAAAATCTATGGAATTAAAGCATGTTTGCGATTGATTCTGATGATAACATAATTCGAGGTTGACAATAATTATTAATTAATTGATTTAAATTTAAAGCGAAAGTAATTTCACGTAAAGAATTTATCTCGATTGTATAACAAAACCTGGTTGTCGAAAGATATTTCGTTACTGATTTGATTTCTGTTAGTTGAGTTCTTACAAGCAGTTCAGTGCAACCCCCGTTCACAAAAAGTTCAACTCTATTTGTATTTATTTATTTCACATTTTACATGATATAACATAATTATGTAATGTGATGTATTGATCTATAGTACTGTTCTATAACCTCGACCACCCTCAATTTGCTGTTTTTTTCTCCGTGAATTTCACCCACTGTACAATTGTGTAACAAATCGAGGGTTAGTTTTGGTTTGGGGTTTAAAATCTTAACTGCCACTACGTAGAAAAAGTTATTATTTTGCACTTTTTTCTTCGTGTTTATAAAGACAATTTACGAAGTTTCTTCAATTTTTGTGTGAAAGGTTTACTTAAATTGGATACAAAAGACAACTTTTTACGGCGTACTCCGCGGCATTATTCGTTCGAATCGCACTGAGTGACATAAGACACCTCACCTGTGTAACCATGGTACTGCTTTTAGTAAAATAGAGTTTTTGTGTTACCTGAAACCTAAGAGAAGCGTCAGCTATCAGCCGTTTTTTTTCTATTTAATGAGTTTGCATAGTTTATATTCAATAATATAGGGTTTTCTGGTGTTGGGTTGACATTATGTAAGTTATTATTTTCTGTGTAATATTAATGCGGTGATAGATAAAAAAAAGGTTTAACTAACCCCAAACACGTACAGTATTACTGACATTATAAATACTGACTGACCGTTTTTTTATACTGACAAGTACATCAATAATCACATTACACGATCAATAATACTATCCGTATCGGTATCTGAAGTACTGTCATTAATATCGTGCGAGAGCCGCAACGGCATATCGCAGAGGGTTGAGATAACTGAACAGTAAATACCCGATATATCAAATAATAATATTGTTTTGCTCGAAATCAAATAAATTTTGGTTTAGAGCTGAATAATTGTTTATAGTTTTTACTCATTGAAGTATTTATTTATACAAAATAATCAATTTTCACTATTTTTTTTCCATTTATAATAAAATTAGAGACTGTAGGTACCGGCTACTAATTTTACTATGGGAAAGTATTTTAATGGTAAACGACTTGATTACTTTAACTTTCCTAATAACAAAAAATGCCCGGCTTCTCATTAACTCTTTTCTAGCTATGATATTTTAACTTTTAATTTATTTGCCGTTGAACACTCGGTTGACATTTTAAATTTAGGCCTCCATACGCAGTATAATATGAGGCTATTTTATCGTGTTTAATTCAACTATGCATGTAAAATGTCAAAATTCAGAAGAAAGGTTGTCACTCTGATTCTTTGATGCACATAAAATATGGAATATGGATATTGATTCAGTGATTAATTGATTGGTCAATATAAAACGAGAATATTAGATTTGATTTTATACGTTTAAAACGTACAGTTTTAAACCAACCCACCGTAATACCGTATATAATACGCAAAAAAAATTTAGGTACTCAATGAATACTTAATTTTACATCATAATTAATAGCTACAGTAAGTACTCGCGATTTTTTCTCGAAACATTTAATATAGACGTGTTTTTTTAATTTATTAATTCTTAACATACATATTACAATTAAATGATAATTTGGATTTGATAAATTAAAGTACAATCGGCTATTGAATATCTGTTAGGTCCATAACAAATATTACCGATTATATTGATTAATGTATTTAATTATTTCTGGTTTCATTTATTTAACAAAAAAAAAAAAAAAAAAACCGGTGTAGTGAAAAAATGTGTTCGGGTGTCCCCTCTATACACAGAGATACCGAGTTCACCGTCGTGGGTTGAGGATCACACAACAGTATAGAGACACCCGTGGTGTTTCTAAAGATGCTATAAGCAGTCGTAATAAACAGAGTGTAACTGGTAATAACGCTTGTGAGCGATGAACACTCGAGGGGAAACCTGACGACGGCAACAAGCGTCGTCATGACAACGTGCAAGGATCACGAGCACGACGATTCAGTTAACGTGTGGCGCCGATAAACGACGAGAATAAAACACTGAAGGTGTATTATTATTAGAGCCTTGATTCTGTATACAATGTATTTTTATTGCATTGCCTATTAGACGTATGCACATTGCACCCACAGCTATGGGAGAATTTTGTATGACATCACTCACAATTTATCGTACTAATTTATATCACATATACTCATACACCCATATACTCATATCACATATATACTTCAATATACGAAAACATTATTTTTTTACTTATTTTACATTATAGAAAATTATAAATTTATACATTTTATAAGTATAGAGTATAGACATGGCTCATGCGTTTTCACTGCTGCTACAGATTTTTGTTGTCTTATAGTTTTTTTTTTTAGATTCTGAACGAAGTGAAGAATGTATTGATTTTACTATGATGTGTTTTTTTTTTTTTTTTTTTTTTTTTTTTTTTTTTTTTTTTTGTGTCTGTGTACACCATAGCTACTCGAAATAATGCTTCAATTTTGAACTTCAGGGTATGTTTTCGGTGGCAAAACGAATATCGGAGGTACCTTAGAGAGGTCACAAGTGAAAATTCCCAAAAGTTTTCAAATGCCACGGGAAAAACAAACAAAAAATGAGGAAAAAACGGTACTTTTTGTGCAAAACCCGTTTTCGACGAAATCGATTTTTTTATTTAGCCGTTACTCAAAAACCAAAAATTGTAGATACTTGAAATATTCACCAAATGTTTATATTGAAATCATCTATACGTGGTAAAATTTTTGAACACTTTTGACTTTTTTTGAGCTTTTTATAGACAATTTAAATTTTTGACTTTTCTTAGTTTTTTTTTCTGAAAAGTGGATAAAAAAAATTTGGCTGGACAAAAAATCTTGAAAATTTAATATTAAGTTCCTCATAAGAAGTACTTATCGGTATAAAAAAAAAATTCAAAGCGAAATGCACACCTTTTTTTTTATAAGCATAAAAAGTTTAAATTTTTATGAAATATTGAAAAATCGCGAAAATTTGAACTTATTTTTTTCTGAAATGTGGATAAAAAAAATTTGGTTGGCCATAAAACTTTGAAAATTTAGTACAAGGTTCCTCATTAGAAGTACTTATTGCTATTAAAAAAAATCAAAAATCGTGAGTCACAATTTTTTTTTATAAGCATCTAAAGTTCAAACGTTTACGAAATAATTACATGATTGCGTAAAATAATAATTTAGCCTTAAACGATTTTTGATATTTGTTCTTATTCAAAAAGTATAAGTCGAAAAAACTTGAAACTTTCACCAAATGTTTATATTGGAATCATCTATACGTAGTACAATTTTTGTAAACTTTAGACTTTTTTTGAGCTTTTAATAGACAATTGAAATTTTCAACTTTTCTTTGTTTTTTTTTCTAAAATGTGGATAAAAAAAATTTGACTGGACAAAAATTCTTGAAAATTTAATACAAGGTACCTAATATGTCGAACTTATCGGTATAAAAAAAAAATTCAAAGCGTAATGCACAATTTTTTTTTTATAAGCATAAAAAGTTCATATTTTTACGAAATGTGTAGAAAATCGCGAAAATTTGAAGTTATTTTGCAGTTGAAAATTCATAAAATTTTAAGTATTCAAAACTAAGAATTGTAAATTCGGTACAAAGTTTGACATACGTTTTCCTTCAATTATCTGTAAAAAAATTTGCACTGGAATAAAATCAAAAATTTTTATGAGTGTTTGAAATTACAATTTTTTCACATAATCGCGTAAAATAACAATTTAGGCATCATTGATTTTTGATATTTGTTCTTATTCAAAAAGTATAGGTCGTAGAAACTTAAAACTTTTACAAAATGTTTAAATAGGCATTTTCTTTACATAGTTGTATTTTCAAAATATTTCGTTTATTTTTTAGCTATTTATAGGCATTTGAATAATTCGATTTTTCTTAGATTTTTTTTTATAAAAGTCGATAACAATTTTTTGGCCCTACCAAATCGCTTGAAAATTTAATAGAAGGTTTTGAATAAGTTGATCTAAGAGTGATTCAAAAATTATTCAAATACATAGGCACAATTTTTTTTTATAAGCAGTTGAAGTTCAAAAATCGACAAAATTTGTCAAAATCACGAATATTTGCAAATTATTTTGTAGTTGAAAATGTATAAAAATTTTTGTATTCAAAGATAAGAAATGAAAATATTATGTAATATCACAGCTGATAAAGATAATTAAATAGATTAAGTTTATTATAATATAATCAGTAGCTGACAGCTGTTCTATACAAAATATAGGTAGATTGTAAACACAAGGTGTATAACGTACCTTTACATGGTTGAATAGAACGTTACTAACTTCCAATTTCCAGTTATTTTAATGTGTGTATCAGTTCCATAAACATGCGGATTTTATATATTATTATTAATTATTAATATTTAAATAGACGTAGCCACGGAGCATTCAGCATATATGGACGGCGGGGTCGGGTGGTACCGTCACGATAGTGCATTTAGGCAAATAATATGGTATTTACCTACGCCCTATCTATGCACATCCTGGTTTGTCCAATGCTCACGAGCAGAAGTCACATGAATAGACAAATGTAAATTTAACCCAATCTAGGATATTAAAATAAAATATATATTATAATTTAAGGCTGACATCTTCATCTTCGTTTAGAATCGTTTTTTTTTTTTATAATATAAAATAATTCCAAAATCTATCCAATAATGCCTAATCTAGCAATGCATCTCGTGTATCCCACCCAACTACTGTATCCTGTACTTAACTTACAATGATTTATCATTGCATTCAAATGTAAAGTACCATACAACTAAACTATCGTAAACCAGGTGATCCCATGATAGAAAGTGCTATACACTCCTCACCATTATCTTGTCCGAGGAGCGAAGCGACGAAGGACGAAATTCCACCACCATTATCTTATCGGCTTTTTTTTTTTTTGCAATATGTGTGACTTAGTTATGCTCGTCGCTAAATACAGGTTTCAGGGTTAGATATTCACAAAAATTATTTGTGTGATAACACATTTTAAAAACCTTTTTGTTCAATGTATAAATAGTCAAATGTACCAGGAATTATTCTATTACCTTCGCTACAACCCAACAACGAAATAAACCCCGGTGAAACGAAATTATTGTTTTAGACTTGCTCTTGTGGGTCGTGAAGTGTAGACGGTAAGTTTAAGTACAGTGGGACCTCGCCATTCATCGTCATTCATGGGATGGAGTCTTGGCGAATTATTGGAAAGACGACCGACCGCGAGAAAGTAAAAAATGTATATTTGTTATAGATTATGGGTATAAATACTAAATTTATATTTTGTATTTTTTTTTCAATTTCCATGTCATAATAAAATGTATATAACCTATTATTAATCATAATTATTAAAATTTTTAATTTAAAATTAAGTTTATGTGATATGTAATATTATTATTAATTTTTTTAAACATGCATGTAATACTTAAGTGTTTTAAAAATCTACAAAAATACAAATGTATAAAATTATTGTTTGATTATAAAACTCTTATCTACTGCCTACCTAGTAAATATTGCTACAGGTAACAAGGTAATAAACAACTGACTCAGAACAAATAGGCTATAAAACATTATTGTAATGCATACGTTTTCCACTCATAATATGCATTAACAACGTTGTCTTTGGTGTGGGTTATTTGGATTTTTAAATTTTAAACTCAATAAGCGGAAAATTGGTTATGTATACGAGATTTTTTATGGAATCAATTTTAGTTATTTAATCGCTGGTAAAGAATTTTTTTTCAAGCGTTTAACTATATAATATATATATATATATATATATATATATATATATATATATATATATATATATATATATATATATATATATATATATACAGTGAAACCTCCCTAAACGGATACCTCCAATTAGCGGACGTTTTTATGGGGACAGGAACATATTCTCCTCTTTTATTTTTTCCTCTGAATAGCGGACACCTCTAAATAACGGACAATATTTCAGCTACCGAGAGTGTCCGGTATTCAGAGGTATTTCAGAGTTATGTGTATATAATAAATACTAAAAATTGAAAAATATTTCAACAGTATAGTCAGTATGTATGTTGACTTTATAATGTATGTGATATGTTACTTTGAAAAATGCCTAAATATGATGCTCGCTAATATATTAGAATAACCTAACCATAATCGTTATTAGGGGACCGAGTATATAACACGCAGTTTGTACTAAGCTGTCATATTTTTATTAATAAATACAAGTTAAAATAATTATACGGTATAATTATTTTAACCAGGGACGTATTTACCCTAGGGATAATTAGGGCTATAGCCCTGGGCGGCAAATTTTGAAGGGCTGGAAAAACCTGAACAAATACGTGATTTGTTATAAATGTATTTATTTTATTTGAAATTTTTTTTAACAGACCATTTTTTTATTATATCAAACACAATTATATATTTCTAACGGAAATAATACTTTATTATTTTTTAACTTAACAAAAATATAAATGTAAAAGAAGTTTTATTTAAAGCTTATAGTGTATACCAACATAAACCACAGTTATTAGGTAGGTGTTATCAATTATTATGGCTGGAAGGTCCTTTTCAACATTAAAAAGGATTAAAAATGTTGTTATGTTATTTTATATTATGTTTTATGAATATTGTTTTTCTTCCAATAAGGGCTATTGTTTACGCTACATATTATATAAAACTATACTTTTTATAAATTGTACACCCATATTTTAATAATATTGCATAATGAAGACACTAGGACGTCAAAAATTGTTGGGCCGCAAAAACTATAAATACATCACTGATTATACCTACTTGTAGACTATGGTGCATATGCACCGACACGACAACACATATCTATAATCTAGCCAATATCTACCCATTTTACTAAATATTTCAATTTTTTTTTCAATTTCAAAAGCATATTTTATTTGAATATAAATGTGAAAAACAAATTAATGTTGTTCATCAAAATGATAAATAAAGACGAACTCTTTCATAAGAAATATTTATACTTAATTTTAATACACATACATATTGTTCATTTTGAAATATTTGTTTAAATATTATATTAAAACTTAAATGGCAAATAAAATAAATGTAAAATATGTGTCTAATATATATTATTGTTATACTATGATACGTATGTAATAATTGTATATAATATGTATTAGCCTCATAATCTATTAACCGTTATCGTTAATTTATAAAATAAGTAGCTTAGTCTCAATAATTCTAATCTCAAGGGGAATAAAAATCAATTCAACTTACGTATTTTTCAGGTTATATTACTTTAATTTTTTTTATTCAAAGAAATTTGAGTTAGCTACAGTTACGTATTTTCTTAACTACAATATTAATAGAAAATGTAGTTTAAAAAAAAGTTGGTAAGTGAGATGATGGTGGTACAAGTTCGTCCTTCGTCACTTCGGTCCTCGTATAAGATATTGGTGATGAATGTATTAAGTATAAAACGATTCTGAGCAACGCTTCAGTGTAATATAATATATTATTGTTTAAATACTGTTTACGTATTTTACGGTTATTTGTATAATTTTTGGTGAGTTTTTTTGTAATTAAACTCTCATAAAATATTCAATTAGATATAAATCCTTTAAACTTCAATTGTTATAACAATTATAACTCATTAGAAATAAACTTAAAAGAAATCAGACAATATCGAAAAAAAAACGTATAATAATTTATTAAAGTTTGTATAAAAAAAATCCTGACTAACGATTTTTGAACTTTTGTTAGGATAATTAGGTAGGTATATGAGTAAGGTCATATTAAATTTTCAGAACTTTTTGTCAAATATTTAAAATTATATTACATAAAAACTTTCAAACAATTTGGTAAATCAAAAGTTCTATATTTAAGTCAAAAGTGCTATAATTGTTCTGAAAATATTGTCCAATATAAAAAAGTATGTATTTGATATTGGATAAAATTTTCAAGTTTCTAGCTTCTATACTTTTCAATTTATGACTAAATACCTAAAATCTAAATTGTGAAAATCTCGTTTACGGCGGATTTTTACCGTTTTTACCCAGTTTTTCGATCGTTATTCTTGAATAATGGAAAAACTATGGAAATTTTGGAAAAATGACCTCTCTAAAGTACCATCTCAGTTCAATTTTGAATCTAAAAAGTTGCTGGACGAAACTTTTGGACAAGGATTTCTATACGAAAAAGTGTTTACAGAAATAGAAAAAAAAAAAAATAATAAACATCATTGTAAAACCATAAGATCCTTCGCTTCACTCAGAATCTAAAAAAAATCGTATAATAATTTATTAAAGTGTGTATAAAAAAAAATCCTGAGTCACGATTTTTGAATTTTTTTTTAGGATAATTAGGTAGGTATATGAGTAAGGTCATATTAAATTTTCAGAACTTTTTGACAAATATTTAAAATTATATTACATAAAAACTTTCAAAAAATTTGGTAAATTAAAAGTTCTATATTTAACTCAAAAGTGCTATAATTGTTCTGAAAATGTTGTCCAATATAAAAAAGTATAATGATATTGGATAAAATTTTCAAGTTTCTAGCTTCAATACTTTTCGATTTATGACTAAATACCTAAAATCTGAACAGTGAAAATCTCGTTTACGGCGGATTTTTACCGATTTTACCGTTTTTACTCAGTTTGTCGATCGTTATTCTTGATTACTGGAAAAACTATGGAAATTTTGGAAAAATGACCTCTGTAAAGTACCATCTCAGTTCAATTTCGAATCTAAAAAGTTGCTGGACGAAACTTTTGGACAAGGATTTCTATACGAAAAAGTGTTAACAGAAAAAAAAAATAAACATCATTGTAAAACCATAAGATCCTTCGCTTCACTCAGAATCTAAAATAAAGACAAGAGGGATTTATCCTCTATATCCTCATAAAAATGCCACTGAGTAAGAACCTCAATAAAATTTATTATCAGATTACAATGAAACGAAAATTCACTGCTTTTGTGTCTTAGTATCAAATATGAAATAATTTCACATCAAAGTATTTCTATTTTCTCCTACGTTCAGATTGATGACCAATAGCTGTGCACGTTTCCTTCACATTTCTTAAACAGGAAATCGCAGCTGCAGAAGTTTTGTCGTTATCTGATTCGACTGATTTTATCAAAAACTGTAACACAATAATTAAGTATTACATAAAAATATAAACATTAAAATAATAACCATAATAATAATAAAATGTTAAAACGTCACCGGGATAAAACCCATCGTCTCGATTTTTATACAGTTTGACGTGTCATTAGACAAGCCATTCAATGCTAAAGGTACATTATCTCTAACAATTTGATGTTCACACTGCGTGTACGTCCATAAATGGTCCAGGAGATTTTTGCAACTCGGTCTACGTCCTATTGTTTCTGTGATACAACATTTTCCCAAAGCTTTGCAAAGATTGGCTCTTAATTTAGTGTGCGTCTGAAACAAAACGTATGAATTTCGCAAATTTGTTTACAAGTATCATTTCACGTCATAGATTCCATCAATCGATATCGAATCATGTCGTGATCCGTACACAAGTACACACCGTGGTCGCGAGACTCGCCAAATTTTCGAGTACCCCAGCGTCGATCATTATTTTTAGGTTTTCGTCGTGACTCGCGACCGCTTCGGTAAGCCAACAGACCGCGGCTAAAATATCCAGATTCTTGTGCGTCAGAAGATCTACCAAGTCGCAGAGCGCTTCGTACATCCCCCTGAGTTTATTCTGTTTCGGCTGAAAAAATACGAGGCACGCCGATAGAAAAAAGAAAGAAAGAAAAAAATCGTAAGATCTCTCTGTCGAAACGATTTCCGGGTAAATCTGCGTTTACCAAAGTGTTTTCGATCATTTCGGCCAGGCATTCGGCCGCGGCAATAGTCGTTTCGGGTTCATAGACATCGTCGTATTTATCGAACTCGTCCACGTCCAGTGACGGCAGCAATGTGAAGATCTTTCTAAATCCGTTGGCCTCGTCGATCATTTTCATGCAATCCGGACGTTTCGACGCTCTGGCCAAAGCGGCGCACACGTGGGCCAACACCAGACTGTGCAGGCTTGAGTCGATCAGTTCCAGATATTTTGGTAGAGCGTCTTGTTTCAACTGAGGCTGCAGCGACTCTAACTTCCACAGCTCGGAGAGCGTGGCGACCACGAAGCCGATCACCCGATCGTTGTACTGGTACGTCAGCAATCTCAACAAGATTGGCACGAAGCCGTGCTTTTCCATGAAATTTCTACAGTTCTCGTCCATAGAACATTTCCATAAAACGGTGATAAACGACTCCATGACGTATGCCGTGTCTTTTGACCTAGATAGAGGAGATTAAAAAAAATCACGTGCCACCAAATCATATTACGCCAAATTCGTATTAGGTACAGTGCTCGATAGGTATTGGTGTCGAGTGTCTTAAGATTTTTGGTTGAAAAAATTTTTTTTTAACGCGTTAAGGAACTATAATTTTCTTTTTAACTGTTAAATCCTCTTTTGAGTTCAGAGAGAATATTTTGAACTTTCGAGAAAAAGTTTTTTTAGTGATTTTGACCTATAGTTTTTTTTTATCTTAAAATTCTTCTGATTCAGTGCGAATAAGTTTCAGTTAATACAATTTGTTTTTTTCATGTGTTTAGTAGTCGTCTAAGATTCTACAAATTTAAATTTTTATCGCTGAACTCACAGTATATGTATGTACAAATGTACTTACTGAGATAATTCAAGCTTTTCAATGGCTTTAAAAATGGCGAGTAATCCTTTGTGTTTCAACATTACGTCGTATATGTAGTCATCGTTGTCGAACATACACAGCGTGATTTCAGCTGCTTTTCCTGCGAGTTCTCTAGTACTACTGAGCATGAGTTTTACGATTCGTGGCAAAACGTTTAATTCTTTCATAGTCCCTCTGCATCGAGTGACCAATACTTGATTGATGGCATTCGGTCTCAAACGACAACATTCAGCGATTAAACTCATTATGGCTATTTGTAATTCAGTCTGTTTTACGGTCAACAGTAGCGGCAATTGAAGTATAAACCCACATTCGCTAAATCATAATTAGATT
Source organism: Therioaphis trifolii (assembly GCA_027580255.1). Classification (NCBI taxonomy): domain Eukaryota; kingdom Metazoa; phylum Arthropoda; class Insecta; order Hemiptera; family Aphididae; genus Therioaphis; species Therioaphis trifolii. The sequence goes on along the minus strand of CM050405.1, from coordinate 66,108,865 downwards.
ATGCAGACAGTGCAGTGCACAGTGATGTAAAATATATTATTTTATACATATTTTACACATGCAGGTATCAGGGGCGTGCTCACGGGGGGGTGTCATATATATATATATGTATATATATAATTAATTAAATTTTAATTAAAACTTCAGAATAAAAAATCTCACATTAAAATCTAACAAATTAAAAATATTAAATTCAATATGTTTTAAAAATTATATAAAAATGACAAATTTTTATCTGCAGAGTGTAGGTAATAAAACTTGAATTATTTTCTCTGTATTGTAGCCACCGAGATATAAAACAATATAGAGAAAACAGTATGGCTGAATTCAGAATCTGGCGAACTAATATTATAGAAAATGAAGTTTTAAAAACTTCATTAGATGCCTTTCAGTTATGTTTTTCCAATCTTTACCCAAATATTTATAAACTAATAAAAATATTATGGAAATTTCCAGTTTCTACTGCCACACTAGAGGGTTTATTTTCGACATTAAAAATAATGAAAACATTTCTTCAAAATTCAATAACAGAGGTTTATGTCAACTTTAAAATTTTATTAAATTCACTATACATTTAAAAAATTTTATTTGCTATAGGTATGTCTAAATGGTTTGATATTATTAGTTATTCATAGAGACTTCAATAGAATTAAAAGATAAAGTTGCTAAAAAACCAAGAAAAATTTATTTTGTTCTATAACTATCAATATATTTTTTTTTCATGTATTTTGTACAATGCAATTTTTTAATTACCTAGGTATAGATTAATTTATACATGTTACAACTAATTTATATTTGGTAAATTTAACTGTCAATGAATGAAGTTTCTGCAGATAAACAATTATAATATTTTATTCACATGAATGTGGCCTTTCTGTTAGGTAACAACTTCTCGATTTTTTGAAAGTTATCCCCCCCCTCTGTTTGAAAACGCTGGGCACGCCATTGGTAGGATCTATAATAAATTCATTAATACAACATATAATTTACCACAAATCGTTTTGGCCTTTCACAGACCTGCAAAGTAAACATAAGGTGTTGATACAACTTATTGCCATCTGTTTCGTCAATTCATATTTTAAGTTTGGGTTTTGTTTTGAAGTTGAAAAAAGACTTTTCGATTGGTCCAGTATACGTACCTGAAAATAACATAGTCGTCAATGTCGGCACTTTAAAAATATTTTCAGTGGACCGTATACCAGAATGCGAATACCACTGGTCAGGCGTATAAGTTTTCTGCCTTTTTTTAATCGAGAAATATTATGTAGCGTTTCCATAATAATTCTTTGGACCTCGGGATTATTTTTAGATAACAAAATGCCCAACAACGGTTTGACCGCATTCAAATCGCACAGCTGGCTTTGGACTCCATAATATGAAGACATGTCGTGTATGATACTCAAAGCTTGCACCTAAATTATTACAATAAATAATAATAAAAAAAAATGAATATAAGGTTATATTAGGTAATATTAGCAAGAAGGTCAGTGCAATGTAATCGATACGTTTCAATACCATGCAATCTTCTCTGCTACAATCGAGTAGATTGATCAACACCTCTAAACCGTTTTGTTTGATAAACATATTCTGGAAAGATTTATCCGATATTTTGTATTTCGTTCTAAGGGCACACAATTCTCCTAGGGTATTTACTGGAGTACTATTCTGAAATCCGGAAGCAATATAAAGGTTCAATGTGAGTAATTAGTTTTTTTGCTTCAATTTATTCATTGCGTAATAATCGTATGAAATTAAAATGAGTGAACGATTTCTCACACTAATCATTTTTAATGATCCTTTCAACGAATCAAAATCAGATTTTTCCAGGCCTTTATTCGAATTCGGGTTGTACCATCGCTTTTCTTCAAGTTCATTTTTGGTTATGCTGTCACTAGAACTATAATCAAATTCTTCCGGTGGAGTTACATCGATAACACTTGGGCTCGTTATCGCCTAAATATAAAATACGAATTAAATATAAAAAAAAAAAATTAATACTTTTCATTTAAATGATCCATGATCATGTATATAATATATATATATATATATATATATATATATATATATATATATATATACGTATTTTTTTAATCTTTTGATATTCAAACTAACTTATTAAATGTTATCAAGAGATTAAAATGCGTAGGTATCTGAAACTTTTATCAAAAAATTCAAAAATCAAAAAGCCAGACATGCTTCGCACAATGAGTATTCTTCGGTACTCGGACAAGATAGTAGTGTTGGATGTAGAGAAACTTAGATGAACCACTTTTAAGATTGGTCAACGTTACGTGTAGGTAGTATAGGTATTTTATTTTAAATTTTAAATCAATGGTAAATCGTACTTTTCAGAAAACGATTCTGAGTGAAACTCAAGTAACAATTTTAATGTCAACTAGTTAAGTTTTCGGAAAAATTAAAAATCTTATGATATACCTACAATTAATGTGATTTTCAAGTTTCAAGTAAAAAATCACTGGAATTATACCGAGAAAAATCTATTTAGATTTAATTATATCCGTAAAAATGCTCTATTTCGTCGTATTTTAATACTTCTAGCTTATACAACTAAAATATTAACGCACCAGATCACTACAAAAATATAAACACACTTAAAATTATTCATATAGAAGCATGTAAACAAATTTCAGATCTCAAAACCAAAAATTACAAATTGTATGAAGTAAAAATATATCTGATATTTTATGTAAAAAGAGTTATGTGGACGTAAATCAACTTCAAACGTGTACAAAAAATAATTTGAGTTTATCTTTATGAAAATCGAATCACATTTAGGAATATGTGGCAAATATATTTTTTTTAAATAAAAATTTTCCGAATTAACAATCCCAAATTTTATATGGTTCGGTTTCGGTATATTGAAAAATATCGATAATTTACGTGTAATTAATGATTTTCGTGAATGATATTATTTCACGATTTTGTTTGATAGTAGGCGTTTATAAACGGACGTTTTAAGTCTAGAAGTATTTCTCATCACTTATTTGAAATATGTATAAGTTAGTATGAGAGCCATTGCGATGTTCCATAATCAAATTTTCAACATGCAAGTGGGTACACTTTTAGTTTATACTTTCTTTAAAAATAAATATATTCAAAATAAAAAAACATTACATACTTCAGCCAACATTCGTTCGTTACTGGAGAGTGATATTTTCGATTCATTCTCGTTGTCTTGAGAATCACGTGTTACTTGCCGTTTATTTTCAACATCTAAGTGAGCAGGTTCAGGAACATCCATTAAAACGAAAACATCTTTTGCTGCTAATTCAACTTGGTCGTTGTCCATCATGATTTATGATTTAATGTAAAATTACTAATTAATTCAGTATAAGAATCGATCGATTTATTTCTAACTATTCGAATTGTGTCTCGTAACTCGTGACTAATAACAATAAATATGCTGTAAAATAATGGTAAATAATGCGTATCGAGTTGCTAGTCATTTAATAGTAAATATATCTACCTAATTAAAGCCAGTTTGATTGAAAATATAAACCAGGCTCAGTGTTTTAGAGAATTTCAATATTTTATTATTTTTTGTAAAAAAACATGGCGTTGTAGATAAATTGAAGTTAAAGTGTCGGCCAGAAATTTGATTAAAAATTAACCAATAAAGTTTTAATTCGAAATTTTACCACTAAATTTTTCAGCTTTAAAATTAAAAAAAAACATTATTCCGTGATTTTCGGTGTGTGATTTATCAGTTTTACGTTTAAGTTTTATTAGAACTTACATTTTTTTTTGAAATTAAGATTAGATAAATATTTTCTAAAATCATAAAGATTAGCTTATCATAAGAATAGTTATTTAAATATTGTTTCTATTGTTTCATTAACAATAATTTATATTTTCTCCAATTATATTTATATGTAAATGGCAATCAATTTAATTATTATTTACACAGTTAAATAGAACCTGATACAAAAACCATATAACGTTTGCTATTACAAATACATATTATATATTATCTAACTATATAAAAATATAAATTTGTTCTCAATATTGTTTATAATATTCTCAATAATAAACTCACTTAATTTTAAATCCGAGTTTTTGAACAAATTTCGTTAAAATTTAAAAGTTATTACATAAAAACTTTCAAAAAATTTGGTAAATTAAAAGTTCTATATTTAAGTCAAAAGTGCTATAATTGTTCTGAAAATGTTGTCCAATATAAAAAAGTATAATGATATTGGATAAAATTTTCAAGTTTCTAGCTTCAATACTTTTCGATTTATGACTAAATACCTAAAATCTGAACAGTGAAAATCTCGTTTACGGCGGATTTTTACCGATTTTACCGTTTTTACTCAGTTTGTCGATCGTTATTCTTGATTACTGGAAAAACTATGGAAATTTTGGAAAAATGACCTCTGTAAAGTACCATCTCAGTTCAATTTCGAATCTAAAAAGTTGCTGGACGAAACTTTTGGACAAGGATTTCTATACGAAAAAGTGTTTACAGAAAAAAAAAAGAAAAAAAAACTGTATTGTATGATTTATTACAATGCGGTGTATAGAGAAATTGAATGAATCGTGAAGTACCCGCATATTGTGAGTTTTCCACGGTATTAGTCTGACGCCCGAAACATGTTTTTATTACTCGCGGTGCCGCGTTCGGCGTAAGCTATCCTTCGCTCCCCCCTCCTTCCAACCATGACGATTCGTTTGGTAAAAGTAAACGCATCGTATGCCGTCGGGCTACGAACTTCAGTGCATCAATAAAATATTTTATATTAACTATGACGCGATGGAGTTGTATTTATCACACACGTATGGTCACCGACCGCTCTTCGGAGACGTGAAAATCTGTCGGCCGTAAACCGGTCGTCTCGCACTCGTGATGGTACACAGTGAAGGCGGTCGAATTTCAATCGAGATCCCGACGTAGGTATCCGACCGTTCGTTTTACCACACTAGAAGATAGAATCCTGGTATTCACATCTTCGATTTCTCCGAAAGCCATCGTGCTAATGGCCGTATGAAACCAGTTTTTCCCGAAATCTGACAGTTGTTGGCTTAGCCACCTCGTTTCTTCAATTCTAATAGCATTTCATTATGTATTCATAAAGTCCAACTAAAAAGTGATGTTTTTTTCCCCCGAAATAATATTGCCCGTGTCTACCAAAAAAGAAAAAATTTCGATTCCTATTTCTGCAGAAGGACGATTTCGTAAAAGAAATGTTTTAAAACCCCAGCGATCAGCAACCTTTTAATACTTTTTAGCCAAAGTCAAAATAAATGATTTATTAAAAACTACGATAGATTGTTCAAGTTATTAATTGTTCAAGATAACGATGATCTTAAACAAATAACATTATCGATATCTTGTATTATGTTTTTATAAACCTAAAACTTAAACACCAATCGTTTGGGGGTGTTTTCATATATCTTAATATTAGTTTATTACATAAAGCACATAATATGGGTTGAACCGCGATGCACTCAAGTAAATCACGGCGACACGGCACTGTGAATAGGCAATTTAAATACATTAAAACATTTTTTAAATTTATTTAAAAAAGAATATTTATAAGAGTACCTAGCTTATAAATGTAATTTTTAATTCTTCCTATTAAGTTTTATTAAAAGCTATTCAATTGACCATATGGTGCAAATTAATTTTGTTTTATAAAAATATAAAATTCTTTAAATATGAATGTGTATAAGGTTGTTGAAAAAATTAGCTATTCCACATTTATTATTATACTATCAAAAGGAGAACAACTAGGACTTCAAAACTTACAAATATTCTTATATTTTAGTGATCGGACTATGAATTATTTTTAATTATTTTGCTATGAAATACAATTTTACTTTCTCAGACGTTTAAATAATAATTACTATATATAAAATTAAGTTTATTTACGTATAATAAAGCATCTTATTACGTAAAAATCGTAAAATAATTTACTTAAACGCTTAAAAAAACAAAAAAATTTTGTCATGATTTTTGAAATTTGTCCAGCATCTTTAGTGAAGTGTATGAGTAAGGCCATAATAAATTTTCAAAAGTAGTTGTCAAATATCTAAAATTCTATTATGGCTAAAGTTTTAAAAACAAAGTATTTTCAAAGTTTTCTTTTTAGCCCTCTAAATTTATCAAATTTTTTGTATCTTTCTTTAAAGCATGTAGTGATATGTCAATAATATATGATGAATATTTCAAGTTTCTAGCACCATCATTTTTGGAGTAATGACGAAAATACTAAATTCGATTAAATGAAAGTTCCGTTTACGGCAAAATTCGTCATTTTTGGTCCATTTTATGCTGTTTTTCGTTCGCATGGAAATTTGAGATGAAAGCTCAATAAACCCTCAGAGTACCATTTAGATAAAACTCCCTATCTATATAGTAGCTGGATAAAACTTTTGGACAACGTTAAGTTGAGTAAAAAGAGTTCCCAGATAAAAAAAAAAAAATAATAAACATCATTGTAAAACTAATGCATTCATCATTTCACCTAGAATCTGAAAATCATAAAATGATAAATATCAGATTAAACAATATAACTCATAGAAATGTGTTTGGTGCTGTGTTAAATTGTCATGGTTTACTGTATTTAAATTGCCTATTTACAGTGCCGTCTCATCATTATTGACTAAAGTGTACTCACTTTAAATCATAGTATAAGTTTTATATAAAACAGTGTGAAAATAAACAATTAGTCACTTCCTCAAAAATGTGCCATTAAAGCTGTAGAATTATGTATTCATTATCCAGAGCTTATATTATATCACATTATATTAAACGTCAATCGTGATCGATCGTAATTTGGGTAACCAGTTAAAGTGTCTATTACGAGTACAAGAAGTGGGGCGAAGATGGCATCGTAGAATTTCGTAGTAAACTGGTTTTACGTGACCATTATCACTATTGCTTTCGGAGAAATAGAAGCTGTGAATACCAGGATTCTATCTTCTAGTGCGATAAAACGAACGGCCGTATACAACGAGTTGGGATCTTGAATAAAGCGTCGATCATTGCGGTGAGAGCGTTGGGTGCCAGACGACCAGTGCATAAATAATTTAAGTTATTGTTTAGTGTTGTAAAAAAATCTTTCAATCTTTGAATATTCTTGATTTGTCACAAGTTTATTAAACTTAAACTGTTCATGTAGGTTATTTTTATTTTTAATCAGGCTGTTGATTTCAATTAAAATCCCGACACGAACTTGGGCTATGAAATAATTTATCTGTGTTTTTTTAATATGGTATCATTATTTATCATAAATACATGATTATTTTAACAATTCAAATATCTAAAAACTTTACAGAAATTTAAAATTGTTTTTTGATTTCATGTTTTCATAGAGACTTTGTTTCATAAATAATAAAATCAATATATTATACAACAGTAAAATAAAATGATCATTTTTATTGAAATATTTGTGTATTAGTATTTATATTAAACAAAAATGAAATTCAAGGAAATAATTCTACTTTTACACCTACCATATTCACTTACTAAAAAGTGTTTTGTGCCTAGTACTATATTATAAACTCCTATCTAAATTATTTTAATCAGAAATATATCATTGAAAACGTTTCCACACACACACACACACACACACACACACACACACACACACACACACACACACACACACACACACACACACACACACACACACACACACACACACACACACACACACACACACACACACACACACACACACACACACACACACACACACACAAAGACAAAAACACACAATTTCCGTGGTTAAACCGTCGCGTTAGAAATAGTATGTTTGACATTCCGCTATTTGGTCGTCGTCCATGGAAAACGAGTACGAACTACAATTATTTACCGGCCGAAAAATAATGTCATCAAATCATATATTCATGGTGAGCTCCCCTGAAACCAATATCGAAAACAGCAACGATGAGACCAATAATAATCGCCCGGAATCCGACGATGGGAGGCCGGTCACGATGGGTTTCCGCGGCTCGCGGAACTATTCTAGTTCAAATGTCCAATAGCTACTACTGCTTATCATAAAAAGTTTTTACAAAATATCTTAATTTACAAAAAACAAATCTACATCTCTTACGGATAAACAAGTTACATCGTTCAGGTTCTATTTATGCAAAAATAATCAAAAACTAAAAGTTAAGAGTCGAAACTTATTATTAAGTGACATTGTTTATTAGATTGACAAGTAAATATCGAATAAACTTCAATAAAACCTAAGACGTGACGTGTTAATCTATGCATATTTACTGTTGATGTTTATCTCATCTAAAATATTTTATCTTACGAAAGTAATTTAATTATGCAAGATGTATAATTTACTCAAGTCGAGCATGAAATCAATATACTCTTTAGGTTTTAAATTTAATTGTTGTATTCAATACATAGTCACACCATGTTTACTTTACGACTTTAAGAAAAAGTAGATAGTTTTTTTTCGTTCTAATTTAATAATACACACACACACACACACACACACACACACACACACACACACACACACACACACACACACACACACACACACACACACACATACAAAGACAAAAACACATGGTTTCCGTGGTTAAACCGTCGCGTTAGAAATAGTAGGTTTGACATTCAGCTATTTGATCGTCATCCATGGAAAACGAGTGTGAACTAAAATTGTTTACCGGCCGAAAAATAATGTCATGAAATCATATTTTCACGATGAGTTCCCCCGAGACCAATATCGAAAACAACAACGACGAGACGAACAATAATCGCCCGGAAGACCGACGACGGGAGGACGGCCGCGATGGGTTTTCGCGGCCCGCGACCGACAATCTCAACGCAGCCACCGCCGCTGCCACCCCAACCGACGGCGAAGGCGTGACGGCAGTTGATGCGACGCTTAGCGATGCCGATCGGCCGGAGGACGTCCGGGGCCTAGGACGTCGTGGCCTACGCCGCCGCCGACGCGGTCGTCGAATGCGTTTCAGGAGAGCTGACGACGGTGACTCGGTTATAGCCGAAGAGGACGCCGACGACGACGTCCAGTCGTGGAACGAATCGGTAAACGCTCCGGGCCGCCGCCGAACGCGTTCCAGGAGGCCCGACGGCGGCGACTCGGTAGCGGAGCGACAGTCGGACGCAGAGGACGCTCGGGGTGGCACGTGGCACGACCTTCGTGGTGAGCGCCTCGCCACAAGTGCAGGGTGCGTGCGCCGTCGGAGCAGTCGTTGTCCGAGACGCAGCCGGAGCCGCCGGTGTAGCCGGCGGAGACGCAGCCGGAGCCGCCGGAGTTGCCGGCGGAGAGGCAGTCGCAGCCGCCGGAGTTCCCGACGGAGACGCAGACGGAGCCGCGGCTCGTGCGCGCCACGCAAATGCGACACCACACCGGATGACGGGTCGTAGGGGAGGTCGACGGGACGTGGTCTACGAGGGGCGTGAGGGTGTTGTCGTTGCGAGAGAGAAATAATATTTCACACACCCACAACATGGTAATTTTCGTTTGATTTCACGTGTATTTTGTGTTCCGAAAGAGTGAAACGTCAATTAGGGGACGCCAGTCAACACCGGACACACTCCCAAAATTAGAGACTCCTAATAGTTAACGCAGACACTAAGCATTATAAAGTACATCTTATAAATGGACGTGTGTAGTATAGACATGCGTAAACATTTTAACGAACACAGATGTAGTCATTTGACAGTGCTCGGAAGTTCCAGCAAATGCATTTATTGTTTTTTTTTTTTTTTTTTTTTTTTATTTTTTTTTTTTTAACACGCCAAGTGAGATATAAATACGTTTCGTGCTTCTCTGACGTCGTATACGAAATATTATTTCGCTAATTTTTGCTTGTATAGGATATTTTGCTAATTTAAAGTCTTAAGAGCGGTTTGTTGGTATATTTTGATGTAATAAAAGAAATAAACGCTGATAATTAAAAGAACGAAATAACTCTATAAAACAGTCACACAAATACAATCTTCAAAAAATATTTTAGACCAAACAGCCACATAAGAATATGTTCACAGAAATCTTTATATTAACATAAAATATTCCAGAGCAGAAAAAAATATGCAATTCTTAAGCACGACCATATTTAACGATACACATTTAAACTTTGTAAAATTAAAAAAAAAAAAATCGGTTCGGCAGCAAGTACCGTACAAGCAACTTCTCTTGAGAAGAATTATTCTATTACTGTAAGAGGGATAGTAGAGTTTAATTTATTTATTTATACACTATCGATAAATATTCATCGACAATTATTAATAATAATAGAATTACAAAAATATTTCAATTGTAATAACTGTCAATTGGAGTCAAAAATTAAAAAAAATTAATAAATAAAAAAAATAAATAAAAAAAATAAACATTATTTATAATCATGTACCTGAAACCCCTCTCAGAACGAAATTCTATCGAATTTAAAGAATTTTTACAAAAAAAATGACGTCATATTGGGCCCGCCATCTTGAATTTTGAAAAACTGAAAAAAGATTCGAAATCAGCACCCTCGAAAACCCCTTACTACCCTTCGAGACTTGAAATTATATATGAAATTTATATTGCGTGCATAAAAAAGTCAGTTTTTTACAGATAAAAAACAAACCGCTGGACCGATTTTTTCCAGACTCCTTTCAGATCTAAGTCATGACGTGGCGTATTGATTGATATGGTCATTAGAAAATTCTGTCCAGTAGTTATTGAGAAATCGAAAGCCAAAATATGTCTACATACATACATACATACATACATACGTACACACCCCCACACACACACACACACACACACACACACACACACACACACACACACACACACACACACACACACACACACACACACACACACACACACACACACACACACACACACACACACACACACACACACACACACACACACACACACACACACACACACACACACACACGCACACACACACAGACATCACTCTAAAAATACTTGTAAACGATTGTCGAGGTCTTGAAACGTAAAGAAAACACAAAATCACCTATTTCGATTTTCAGACCTATTATAATAACTTTTCAAGAGAAGTTAAAAATTTATAATAATTACATATAAAATATGTAATGAACAGTTTTATTTTGTATATTTCCCAATGTTTAGATCTATTCATAGCAATTATTCTGCTGTTTTGAAGTGCGCGTTATGGCGCTCGAAATCGACAGTTTAATTGATACAACTTCGAAGCTTTGATTGTATAAACATAATATCTACTATTATAAATAAGTACATAAAAGTAATTCCTGACTTTTTATAAATTATAATAAAAACACATTATTCAATAAATAATACCAATATCAATGTGTACCTACAACTAATTTTTTAACACTTACATAATATATACTTAATAATTTATTTTTTTTTTTTATAGCAATTCCTTACATAAAGATTTTAACAATAGTGGAGAACTCACTTTAGCGGACGGTTTTCTATTCCCTATGGCAGTGTTATCTATCTAACGAGTCCAGTATTATAGCCTGCTCGCGGATCCGAATTCCCGTGAATTTATCGAGCGTAAGAGATCAATAATTTGAGTTTGAAAAAAACTTCCAGGGGTATAAAAACACAATAGTTAAAAGTAATTCTTTTTCTTGTGCCACATAATACAGTTAATTATTTGACAACATATATTGACGGGGAAAATAAATTGATATCTATATTAATCACAGATGGATTTTTACAGTGACGGGCCGAATCTTTTCAGTTGGTCGCATTTCATCCACTATCGTAACACAGTGGACTACGTTCTTTTTGGCTGACCATCGAGCGGCCTCGCTAAATAAACGCCCGGCTTTCTTATGGCGATAGGAAACGATGACTGTCTTCCGATAAACTCAATTATCGATCTCCGACATCACGCTCGCTGTTTTTTAAATAACTTTAAGTATAATATATGATTTTTAACTCTTATCGACTTTGTTTTATTCTTATTTTTAATTTTATTAGACATGGTATACTTATATTTTACCATGAAACCGTAGACTCTTAATATATGGTATTTAGTGCTTTGGTTTTACTGCATGGTTTTGCAGTAATAGGTACTGAATTTGAGGTAACATTAGTGGGAAAGATCGGATGCCTCAATGCACCAAATGATTGTTTTATCTGGTCATCTAGAGTGAAAAACAGAATTATTCTATCTATAATATATGAAATGGCACTATTTTTCTTAATAGATTAAGTAAAACGTCATGGGCACTTTTGAGCTTTTGGGACGTAACATACGAATCATATTTATAAAACACAAGAAATAAGCTAGTTTCTTGAGTGAGATTTAAAAAAAAATTGTTACTTTTAGATTTTTAGACCGACATAAATGTAGGCTCTAATATAACTTGCACAATTCATGAATATTTATTTTCGTGTAGGTTATTCATAAAAATAGATGCAAATGTGCAAAAAACAAATAACTTTTCCATGCACTATTCTCTCTAATAGTATTATGATAATGATTAAATAAGTCAGATCAAAATTGATTATTATGTGTTTGTATTTTTGTGTTTGATAATTGTATATATTGTCTCTGCTTTCTTCGCTTGCCAACTCTCAAGTTCCATTTGGTTAGAAATGAAGGATTGTACATTGAAAAAAAAACAGTTAATTAAAGCTTCCACTTCAGGGCTTCCACTTTATTAGCGATAAACAAATACACATACATGCTATGTATAAAAGAAAGGGAAAGAGTGGTATGGTGCAGTAACAAAATAATGGGGCAATAATTGCTTTACCGCACACTTCCCCATCTTGACTGTGAGCGTCGTAGACGACGCTGCCATAAAAACACAGACCGACACACTCACACGATTCAATTATGATAAAACTTTGGACACAAATTAAAAATCATGTTTTGAATATCTTTTGGTAGACTTCTCTATCACTTTTAGGATAGAAATAGTTATGAAGTTAAACGTTTTGATAAAAAAAAAAAAACCAATCAAAATTCAAACTAAAAACGGTAAAATAATATGTAAATTGTAAATATTTGTTAAATAGTAAGTTTCACTTAGAATTATTTTACTAAAGAAAGATCCGTTTCTTTAAAATTCAATACATTATCACCATTTTCTGACCATCATTTTATACATACCTTATTTTTTTGAGCAGAAAATATATAATTAATGGTCTTTGTATTTTATTATAAAAAAAGTGAAATGACTTTATCTTTCACTACACTTAGTTTATAATGTTTTAGTAAAAATATGTATTTACAATCAAATCCCACTATCCCAATACTATAAGTTATAAATTATATTAGTTATGTGGCTAGAACACCGAATTTTTTATCCATTTTGTAGAAAAAATAAGTATCCAAAACAGTTTTATATAATAAACATGCATGCATACCAATGATTATTAATATGCAATATAAATTATTTATGGGCCACTATTAATACTAGTGGTACATTTATTTTTTTGAATTCCTTGTTCTAGATTCTGAGTGAAGCGAATTATGGTTTTTTGATTCAATTCATGTAAAAGACCAAATTATTGGAAATATTGGCAAAATCGCCATGTGTGAAAAATGTCCGCATATATCATGGTTTTAAAACATTGAACTGGGTGATTATAAGAACGAAAAGAAAATATACAATTATATTTAAAGTCACATACAGCTGTGTCTAGGTACCTCATCGAAAGAATTCAGACCGAAAAGTGTAAATAAATAGTTAAGTGTATAAATAACTATAGTAAAATTACTCACTTTTCGTTTATATTAATATAATAATACCAGTAGGTTTAAAATGATATGTTATACAATGTAAAAATAAAAATATAACTTTAATTATATATATATATATATTTAAATGTTTACAGTATTCACTTTCACGCATCTAGTTTTATAAATCAAAATAAACCAAATAGCTTCAATAGTTTATTTTATACATAAGATCAAATGCTTCATACATACTTCATGAAATTTTCCAAAAACACTTATTAAATGTGCCGCATCTCCATGATTGGCAAAAACCAACCATTATTAGTATACATTTGATTGGAAAATGTCAAACCCTAAAATGTAAGATGGATAATGCAACAAAAATAAATTTGTTTAAACCAAATACATTCTTCAATTCACTGATCACTTTTTAAACTCATAACACATCTAGATAAGTTCTAAGAGTTATCTTCTAAGAAGTGGTCCAGCTTGAATAAAATCAAAAGACAAATCACGATATATGAATTATGTGATATCATTTGCATTTAAATACATTGTTTTTTTTTGTGATTACCATTTAGTAGATTTTTTATGATTGGCAGTAACTATAGTAAAAACCAGAATACATTTTTTATTGTCACTACTGCACTCCACACATCAATTGATACTGATTGGGCTTTATATAACCTTAGAAATGCGCATTTGTATTTTTTTGAAATTTCAGGGAAAGAATGACCTTTTTATTCAAGTACTTGACAATATTGAATATTTTTAATTGATTGAACCTAAAAGGAGAATTCAAGCTTAAATATTGAGTTAGAAATATGTATTTGTATTTTGGAAACTCGTTTTTTTTTCCGAATTTGCAGGAAAGAAAAACTGTACTCTCGTACTGAAAATAATTTAAAAAATTGAAGTCATGCAAAGAAAGTGATCGTAAATGAAATAATGCTAATTTAAGACAAACATTAGGTATCTATTGAAAAGTTTTTCGTTATATGCCCAGTATCATATTATTAATTCATACTTAATTATTTTTAACTGAAATTTTTTCGTGTAAAAAGCCTCTCTTCTTCACAAAATAAAATATGCCCATGATTTTCATACTTTTGTATTTCATAAAATTATACAATTTACTAATTGTATCATTAATTTCAGAATTCATTCACACTTTTACTGAGTATTTATTTTTTTCGAGCCATGGATTAAATATATCACACATAATTATCGAGGCGTTTTAGTGTTAAGACAAGCTAATGTGTATAATATGTATAATATGTATATTTTTTAATATTTCTTTTAATTATAAGCATGTAAATTATAAATATATTTTCATAAATACAAAATAATTAATAAAGGAACTGGAGCATCAAATATTTTTATTTATTATGATTTCTTAAATTTTATAAAAATTTCAACATTTTGTCAATCTATAAAGACCAATAATTGTATGTCTTATATTTTGGATCTATTTCTATAAAGTATAAAATAATACTGTTGAGTGAAATAAATTAAAATTATACACACTTAGCCAGCCTGTAGTTTACGTGGATTTAAAAATTTTTGTTTTATAGTTTTCAAAATGTTTTATACTTGAAAACAATTCAGAAACTAACGTTAGATTTTTTTTTAAATTATTTTCATACGGGATAAAAAGGAAGCAAAACAAATAACAAAGTTAAACATTTTAGACAACATAGTTATATGTCAACCTACAAATTTAAGGTGTGCCAATGAAAAACCGTAAATGTATCGCAAGTTACACATTAAGGTTGAATATCCACTTAAATTATTGCTTGTATTCCTATGTAGATATTCTGACTGTATTCATAATAATATTATAGAGTGAACTATTCCTCAAATTTTATAGACATTTTTATTTATACTGTTTTCATTCCTAACAGCGGGTACATGATACAATATAATATTAAAATAATTAATTTTAGAAAAACTAACAAAACGTTATCAGTATCAATAATAATAAATTTTACACTGATGTAAAAACAATATGTTAAAATATTAATAAAATTTGCCGTGACAGACCGTAAAATACCAAGAGAATTTATAAACGCTCTATCGTAGTTGAATTGCCTATTTAAGACGCCGTCTAATTTTAGTTAATATGCTCGCTCGTGTAGACAATATTTTATAATATTAAATATTCGTGAATTGAATTTAGGAGAGTCAAAGTATCAAAACTGCAAAAGACGATTTTTCTGAAGCGTTTCGTCATCTCACTGATTTAATTACTCACACGCGTGCAACATTGAGTGCATCACGAAATATTCCGAATCTACATCAAAATAGTTTCCTTACAAAACAAGACTAAATACATTTTATAAAGAAAACACGAATTAAATACGCAATAACCAATAAAAACTTAGAAGTTCGGTTCTTCCAAGAGATTATTCTGATAGGTCGATTGTTGTCATGACGTACAATTATATATACAGGGTGTCCCACAAGGACTTGGGCTTTGTGACATCTCTCGGCATAATGAAAATAATTGAAATCTATTTATTTTTTTAATTTTTGGAACCCTCGTAAGGCTATAAGTAATTCATATTTAAAAAAATTTAAATATTTTAGTAAAACATTTAAAAAAATAACTTAAAGTTAAATTTTTGGAAAAATTTCTGGTTTCAAAATGATTTTCATAAACTTATTGGTTTTTAATTTTTTTTTCATTTCCAGAAAAATGAAGTATAATTCAATAGTTAAATATCATATAATTGTATTATATTATAATTATTTTTGGCAAACTGCAGTTTTTCAAGATAATTTTCAATAGATGTTTATTCATACAGTAATAAATTATGAATCAATAATCATCTGAAAATGAGCTAAGTTTTTATCGTTTTGACGATTATATGCGTATAGAAAACATAAATTTAAATAATTTTGGCACACAAAGATTTCTTCTATCACGGAAAAAATATACTGGCGAAAACGTTTTATAAATTGTTCTGGAATGTTTTGATATTAGATTTAGAGTACATGAAAAATCATCTTCACTGTAAAAGGGAAATATTATTTGTAATTTTAATAAGAAATCGCACCAAAATCTATATTTGAAAACAAATTACAAATTTTAACTATGACTTCATATCTAATTGTCTTACAATCTAACGAGTTAATTTGTTTGATTTTCCTTATAAAAGTAGTAAATATCATATTTAAGAATGTATCATATATTTATAAATTAATTTACTTTTATTATATTTCATTTGATACTGTGTATTATATATCATTTGAACGATTTTTGAAGTGTATAAAACAATAAATGTATAA
Organism: Therioaphis trifolii; assembly: GCA_027580255.1. Lineage (NCBI taxonomy): Eukaryota > Metazoa > Arthropoda > Insecta > Hemiptera > Aphididae > Therioaphis > Therioaphis trifolii. The sequence continues at coordinate 66,091,912 of CM050405.1, read as the reverse complement.
AATTATGTTGATAAAAATAATTTTTAAAAACTAATTTAGTTTTCATAAAAAAAACTTTTTGGACCTCGAAAATAGGCTAAATTACAGCTAGTTAAAGTTTTAATTGAAATTACTACATTTTTCAAATTTAACTACATTTTACGCTGTCCCTTTTAAATTTATCCATTTTCATGATTTCAATTATAAATAATCAAAAAAATAAATTTAATACGTATAATTTTACATGTATAAATTACATGATATTTGAAAATTTTTCATAAGATGATCGTTGATAAAGTCAATAATTCAAATTAAAACTTTAACATGTTGTAATATAGTTAATTCTTGAGATACCTAGAAAAAAATATGTAAATGAAAGTTTAAAAAATCAGTATATCCATACAAAGAATCAATTATGAAAGTAAGTGTTGCCATATAAAAAAATGCTAGTTATGTAGCGCATGCGCAGACTGAGAGGGTTAACATTTTAATATGGTAAAAATTGGATATTTATTAATCCCTTTTTTTCACACACAAACTTCATTTTAGTGTTAGGTTGCTGAACAGAAATATTTTGTTTTACCATTTGAGTGAAGCACACTGTATATAAATAAACACCCAGTATAAAAAAACACATATTTTATTTTCGGCCAAATAAATTCAGATCGATACATTTCTACAGATTAGTTAACACTAGGTATTATATCTTTCAAGGTTGTTATTTTTTAACATTTTTACAAGAAGTTAGCGAAATGTTTGTTTTAGGATACAGAAAATGAAATAATGGAGAAAAAAAAACTGAAAATTCTTATTTTATATTCTACATTATATTGATTATATTATTAGCAACAAAGAATATCTATCCTTACTTCACTAGGTAGGGGACCAACTCATACATTTCATAAACGTAAAAGGGTTTCGATTAACCATAATTGATTGTATATGGCATTTGGACGTGCGTAAATTCAACGCGTACAAAAAACATATGTTGTCTGAATCATAACCAATTAACTGATAATAACAACTTGAAATTAATAAATATTTGAAATAAATATTGAAAATACATTTAATACATCAAATTGAATTGACATTGTATAATGTCACTATAATATTTTTAATATAAATAATACATCTGAGGAAAACTAGGTACATATAACACTGAAGTTTGAACTTAGATATTAAAAAAGCCAATTAGATAATGTTGATAGAAGTAATATTAAAATATTATATCAATAATTTATCATAGTGTATTGTACTCTTTAAAAAAATATACTCAGAGTAAAACAATTGTTTTCTGAGTTTCGCATATAATTGCTTTGTGAAAATCATGTTTTAAATTAGGTAGGTTTCAATTTAAAATAACACCATATCACAACTATCGTGTCCTAAACGACCCAATCATAAAAATAGTCTACCCAAGATACTTTTCACACATTACCTTAACTGAAAATAGAAGTATAAGAAGGATCTTCCGACTTTTGTCTTTTTTTTTTTACATTAAATTTTAATTACAATTGAAGTAAGTAAATCTACTATAAACCTATCACATTGACAATATCAACTCATCTCTGCATGTATAAATATATAATACACTGTAAATTAATTTTGTCTCGTATATATTCAAAATTTAATAAAACAAATTTTTGCATCATATGATATTTCTCACTGCCTTTCCCAACAGATTTTATTTGAATTGATATTAAACATATTTTATGAATAATGTAAATAATTGATATATTTATTTAATATTTTTTGACAATGTTTCAAACGAATCGTACTTATCTATTACAAGGTAACAAATAAATCACTACGAGAGCATAAATATCACAACACTATTATGATATAGCATATTAATTATGACTTATTTTTTCCAACAACTGTGTAAACCTAATCAATGCAATTTTTTAAACTATGAATATTAAGTTTTATTTGTATTCTCATGATGTAATTAATTATTTGACAATTAATATTTAAACAAATGTTGATTCATTGGATGAATTCTCTTGGATGCTGATCATTATCAAATTTATAATGTTATTCTTAAACATTTTTTACGTTATCAATAAGGTTAGTTTTGTTATTTTGTGAATAAATCTGACGAGACGTACAAATATTTTGAAAGTTAGAATCCCTCATAAATGCTTTTTGATAATCTACGTCTAGTCACTGCGATTTCAATGCAAAATTTAATTTTTCAATTTGATACTTTTTGAGTTCCATGACCTACGTCTGGTGTGTCTGAAAATCTTAAATGTATTTCTTGATTATGAAAATTACAAATACATAATATATTTGGTCCTAAAATGTATTCGAATAAAATTATTTCAATATTTTTTTTTTTTTTTTTTTGTATTTGAATACAATTTGAAATACTTAAAAAATGTGTTTGAATCAATATTCTAATTAGGTTTTATTGGTATTTTAATTTTATATTAATTTTTTTTTCGATAAATTTGAAAACTCGTGAAGGTCAAATTCAATAAAATATTATTGTATATATCATCAATAAAGTGCATTAAAATTAATAACTATTTGCTTATGTAAAATATTTTAAAAAATGAATATTTAACGTGTAAATATAATAATTATTTTATTTAATCTACAAAAAATTGTATATAAGGTAAAAAAAAATTGTAATTATTAGAATAATTTTTCGAGTGTTGATAAATACAAAGCATAATTTTTGATATGTGTTCGGATGTATATTTTGAATACTTTTTCAAATATTTAATTCAAATACAAATTTCAATCCCGAATATAAAATAAAAGTAATCTGTACTAGACTGCATAGAGTATAACAAAAATCATATTTTGTGAAACAGTTGAAATCATGTAAAGAGTTATTATTTCTAAATATTACCAAGGCAATAAATTACAGAAGTACATAACCCTGGGTTTGTGTAAATAATAAAATCACATAATGCGTATTCTAGTGCCAATATTATTGTCAAACGTTTGTAAAAGTTAAAACTAGTTTATAAAATTCAACTCACTGGGCATAATAATTGTCTGGTTGACGTTTTTAATTTGATTATACATTATGTGTAACTGTGAATTGTTTAATACGTTTATTATTTGTATCATTTTTTTATTTTCTGTGTCATATTCTTTTGGTGAATATGATGATTTTAACCATGTAGGACCACACATAAAAATGACGCATGGCGAAGTGTGGCCAAAACCTATGATTCAACAAAATTATGAAGAATATTTAAAATTAGATCCGTCTAATTTTAATTTTCATGTAAGATCAAACATTTTTTTGTACAGTTAAAATGTTCGATTCTATTACACTTTATTATTTTTAATTTATTTTAAATTTGACATTCAGAGCAGATAAAAAATCATGGTATTTTTATGACTGTTGAATTATAAATTTTTTTTTTTCAAAATCGAATTTTAATCGAAAAAGAATATTTCAAATGAAAAATTTTCAGCTAAACGTGTATTATGAGAGAACTTTAATAAAATGAATTTTTTTTAATATCAAAATCTTAGTTAAAATGAAAGATTGTTATTTGGGACAGAAATTAAAATTTAAAAAACAATGTTTTAATATATATACATTTATTTATTTATTTATAGTTTCTATCATGCTTCAGTAAATAATAATCCAATCTCTACAAAGACAATTCACAAATAAAATTTAATAGCTGAAGATATATTAATTCTTTAATAATATTTAAATCAAATCTATGTCTGAAAACTATTATATTTATTTAACTAGTTAATTTTATTATATCTATGATATTTGAACCTATTAATTAATCACTGTCACAGAGGACTTTTGTTTTCTAGGTAACTGGCCATTGTTGTGACATTCTAAAAGAAGCAATAAAACGATACAAAAGTATACTGTTTTTAAAAGCTAAAAATCCACCAACTTGCATAAGAGGAGATAATAGAAATATTGCAGTCGTTGGAATATTGAATGGGTTGAATATACACTTAGAAAATGCATGTGAAGATTATCCTTCGTTAGAAATGGATGAAGAATGTTGAGTAGTTTCTTTTGTCCGTTTATAATACGTGGCATTGTGAAGAAAAAATGTATTATAATACGTGAAAATGAATAATATTTTTTTAACAGACAAAATCAATATAAACAAAACATGTGGAGTTTTATCAGCCTATTCTATCTGGGGTGTTCTTAGAGGACTCGAAACTTTTTCTCAATTAATTTCACTCGAAAACACAGAATGTCAGACGGTAAATAAGTTTTTCAATATCAGTTCACTTTATTGAAAGTAATAATATCTGTGGCCAATTTTTATTACTAACTAAATTAATGTTCAAATTTAATAATTATAGTTTGAACATTATACATTTTTGACCTTTCGGGAGAAACTTATGCATACATCGTACAAGTTGTAATTTCGTTTACACATCTTTTATCTGAATGGCCTGATTAGCATCGGGATTTATTCCATTCCAAGACACATAAATTATATTTAACGAATTCAAACATTTTTTCTTGATTTAAACATTTTTATCTACAAGGATAATCGCAGGAGGTGCCAAGGGCTCATGTCTCCCGATAATTTATCAAATATTATTTTTTTCATTCTAAAGTAATATAATAAAATAGCATGTACGGTAATATCAAACAACATTAATAAACGCATTGATTTAGATAAAAATGAATACCTATTAAAACATGGCTTCGCAATACTGTTATCCAGCACCAATTAAATCTATAAGCTTTAATGTATATTCCTAAAGATGTACTAAAAAACCAAAATAATGTGGTCATAGAGAAAACAATAAAATTATTTTGGTTGGAATCTAAAAGGGTTTATTATTATTATTATTATTATTTTTTAATGCCGATAATAATTTAATTTATTTTTATTCAATTTAAAATCTATTGATTTTAATATTTTATATTTTTCAATTAATCTTCAATTATTAGTTTAATTGAAAGCTTAATTGAAATTATTTTATATCAATGCTATTTCGATTTCATATAGAAATATACAGATACGAGTATTAATATACCTAAATTATTTTATTGTCTTTCCGCTTGTATTTAATATCTAATAGAAGTACGGTAATTAAGAAAAATATGTTTTTCTTACACTGTTAATAGTAAAAGTTAAATTCTTTTGTGGTAGTTTTTGGCTTTTTTCTTCGTACCTCCTTGTTTATATTTTCGTGAACACTTTTGTTCATCTACATTTATTTAAGTAAACTCTTTCCTTTCACACGAAAAACGTCATGCGCCTGTTTCAGAATACGTATATCATAATATCGAGGTGTTATTGTGATAATTTTTCCTAGGTAAGACAAATTTTATTTGTTTTCAAACTTATTTGTATTACATATTTATATACCTATACATATGTAAATATTATAAATATTTTTGTATACGTACGATATACCTATCTTATAATAAATACAAATGTACAATACTTTAAATATTAAGCCTATATTATACGTATGAAAAAAAATTCTATGGATTACATTTTCATTCTTAATTAATGTAAGTTTTCATAAAATAAAATACAAAAAACATTGTAACGCACTAAGTACGCGACCGATCTATTAATTTGTTAATTTGTTAATTGTTAGTAACACACAATGACGCGCCTGCAGAAAAGTTAATTTCGCAGACTTTGGACAGTGTTCTTATTCATTTAAAAATGTTTTCAGTTCGTGATAAGCAGTACGTCGATACAGGACTGTCCAAAATTCAAACATCGTGGATTCTTATTGGACACCGGTCGTCATTTCATTCCTGTCAAGTCGATTTTTGAAACGTTAGATGCCATGGCGTATTCAAAACTAAACGTATTTCATTGGCATATAGTGGATGACCAAAGCTTTCCGTTTCAGAGCAGTGTATTTCCAGAACTAAGGTAACTAACCACAACGGTAAGTTCATATAATGTTTATGTCTAAAACACGAATATGTCTGCATTTGCGTATTTATTCTAGTTGATCGAATTATTTGCTAAGTACCATAAGCGCAACATTTGTTTCATGACATAATGTTTGAAGTTATAAAACTTTTTTCATGCAGGTATTTTCATATATCTACGATTAGCTATTTAGAGAACATATCTTACAATTTTAATTGCATATCTTATATTTTAGTCCTCATTTAGATGTTTTTTAGATATTTTTAAACTAGTTAGGTTCCTACCAGTTAGTTTTAAAAGATATGAATAATATACGAATTTTATAGTTTTCTATTAATATTATAATAAATAAATATACATCATTTGATTGAATAATCGTTTAATCGTTTAATTAAAATATACGTATGGAGGACAGCATTATATGGTTGTGAAACATGGACGTTGAACAAAAAAGATGAAACCACTCTAGAAGCTTTTGAAACGTGGTGTTGGCGTAAAATGGAGAAAATGAAATTGACGGAACTGAAGACAAAAGAAGAAGTATTAGATTTAATCAAAGAGAAAAGAACATTGCTAAATAATTTAATATCAAGGCGATGGCATATGACAGGTCATACGTTAAGATATAATGAAGAACCCCTGAATATTCTCATACTGGAAGGTATTGATAGAAGGGAAAAGCGGAAGAGGTAGGCTAAGAACGTGTTATATAAGTTAAGTAATCAAATATTCAAGAGTCTATCTCGTACATACAAACAACTGAAAGACAAAGCACAAGACAGAGAATCATGGAGAAAACATTTATTGTAGACCAATCTACGGATTATATATATATATATATATATATATATATATAATTATAAGGTTGGAAGACGGAGTGGCCGAGTGGAACCAGGCATCACTGCTGATGCACACTGTCGCCGGTTCAAACCTCGGTCACGGGTGGCTCTCTCTCTCTCTCTCGCTCTCTCTCTCTCTCTCTCTCTCTCTCTCTCTCTCTCTCTCTCTCTCTCTCTCTCTCTCTCTCTCTCTCTCTCTCTCTCTCTGGGCAGGCGACTGTCTAGAGAGAGCGGCCGCCATCTCCCCTGTGCAGAAGGCAACGGGAAACCACTGCACAGTACAAACCCTTCCCTAGTAACACCTTCTTCTAGGTGCAAACCAACCCTCGGGTTGATGACCCTAAGAAGAAGAAGAATTATTAGGTTAATATATAGTTAATATATTAACCCTAGTTAAATGATTTTTAGGCATTGGTACATTTGTAAATTACCAAGCATACTCATCTTAATTTTAAATTACTAACGGTAGGAATAATACACAAATACTAAGACAAGAAAATACTATTTTATCAAAATAAGGAATTTTTAACAGTTATACTTTTCCTTTTTTTTTTAAGACTATTATTTTCTATTCTTTAATTTATCACATGTCCGTGTAAAAATCAATACCTAAATTTTTGAATATATATTTTCTTTTTTCAGTGTATATATTTACGTATATTTAATCATTTTTAGTGCATATTTGGCAGGCTTTTAATGCGAATGAATACGCACGCGCATTACGCCTAAATATTTAATGTTCGTTTATATTTACATCACATCTAATGAACTCATCTGAATAATAATTTTTTTAATCCCAGCGAGAAAGGTGCTTATGCGGATTCAGCCGTTTACACCACGGACGATGTGAAACGTGTAGTCGAGTTCGCGAGACTTCGAGGCATCCGCGTTATTCCAGAATTCGACATGCCGGGTAATTGAGCCATGGTTGCAAAATTTAAAAAAACAATCTTAAAACGTACAAATTGTTCATGTGTGATCGTATATAGGACATACGTCATCGTGGGGGCCCGGTGGAATTCCTGGTTTATTATCCCAATGTTCCAATCGTAATTGTTTCGGACCCATTGACCCTACGGTAAAAAAAAATTACTGTTTCCTTAAAAAGCTATTGACGGAAGTCAGTGAAATTTTCCCGGATCAGTTTATACATATCGGCGGTGATACCGTCGACAAGTCATGTTGGTGAGTGAATGTTATTTCGTTTTATTTTTTCACTCACAGCGCGAACAATATTTATGCCATTGCCATTTTTGACATTTTAGGATGGACAACGAAAAAATAATCGAATTTATGTTGCAAATGAAAATATGTGATTTCACTAAATTACTAAATTTTTTTTACTATAACGTGTTTAATATAACGAAAAAATTAGAAATCGTTCCTATTGTCTGGCAAGATGCATTTGACGAACATGTTCATTTAGATTCTAATGTCGTGGTACAAGTCTGGAAAGATAACCACTTTTCGACTATTTCGGAGGTAAGTATCTATTCTGTTCAGGAATGTTGATACTAGTAAATTATACCATGTAAGCTGTGTATTGTCAATAGAATAGAATCTACAAAATCATTAAATGGCAACATTAATCAAAGAATCATCTTCTCAACGCTTAGATTTTCATAACACATTTTGGCCAGGAAAGGACTAAATAAATACACTAACTCGAGATTACATTCCTACTAGTCCGCAATAATACGATTAAGCCTTTAGTTAGTTTAAAAATGAAATTAAAATATAGTCATTTATCTTAGCTCCATTTTACGAATAATTATACATATATGTGTGTGTGTGTGTGTGTGTGTGTGTGTGTGTGTGTGTGTGTGTGTGTGTGTGTGTGTGTGTGTGTGTGTGTGTGTGTGTGTGTGTGTGTGTGTGTGTGTGTGTGTGTTCATCTTTTTTGTCACTTATTAAGTATTAAAAGTGGTGATCCGAAGAGTCCAAAAACTCGTACAAGCTCGAGTTTATCATTCAAGTTAATTATAACGTGTCAGATTTCTGATTTGCTGCAATGTATAACTTAACATTTTTTAATAAGATTTTATACCCACTTGAATGTACACTCTTTCTCTCTTAAAAATAACTCCACGAAAAGAACTCTGTCCTTTAATTTTAGAGGCTATTTATTGGCGAACAGACAATTTTTTTCAATAAGATATATTTTTAGAAGCCCCTAAAACCAAAAGGTTCCATTATCTTATAACAGCTCTTGTAACTGGGTCAGTGAAATAAATTGAAGAGTATTTGAAGCACATCAAGAAAATTGTCACTTTTTGATAATTTTTGTTACGCCAACATATTAACAGGTGATAGGTCGCATTTTGTTGGAATGTAATAATAATATAAGTAGCTGAATTACCTGACTTCGCCTGGTGCATTTTTTAATGAAAATTTTACTATGTATGATATTAATAAAATATAATTTTTTAATTTAACTTTCTTCGAACTAAGTATTATTAGGTGACTTCTTAATCAAGCTTTCTCCATGACACTTTACTTTTCACGTATACTTATTGTGCTGCTTAGTATAGATTGTATGTTATCGTTCAACAATAAAACCATTTATAAAAAAACGACTTGATTTATATTTAAAAATGATTCAGCTAGTGTATTCATATTTTGTAATTTGTAATATCGATCAGTTTTTATTTACGGCTGAATGCACTATCTGTTTCTTATTATTTATACATTTACATTTTTCGCACACAACAAAAATATACAAGTACATCTCAAACATAAAAACGGATTTCAATAAAATTGTTAAAATGACGAATAAATTCGAGGCTTCTTAAACATTAAAATACAGGTTTGGCATTTTCTCAATTCCAATATAATTGAAAATAATATAACACTCAAATTTTCGGAAGAGTATTTGGAACAACTTTTTGAAAAAAATCTTACAATTTTACAAAGGCCTTCCTAAAAACCTGTAACGTTTGAATGCAATATACTCCTTTCCAACCTCATATCAGACGAAAAATGAAAAATGGTTGACGTGGAGACGCTCGGGGAATAATCGGGAGCAACTCTGTGAAAAAAATCGCGAAAATCGCAAAAATTTCAATATTATCTTCAAAACGTGGTACATAAAAAATGAACGTTCTTCAATACATAAAATGATTAAGACAAGGATATTACGTTTTTTATTTATAATTTATTGTAAAATTCAACCGTGATAAGATATTAACGGGGCTTAGGCCGGCGGCTAGGAAGATTTTGTATACAGATAGTTGTCATTGTCGACGTATAAGGTACGCAGAAATATTCTCTCTCTCAAAAAAAAAAAATAAATAAATAAAAAAATAAGCTCATATAAATACGTGGTTTTTCGAGACGTCCTATTTATTTTTCACGTTTTACAGGTGGTAAAGTCCGGTCACCGAGTTCTGCTGTCCAGTTGCTGGCGCATGGACTGCGTTCACTACGGGTCGGACTGGTTGAGGTTCTACAGGTGTGACCCGAACAGAATAGTTGACCAGAAAGGTCTAGTCCTGGGCGGCGAGGGCTGTCTGTGGGGTGAGTTTGTGGACGAGACCAACTTGTTGACGCGCACGTGGCCGAATCTCTGTGCGGTGGCCGAAGCGCTTTGGTCCCACACGCACAACGAGACCGAGGCGGCGGCCAGGCTGGAGGAGCACGTGTGCCGGATGAGACGCAGAGGAATACCCGCTCAGCCGGCCAACGGGCCACATTACTGTTATTACTAGTGTTTATATATTTTTTTTCAAAATGCGGGTTAATTTAGTATATGTTTATAATTATTATAAGATTTGAGTTGAGTTTATATTTGTTATGCATGATAATTTATAAACTCGTTCTACGTTGTATAGTACGTTGTACTATGATATAATATTATTGTTAGTTATTCGTTGTTTGTGGTTGGAATATTGTAGTTAAATCGGTTTTTTCGCGTTCGCCCAATTATATAATTATTTAATCTCGAAAATTCGTTTTGTCATTCTGTTTAATCGGTATTAATCAATGGTCTACGCTCTACCGTGTGCTAATGAAACTTTTTTTCCAAATACGAAACTGTAAATGATCTATGATTTTTACCTACGCACCTAATTACAGTAGTTACTGCGTGAAAATACCAAATTATGTAAGCAGTATCTAACTGTATATAAACACCTACAGTAATATATCCGTGATTCAAAAGCTATACTGGTTCTAATATTAAACGAAATACATGTACCCTTCCCTTCAACAGACTAAAAATGTAAAAACGGTGATAAAAAAAGTGACGATCGAACGATCGATGTGATATTTGAAACAACTGAATGAAAAAAAAAAATAGTGAAATTTGTCATGAGTTTTATCAGAAACGTCAGAAAACGGAACGCAGATTGTGCTCTCTCCTGTCTTGACAAAAAAAAAAATGGCATCATGAGAACACTCAAATATGTATTAGTTTAACTTTGCAAAGAAAATTCAAAAAAATTACAATTGTGTTTTTATAAACGTGGTACATAAAAAACGTGTTCATATATATAAATTGTTTAATATTTATAAAAATGAATTCCTCAATAATTTATCAGCTTAAATAATTGTAATTAAGTCTGTAACCAGATCTATGATGTACTCGATTTTATTTTTTTTTAACTGTGTTACGATTGAATAAATAGTTTCAAAGATCATTCGGGACACATATTTTCATTTTTTTACACTGCAACAGTCTATGCACGACTATTTATTTAATATTTCAAAGCTATTTTGTGAGATACTGCAAAATAAAAAACTAAAAACCCTTTATGGAAAATTTGCCACAAAATAAAAACGAAGCTGATCTGATCAGTACAGTACTAGTTGAGATTATCTGTTACCAACACAACTTACTTAATTTCACAACTATGTAGTTAGAAATTAAAAGGATTTGGTACTCCTCACACGATTGAACATACATAACTATTATACAAGTATATTACTTGAAAATATTTGGACGATGTATTCAATTATTTTTGCTACTAACATCATGGTAGGTATCAAGGTATCAATATAATTTATATTATATTTATAATACGGAAAGACATAAGACAAGATGTGGAGTCAGAGAAGTTAAATGGAGAAAAGAGTGTTGATAAACTAATCAATATGAACATTATGAACACCCCTTACGTTTTAAATATTTTTAATAATCCTTGAAAGTTTATCAATGCTACTTTTTTAGGGTACCTACTCTACAATGCAATATGTATTAAACTCATACTGTTTTAGGTTATAATTATACCAATTATATTGATCAACAGAAATTTCACCGTAAGAATTAAACACAACTGGTAGATTACCTATGTAAATGAGGTAGGTAACTATTTCATCATAGTTATTACTTCTCATTAGTAATTGTTTTAATGTTCACTTGCATAAATCCAGCTATAAAGTAAACAATTTAATAGTTCCTCATCCTCGAGGTAGGTATAAATAAAATTTATTGAACAAAAAAAAATTACAATCAAAATTATGTTAGTAATTTTATGATATATGATGGATAATTTTCTAAAGAGTCAAACACATAAATATTGTTTACACAGATATTTAAAACAATAGACATAAAAACAAATTAACTAAAATTTCTTTAAAAAATCCAATAGATATTGGAGTTATTTAACTATGAGCTAATGAAGTAAGCAATTAATGCCAGCTAAATCATTACTCCATATGTTCTTTAAATATATATATATATATATATATATATTTGTACATATCTATAACAAAATAAAAAAAAAAATAAATAAAAAAAATAATAATAATAATAATAATAATAAATGTATATAGGTATATACACACAATTTTAAGTAGAATTTTTTTAATTTTTTTTTTTTTTTTAAGGAAAAATCATTATTGATTCAACATGAAAATAATGAATAGTTATTTTATAAATTCTTGGTTTAATATTGTCAAAAAAAAAAAAAAATAATACATAAATATTCAAAGGAGATTTAAAAAAATGACCAATCCCTTGTCTCAATAAAAAATTTCACATTAAAAATAATTAGATTCATGAATATAAGTCAAATTAAATACTTTGTATCCTTAGGATAAAAATTAAAACTTAATAAACGTACGAAAAAAGTATACTTATTAGCTGAATAATTGTATATGGTTAAATATTTCATCAACAAAAAGTCTTTTGGCCATTTCAAACATGATATATAAAATACAAATTCCAAATAATAAATTAATATAACATTGTAATGCTAAATTACTTGAGTAATTGTCTTACAAATAAAATCCTTACTCTAAGTAGATTTTAAATCAATATTACAATTATAGCAAAAATATTTAATCAGTTCAATTTGAAAAAGTATCAGTTCAGTTTTTAATTCAATATCATTTAATATGCTATATTAAATAATGTTTATAATATAATATAATATAATAGTGTTTATTAAATTAATAAATATTAGTTGTTGTTTAATAAATAATAGATACGACTAAATTAATAGGAATAATGATAAAATTACTAGCTAAAAATTGTACACGGATAGTTAAATATTACCTAGGAAAATTGAGCTAATCATGATACCAAAAGTAGTTATTTAATAAAAGTATAGTTAAAAATTATTAGTAATACAGAGTTATAATCATATAATTAAGTCTTTCCATAAACATAAACATATTATACAAAATTAATATTGCAATTGAAAAGTATGATTTGTTTGATTGGAATAACAAATTTTAAGAAATGAAAAAATATTAGGGAAATACAATACGTATAATATGTAGATAATATGTATCATATTTTATATTATATTGAACTATGTCAGTTGAATAATGTTATGTGTTTCATAAAAAATTAATTGCACTTTTCTTTGGAGTTCAGTTGTTGTAAGCATGGTTCTATGTCTTCTTTGCTGTCAAAATATAGAATCTCCAACCTTCAAAAAAATAAATAAAATACTGGTCATTTATTAATACTCGAGTAATTAATACATCAAGCCTATAAAATAAATATATATTGTTTTAAATTTAAATGACATCATTAACATAATATAACTTACTGTTTTCTATAGGTTTCAGCCATCTGTTCATCCAATGTATTTTTCATGTTGTGGAGAGCAATCACGCACATTTCTGACAACGATTTAAAACACTGTTTGCGAGCTGTATTGTGAGAAGGGTTGTCCCATATCGGAGTTGAGCGTACATGTTCCCACGCCATGAACACATATTTCATGACAACTGGCCATTGTTGACTTTTAACCAGGCGTTTACCTTCGTCTATAACATATTTCTGAAAAAAACATAATGATTTCAAAACATAAACCTTTCAGAATACTATCTATCAGAACAATAACACAAGTGATGAATATACCTTGAATTCCAGAACATGTAGTGCGACTCTGTTGTAGCATGATAAATCAGTCTTCGAAAACTGCCTAGTACTTGGCAAACCTCTATTAATGTTTCGTCTCAAATTATTAATACGTTCTTCCAATGGATCCAAATCTGCCACAGGAAAATAACTTCTGATTTCCTAAGAATTTATTAAAATACGCTGTGGTTAATTCAATAATACTTTTATCAAATCGTCAAATTACCTTTTCAATATCGGGATGATCATTAACTACCTGTCTGATTATACTAATAAGTTGATCAGAAGTCAATGCTTGCATTGCTGACAGAAAACAAATATCTTCCGGAAGTTTGACTTTTGACTCACGGTGTAGTTTTTTTGGGTTAGACGGACCCTGAGAAAATAAATGAAATTTCAAAAAAATATCACGTTGAAACTTTATAAAACCGAGTGCAAATGGTAGGTACATACGCTTGTGTGGTTTTCTGGCGAAGGCGTTTCAAGATCGAAAAATAATCTTTTACGAGGTGTACTTTCTGAATGTATTAAACTTTTGTTAAGACTAGAACTATCCAATTCTGTTGATGATACTCCATTGCTCTAGAAAATACAAAATGGTTATTTATTTTATTAATATTATTATATCAAATAATGTTAAATTACAATACAATTTATACTATAAACTTTTATAACCTGAGTAAAGCGAAAAATCTATTGGTTTTATAATGAAGTTTCAATTGTCTTTTTATATTTTGTTGTTGTTAGAAACCACTTTTCGGATAGTAGATATTATCCAAAATTTTATCTGGATGGTATTTTTTAAGAAGTCGTTTTCCATTTTCCTTTATTCTCAAAAATGGTTTCCAAGTGTAACGAAAAATTATTAATAAGTCTAGAGAAAACGGTGAAATATGTCGCAAACGGGATACTCGTTAATCGATTTTAGAATTAATCGTGATTCTTCCAAGAGTAATTAAATTAAAAAATTAGTTTACTTAAATATAGTTATATACTTTACTGACTATACCGAAAAAAAATCTGATGAGTTGTGGAAAGATTTTTTTATAAACGTTTAATTAAAATTTTGATACATCCTGTGTTTTGACATAAAAGTCCTACTTTAAATGCATACAAAGAGATAATAGGTCCAATCTTTATAAAATTTAAGATATCGATAGAAAAACTTATTTTTGTATTTTTTGGGCAAATAAAAATGTCTAAGTATTGAATTTAGAAATACAAATTGTATTAGGTTTTGATTGCAAAAAAAACCTACTGATAATAACCATTTGAATAATTGTTTTATATCAAAATAATATTGTCTAAGTGGAGTGCTTAAATTCATTTGAACATAATTATCACTGGAAATATGAAAATGAACATTTATAATGATGTCATCAAGTTCAACTGGAAGATGTATATTTCGGAGAAACTTACAATTCACGTATTAATGCGAGACGTTGTTTTTAAATTTGCACACGCCAACCTACTTTACTTGTTTTATAATTTTGTGAAAATATTTTGTGGATTGAAGAATACTAATATTAATACAAATCTAATGCTGCAGACTTAATTATTGTTATATTTTTATCAAAATTAAATATGAGTAAAAAATATTCACACAACTATGAACTAATGCATAATATTGTTCTTAAGTTGTCACAGAATTTTTTTAATTTCGGCCGAATAAGATTATGAATGGGTGAGAAGACTCAACCGTTCCAGCAAAAGGCCAAAACATTAAAATAAGTGGTTATTCCAGACTAGGAAAAACTGAAATGACGCCACCTGTACACGGTATATATTACACTAAAACTTGGTTCGGAATCGTTTTACAAAAGAAATGATACACTATTTATTTTTTTTAATTAAATTCGTCCATCATAATAATCTTGTTAAAAAATAAAAGAAACTAAGGACGAATTATCACCACCAATATATTACCAATTTCTTTAAATTTTTTATTTCTAATAAATATACACTGTATACATACTATCTGCATAACATTAGACTATCACAGCACATTTTTTTAGTAATAGATACCGATGAATAAAAAAAATCACCAATAACAGTTATATATAGTTATATTATTCTGGTTCGTTATTTTATGGCAAGTATAACGAAAAATACACTTCGATTTAAACAATGCAACGTGACAGTAACCTTAATTTAATAAGAAATATAAATATAATGTGTACTCATTAATTATTCATAAACATTTTTTACTATCGATTTAGGGTTTAAATATTTATGCGCTGAAAACTGAATAAATAAGTATATGTTTACACACTAAAAAATAGATAAATATGTATGGAAAATTGAAAAAAAATACATAAAACAATTTTAAATTTTGATTATTTAATACAAATTAAAAAAATTTGTTTGTAAAATATACAAATGTATAATTAAAAGCACATCTATTTCCTAAGTAAGAGAGTGGCATAGAACTATAATAGTTTATTTTAAATGTTTGACTACTTATCTAAATCTTATTGGTGCTAGAAGTTATTAAAATATATTAAAAATAAAATCTGAGTAATAAAAATTAAAAATTATTATTTCTGTTTTTAGTGATAATTCACATAAACTACAGTCTACAGATATAAAATAGGTATTTTGATCCAGTTCTAGTTAGTTATTATTTTATTTTTTTTAATTTTGTATTAAAAACGATAAGATAAGTGCAAAAAATAATAAAAAGCCGAAATATACACCTATACATGCTAAATATCGTAAAATGTGCGATCAAACGCTAAATAAAAATTTAATATTTGTATTTAGGCACCCCAAATTAAATGTCTACCTATGAGCACATGCAATCTTAAAAATTAAGCAAAATCATTTAAAATCTTTACTCTAATAATTATCATTTACAAAAAATTATGCAGATATTAATATTAGTAATACTGAAACTAAAAAATACCCAAGTTTAGGAATGTAGAATATTATTGTTAGAGCAATCATAATAACATTTAACAATGTAAGTATTCAAAGTCATTATTTTAATAAAGAAAATAATATGATTAGATAATTACTTGTTTTATTATATCGATATCAGGACTGAAAACGATTGGAATGTGACGACGTCCTCGTCGTTGTATAGCTAATTCATCTGCACTCGGTGATGGAGTTGTTGTAGTAGGTGTTGGCATGCTAGTTCCTGTACGTTCACGAAAGTTTGTCAAAGACTGTTCAGAGTCGAGCATTGTAGGTATTTCAGTTAATACTGCTCTTCTAGTCACTGAACGATCATGTTCTGAGTTTACGAGTTCCGCCATTTAATTTATACGACGACAATTTTTTTTTTTAATATTTTCTGTAAAATACAAATAAATAAAATCAAATTCTAATTTAGTTATGTTTTCTGTCAAATATTTGTTCTGACTTCTTTAATAAATATCAAACAATAAGCATTATATATATAAAATATAAATTGGCAGTATTTAATGTAAATATTTTTAGAATTTTAACACTAAAATCATTTTATTTTAGTAAAATAAATTAAAGTTATTAGGTACACCTATTTTTATGATTTAATAAGTATTTAATTTTTCAATGTAGGTATCTATATCAAGTACAGTATATCTGTTACGGGTAATGTTAACATTTGGATAATGTCGACACTAGCCATGCGTTTTGGTTAATGTGTAATTTTTCGTTTATATTAATGAAATATTAACATTATCCGGATAATGTCGACATTAGCCTGTCGACATTGGATAATGTTAAAAGATAAAACTGAATCCTATTAATTAATAATAGTTAATATTATAAACTTGGCAATAAATATGGTACTTTGCCACAATTATACACCAGAAATCAGTTCGGTGTTTGTCCGTTGTCTTTAATACCGCTTGATGAGGTGGTACATGTAGAAAAATCATTGAGGGAAATTGCGAGTAAAATGTCAGACGGTGGTGGTCAAGGATATAAAAGGTGTTCATGGAAGGGAAAATGTGACACCAATCGATGTAAATGTAAAGCATCTAGCATTTTGTGTCATTCAAAATTTCACGGAAGCCATGCCGTGTAATAATAAAGAATAATACATTATGTACCTATCATTAGGAGGTTAGGTTGTTAAAAATTAAAATTAAACTCATATTATTAATATTATGTATTTTATGGTCGTTGTCTTGAATATAATTAATATTTTTAATAATTTAAATTATTGCATCTCATGTATGATACATTTTTATGATTTTTAAGACATTATCCGAAAGTTCTTGGCTAATGTAATATTATCCGGTTAATGTTAACATTAGCCAATATTCATGGCGGCTTATGATGACAGTTGGCTAATGTCTCATTAGCCGGATAATTTCAACATTATCCAAATGTTAACATTACCCGTAACATATCAATTAAAATAATTTTAGATTCGGAGTGAGGCGAATGATCTTATGAGTTTACAATAATGTTTGTTTTATATTTTTTTCCTGAAGACACTTTTTGCTCAACTTAACTTTATCCAATAATTTCATCAAGCAACTCTATAGATCGAAAATTAAATGTAGATAGTAGGTATAGTTTTTCCATGTGAGAGGAAAAACAGCCTAAAATATAGCGAAAACGGCAAAATTCGCTGTAAACGACATTTTCATTAAATCGAATTTAGTAACTTTGTCATTATTCCAAAAGTAATATAGCTAGTAACTTGAAGTTTTCACCATATAATATTGGTGTATACTAAATGCTTTAAAAAAAATATTCAACAAAACTTGACAAATTTTAAGCTAAAAATAGAAATTTTAAATTACCTTGATTTTTAAAGTTTGTCCCTAATTAAGTTTTCAATATTTGACGAAAACTTTTGAAAATATAATATGACTTTACTCATACACTTCTCTAACGATTCTGAAATAAATACAAAAAATGTGGGTCAGAATTTTTTTTATAAACGTTTAAGTAAATTATTATACGATTTTTACGTAATAAACTGTTTTTACGTCAATATTCAACTTTAAACTTCGAAATTGATCGATTTATACAGAATGAAACTTCAAATACAGATTAAACAAAGAGTTTTAAATCTCTTGTATGAAAAAAATATGTTTTTTGTCCAACCAAAAAACTTAAGATAATTTTGAAGAAAAAAATCTTCCGATAATTACACCAAAATTGATGAAATATATTAATAGTATATCTTAATTCTGAAACATTGGTCAGAGTTGTATAACTAAAGAAATAACCTATCACTTCTTTAAAAACTAATACACTCATCCCCATCAACTCGTCCGAGGAACGAAGAATTTCCTATAGGGCGAATTACGTACCTTTTTTTTTATCTAAAGACACTTTTTGCTAAACTAAACTTTGTCAAAAAGTTTCATACAGAACTCTATAGATCAGAAATTGTATGTAAATGGTACTATGATAGTTTATTTAGCTGTCATCTCAATAGTATTTCCGAGCTAGAGGAAAAACTGCCTAAAATGGAGCAGAAATGGCAAAATTCGCACTTTCACTAAATTTACTCAAAAATAATATTGCTAGAAACTTGAAATTTTCACCATATATAATTGATGTATTATTACATACATAAAAAATTCAAAAACATTTGAGAAATTTTGTCATAAAAATAGAACTTTGGAAATATCATGTTTTTAAAATCTTATCCCTAATTAAGTTTCAAATATTTGACGAAAACTTTAAAAAATATAATATGACTTTTCTCATACACTTCTGTAACGATTCTGAAAAATTTTGAAAATAGTAAGCCACAGTTTATATATATATATATAAGTTTCAGTAAATTATTGTACGTCTATTACGTAATTAAGTGTTATTACGTCAATTTTCAACTTAAACAATTATTTATTTGAAGAAATTGTCAATTGGGTGATCCAAACATGATGGAACTTTGAAAACAGCTAAAATAAGATGTTTTAAATATTTGTTATAACAAATCTTCCGAAAATTGACTTTTTAATATTTTATGAAAACTTCTGAAAGTTTAATATGACCTTACTCTTAAATTTCATTAACAATACTGAAAAAAATTCAAATTTCAATACAGAATTTTTTTGAAAGCGTTTAAGTAAATTATTTTACGATTTTTACACAATAAACTGTTTTATGTCAATTTTTAACTTGAAGTTTATATTTAAAGAGATTGTTCCATCTAAACGGTATATTTTAATTTTGAAGGTTTGCTCAGAATCGTTAAACTAAAAAAATTATGAATCATTTTTTTAAAATTCAATACACTTATTCTATTATTTTTTCCGAGAAGTGAGGAATACCCCATGGGGTGAAGTACGTACTTTTTTAGTATTTAAAGCATTTCATTAAACTGAATAAGTAATACCTACCTATATAAAGTTGTTTTTTTTTCTATTAGAATAATTTAAATGAGTTTCCTTATTTATAAATATAAATCTACTGATTCACATACAGATTATATACACTATAAGGAATTAAATAAAAATGAAACTTAAGTATATTTCACCAAAAATCTACCATGACATAGACTCAAAATTATAGATTATAGCATTAATGTTAACCAGATTCTATTGTTTTTATACATTTGATTTTTATTAAATTTTTGTACATTCAGACATAGGCATTGTTTTCCTTTTCGACCACTTTAAAAACAATGAAAAAACATCAAATATTAGGTTATACCTATGTCATATTTATATATATATATATACATTTTTTTTTTTTTTTTAATAAAATCTTAAGTTTTATAAAACTTCAAATTGCTGTTATATTTATAATGAAAGCAAAATAAAGAAAAAATAAATAAATACCACAATACTTATGTTTGAATATTATCTGAAATATAATTTTTACATAAGTGATATTTAAAGAGTTGAATTTAGTATGATTACTGAACTTCGATTATTTTGTCTAATGCACTATTATTCCTCAAAACTTAGAAACACTGTTTTAAATAATTTACTGATCCTTGATTTATGTAGACCATGTAATTTAAAATAAATTGTTCCAAGACTTAACTCCCCCCCCTCTTTTTTTTGCTCAGACTTACTTCCGTAAAATCCTTTGTTATTTTAAGCCTAAAACAAGGGAACCAATTGTATTACCTAAGTATAGCTTTCTGTTCACTGGATGAAGATTGAAATGATTAAGATATTATACACATGCTTAATTTAGTAAAAAGAATTTTTACAGTTTCTATAGTAAAATGATTGATTTAAAAATAATTATACGTTTGTAGCCAAAGATTAAAATGTTGGCCAAATAAACTAATTCTTTTTATCCGTATTTTTGTTTTTTCAAAATTTCAAAATTATCATACATGAAATAATTTTCTTAATTCTGTTTTGAACCATATTAATAAAGAACTACATTCAATTTTTATATATTTATATACAAGTAATTACACATTTTTCAAACCCGTACAGCACGATTTCCTTTTCGTAATAATACACATTTTGTATCGGAATCCACTAATAAATAGGGGTGATACTCTTAGCCATCATTAAAAGTTCGATAAATATGATTCATATAATATGAAGATGTGTACTTATTTAAATACCTATCTAACTGTAATTACTTAATGATAAAGTTATAAAACTCTTCACTAATCACACAGCCACAAACTACGGCTAGTATTTTCTTTTGTAAAATATTAACTTGAGACAATTGGAATTTTTTTCTCAAATTTCTTTAAATAGTGCATCATTTGAATCGAGACCACGAATAATATTATATTAATGATATTTAAATATTAACGTAAATGTAGCAACTACAATATTGAACCATAATATAGGTACTAATTACTGATTATGTCACGATGATAATAGTCATAATTTAAACCCGTAAAATGTTTGATTTTAATATTTTCATTTACGATTTAAATCACTAATGAAACAAACATATCATGATAAAATGAAATAATTTATTTGCTATATTTTATCTACATAAATTTTCAAGTATTTTAGTTATCTTAAATCAAGCACTACTTTATTTTTTAGTATCATGAAAAAGAATATAAATATTTTTTTTTAATTTTGATGCGCACTAGTTTTTTTTAATTTTATCCAATAAAAAGAAATTTACCTAAAAGAAATATGAATACCTAAAGTTTAGATTATTGAAGTGAAAAATACCAAATTTAGGTACTGCCACCATTCCACGATTCTAACTTAAAATGATTGTTTCTCATTGAACTGATTTAATAATAATCGTAATAATATTATAAAAAAAATAATTTAATTAACATTTTTAACAGAAGAAATAACCTCTTTCGTAATATTAATGTTAAAGATAACTCGTAAGTAAAATAAATGCAATTTAAGATGATTAAAATAAAAAAAGCTAAGGTAAATACAAAAGTAAATGTAAAATTCCAAGTAGGATTTTTTTTCATAAATATGTAGATTTATTTTTATATTTCATATGTTCAAAAATTCAAATGTAAGAATTATACAGGGTTGAATAGCAATTGTTCAAATACCTAACTGCGAGAGACTATACACATACTACTTCATATGCGTCTTATGACGGTATGATGAATATATTATACTATCGCAAGTATTTTACACTAAATGTATTAAAAATCTATTTCACGGGCGCACGATTATAATACAACGCGTCAATTGAAAAGACATGATGAAAGTACTTATCATTGATTTTCAGAAGTGGACGAGAGAAATTAAGAAGAACAAAAAAACAAAATACTCATCGCGTGATTATGATTACGAGAATCAAAGTTAACCTGACAGTGTCGTGACGAATGAATTGCGCGGCAAAATGATAATAGCGACGGTGCGTTCGGCTTGTGGCGTTGGGTAGAGAATGTGTGCGGCAACAGCTGTACGTACTCCGGAAACGGCCAGATTGCCGCGCGACGAGTCTACAAGCCCGTTAACTACTACAGGTGTCAAATAACTTTTTGACCTACTGTGCACGTCAAGTGTGACCGGCTCGTCACCGTGACGGTGAGAAAAAATAATATTTAAAAAATTAAAAGAAGTTCATCAAATCATCATATTATATTATAGCAAATCCAATATTAACCTATACCGACACGATATGATATTTACCGGTATTTTCGAGTTTAACTTATAATCATATTTTTGTCGAAATTCAATCACTCAAAAAACGTTTTTGATCCAACGACTGAAACTTATACTCAGGCAGTAAAAGTTCATTGAAAATATTGAACATTATGATACTAATGCGTTTAACGAAAGTTTTGTATCGGTCTATATTAGGAGACACAGTGCCAAGAAGATAAATGTATTTATACATTACAAAATTTACATTTTTTAAACAATACGCACGCAACTTACGTCATAGACTCACATTTTTATAATAAATTCAACTATCAATAATAATTATAATAATGATAATAATTTTCAAATAAACGCGTATTAAGTAATATAACGTGACGTCGCGCCACTAGTACAAGTGACATCAATATTATGACGTGAACAGATTAAACATCTCGTAGCGATTTCGTTATCGAAAGTCACGAAAATAAAATAACCACTTACTAACGAGAAAAAAGACGATTCCGAGTGTGAGGATACTGGCGGGTGGTCAGCCTGAATATTATCGTGTTATGTAGGCAATCAGTGGGAGCGGTTCGAAGACGCGACGAGAAATGATAAAAAAAAATCGCTCGCTTTATCGTACTCGGCACGGACACGGTGGCGACCAATGATTTACGTTGAATTACGCGGCAAAACGATAAAAAAAAATCTTTTCGCCGGTACCCGGTGCGTACAGATTACGGTGGATGCGCGCGCGAACAGGCGGAGCCATGACAACACTATACGCGAGAGACGACGACGCAAGAAAATACAATACCGCCGCCGATACGTGTGTTGCGTGGGATACGACGGCGGACCTGGTAAACGTTTTGATCTATGGCGCGCGACCGGTTCGTCGCTGCAGTCAAGGTTAAGAGAAAATAGTTTTTTTTATAGTAACTACAGTAGCCGTAACTTTCTCGAACCGAAAAAATGACGATCCATCGAGGACGTAACGCTCAGTATGACATGGCCCGCGCAGTAGTCAATAACATCTGAACATCTGTGATATTGACTGCAGTGCCTTCATACAGACGATCAATAGATGTTTGAAATACATTGAATAGTTAATAACTAATAGTTCATAAATCATAATAAACGACGGCCGACCGCCGGGCTTGGAAGGAGGATTTATAATGCATTTCCGGAATTTCGGACGTCGGGTGCGATCGAACCATAGGTCATACATAAGGTGACCATACGTCCCGTTTTGAACGGGACGGTCCCGTTTTTGAATCTCTGTCCCGTTGTCCCCTGGGAAATCTTCGGGACGCTAAAATGTCCCGTTTTCAAAAAGTAGACAAAAAAAATAATGAAAGAAAATGTTCTTTGACGAAATATCGTTTTTAGAAAAATATACAAGTATTTAATTTTGTGATTATTACACGAAAACATTTTGTTTATAATAAGTTAATTACCTAGTAAGTGTAATGAGTTAATTTAATTTTTTTGTCCTTTAAAAACATTATAAGTACCACAGAAATTTGCTAGTAATATTATTAAATTAAAAATATTTGTTTGTAACAAATAATTATGATTTTTTTTTTTTTTTTTTTTTTTGTCCCGTTTTGATTAAAAAAATATATGGTTACTGTAGTCATACAGTAAGGTCTTGTTAATCCGAACAAAGTCTGGGAAAGAGATTGTTCAGAATATCGATTTTTTTGGATCATTTATGACTATCAAAACAAATTTTCTACAATTTTAACATTTTTTTTTTAAATAAAAAATACTAATTATTGTGCAGTATAATGAGTACAGTTATTATTATAAATTATAAAAAAGTAAAAAATAAATTTAAACTTATTATGGTTATATCAAATCACATATTCATTTAAAAAAAAAATATATATATATACTATGTAGTATATATATATTTATATTTTTTTTATGAAAACATTATCTTATAACATACGGTCCGAACGCTTTTGTTTCGTTTGTCTTAGCAATAAACACGAACTAAACTACGTACAATAACCTTATCTCAAAAATATCTAAAACTTGTACAATGACGTACGCTCAAGCACGTTGGGATTCCCGCGTCTGTTGGATGAGCCTGTGTTCGGATTTAACGAGACCCATCGGTATTATTTCGTGCAATCGATACGCAACTATGTAGATTGTAGACACAATAAAAAATCTCTATTCGACGTTCCCGGCCCCGTGGCTATAGCGAGCGATGACAAATAAATTACGCGGCAAAATGATAAAAGATCGTGTGTCCGCTCGGAGTGTACACACATGACGGTGCACCGCGGTGGGTGTGCGTGATCGACAGACGCGACGGGGCAGCACTACGGTTTTAAAGACCGGGTTCGTGTTACGTGGTATGCGGCGGCTGATCCGTCAGCTGGTAACGTTTTGAGATACAGCGCGCGACCAATAATTCATAGCCGTCGAGAGATCAATGAAAAGAAAATTATCATTATAGCAAAAACAACAATGCTCTTGACTCTCTCATGCCAAAAGGACGACGATTCTACATTGGATGCTGCGGTAAACTTGACTTCATCACAACTCTAATTAAAAATAACAACTGTAATGTACCAATTGTAGGTACCCACGATCGTTTCGTTGTAATTTCGACTATCAAGAGTGGTTGACATGACTAATAATATGTAGATACGACCTATAATAATATTCTAATATACTAATAATAATACACGGTCAACTACAGCCGACCACCGAACTAGGAAATATAAATGAACTTCCGGTCGTCGGGCACTCGAACCGTGTCGAAGCTACATGATAGACAATAATGTAATAAATAAAAATTACTATGGTTTTATATTACTCACCCGAACGCCGTGTTTCACAGACCGATAGTGGAGGAGATGGTCGGATGATAACGATGGACTGCGCGATGTTGACAGATTGAAAACTGAAGATAATGAACGATAAGAGTACAGAAAACGACCATCACTACGGACGCCTGCCTAATGACTAAAGAATGAACCCGTCGCCCCACGGGTCGTGTTGAAGCGTCCGTTCGTGTGTATGTGTGTATGTGTGCGAACGCGTGTGTTCAACGAATGATGCGCACGCATTTTCGTCCGTCCAAATGGGTATGTGCGTGTATGTATATGTGTGTGTATGTGTGTGTGTGTGTGTGTGTGTGTGTGTGTGTGTGTGTGTGTGTGTGTGTGTGTGTGTGTGTATGTGTGTGTGTGTGTGTGTGTGTGTGTGTGTGTGTGTGTGTGTGTGTGTGTGTGAGTGTGCATATAAGCGAACAGTAACTGATCACGTCGTACAGGGATCGGTTTAAGCGGGAAAAATGCGTCTACAGATGTGTCGAGGTCAGCTGATGTATTCCGAAATCTTGAACAAAATCCGAGTGCTCGTCGCGACTGTCGCCGTTCTGACTACTGCACCTGCTGGTTGGCACGGCACTGTCTCCATTCGCAATGCGAAAGAAACTTTACTAAATTATTATTATTATTATTATTATTATTATTATTATTGTTATTGTTAGTAGTAGAATATGCATGAAGAAATATTAATAATCAGTCTACATACCACAACAACTGATGAAAACTAAAAAAAACACGCGTTTTGTTGGAAACGAGTTTAACTTTCATTTACAGTCATATTCAAATTGTAAAAGTTAATATGTCTAAAGCCACTAATGGGTTGCTTCATAAATCATATTCCAAAATGTCATGTTGATAAATATTTTATCACATGTTCTTATTGTGTTACTTGTACAGACTGTGTATTTCTAAGTATAAATTTAAAAAAATTAAGATCTCAATACTATAAATTATTGTGTACTACATAATAAATACAATGCAACACCAAAGCCAAAAACGATATATTTATTTTAAAAGCAATTTCAATTTCCTTCTCATTTCATACAGATTTGGGACAGTATATTTTTAGTAAGTATGACTAAAATGGTTTTCTCTAATAATATTAAATGCGTATGACTTATATATATATATACCTAGTAGTAAAATATAAACTAAAATGATACTAAAAAAATTGAATAAAACAAAATAGTCCTGTATTATTAATATATCTGTATTTTTAGGGTAAAAATATATAACAATGTTGGCTATAAACACAATTCAAGAATTTCATTTTTTTTTTTTTTTTTTTTTTGTTAATTTTCCATCTATTTTTCAATGTATATGTACTTGTTTTAAAATTAATTTTTAGTTCTGATCTTTTTGAGTAATTATTAGTTTTGCATATATTGCAATTTAAACTTCTCCTAAAATATCTATAAATTGAAAGTTAATTACAAAAATAGTTAGGAAACAATTTGAAAATGCACCGTATAAAATATTGGAAACCCATTCGGATGTATAAATGTAACCATATATTCATATATGTAACCTTTGTATATCATAAAAATTATAATACTTACGTATCCATCACTCAGAAGTGTAAATAACACAAGTCACCCAAACCCTTAGAATTTTGTAATTATAAATAATGACACCGCCAGGTGGCAGGATCCGGATATATAAATAATAGTTACAAGCGAATTTTTCCCGTCCAGAAAATGAATAAAAGAAGTCGAACTTGTTGAACTTCTTTGCGACCTTTAACATAACTAAACATACTTATTTTAATGCCTTTACAAAACCTGTTAGTATGTTAATTGATTAAAAAAAAATAGTGAACACGTTACCACCAAAATATTATACATTAAACCTATTGATTAGTGGTGGACAACATTTTCAAACTGGGTAGGCTACAATTAAAAATTAAAAAGGTTCTTTAACCAGGATGAAAACCCAAATTCGACATGTCTTACATTTATTTTGTTTTTATTAATAATGAAAAAAAACATGTTAGGTTTATTTGATAATCAAGACTGATAAAATGCACATACCTACAGTTTGAATAATTTTTAAAAAATGTAATAAAAAAAAGAAATAAAATAATATACCTACTGTGATAGAGTTACCTTTAGTCTATATTACAAGCTTATAATCTATAGCTTCTGAAGGGTCAAGTATTCATAAGATACCTAATAATATTACATAGATCATTTTTGTGTAGTTATTAAACATTTTGACGAAGCAAAATTAAAAAAAAAAATTATAATAATAATGATTTTTCACTATATTATGAGTTTATGACTTAATAACAAAATAATTTAAAGCGCAGAATCACATTTGAACAATTTAGATTAATCTAAAGAAACCATAACGATAAATAATGATTAAAACAAATTGTGCTAAGATCAAACGATGGTCGGTTTCAGACTTGTCTCTAAATATTCATAAAATTTATATAAAAATTAATTTAATAATTTTATTCTTAATTCTTCCTATTAAATCATTATTTTATTTTAATATTTTTAATTTTGATAAAAAATTATATTATATTAATTTAAAATTTTGTTATTTTCTAACCTTTTTTTGTTTATTTCTTGCATCCAAATTTTGCGTTTTTTATCATTAGAACTTTCACTATTTAATAAAAATTGTCAAATAAGTGGTACAACGACGTTGTCTTCGTCAGCACTCATCTTGACAACTGGTGTTAGGTCACAACTGGTGTAACAAAAATTAATCCAAAATTATTGTCTTGTTCTGTTCTGTTTTGTCAGTGTAAATGGAATTTGTTCCGAGCAGCTCCGAGCAGTTTTGCTCTTTCAGTGTGCGCCCGGCCTAAGCCTGCCCCAAGTCTCTCTAATCACGCCTACAAAAAAACGTTAATTTATTTACGTACATATACAACCGACTAATTAATATGTAGCCAGACCAACCACTGTCCCCGAGTATCGTATCAATATTCATAATATTTATTTATTTTGTTAATTATTTCTGTAATAATACATATGTTTATTTAGATGCCGGGCGAAGAAGTAATGAACAAATTATGTTTTACTTTTTATATTAACTATAAAAAAAATTTAAAAAAATACAACGTTGTGATAAAAAAAATAATCATATTTATAAATGGTTATAAATGGTTTTATGATAATAAATGGTTACATTAAGATTCTTTGTCTGATAGCTAAGAATTATATACAAAACTATAATTAGATATGTGTTACAGATATATTCGATTGTTCAAAGTTTTTGAGATAATTATGAACTATGAGATCAGCCGATAGTGCCGATATGCCGATAGTGGATATATGGCCGTAGTCAAGGATGGCAGAGAAATGCAACTCTCCCCTTACCAATATACCATTCCTTATTAAATTATTTTTAATATACTACTGTTGACTCGTTAATCACAAAATATGTTCACGTTTTTTTTTTTGAAAAACCAAGAAAACTGAATAGGTAAGATCGTAATATATCCTATCTGTTGTTTATTTTAATCTACTATTAATGGCCCAGTAATGCATTGTCCCCCGAAATTTGACACTGTAATTAATAAATACATTTAAATTAAAAATTAATAAACCTCTCAATATGCATAAGTAGGTGTGAGCTGGAGGGGTCAGATTTTCAAAGTAAATGTAATATTCTTCTACTTCTCTTTTTGTATATGACTATAATTAAAGCATTTTTACGTATAAGAAGGCATCAGATCAGGTACCTAGTTACAGAAGTATTGTAGATAAGTTTGAAATCAAATTTTTATTAAAATTGTAAGATAAGTAGATCATAAAATTTGATTGTTTTCTCAGTTATGTGAAGCCAAAAATGTCGAAATTATTTTTATTAGTCATCATTTCTATTTTTTTTGCGTGGTAAACTGGTAAGACAAAATATAAAATATTTATACGTACAGACGTAGGTACAGTGTACGTTATTAAATGATTGAAAAACACTGCGTTAAGTTATAACAGTAATTAAAAATATATAAAAACATACAAAATAAGAGTAAAATTAAATTAACTGAAATCAATACGATAAATATTTATTTATTATTGATGTGTATTATGTATAAACTACAATGTATGTAATATACTCATAAATCTAAACATTCAAAATTTCTACAATCTTTGTAATAATAAATAGGAAAGACAGAAAACATTTATCATTATAGTAATTAAATTCATATAATAAATTAAGATTGAATAAAACAAAAATGTTAAATTAGAGTAAATTAAAAACAGAAAATTGGAATAATAATAAATGAGTACAAATTAAATAGCTTAAATTGAATAGATTAGAGGATTTAAAATGTATAAGTAGTTAATATTTTGAAAATTTTATTTGAAGAAAAGAATTTTTTTCTAAAGGATTAACTAATGTCAAAATTAAAATATCAAATAAATAAATAACTCGGGTGGCATTACTGAGTGCCCTTCCAGATTTTTTGTCAATATAACATATAAAAAATTAATCATTGTATCTACGTATATATATCTTTTTACTTTTCTGATCCAATGTTAAATATAACGTTATATATAAAAAAAATAATAACAACTGTATATTATGTAGATAATAGAGTATATTGTGTACAGTATACAAAATACAAATCATCTATGAAATTCATCACAATTATTATCATATCCCGGAATATACACATATTACATAATATATGATAATGATAATTTCAATTTAACACAGTAAGTTAAAAGTAACATAGTTAGATTTAAAGCATTATACATTTCAAACAAATAATATTTTTCGTTTTAATAATATTATAGGTATTAAATGAATACGGTAAATTAATTGTAAATAAACGAAAATATTGTTGTGCAGTATATATCAACAAATTTGGGATCAAATTGATGAATATACATCATAATTATTGAATTAGCTCAGTGAATTTGTAATGAAATTCAAAATGCAGTGCTATATTATACCTTTATTATTATTTTGTACTTATTAACCCTTTCAGGCCCAGTGATGCCATATGGCATATATATATATATATATATATATATATATATATATATATATATATATATATATATATATATATAATATACTAGAAAAAATAAAATCAATAAAAATGTTGTGTGTTTGTATTGTTAGGTATGTATTTCATAATGAAATACTACTAGTACAGTAATTAAAAAGCTGGTAAGTGAGATGATGGTGGTACAAGTTCGTCCTTCGTCCCTTCGGTCCTCGGACAAGATATTGGTGATGAATGTATTAAGTTTTAAAGAAATGATGACTCATTTCTTTAGTATAAAACGATTCTGAGCAAAGCTTCAGTGCAATATAATATATTATTATTTAAATACTGTTTACGTATTTTACGGTTATTTGTATAATTTTTGGTGAGTTATAATAATTTATTAAAGTGTGTATAAAAAACCATAAGATCCTTCGCTTCACTCAGAATCTAAAAAAATCCTGAGTCACGATTTTAGAATTTTCGTTAGGATTATTAGGTAGGTATATGAGTAAGGTCATATTAAATTTTCAGAACTTTTTGTCAAATATTTAAAATTATATTACATAAAAACTTTCAAACAATTTGGTAAATTAAAAGTTCTATATTTAAGTCAAAAGTGCTATAATTGTTCTGAAAATGTTGTCCAATATAAAAAAGTATGTATTTGATATTGGATAAAATTTTCAAGTTTCTAGCTTCAATACTTTTCGATTTATGACTAAATACCCAAAATCTGAACAGTGAAAATCTCGTTTACGGCGGATTTTTACCGATTTTACTGTTTTTACTCAGTTTTTCGATCGTTATTCTTGATTACTGGAAAAACTATGGAGATTTTGGAAAAATGACCTCTCTTAAGTACCATCTCAGTTCAATTTCGAATCTAAAAAGTTGCTGGACGAAACTTTTGGACAAGGATTTCTATACGAAAAAGTGTTTACAGAAAAAAAAAAAAAAAAAAAAAAAATAAACATCATTGTAAAACCATAAGATCCTTCGCTTCACTCAGAATCTAAAATATATATATATATATATATATATATATTTAATTTTCATAACATCAAAAGATCAAACAAATATCCGTACTATGTAGCAAAGCATTTTTACTAAATTGATATAAATCACAAAGTGGATGTCCACTTCATGAAATGAAATACTTCACAAGTGAATGCAACATATAGGTATAATGTTTATTGAATTATAATACAAACATTGAGTATATCGTGCGATTGATTATTTTATAATGTATTATACTATTATTGCATTACTGACTACTGTGTAGGTATAATACGAATGTCGAATAACTCTAGAAGGTATAACAGTAACTATTAGTATATATAACACATATAAATGATATATTAAATCGAATAATACGTCATATGATATAGAAGAGTGGTCGGCAACCTTTTTGAACACATTTACAAATTAAAAAGAGTTCGCGGGCCAGATAAAAATAAAATATGTTATTCTTAAATTATTTATTATGCAAAAAAATACAGTCTAAAACTTGAAATAATAAAATGTTTAAAATAAAAATCACAGTTTTTAATATAATTATAATATGAAAGTACGAATGTAAAGTACTGGCTCAATACGATTTTTGTTGTTGGATATGGTTAATTAATTTTTCAATTCTCACTTGTGCCTGGTCTAAGAACACGGTTATCTTATCGGTAATTGTCAAGGTATACCTACCATTATAAAATATGACTGATATAAAATACCCGTACCAAATACGCAACTTCAATTAAAGGGTACAGGAAAAAAACCAGAAAAGTCACTTTTTTCCAACATGGCGATTTCAGTATCAAATTATTTGTATTGAGGTATTTTATTTTTCAAGAGGTCGAATCTGGGGAAAAAAGCAGATTATTCGAGAGCTATGACCGCCGGAAGTTTCGACATAC
Source organism: Therioaphis trifolii (assembly GCA_027580255.1). Lineage (NCBI taxonomy): Eukaryota > Metazoa > Arthropoda > Insecta > Hemiptera > Aphididae > Therioaphis > Therioaphis trifolii. The sequence continues at coordinate 66,059,260 of CM050405.1, read as the reverse complement.
AGGAAAAAAACCAGGCAAGACATTTTAAACCGGGAAAGAACATCTTCGTATTTCACAGGCCTAGCATCAAGATATCATGAGCGTAATGAAATTTAGTCACCCTGAAGCTGTGGAGTTTTTACAAAAGTTTAACACCAGTAACACGCTGTGATGTAATAGTTTTATACGACATCATTTCTGAAAATAAAAATATTTTCGAAAAGCCTATACATGCTTTGTTTTTCCCTGTTTCTTTTCTAGAAAATATAAGACTCAGGATAATTTTTCTATTATATTTTTAATTTGAATGTATTTATTTATTTCAAACAAAATTAATTTTGTCGACTGCATAACCAAAGTTCATTATGTTATTTAACCCGAAGTTTTTATATTGAAAAAAAAAATTATTAAGTTTTGAAATTAAAAATATGCTTTTCTCGAAACGCAAAAAGGTGACTTTTCTGGTTTTTTCCCTGTACCCTTCAATTATATTTATACCATATTATGATGTTCAATTAAATTTTGTCGTTCTAGAATTTTAAACGGCCCGTATTCAGTAGCCACGCGGGCCGGATGCGGCCCGCGGGTCGCCGGTTGCCGACCACTGATATAGAATAATTAGTATATATTAGTTCAGATAGTTTTCTCTTGAAATAGGAATATTATAACCAGTATGAAACCTATTTCGTTAAAGCCAATAAATTATCAGAGAACACACGTGTTCAAACATGGTGCATAAAATATTTTTAAAGCGTAATCAATCAACACGTGTTTGAATATTTCGGTAAATAATTCCAACAAATGTGCTTAATAGCTGTGCTCAATACACATGTTTAAAAAAAATGTAAGAGCACAGACACCAAATGAATTACTTACGATAACCCACATTCATCGAATCACAAGAACCAATTGACCGCCATAAATTATTTTCGTTGTAATAAAAATATTCACATTACAATTTAGTAAAAACATTTAAAATGATGATAAAAATACACCGACATATTTTTAATTTTGTGTACAGCAGCAGAAAACTAAGGACCGCTATTAAAATTATCTCAGTTAACATATATCTATACGTTTTTCCAAAATTTTGAACAGTATTTGAACTCATAAATTGTGTCTCTGTTAAAAGTCGGATAATAAGTTAATCCTAAACAAACAAACTCTTATAACTCCTTTTACAACCAACTATTGTTAAATATATTTACTAACACCTATATTGAAATAGTCAAATCTATCATGAAGTATATATTGTTGTGACTGAATCAATATAATATTTTAGCTATTCAATTAAAATGATATGTAATAATAAAAATAATACTAAATATCCATTTAACCTTCATGTGTTAGATAGATAAATAACAAAAATAAGTATAACTCATCAATAATTGGTGTTTGAGCAGTACTATATATATACGATAGTAAAAACATTAAATATGAATAGACGAAAAGCAGTACTGGCTGATGTAACTGTACAGTTATTATTATGTTCGAAATAATGGACAAAGAATAAAATACGCTGACGTTATACGTCTCGATGTTAATTTATATTATGAGTAGATAATAATATTACAAATTGTTTTTTGAGGAGTCACTTAGAAAAACGATAATGCGCCTTGTCGGAACTATATATCATACAGTTTTTAAATGTTATCATGCATATAAACGTTTTTCTGTTTACATACACGTTTTTAACACTTGACATCATTTAAGTAATTTAAATTCATTTTTCTGTCTTCTTCATTACCTAATTCGTTAGATAACACTGTTCGAAGTAAATAATTTACATTTTATCTCGTATAACATATCGTTAATTTGAAACATGAAGGCAATACAGTAACTACTAGCAGCTATATATAAAGCTGCTATAAATTATAGACCCAAGTTGAAAATCAAACTATATTTTATAATATCAATAGTCTTTAGGGATCATTAAAATTATCATAAGTATTACACTAATTTAAAAAAATGAATCTGATTATTTTTGTTAGATTATTGAATAATATTTTTGTCCCGATAAAAATAAATTATAATTTACACTAAAAACGAATGCACGTTTATTAAACTAAAAACTTAGTTTGTATGGCATAAGAATGAACTTACTTATATAGTATAGACATGTTATATTATTATAGATTTTTGCAACGAAAAACATGCAAATGAGAAAACAACTGTTCACTTGAGTATAAATGGTAGGTATACACTAGAATTTCACACATTTTAATTAAATCGAAAAAAGAGAAATGTAAGTAAAATATTCATTGAGAAAAACCCGAACTTACTCTCCACTAAACCTTAAGTTGAGTTACTTTTACTATTAGCGAGCGTTCGTAGTATGATATAATTTTAAATTTGAAATCAATGATAAATCCTTGTTTTCAGAAAACAATTCTAAGTATCTTAAGTAAACCAAGTAATAATTTAGTGTCAACTAGTTACATTTTCAAACAATTAAAAACCTTATAATTAACAATCGATGAAATTTCAAACTTCAAGTAAATAAGTTATGGAATAATAACAAGAATAATCCATGTAGATTTTAGAATATTCGTAAAAAGGCCCCGTTTTACCGTATTTTGACACTTCTAACTTATACAAAAATTATTATCGCAATCAATTACTATTAAAAATTAAAATATAAATATAGTTAAGGCTACTAATCAAGATACTTGTGTCTTGTATAAAAGTGTCTGATGTTATACCCGGTGATATAGTCTAAAAAATATTCATGGGTACACACCTAAATCAGAGCTTGATCCATAGATAGAAATTGAGGGGGCTAAGCCCTCCCCCTCTTATTATTTCTAAATCTCAAAAGGTTAATACCATTAAAAAGGCTAAATTAAACAAATAATTATTTTAGAGCCCCCAACATTTTTATTCCATTTCTGTCACCTATTCCATACATTCATTTATGTCTTATAAAACCGAAAAAATCGTAAGTTAACTCATTTTTTTATAACTGTTTAAAGATAGAATTTGTATGAAACTGGTCATTTTTAGGTAAATTAATGTATATATTTTTTAATTAAAACCTCATAAACACTCAATTATTAATCATGTAGAAAATTTTTTTCGCAAAAAATAATTATGTATAATTTAGAAATAATAGCTAAAGAAAATTGACTGAATTAATATTTTTTTATTTAATGTTTACGATTTTAATTACGATTAGTCTAAATAATGTTATATTCCTTCTTCTTATTTTTACGTAACATATTCAATTTTTGTTTTTTGTTTTTAGGGTGGATAATATCATATATTAGTTTACTTAGTTTACTCAAATATATCTTACACAAATCAACTTATATTAACGTTTTTGTTAATATCAGTTAAAGACATTGACCGCATGACTATATACCACGATCATAATATTATTATTATTATTATTATGATATCATCAATGGAAAATATTATCATTTTTATTTTCACATTGAATCTCAAAACTCAAAATATTCAAAATAATTATTTATTATTAACTGGATAATGTTATGTCCGTCTGACGTCCGTGTACCCGCGGACCATGATTTTCGTCACGGGTACACGCATAAATAGAAAATAAGAAGGTGGGTACACGCCATGTGCTCCCGTGTACCCTCGACTACACCACTAGTTAAATGACAAATTGCATTAAATGAAAATAAAAATGAATCTGACATTTGACATAAAAAGAGATGCCTAAGAGGAAATTCTGACTTTGTACGCATGTAAAAAATACCTTATTGAGTTAATCTTAATGGACTTGATCCATAAATAGGAATATATGTAGCTATTAGCCAAAGAAAATGTTTACCAGCCGAATTAATACTTCCGAATTGTATAAGCTTTTTATTAAAAAGGATCACTAATTTACGTGTAATTATTGGTTTTCGTCAAAATTTTAACTTTCAACGCGTATACAAATATAATTTTGATTTACTATTGCAAAAGTGTTTTCATTTTTATGTTAATGAAGCACATAAATAAGTTATTATTAATTTTTTTTGTTTTTTCAATCGAATATTTAAAGTTTTATTAGATAAATTTCCAAAAAACAAGATCATTTTAATAATTCAAAAGTTTTATACTGCTCAAAAACGTAAAATGTTGTCGAACGTTTCTAAAGTCTATATAACGGTTATTTTGATATTCGGTGGAAGTTTCAAGGATTCAGGCACCATTATTTTTAGCTTTATGTCTAAATATTAAAAAGTACGTACTTCGCCCCATGGGTTATTTTTCGTTCCTTAAACGAGGTTATGGGAATGGGTGTATTGAATGTTAAAGAAATGATAGATCATTTCATTAGTTAAACGATTCTGAACAAATCTTCAGAATTTAAATATACCGTATGGATGGAACAATTTCTTTAAATAAATAATTAAAGTTTAAAATTGACGAAAAAACCGTAAAATAATTTAAATAGGTAAAAGTTTATAAAAATAAATTCTGAGCCACAATTTTTTTATTTTTCCAGTATTGTTAGTGAAGTATATGATTAAATACATATTAAATTTACAAAAGTTTTCGTCAAATATTAAAAATATACCATTCATAAATTTCACATTTTTCGTCTAGTTATCGGTAGATTTTTTTCAAAATTATCTAAATTTTTTTGTTTGACTTTTTTATATAAAAGATTCGAAACTTTTTGGTCTATATGTATTCAAAGTTTCATTATGTTTGGATTGACCAAGTTCTTCAAATAAATTGTTCAAGTTAAAAATGACGTAAAACAGTTTATTACGTAAAAATCCTATATTAATATACTTAAACGCTTATAAAAAAATTCCTGATGAAGTATATAAGTAAAGTTATAAAATAATTTTCAAAAGTTTTTTTCTAATATTAAAACTTTATTAGGAATAAACTTTTTAAAAATAAGATATTTTTAAATTCTATTTTTAGCCCAAAAGTTGATAAAAATGTCTGAAAAATGATAATTAATATATTTAAATGACAATACTGAAAAAAATTCAATAATAGATTGGGATTTTTATTAGAAGCGTTTAAGTAAATTATAATACAATTTCTTCGAGATTCACTGTTTTTACATTAATTTTAACTTTCAAATATATATAAAAAATTATTAGACAATTTAATCCTTATAAATCTTTGAATGCAGATATAACGACATGTTTTGAATCTTTCAGTAAAAAAAATGTCTCCTTTGTTGAACTATAAAACTTTAAACAGGTTTGATAAAAATAAACCTATAGACAATTCGATTAAATATGGTAAAATATATAAATGGTATATATATATATATATATATATATATTTATATATATATATATATATATATATATATATATATATATATTTATATATGGTACATGCATAGGCGCAATTTCAACATTTTACTTGGGGGGGCTGAATAAATTTAGTCCCACAAACCCGTGTGGGGCTTTGCCCCCCACATTTCCCAGACAACTATCATATTTCCAAACTATAGGTACATATAATCTTATAAAGCTAGATTAATTTAATCACTTCATTTCATTATTTAATTACCTACCTAACTAATATTAATCATTATTTATTTAATTTACGAACATTTTAATATTTTATTAGGATAATAACAATTGTATTGTCACTAAAAACAATATAAACATGATATAATAATAAAATATATTTATTTATCACCTTTTAACAATTTTTAACATTTTTTATTTTAAGGTTAATCTATGATTATACTTAGCAAAGTCATTTAATACATCATCAATATTTAAAACATTAGAAATTTCTCTCTCAATATGAAGAGTAGACAAATTGGTGAACCTTTCTTGGATCATTGAGCTTCGAAGCCAGTTTTTAATTCTCCTCATGGCAGAGAAAGATCGCTCACAAGTGGCAGAACTGACTGGGATAGTCAATGCTACTTTTAGTAATTTATACAAATTAGGATACACTTCAGCATCAACAATCTTTTTCATTTCTTCAATACTTATGTCATTGTGTCCATTCATTCGAATCCCACAATTTTTAGCAACCATCATTTCTGATTTAAGTGTTATTTTATCGATGTTAACTAATTCCTAGAAAAAAGTTTTTGTTTAGTAAATTACTAAATTTAATAAATCTATCACTTACTTCATAGTGTTCAATAAAAAAAGAACTTTCAAAAAAATCTAGTTTAAAAAAGCTATCAATGGCTCTTGCCATCTTTAAACTTTCAGAAGAAAAACGTTTCTTTATGTTAACAACTAAAGTATCTAAAACATGGAAATACTTCATTCGCCATAATTCTTCTGATTTTTCATTAAAATTACCATTTGGAAATGATTCCTGCTCTGAACTCGTTGTGGCTGTCACAACATAGTTTTTCAAATAAGTAGGTTCTCTTTTTAATCTTTTTGATTCTGAAGTAGTAAAATCTATAATTTAAAAAATGTTTTGTTATTAATTTGTTAAGAAGCATTTACTATGTATTATACATAGTTATAGAGTATAAACTATAAATATAACCTTTTATTTGAGAATCTACGATTTTGTCAACTACTACATCATTGGCTTTAAAAAAATCATTTATGTTTGTCCATAAATTTTTCCAAGATTCATTTGAACGGTTACTCTCAAATGTATTAATAACACTTTCAATTAAACTTGCAGATTTTCCCAATGTAACTGATTTTTGTTGTAATTTAAGACTAAGTAAATTTATTATTTGCAAAACTTCTTCCAAAATAAAAAGGTGTACAATAAATTTTGTTGATTTTATTATACTTAATATTCCTAAAATGTAAAAATAAATTGCTTACTTAAAGAACATACTTAATAATAAACTACACATATAATATTCAACAGCTTAAGACATAACTCGAACAATGTTTTACCTATAGCTTGTGAAACATCTCTATTCAAAGAGTCCTCTACCTCTTCACTTAATACACATATAATTGCTTTATAGTTTGATTTTACTGCTCTACAATTACGAATTCTACAGCCCCATCTAGTGTCACTCAATCTCGTTAGGTAGGTGTTCTTTATTTCCAATTTATTTTGCATCTCAAGATATTTAACATTATTAGTAGGATGAGAAAAAAAAACATACAAAGACTCTAGGCAGTGAAATACTATCCTGGTATCCTAGTAAATATATATATTAATCATATTAGAATTATGAAATACTTTATAAGATATCGAATAATAGGTAAATAAATTAACAACTAAATTGAAATTCAATACATATGTAATAAATATATATATTGTGTATAGGTTATCTTATAAATAATTAGTTAAATACATTACTACCTTTACAATTTTGCACATATCCAAAACAATTAAATTCATCCGATGAGCCATACAATGTATGTAAATTGCCTTAGGATGTTTACTTTTTAATTTTTGTTGGACTCCATTAAATCGACCTGACATAACAGACGCTCCATCATATGACTGGGCTATAATAGGTTCAAAAATATTATTTTTTTGAAAAAAGTCAATAATGGTAGTAAAGAGTGCATCAGCATCTTGTTTTAAGGAAACATCCATGAATCCTAAAAATCGTTCAACCACATTTAACCCATTAGTGTACCTTACACACAGTGATAGTTGCTCTTGTCTAAAACACCTAATATAAACATATTTATTAACAATATTGTATTAAGAAGATACAAATATTTTTACCTAGCCTCATCACACATTACACTGAAAAATCCACATTCTTTGATTTCTTTGAATATAATTTCATTTACTTTTTTGGAACATATGTCAATTAATTGATTTTGTATAGCCCAACTAGTATAATTTGTTGTATTTTGAAACTTTTCAGCAAATTCTTTGTTCATATTAGATATTAGAGCACAGGCTTCTTTAAAGTTACCTATAAAAGGTAAAAAGTATTTAAAATAGTAAATAATTATTTAGCAACCTATTATGAAATGTTTACCTTTATTTAAACTTTGTTTGTCTTCTCTATGGGCACGAAATGATATTCCTTGACGCCCTAAGAATAATGTTACTTCAATAAGTTTTTTTATGTAATCTCTATTAGCATTAACTTGAGCTTTTTTTCCAGATTGTATTTGTGTATTAATTGAACCATTTCTTTCAGATTCTTTCCGACTAGACCATCTTGACATGGCATTAATGTGATTCGAACAGCAGGCATGTGATTGTAATTTTGTTTTTTTAGCTTTAGCATCTTTGGATCCACTTAACTATGTAATAAAAAAATAAATAATACATAAAAATATGGTTTCAAAAAAAATTATCAACTTGCTTTTTTCCAATTATTAAAGCCTTTGGTGATAAATGTATCTTCAGAATAACTGGAAGCGCTAAACATTCTGCATGCAAAGCAAAAAATAGCATCTAATTTAACACTGTATTCGAGCCATTCATAATCTTTATAGTATGATGCATTAAAACTTCTTTTTTGGGAACCAAAAATTGTTTTTGGATAATCCTAAGTATTAGTGTAAAATAGCAAAAAAATTAATAAAAATATAGGAACTTAAAAGAACAAATATCTAGACTTTGCTTTTAATTCTGAAAAAATTGGTTTTAACTTAGGTTAGTTAATACTTGCATTACAGTATTTTTATTGTTAATAATATATACCAACAATGTCATTATTTTTATTAAGTGCAATATAGTTTTTAGTTAACTATTTGGTCAATTATACTATAATAGTGTTTTTTTTAACTCACTAATTAAATTGATCAAAACTAAAATGGATATAACTATTGGATATACATATTATTAATAATATAATTCACTAAAAAATTTTGAAAATATTCCAAAAGTTGCAAGCATGGTCAAACTTTAATTGTGCGTGTTAAATAAGGAAGCATTAGGTACATTATAATCTTATGTTCAATTGACAATTATCCGTGATTCAAAAGTAATTAATCAATCAAAATAATGAAAGTAAATGTCATTGAATTTACTAAATATAACAATAATTATTAAAAGTTATATCCTTACCTTTAATATTGGACGCACCGGACCGGTGTCCCAGTTACCTAGATCTAGAATTACACTAGAATTGGCAGTATTATCTGGGCTTGAAATTAGTTGTCCAAGTACTTGTTGGTTTCTATGAACAGTAACTTGAGTATTTACAGGCGGTGAATGACCATGATTTATTGAACTTAATATTATATTGTCATGTTTCGTCTGATTATCAAAATGTGTGTGAGAACTTTTTTTAATATTAAAAATGTCAAAAACCTTTTTCTTTTCCATTGATCTAAAAATAATAATATAAGTATTCAATATTAAATTAATTATTAATTATTATGGGACAGTTAATGTTACTGAAATTTATAAATATTAATTAATTAATTGGCCATTTTCAAATTACCTGAATGACTTGGGAATATAGAATTATAAGTGCTGACTGCTGAGCAGAAGATTGGGGTTAGGTGAAAACGTGATTACGTGAACTAATATTCAAAAATTTTAATAATTGTTATAAACGTAACAAAAAAAATCATATAATAGAATGTAATAATAAAAAAAGTACAGTGCGCACCATAGAACAATAAAAAAGTAACACTGGATCAGTAATCAAAGAACACACAACTACAGTCTAAAGTAAACATTTCTTTGAAGTTTACGGAACTGGTGACACAATAAATTGGCAATCCACGACACACCGATACCACATTATTCTGTGCCGATACCGTCGACCACGACTGACACTAATATTGCATAATATTATTATCATTGATTATAAAATAGACTATTCTATAATCAATGGTATTAAATATGTTCTGTGATAATAGTATTATTATTGATTTCAGTAGTTATTAGCTAAGCTACCCATTAGACAGAGTGTCGCTCTCTAATTGGTTATTTTTAACCTGTTTGCATATTTAAATATACATAGGTATTTTGATAAATTTAATTTTATATTTGCATTCAAAAATAATATTCTATTTTGTATTGGAATTGATATTCGTAAAAATATTTAATATTAATAAACATTAAACATTGTACACGTACATAAACATTAGACATGTTATCAAGTCTATTCACATAAATAGATTTTTAGTCCCGCCGCAGATGGTAGGAATATCCCGCGCAAGCAGTTGAAAGAGACATGTCTCATGAATTTTATCATGAAATATAAATTTTATATTTATAGATTGACCACGGAATACGGATTGCTTTATTTTATCAATCAAAATACGCACACGCATATTATATTATTATTATATATAATATCCCCTAAAAAAACTTCGGAGAAGTAAAAAAAAATAATATACGATGTATATAAAAATTATAAGAACGGTCGTTTTCCTGTATATATATATATATCTCTCGAGACCTTCGCTGTGCTACGACGCCCGGCCGCCGTAAAGCACAGAAATCACTCTAGCGAGAACAATCGATAATATTAAAGCACGATTATTGATAGATCTATCTATAATCGTGTACAACTTTACCTTATGGTGTACGTATAAATGTATAATAGTCGGTATTATTTTGATTTACGAAATACGCTACGTATGATAACATGATATAAAACTTAAAAAATAAAAATAATAATTTATTTTATTAAATCTAAATTTTTTTTCAACCTATAGAAAAATATAAAAAGTACTTGTATCATAATAATTATAAAACGTTTTGGGGGGGCTATAGTTACGTTTGGGGGGGCTAAGCCCCCCCTAGCCCCCCCAAATTGCGCTTATGGGTACATGTTCATATTGAAACTTTCTTCAGAACCATTTAACAGAAGAAATGATCTATTGTTTCTCTAAAATTCAATACACCGTTCACCATTATCTTGTCTGAGGGGCGAAGAATATCCCGATGCGAAATACGTTCTTTTTACAGAATGAATTCGTAAAAAAATATATGTATATATATAATATATAAATATTAATTAATTTATCTGACACTATTTTAATTAGTAAATTTTCAAATGAATTACAACTATTTTAATATACTTAACGCTAAATTGTATAAACATTTTTTTGAACATAATATTTTACAGATACGATAAATTAACTTATCAGTTATCATCAATTTTCAAATTTCCTATACGATTTCAACTTAAGCTAATGAGCCTTATCAATGATGACATGACGTTTACAGTTTTTCAATTAGTGCAAATTAATGGATAATAATATTTTTTATTGTAGAATGCAGATAAAACGTGAACCGAAGCTCCACTAAAATAGATGAAAGCTCAATATTTAAACGCATGTTATTTCACAGAAACTGAATATCAGGAATTAAAATTTTCAGAACCAATTTTTTTTCTTCTTTTTTCTATATTATTCTGTTTGGACATTTATAGGTTACCATTTTAGGAAAATTATAAACTTGAATAATCATTCAGATAATAAAATAGTAAAAATCTGAAATTTTGTCAGTGTTTAGTGCTTTAAATTTCCCGCATTTCAAATAAATATTTTTTTGAACATCAACAACAACCAAGAAAATGAGTAAAGAAGGATAGAATCATCTTTTACAGGCTGTTTTTTTCAAGCATGCTCGCCTGATTTTTTAACCCTGCATATGATTATACATGCATTAGAACATATTTGAATTTTTTTCATGGAAAATATAACTTAATTTACATAAGGATTTTACTGCAGTATTTATTATACTCGAAATTCTTGATCACAACACATTTTATTCTACAAGTGTCCTGAAAATGTTAACAGTGAGACACTATTAGTAGGTATACTCTAGTAATCAGTGGGATGGTCCAACAATATTTTAAAAAAATTTTTACACTTTTAAAAGCTGGGTTTACACTATATTTTATACTCAGAATAATATCTTAAATATAAAAATAAATACTCCAGCAAAATTCTTGCGAAATTCTCATGTGAATCGGTAGGTACCTAAGTGAAATATTTTTTTTTTTTTTGTACTTTTCCTGAGTTTTGTCACTTGGTTAGGTCACTTGGTGACGCTCAATGTCGCTAGAAAAAAAAGTACCTAACATGAAAATTGATTTGTATTGAGGACTTTTCAAGAAGAACGGTGATGCGATTTATTTATTGTCTATTAACATACCTGATTAATTATACTCAGTTGTTAGGTACCTGGTAAATTTAAAACAAATAAAAACAATGACCAATGAAACAAACACATATCACTGTCACTCATTTGTGGGACACTATGTACAGGGTGATTTTTAAAATATGCGCACCACATTTTAATCCCAGTATCATGCTAAAATAAAACTTGAACATACAAATGTTTACAATTTTGAGCAAAATGTTCCCAAATTTGATCATTATTAACTATTAAGGTATACAAATAAGATGAGCATGTATTAAAAAATCACCTGTGTGTAATAAAACGTTACATGAGTGTCATGAATCGTGTTCGAGAATTTCAAAGACAATAAAATATAAATAACAATAAAAACAGCTACTGTTTAATAATATTTGTTTTGTACGGTATTATATATGCCTTGAATGAATTGCCAACTTAAATTAATTTCTGTATTTCATCATAATATATAAAATACTATAATATTAATTGTGTTTTACTCGACTCCCAACTACGTGAATTCAGAATTAATAAGTTGTTTTATTCATCAGGAATCATGTTTCAAAATCATGATGTGACTTGTATTTATTACTAATAACGTCGTTTCTTAAAATTATTTTCGTTTTGCAACGCGGGCAAAATATGGTTACACTGTCAGTCTAGCTGCGTCTCGCATCCGGTGTTTGTGAACCGTTTTCCTGTAACTGGTACACATTTTATTGACTATTAAATTCGAAGAGAAGAGTAAAAACATTTCTAACTCTCAAAATTTTATGTTTACATGAAATCAACTAGTCCGTTAATGATCATCTCAAGTAAAAATAATTGTCAATATCTCTTCCAAGACGGAGTCGATTCGATTGTCACGAGTGTGTTGTTTCACATAGTTATTTGACCAATATCCAAAGGGATTCAATTAATTTCTTAAAAGGTAAGTTAAGTACACTGTATAATTTTTTTTAAATCGAATAGGTAAGGATGACTTTTCAACTTTTTTCCACGCATAATTATCCTTGTAATTAATTCGTACTAACGCGAGAAATCTAAGCAGATTCCGACGTGGTGAACCGCAACCGGTTTAATTGATCGACGAAATTATATTATCGAGCATTGAACATTACTTTTAATAATTGTAGTTGCTATTATCGACATTTAATCAACAGTTTAATTTAGTCGAGTTCTTTCGAGTGAATTCTTCGAAACACGTGTAAGTGATTTTTCGGTCTTGATCCGTCTTTGCTTTTAGACGATATCAAGGTTGGAGGAGCTGACTCGGCGTTTCAATCATTTATCGTCATGGTTTTCGCCATGTTGGCCATTGCACGAAACATTTTCATTCTACGTGAATTAGGTATTTAGATAGCAAAAAGTCTCGCGAAAAAACATTGTGCAGAGCTCTAGTCTAGTTTTATGTTAAAAAACTAGACGTTTCCTGTCAACCGTCTAATAGCCCGTGAGATTCATTAAAATAGGTGATAGAAAATTAGTGATTATAGCGTATTTGTTGCTTTATCGCGCCATGAATTTCCAAGTATCATATTACTTGGTTACAAACGAATATGATTGAAAAACTATTTTATGATGCTTAACGTCGGTACGTTATATTATTAATTATTATCAATGCCTAAAAAAGTGTGTTGTTTACTTTATCGTCTATTTATCTCATCAAAATGCGTTTATCGCGCGAGTGTCATCCATTTTAATATAGGCGAAGAAACGAAAAATTGAAAATAATGTGTAAAAATGACTTATAGTTTATCACATAATATTAAAGTTAAATGTGTACTATGCATACATATTCCAGATACTATGTACGAACTGTACCGTGAATTGCATATTGTAAAATTACCGGTTCACTACGTTATCATCTGTTTTTCCTTCTTATCACTCATGGCTTACCGTACGTATTAATGTAAACATGATCTGAGGTAAATAGCCCAAATAGCAGGCACTTTATTCGGTTCGTGAAATCTTTATGATAGTGATATATGTCACGCGATCGAATACGTAGTAATGTTTAACCTTAGCGTGTTTAAAATATAATCAATAGATCACAGCTCTCATCTCTACTGTATATTGGTCTCATCTGTGAACAACAATATTCAACAGTAAATTTATCGTTATACACATTTGGAAAACTATCAGGTATGTAGGTAGGTACAAAGTTTTGAAATTAATTGATCGATATCACGTAGAAGTGCTATGTGTTTCATCTTGAATATTCTTTTCTTTTATTGAAAAAATCTATAATATCTGTGTTGTTCCGTATGTTGCATGTATGTATAGGTACTGTGTAACTGATAAAAATGTTTTAAACGAATGGTCCGTTGTTCATTTTTATTGATACTACTTGTTATTTTGCATCTAATATATAATGTAGATTTTATTGAATAAATAATGAATAGGATTAAATTATGGTTTTTGTTATTATTGTCTGAAGCATTTGATATTGGAAGATAATTCTAACTACCATTATTTATTTAATAGATGGGTGATAATAAATCAAGTGCATCTACTACAAAAGTTGACCGACTTAACAGTTTCCATCCCGAATGCAATGATTTAAAACAACAGTACGATGAATGTTTCAATATATGGTTCACTCAACATTATATGAATGGTCATTACAACAATGAAGAATGTAAAAAAATATTTGAAAATTACACTGATTGTGTGAAGGTAAATATTTTTTGATTATTAATGAGTCTTAACTTTGTTTAGTTTAGTGCACTAATTCTCATGAATTCTTAAAATAGCGTGGTATGAAAGAATACGGACTACAGTACGAGCCATCAACAATATTGCCTCTTGGAGCTCATACAGAGAAATCTTCCACTGAAGAAGGGAAACCAAAATAGAGCCATGAGTAATGATAACGACACAACAATGAATAATCCAATTAAAAATGTAAATTGATTTATACATTTTTTTTTTTTGTATTTTGATAAGTATTTATAAATTGTATTATTTGTTTAAAAAAATGATTAGAATTGAAAGCAGAAGTTATATATCTTAATATTGATGCAATGATCAAAAATTTTACATCGATTAGGACACTGTTGGGGGATGTTATCACTTTAAATTTTAAATGCCATTTATTTGATGGTTCTAAAATAAATTTTATGAAAAACAATTCCTGAAAATTTTCAAATATAACCAAACTGTATAACATGATTTAAATATGAGTGTTTAACTTTGTGTGATTATCGAGAACTTCGGTTTTGAAGATCAAAATCCTTAACAAAATAAAACTAGAAAAAAACAACATAGAACGTATCTAACAAGAAATGTTTTAAATTATAAAATTTAAATGTAAATATTCTATTCACATTTCAAATTTCTATCATAATTCAATATGTTTATTGTTGATAATGATTTAAAAGTATAAAGTTAGGATTAAATATACTTACTTTATGTTAAATTTAATTTTTTAAAAATCATTCATTAAATATATTTTAGGAGAATATTATTATTACATCCAAATTATTTATATTTGTTTTATGTTTCATGAGAGTATGACTAATTAAAATTTGTATTATAGGAGAACCAAAATTTACAAGAACTGGAAAAATCATTAGATATAGAATTAGAAAAGCTGTATAAAAAAAAGAAAGAAAGAGATGAAATAATGAAGGCTCTACATAAATACAACGACATAAAGGATGCTACTCAAGAAGTGTTGGGTAGACTTGCTATTATAGAAGGAGTTACTGTCGCAGAAATGCATAGAAAATATAATTTGCTTGAAACTGATTGAGTCTCCATTAAAATCAAAAATTTTCTTTTTTTTATTTTTATTATTGATTGTAAATAGTATTATTATTATGATACTTAGTTTTAATTTAAGTTGATTTCCTTTGCTCAAATATTGTTATGAGGAGAGTTTATCATTTTGACTGCTATAAAAAGTTAAGAATTATAATAAGAGTCAATTTTAATAGATATGATAAATATTTTCCATTTTGTTCAAATTTATTGAATTGAGTTTATTTTTATAAATGTATGTATTAGAAAAACAGCTATTTAGTATTTACTATATTTCATGTTAAGCTATGAATTCAATAATAAAAAAAGTAGTTGATCCTGAAATATTATTTATTGTTGGAGTAATTATTATATAGGTATATATATATATATATACAGCAGGGTCTCGTTAGTCCGAACATAGGTTAATCCAAAAGACGTGGTTATCCGAACGGGCTTGAGAATTATCGCATCGCTGTATTAATACATATGTACGTATGTTGATTAGATTTCTGCGGGACAAGACATTTAATCAACGTATAAGAACTACAGTTCAAAAAATATATAAATATTTTAAGCGCTAAGATTCATGATATTATGTAATTAATATATATTTACTGGAACAGGCGTAATATGGTGGGGGGCAAGGAGGGGCAAATGTACAAAGTACACTTTGGAATGAACAAAACTAAATTTTGAGCTGGTACTCCAAATTCTATTAAATAATATTATTATATCTAAAATATACTACTCGTAAGACACATTTAGGTAATACTCATTTATAAAATAATTTGTAATACAATTTTAGAATCGCCATTAATTAAAACAAAAAATATTGTACAATATAAATTTATAAGATAAATAGGATTAACAATTTTTTTAAATTATGTAATTTACTAAAAAAGGTTTAATTAATTTAAATTTAAATGCTGTACTAACAGTGTGATTTCAAGTATTTGATAACATCTATAAAAAAAAATATTCTTTTAATTTTAGTTAAAAACTTTTTGTTTTATCGAAAAACAGACATTAATGAAAACAGATATTTTTTATAATTGATTGTGCTGCAAAATCACTAACATGTTGATATAATTAAAGAAGATGTCTGGAACTTAATTTTTTTCAATTGTATTCAGAAGATTTGTTTAGCATTTTTTTAAAATTTTTATAGTGTATACCATTTTTTATAATTATATTAGAAGCAATATCTATTAGAATCATAAAGTACAGAATAAAAAGTTGTATTTTGTAATTTACAAGCAAACAAATTATGTATAAACAGTAAAAAGTCTTGTAATGAGATAAGTGATAGTATTTAACCTACCTATAAATATTCAATTAACTTTTAGTTTATTAACTAAATATTTTTTTACTTGACTATATCTTGAAACAAATCTTTTGTCATTTTGTTTCTAATTAAAAATCTCTATAGTGGACAGTTACTCATAGATTTAACTGTAATAATTTAGTGAAAACCATTTTGTTTGATTTGTTCCGTTATACATTTAATATTACGGATGAAAACGTGTTTTTTTATCATATTATTGAAAATACTTTATACTCATGTTGAATATAGTTAATTGCATTCTTTTAAACGAAGACATTTTTACTAATGATATATTTTTGGATTAAGTAAATTGAATAACAAATAAAAGAGGTATTCAAAATGAAACAGTTTGTTTATAACTTTAAATCATGAAATAATTGTATCATTCTATACCAAGAAAAATATTTTCTTAAACATTTGTTAATAGTAAAACTTGATTTTTATTTTCATAGACACTAAAAACTATGATTTTGATGAAAACTAATGATTAAAATCTAATATTTTAGATTCAAAGAAAATTGACCACCCAAAATACAATTTGTATAATATTTTTATCTAAGTACCTAACCAATTAGTTGCATAGTATTAAATATATATATATATATATTAAGCATACTATTAAGCATATATATATTAAAGACATAATATGTTCTATGTTGTAGAATCAGTATACTAACAAGGTATGAATTTATTATTTCTGTTTTCAGAACAGACAGAATAGTTAAGTCTGTGGTTTCTAATATTGGTTTTACAATGCTTATTTTTTTCTTTTTTTTTAAAGAATGCTTCATCAAGAAGATTTCATTTAAAAGTTACTGTCAACTTCTTTATAAATCAGGCATTTTAGCTAGGTACCTAATTTACAAATACCTACCTTAAACAGGTCCCTTTTCTCTGTTATAACTATAGTTAGTGTTAAAACACTTTTATTGAAATTTGGTGTTTAAAAAAATATAGAGGGCTTTTGAACTAAATAACCATAAAAACAATTTTAATTTGTAAGATAGTTAAAATATTATTATTTTTATTGGATAACAATAATACAATCTTATCTAGATGTATTTTGGCTGTCAGCATTGATTTGATTTTGCGACGAAGGTCAGATTCATTAGTCGTTATCAGAGTATTTTCTAAAAGAGAAAAACAAAATTGTAGAGCGTTTCTGAATCGATACATTCTTGATATCTGAAATTTTAAGGACTTATAAAAAATTGGTGCCATGAAGTCTATTAGACAAGTCCTGTCCAACAGGAAAAATTTAAATGTCCAAAAAAAACGTAATTGTACTATACAGGCTAGTCGTTTCACTTCAGTCATTCTAGCAAAATTAAAAATTTCAATCATGAGACCGAAAAGTGTAATTAATAAAACGAATAACTCAAAAAGTTGCGTATGTATGATAAATGATAATTGATAATAATCGTTGTTGCAGTTATCTCTCTTCTACCCGTCTCGCTCGCACACTCGTTATCACCGATCACTGCTCACTCGTTATCACACTCTCACGCAATCGGTTTTCAGTACATAAATTCTTGCTCACTCCCTGGCCGTCTTTACTTTTCAGTTTTCTTTATCAGCAAATAGGTAATCTCGCCGAACACCGCACGGCGCACACGGTGTTTCGTTGCACACACGCATGTTTTGTTTTACGAGACGTCGCGATCAACTGGCGCTTTTCCTCTTACAAACATTTTCTGAAGCCGATTTACGTTTCCTCCGGAGCCATCGTCAACACCGTTGACGCGGCCGAATTCAAAGTCACGCGTCGCGAAAGCACCGTCGCCGGACGCCGAACTAGTTCCCGCGAATTTTCCCCACTCCTCTCGGCGCGTGCACACACGTTATCGTCGTCGGCATTTCGATTTCGACTCGCGGTCGCACACACGAGGTCGTGTAAACGAAGACTACGACAAGCCAACAACAGCCGACGACGACTTCTCACCGTCACTGCAGCGGACGCCATGGTGTTGGAATACACGAGCACAGGTGAGACGGACTTGTCCTCTGTTCGATACCTACGGGCCTGACTCCCCCCCCCCCGTTTAATTCTACGGGGACTTCCAAAATGACGTCTCGACCAAATGAAAATAATTACCCATGTTGTTTCGTTCTGATTTCAGCTGTCGATCCGCCGGTCCATTTGATAAGAGGCGTGGACAGTCATGAAAGTAAGCAGAGCCCTGAACCTATTATTATTGGTTTTAATGTATTGATCACAGAATACTTTTTTATGTTTATAACCGTTTGTAAGTGACCTCAGACCTTTCCAAACCCAATGTAACGCCACACATTTCGTAGGTGGCGATTTGGCTTGTTTCACTCATATTCAAACATTTTGAATTAATTCAAATGTTAAAGTTTGCAAAAAATATAACCTTAATTCATACAAGGTTGAGGTTCAAAGTTAGTAAATTTGGTGCTCATTGCTCAGTATTTGATCAGTTGAGTTTCAATCACTTATACAAAAATAATAAGCTTAGCAGTTTGTTTTGAAGTGGTTGTTTAATTGCTGATATTGAAACAATCAGCTAGGTATTAGTTACATAAAAACAATAATTTGATATTGGTTAGATACTTAAAATAGTTCCAAAAATACAAAGTTTGGTAGATAGGTGATTTAAAACTATTAAATTGTGTATGAATAATCATACAATTATTGCATAATCTGAATTAAGTATAATTGATTTAGTATTTAATAAACATAACATTATATGAGTCATTAATTATGTGATTTAAATTTTTATTTATAGTGTGCATAAAATAAATCACTTGTTATCCAATTGCTTAGATAAAGTAATATTTTTTATTTATTTCTAAAAACAAATGTAAGTACAAAAAAATAAATATGCATTTTACCTTACAAATGTATTTCCTGTATTATTAGTAGCCATATCTACTACATAATACTTGCATTAAACTTGTTTAAATTATATCCAATTCTGTATAGTACACATATATACTAAGTAACTTGTCATAATATCAAATTATAACAATTATCCAGTAAAAGTACCTAAATACTTGCATTGCTTTATTATTTATTCAAATTAAGCAAATAGGTATAATAACAACTGTTAATGAACCAAACTATTGTATACCTAATTAATAATATTACTATTGATTAAAAGCTATTTATATTCTGTACAATTTATAATTTATTTTTTAGAATTAGCATTTAAATTAAAACTATAGGCTACTTATATTGCAAAATACAGTTTAGTCCATTTTTGATTGGAAATCATATTTTTTTAAGTTGCTTGATATCTGTCATAGGCATGTGTTGTAGATTAAATAATGAATAATAATGGTTAGTACTTAGTATTGTAGTTTATCTTGTACATTTTAATGTAAAAACTATAAGTATACACAATACTATTACCGAGACTATTACTATACTCATATTATAGATACTGTTATTATCATTACAATTTGTTACATTCCTATTATATGTTTTTTAATCAAATTTTCATTATAATATATATCTAATACTTTAAGTTTAATTGGTACAATTTATTTATTATGAGTTCCTTTGACTAAACTTCTTAAGAACCAAAAAAAGTTAATCAATGAAAATTTATATTATTATTATATTATTGACATAGTTTAGAAATTCTGGCGTATTATTTTTTTTACACCTATTCGGACCAATGCATTCTTACCATGCTGTGTATTACATGATAATAAATAATATTTCAGTAACAAGGAGGTTCTAGATTTAAATCTATAATTTATGCAACACTTTTATTTTACATTTTCTCTGTTGAAATTTTGTCATATTAAGGTTCCATTTTATTTTCGTTTGTTTGAATACTCATTCGACTTATATGTTAGTGTGACCACAAATATTTGATACAATTAATTGAATAACGAACATTTTTTTTGTTAATTTAAATTATTCATTTAATTCTCTTTAGGATCAATCATGTCTGGTATACAGTGTACTGTGCAATAACTGGCCATTATATTAATACTTTATAAATATTAGTTTTGTTATATTTATGGTTAGATTTTCACCTTAAATTGTTATTTTGTCGAAATATATTTATACATATAAATTTGATGCAATAACCAGGTATCTATGTATTTTTTGAATTAATATTGATTAAATAATATATAATTTAAATATTTATACATGTACAGTAGGGTCTCGATAATCCGAACGAGATTGGAGAAAAGCGTCGTTCGAATTACCGATTTGTTCAGGTTATCTATGACTTAAAAAAAAAAAAAAAAAACATATATTTGCTTGAAATTTGAATTTTAAAATTTATTTTAATTTTATAATTTTTTTAAATTATACTTTTATATTATATATATATATATATATATATATATATATATATATATATATATATTTATGTATTAATCCGTTAAAGTTCGTAATTTAAAAAGACAATGAATGCAAAAAATCATTAAAATAATTATATATGTGTGTACAGCCAGTTAATTAATATATTTATTACATATAATAAAACTAATCGCTTAAAATATTGGTATATTTTTTTCAAACCGTAGTTTCTGTAGGTTGATTAATTGCCTTGTCCCGCAAACGTCTAAGCAACATACGTATACATATGTATTTATATACAGCGATGCGTTGATTCTCAAGCCTGTTCGGATTATCACGTCTTTTGGATTAGCCTGTGTTCGGACTAACGAGACCCTACTGTATTATTACTTCTTCATATGAAGAATTCAATTATGTCTATATTCATACTTCCATCAAAAATCAAATTATTTGATTAATTGTTTCTCTTGAACAATTTATAAAAATGGAGATGGCCTGTTCTTGCACCAGACACTTAAATTTTTGTTTGGTGAAATTAAGTTAGTTTATAATTACATTATCTAATAAAAAAATTACATGACTTGAATGAGAACATTGATGATAAATGTTTAGTAAATCGCGTAATATTATAAAGTTTTTTTTTTTTTTTAACATTTTGAAGCTAAATTATACTACATTTACTGTAACTGAAAATAATATGTATAATTTATACAATGTTAATTACTGCATAAATATTAATTATGTTTGAATAACAGTTTACTCCTTTAAATTGATTTAAATTTTATGACATTTCAAAAATGTATTACCTTGCCTATAAGTTTAAATTGTTAGCTATATCAAGTATATTTTCATCATAAGTAATTGATTAAGTTGAAGAACATAACATATTATATTTGTTTATTGATGTATGCGACTATAGGTTGAAATAAGAAGTAGGTTAAGATTTAAGGTCTTGAATTCCATAAAAATTGTATAATTGGGTGTGTCATTATTGATTTTTTTTTAATTATTATTTTTTTTTTCATTCAGATATTTTGAACTGAAGTTTACCTTTTATATCACATTATGAAATTTAAGCGCAGTAAAATATAGACACATTATAAAATACATTTTACGTAAAATAAAGTATTAACTGTGAATACTTATAATTTTTAATGTTTCATTTAGATGACGAACTTATTGAAAACATGTTGCCTGACGACGTATGGTTTCATGTGGAGAATCTCTCATCAGCACATGTGTATCTAAGGTTAAAAGAGGTATATTTTTCAAATTATTTTAAATATTTATATTTTGTTTTAATGCTGATGGTTTAAGCTATTCATTTATATTTGATTGATGTAACCTGTTTAAAATCTCTTCATGTATATGTATTTACTTGTTTTAATTAATTAACTGTTTATTATTGTTTGATTTATATATTAATTAAAACTATAAACTTAATAGATATAATATGCACTACATCTGTAGTGTATTCTGTGTTTTCATAACTCATATACTTTTGTTTCATTATAGGTTGAATATTAACTAACATGTGTAAATATTATACTACCAATCTTAGGCACTGCTTAAATTTTTATTTTGTTGATATTAATTAATTCAACTTTTTTTTTTTAATAATTAACAATATAAATTATTTTAGATTCTCAGTGAAGCAAAATAATCTATTGGTTTGGCCAGAGGCGGTTTGAGTATACTGTTTTTGGTGCACTGCTTCACCAATATTAGGGTGGTGGGTGGGTGGGTGGTCAACACAATGTATATATTTTATTGTTTTATTAACAAAAAAGTAAGTAAAAAATCATTGTACAATCATTGTTATTATAAAAAGTGTAAACAACTTAACTGAAGAAAATTAGGTATATGAAAAAACTTCTAAAAAATATTTATTTATAATTTCTAGGATGAAGGGGGTGGGTGGGTGAGTGTCTATATATTGTCTTGCACCACTAAGTGTAATACATTCAAACCCCCTCTGGGTTTGGCTATGATGTTTCTTTTTTTTTTTTTCTTTTAACACTTTTGGATTGTAATAATGATCCAAAAGCTCCATCCAGCAATGTAGATGAAAAACTTTATCTAGATAGTTATTGAGAGAGGTAATTTTTCTCTATTCTCAATAGTTCTAGGCGTGGGGAAAATCCAAGTTATAACCGTAAATTGTATCATTAATGACACTTTAACTAAATCGGTTTTAATTATTTAGTCTATACTTGGAAATTAATGTTGTTGGAAACGTGAAATTTCTACTATATATTAATTGTATATTGATACATGTTTTTCAAAAGTTTCACAAAAGTTTGTTTAGTTTTGGGCAAAAATATAATTTTGAAAATATTTTGTTTTGACTTAGGTTTTGAGCTTGGGTATCTCTTATAACATATTTAAAATTTGACAAAAAGTTCTGAAAATGTAATTTCATCATACTCATACATTTACTAACAACATTGAAAAAAATGTAAAAATTGGTATACAGAATTTTTTTTATAAGCGTTTAAATAAATTATACAACGTTTAGGTAATTGACTGATCTCATGTTAATGTTTGGTACTTAGAATATTGATTAAAAAAAAATTGATTCATCCAATCATAATAAAACTTAAGATTAAGATTGAACAACATGTTTTGAATCTTTTGGTTAAAAAATCTCTCTTTACTCCAACAAATAGAAATAAATAGAAAAACTAAAACATTTAAATTGTTTTCAGGGTGAAACAATAGACACTATACCTAAAGAATTATTAGAAGATGCATGTCAATTAGTTAAAGCCAATAGTATTCAAGGATGTAAATTGGCCGAAGTTAAAGTTATCTACACAATGTGGTCAAATCTTAAAAAATTACCAGATATGAAACCAGGAGAAGTAACATTTCACAATCCAAGCATTGTATGTTGTGAAGTGTATTTTAAATGTATATAAATAAGTATCTATAAATAGTTAATAATAATTGTGCCCTATTATTATTTAGGTAAAGAAAGTAATAGTAAAAAAAGAGAAGACTATTGTTAATAGATTGAACAAGACCGAAAAATCTATTAAAGTAGATTATGAAAGTGACAGAGCTGATTGGAACCGAAAAGAATCTGAGAAGAAAAAAGCTGAACGAAAAATTCAGTTAGAAAATAAAAAAGAAGAAGAACGTCAGAAACGTGAAGCTGCTGAGCTCAAGTAATTGTAATTTATGAATGTGTATAAAGAAAGTCTAAGTATTTTTTGTCATTTACAGGTCATATTCATCTCTTATGAAAACAGAAAACATGACAGCAAATACTGATTACTCTGGATACGACTCTGATGATTTTTTTTAAAAATCTAAAATCATATAAGTTAAAAGTTATTGTTAATCTTTAAGCGAGCTTACCACTTTTTTTTTTTGGTTATTGTACTTGTTAAGTAAATTTCAATTCTTATGTATTGAAATATTTCATTAAGAATTTTATATTAATTTCTCTATCTTAATACACCTCTAAGAAAAAATAATGAGCTTATTATTTATTATAATAAATAATTATTTAATGATAAATGATAAAATGTTTTTATACTTTTCTTAAAAATTGAAACAAAATAATCATTTATTGTGTAAGCTAATAATAATAATAATAATAATTAAATAAAGTAATGGTAACACTCTTTCATTTTTGTTTTTTTTTTATTGCAGGTAATTAAGTAATTGTGCTTTTACTTGATAAGAATGTGATATTAGCTCATAATATTAAAAACTTTTTTTTTTTTTAATTGAAATCAATAATGATTATTACTAAGAATACTAAAATTCTTTCATATGTTTTAAGTATATTTTGATTTCAAATAATAATAATGAAGTTTAATTATTACAAAAGAAAGTATAAATATTTTTAAATAATCACAAAACTAAATTCAAACAGATTGAAACTTATAAATTGTAGAATGTGTAGTTAAAATTACAACATTTTCAAAATTGAAATTTGCTATCAACTTTTTTATAATAATAAATTATGTTTACAATTTTTCACACATTTTATAACTTAACAAACTCTTTTAAAATGGAAATTGTTTTACTCAACTTTAGATATGTTTATTTCAGTCTTAATAATGTTTAATATTTCAAAATTGTGTTCAGAAATCCCAATATGGTATTAGCTTAAATATTAAAGTAAAGAGATCATTATAAACTAACATAATTAAGTTCTGACTTTTGTATTTGAATATAAATCAATTTACTCTTATACTAAAGCTAACCAGAAAACATTTGAATAGTATTTTAAATAATAAAATATTTTATATTTTAAATTGAAAAATTATTATTCAGTACTACAAAATTTATTCAAAAGTATTAACTACTTGGTTATTCCCATCACTATTATTAAATCATTAACATTTTATTTAAATAACTTAAAAATTTTAAAACATGAATTTAAAATATCTCAATGTTGATCTTATTATTCTTTATATATATTAAAAAATACTCTTTGTCAAAAGTATAAATATTATTATAAAATTAGTTTAATTTACCCTTAATATCATATCTAAACGCATACAAAATAACTAAAACAATTTGTGTGTATAAAATATACTTTTATTAATTATTTTTTCAAAAACCTAATATTACTTGGTTTCTTAATAACAGTCTTATAGTAAGTCAAATATATCTCATCAAGTCCAATTTCATTTTGTAATTCCTCAATACTAAACACATGTTAAGAGTAGTTTCCGATTAAATGTCTACTTTAAAAAATGATGACTTGCTAAAATATGAGGATAAATTATTAACATAAAAATAAAAATTACTAAAAGATGTGTTAAATATTTTTACAAAAAACTTATTATAACATATATATATATATATATATATATATAATTTTATCAAATACTGATTTTCTTTGTTATTTATAATTGTTTTTTCTGAATAAATGAAGATATTAATGACATATTGGAGATAATAATGAATTATAACATTACCATAGAGTAAATGAACTAACTAAAATTTTTGTTATTTTGGTCACATTTTTCTATTATAATCAATCCATTAATCCATCATTGATACACATGTGAGCACAAATAAAATTTTGAATTTGAATATGTCCTACAAATTTTATTGAATTAATTGATACTAAAGATATCTTTAAATGATATGCTTAAACACATTTTTGATAATAATTATAGAGCTGTTGATCTTTCTCAAAAAGTTATCATTTTACAAAATCAACAGTACCGAGAAATTTAACGTCAACTATTAGGTACACTGCGCCAGTACTGCACTAACCGCATAATATTTTCTACTTTTATTTGATTAACTATTAATAATACATTAATTAAGTATTTTACCTTTTCATAAAGGGCAAAAATATATTTCTTTGTATGATTTAATGTTCAAAATTGATCGAACTATGAACAAGAAAATAAATTTAATGTGTGGCGCTCATAGTATAGTAACTGAATTAAAGTGTATATGTGTATCGAATACGGGTTAAGTAAAATAATTTAAAGTAATCATTTTAGTTTTACTCCCTCTACAATATTTTGTAAACATTAAGTTATCATAAGCATATCTTTTTCTTATTCGTTTAAGTTACAATATTACATTTATGCTTCAATTGATCTATCTGTACTGAAATTTATTCATTTAAATAATATGAATGTATTAAGTGTATTACATATTATAGTAAATGAAAATGATTTTTCAACTTCAATACCCAATTTTTGTACTTTGATTATTTTTATTTAAAGAAATGGTGATTTGCTATTGTTAAATATATTCAAAAGTATACACCTATTCACTGAACACTGTAATACTAAAAAAAAAAAGTTTTCTTATCCCACTTTGAATTACTTAAATAATATAATTTATATTACTTTAAAATATTTACATAACCATGTTATCTCTAGGTACTAAGTTTTGTATTATTCCATTTAATTTAAATTTTTTTTCTGTTTCTACATATTAATATTACTATATATATTTTAATGTTTTCTAACAGTTTTTACATTTAATACTTTTAACTATTAAAATGTAAACATAAATAAGTTGATATACCCAGGCCCTGATTAAGACTATTGGTGCTTGTAGGCAATGAATAATTAGGACCACCTTCAATAATTTTACTATATTACTAAACCTTAAAAGGCATAACAAATTTTTTGTTTCCCAAAAAGTTTTAAATGCCTTGTATAGGTTAGAATACAATCTATTTTTGATTTAACGACCACATTGTAGCACTTTAAAATATTGTGTATTTTTAATACTATTAATGGATATTCAACTCATTATTATTGATTGTGCAAGTAAATAATTATTTTTATAATTTATAATTTTATATAATAATTATTATCACATAAATATATATATATATATATATATTATTTTACCTTTGCAGTCTTTAAATTATAGTATAAACATATGACACAGTCAATGTTCAAAAAATTAAATAATTATTTGAACTTTTTGTAAATTAGTAGGTACCAATTATTCTGTAAATGTGAAAAAACCAGTAAGATATTAATTTTCAACAATAGAGTTTGGTTCATAATTTTATCATCATTGTAAAAATTTAAAAAAACTTAAAAGTATAAAGACTTCTCAATTTTTATCCCAACAAATTTTAAATTCTGAATAGTGGACCTGAAAAATCACTAAAAGATAATATATCTACTTTATAACAATACTGAAAAATCATTTATCTTTTTTTTTTAAGTGTTAAAATCCAAATTAAACTTTTTTTCCAGAACATTTTCTTTTTTAATCAAAAAATTAGGCCGTTTCAACTTGATAAAAATAAAAAGAATGCACTTATTATTGAGTGACGAGATCACTTTACTTTATCATCTTCGGATATGTAAAAGGAAATCGTCTTTGCACGAAAAAACTACTTCATACTACCTACGTATTTATTGTTCCAAAAGAAAACACTCTTATTCAATAGGTACACTGGTACACCTACTTCGTATATAAGAAAAATGTGTGACAGTATAACTAGTTACAAATAATCAGTGGTAGTATATATTTAGTGAATATTAATCATTTTTATTATGTTAATAATCAAATAATAATAATAATAGATTAATAATAATAATAGATCAATTGAATAATAACGTTTACTTTTAACATATATTCTGTTGGTAAAAAAAATTTAATTTATATTTAAAAAATGTTATGTATGATCCAAATCCGAAATTTTTTAAAAAAAACGTGTAATTTAGTGTCCCTACATCTGGAGTACTGTATACTCTGCTTACGCCTTAATCCTGGCCTAGGTGTATAATATTTTTCTTAAACTGATTTTGTCTTATTGGATTCAATGGTAGTTTATTAATGTATTTTATAATAATATTATTATTATATATACAATATTAATATGGTTTTATACCTGAATATCGTTGGTTTTTATATAGATATACACTATTAAACTAAACTACATGATTAGTATTTTTTATACATCCTCTAATACCTCTTTAATTATTAGTAATAACTACAATTATGTACTATACAATTCAGTAATTTAAAAAATATCTCATTACTAGGGCTAGGATTTTAAAGCAAATGCTACATTTTATATATATAAGATATAAATCTAATTTTTATATATAAATTCATTTCACAGCATTCTGATCCCAAATAAACGAATTTATTTTTGCTTTTTTATTGCTTTTTTCAGTTTTTCTAGCTGTGGAACTTTTAAATTATGTTTTTTTATGCTATAATAATAAAAAAATGTTTATTTAATTAATAAGAAATATGAAAATTTCGAGTAAACTAAATCGTGTTCTTTTGAAACACAAAGACTGGAAACAATTACTGGACATTAATGCTATACTATGTGGCGTTTCAACAAACGAAATTAAATATCATGATTTGATTTAAACAAAACCTCTTGTATGAAGTATGCACCGATCACTTTGATGGATGTAGAGCATTCGTTTTCAATTTATAAAAACATCCTATCGGACAATAGGGTCAGTTTCAGTAATGAAAATCTTGCTAAATACATGGTAAGTAGTTAATTGTTTTTTTAACTTAAATTAATTTTTAAATTTTTTTGATTCAGTTTTATAAAATTATTACTAATTAATGTTAATTTTTAGTCGTGTTTTTTTTTGCTTTTTTAAAAAATAAATATGCTTCATTTTTGCTTTTTTACAACAATTGTGTGCTTTTTTTGTTATTTATTATGCTTTAAAATCCGAGCCCTACTCATTACAATAAAATAATAGTTATATATTCAGCAAACGAAATGAATGCACAAAATCTGAATGGTGAAATATTTTTGAGGGCCATGTCATTTCAAGCCTCCTTTAATTGTTGTGTCTATGAACTATGTGAATGACGACAACATAGTTTGTTGTTTTAGTAGTTTTGCTAAAAATGTATGAAAAGAAGAAAAATATATATTGATGTAGGTACATGCAGGTATATTAATATTATAAAATTAGGTACATAAATAAATGTAGGCCATATAAGAAATAAAAAAGCATTAATATTATTCAAATATTTGTATTTTTATATTGGTAGTTGTTTAGTATTACCTGTTAAAATGATATTTTATGTAATATACTCCTTGTCTTTGATTCGATATACATTATATTTATCAATAATTTTATGTTATAATTTTAAAAGTTAAATACAAAATTGTTCTTTGTTCTATAAAGTACACACTTTGAGTAAATAGTATGCATGTTTATAAATTTAATTCTGCATAACTGTAATACACATATTTTTCTGGAATTATCAATACTTCTGTTCCTAAGTGTAATGAAGCGTTTACATACCATACAAATCAAATTCATATTAAATTAATATCTAATTTATATTTTCATTCATTTTTATTATTATTATTATTTTTTTGTGACAATGAAAATACAACTAAAAGTACTTGTAGACTGTAGTGCTAGTTAACATAATTATATCACAGTATTCCAAATCATTTGATTATGATTCAATAATCATAATTAAATTGAGTTTTCTAAAAATTTAAAAACATTTCCAAAAACCAATAGCTTTAAGCTTTACTAATACCTAGTTATCCTTGTTAAGTTGTTGTTTACAAAAATTAATACCTACATTAATTGATAATTTTTAATTATGAGATTTAAATGGTACTTTATAACAAAAATCAAGAGTAGGTAATTAAACTACAGTGTATATTTATTTTTTACTTTCATTTAATATTTTTATTTCGCCTCACAGTTAAAATTTTCATTATTTTTGACATTAATGTAGTCTACATTAAATTAACACTTAATATGTATTTTATATTAAACAATTGATTTTCGGCAATAGTGTAGAAACAATTTTCTTCTGTGATAGGTTTTATTTAATATTACCTAATTGATAATGATACTCTTCATAATTTATAGCTATATTATACCTACTACCTATCCAATAATTGAAGTTTCAATAAAATAATATCTATATATATATATATAAATGTGAAAATGAAAACCTTTGAGGCATATGTTCTCGGAAACTACTGAGCCGATCGTTATGATTTTTTTTTAAAATTGAAGAGCTCATTGCGGAGAAGGTTTATGGCATTTGATCGATTCTCTAATTTTAAAAACAAAGGAGTTATCAGTTATTATAAATAATGTCCTGTTACGTTGACTTAGTGGGTGAGGTTCGGGGTACGGCTACGGACGGCGGCTAGACGTGGCCGCTCAAACTTCCCCTTCCATATCACCGTCGCGCGACGTGATAGTTCATATCGTTATTCGTTGCTAATGGAAAACCTTTCTACAAAAAAAAAAAATAGGGACCGCGATGATGACAACGCGACGTTCTGGGTTTCTACAATTTCGATTCTCCCTGACCCCCAGCGTGTCCGACGGTCGATGGTTATGCTTATGATGATCAGGTTCCCCCCCCGTACAGCAACAAAAACCACGGTATAGAAGATAACTATTATCTTCTATACCGTGCAAAAACATCGGGCGTTGTGCGCGGTGAATGCATTCGGGCATTCCGTGGCTACGAAGGACAGACCGATCGACATTTTAAGTGAAACTTTGTAAAAGTCGGAACGCTGCCCAATGTTTGTGTATCGATGTATTGTCGAATATTCAAGATGCCTGCATTTAAATAGTAAACAGTACTTATAATAAGTAGTAGTATTTAATTTTAATTTAATTTAAAATTCAATTTAATTTCTATAATTTTAGATTCTGAGTGAAGCGAAGGATCTTATGGTTTTACAATGATGTTTATTTTTATTTTTTTTTCTGTAAACACTTTTTCGTATAGAAATCCTTGTCCAAAAGTTTCGTCCAGCAACTTTTTAGATTCGAAATTGAACTGAGATGGTACTTTAGAGAGGTCATTTTTTCAAAATTTCCATAGTTTTTCCAGTAATCAAGAATAACGATCGAAAAACTGAGTAAAAACGGTAAAATCGGTAAAAATCTGCCGTAAACGAGATTTTCACTGTTCAGATTTTAGGTATTTAGTCATAAATCGAAAAGTATTGAAGCTAGAAACTTGAAAATTTTATCCAATATCAAATACATACTTTTTTATATTGGACAACATTTTCAGGACAATTATAGCACTTTGACTTAAATATAGAACTTTTAATTTACCAAATTGTTTGAAAGTTTTTATGTAATATAATTTTAAATATTTGACAAAAAGTTCTGAAAATTTATTATGACCTTACTCATATACCTACCTAATTATCCAAACAAAAGTTCAAAAATCGTTAGTCAGGATTTTTTTTTATACACACTTTAATAAACTATCATACGATTTTGTTCGATATTGTCTGATTTCTTTTAAGTTTATTTCTAATGAGTTATAATTGTTATAACAATTGAAGTTTAAATGAGTTATATCTAATTGAATATTTTATGAGGGTTTAATTACAAAAAAACTCACTGCTGTAGTCCTAAAAATAGAAGATAGTACCTATATATACCACAAATAAAAATATTATACATTTATACCACCATTAGGTAGGAAATTGTATTTTTATATTAAACATATACAATACAAATATTATAGTTATGTTATTTGATTGTCGATCGTTCATAATCTAATCTACAGTAGGTACATTGCAGTCCATCGCTCATAATGCATACAATTATATGTATATTATATATTTATATATATTATTTTTTTATACGAATTGTCTATTTTAACAATACCTACACGTATTTCACCGTTTATTTTTAGTTTTTTTTTATAAGAAATATTGATAATATTTTATTAATGACTTATATATTATTTGACTTTATATTATTTGGTGATTTCAGTATTTAACTTCAACAGAGAGTATACGATCTTAATCTGAAGGTATACGAAGTTTATTAGAAATGACCAGATTACCAGAAGGTATTCGGCGTAATATTTATAAGTAGGTACCTAGTTTCTGAAATAATGGTTTATTATAATTTTTTTTTCTTTATATTTTATAAGTAAAATCTTCTCTCTGAACCTCGGATTTTTCTTTGATTATTTTCATCAAAGACTTATTCTGAGTTCTAAACAATTTTTAACTCTATGACGAATCAATAGCCTAAGTACCTTATAATCACTTAATTTTTTTTGTAAATTTAAATAATATACATTATAGATTCTATGAAAATACCGATATCTTAGCCTACTCTATTGAAATGACATTATGTTTGTTAATTACCGTCAATCGAGATGACTTCAAAAGATTTAGAAATTATTCTGAGTTTTTTGATTAAGAAGAAAATTTCGCAGCTAAATCAAAAGTATACAAGTTTTTGTATAAATCTCACGAGTGGTTTTAAGAATTTAAATTAAGTATTTCGATCAAATATGACAGCGAAAAAAATTAAATATGACTGTTTCAAGTCACCTTGATTTTCGAGTGATTTGAAACAACCGTGTTTAAATACATGTCAAGTTTATATTCAAACTCAGCAAGGTGGATTGAAACAAAATATATGTTTAAAAAAAGGAAATCAAATTTATTTTAAAATTAAACTACTACCTACCTTGCCGAAATTTTTTTTATAAATTTAACGTTTACAAAAAATAAAATAAAATAAATAAAGAACAACTTGTAAAATGCATCTTATGTATACAGTAGGTAGGTGTAGGTTAAAAGTAATAATTATAATAATGACATAACAAATCATTAGTTAATCCATTATTATAATAATTTTGAAATAAAATACATATTTTTACAATTCTGACTTTAAGGAATGCGCTTCTATTTGTTTGAAATATAATTTAATAATGCTGTTTCAAGTCACCAAACATATTTTTTTTTTAAGAATAAATCACACTAAAAATTAGAATACATTTTTTTTTTTATATAGTATATATATGAAAAAGTAATATTTGGTTAGGTTAAATTTAATATTTTTAATAAATATTAAAAATTTTTTTTTTTAGAAAAACCTACCTAATTAAAACATTATACTTTAAAAAGCATTCTTTGAACTATAAAAATATACAATTTTTTGAGTTTGGCGATTTTCGTATACCTCTGTGACACTTTTAAAAGTGCCTATTAAAATAATGACTGTTTTGATGAAAATTTTGATATTTTTTTCTCAACTCTATTTAAAAGGGCCCACGCTACGGTTTTAGCCTGGTAGTCTAAAAACCTTAAATACGACTCTATACATAGTTATGATTTGTTTTTAAACTACCTATTTAATAATACATCATTTTATACAATTTTTTTACAAACTTAAAAAAAATGTTTTTATTTCGGTTACCTATTTACATAATTCTGTGGTCAAATTTTTCAAAATTTTCAACTTATTTACGACCCACTCAACATTTTTTACTATCTAGAATTGAGTTTTTGTGAAAATACAGCATTATACAGTTCCGTGGATCAATGATTACAATGATATTATCGTCATCTGGCCAAATATCGTCCAGTTTTCGAAATATATGTCTAGTCTACATAACGTTGTAATCAATAAAAATCTATTGATTTTCCGAATACACAGAAATATTTCGATAATACAAATAAATAAAATAATAATAATATTTTAATAATTTTCAAATACTAATACGACGTGGGAATCGGAAGCATGGTAAACCAATACAAGTAACATTGGTATCATCTGTGAAGAAAAACCATAATCAGTCGTATTATATTTTGTAGCTGTACGGTATTTTTTAAATTTCTTTCCTAAGGTACAAATAGAAAAAATATAAGAATAAAAGCGACTGTGGTTTCTCCTCATTCGGAAGGGTGGAATTGAATTTATTAACATATACTAGACACCTACTTGTAATTCAGAGTCTGTCCTGATGCAATTAGGGTATGGTCTTGATTTAATACGACATTTAATAATACATCTCGGAGTTTTAAAGTAATTTTGTCGTACGCTGCCTGCAGTGATTTATTTGACTGCGACAATGCGAGCAGACATTTGGCCGTAGAGATTTTTCTATAAATCGTATGAATTTGACTAAATAAAATCCGGTACCTACGTTCTCAAACGCTCCGGCAACGGGCCAAGCAGTCGTGTGCGAAATGTTTTACGTCGATTTTTCAGATCATTGTTAAAGATATTGAACAATAGTGCTATGTTACAGAGACGGAAACGTCTAATGTTTTGCTCTGTATGCTATTTATTATGTAAGCGGGGGTCCAGGGAAGACTTATACACCTATACACTGTGCGTGGTTACACATCCCAGATCAGTAACAACGGGTTACAAACCAATAAAGTGGGTTTTTTTTTAAAATTTGCAATAGGTATTCCTATTAATTATTACATATTATATTTCATAATACTTATTATTATTTAAGTACAAGTTAATAATAATAATGCTTATAAATAGATATAATTTAGAAATAAGTTTTAATTGCAGAAATGTATTTTGTTACTGTAAATTGCTCAAGCCTCAAATATGAATCCTAACTAGTCAAGTAATTTAATGGACATAAATTAATTAAAAATATTTAATATTTTTCAATCATATGTACATTTATTTGGTCTGTACTGTTTAATACTTAAATAATTATTGCACCCGCTACAGATGTTAAAAAAATAAATAAATAAATAAATAAAATCAAATAACTTTTTAAATCAAATACGAGAGTTTTACAATTTAATTCCAAATGTATTTATATTATTATCATGATACGGTTATTCAGTTCGTAGAATCAACTCGACATTTTGCGCTATACCAAGTGTCGTTGTCGTATACTGCTATCACCTATATCTAGGTACCTACCTATAACATCATTGCATGATGATGTAACATGAAATAGGTTAATCAGACTAATTGATATAAAATAACAATTTTCGTTCGGTATAAACTATACTACGTTATGTTTGACGCACGTATAAGAAAATATTTACTACACACAAATGTATTTAAATCACGAATAAGCAAAACACGAACAAAAGGGGTTCAAGGGATGCCGACCTCCATATAGGTACGACTCTTGTACATCACTGAAATCAGACAGTCTTTCATGTGAGTTGAACCAATATGTTTACTTGTTATTTGACCTGTAGTTATTTCACAAAGTATTTAACAAAATTTGAAAATTTAATATTCTACGCACCGGTTATTATTACTTTTATTCCACTCTGTAATTTTAATTTACTCGAAGTCATTCCGTGTCCCACGCGTTACACTATATACAATTTTAGTCCTTGCTTAGTATACTATTTTGTAATAGGTATTTATATCGAATTAGAGGAAACGAACGCCTTTCCATTGTCCATAAATATATCAACTCAATGTTCAAGTACTCATTGATACGAGTATAAAATAACAGGTCCCACTGTGTCGAGCGAGTATCGCGCTATTTTCGTAATATTTTATATAAATATATATACCTAGATAGGTAGTGGTTTTTCTATATAATATCATGTTGTTCTTGTCATAATTTCGACGGCGTTACACAATAGTTTATCCTTACAAGTTACAAGTACCTATGTTGACTTACAGCTCAGACGAATAACCCCGATTTAATCACGTTAGGTACGCATACAAATTAAATACAATACATGATACACGTATCGGCATCAAAATTATCATTTTCTAGTGATTATACAATATACATATTCAAAAACATTTGAAAAAAATGTATAACATGCATAATAAAATAAAATTGACAACAGGAGTAAAGTCACGAGTATCTCATCAAATAAATTATATCATTTCTTTGCATTTAAGTAAACACATAACCCAAATTATACTCGAATCTATTTTTTTTTCGAAAATTGTTACCCTTATTATAGATTTCATTAATGTATGAGTATACATGAGTGATGTATATAAATAAGGTATAATAAATATACATGCATTAAAAATTATTGTTTTGTCTAATATAAGGAAACATGTTATTTGCGTTGAGTTCATATTTAAAATTTTTGTAAGAATATGAAGATGAATAGTTTAAATATTTAATTAATTAATCAATGATATTGATGTCAGGTTACGTTTATTTTTGCTTAAATTTTTTTTTCGTATTTAACTGTATAGGGCATTTTTTTTTTTTTTTTTTTTGAATCAAAGTAGAATTTTTCATCTAATTAACAAAATAAATTATCTCTAAGTATAATATTTCGTATTTTAGACTTTATTACTATATTATATTCGACACTCCCGAGATGTTTTCTTTTGGCGGAACTGGAGTTTTTATCCCATTTGACCTACTCAACGATGTTGCATGACGATAATAAAAATATATGATATATTCCCACGAGTTCATTAACGTAGAATGAGATTTTAATATCTGAACAGAAAAACTCGTTGCATTGAATACCTACTGCAGGCGCTAAAGTGGATTATCAGTCAAGTTCACTCGAGTACAGCAAGAGTAGGTATACTGTCAACGGTTCAGTGAAATTGGCATCGTAGGTATTGAAAATATTGTTCAGAACGTTAACAATCCTACCAAAAAAGTTCAATAGAGCAGACGTTATTCAACACAGGCGGTCGAAATCATTTCAACGTTTGGCAGTGAAATAATTACAATCTAATAGAGCAACCACAATATAATAGGTGGAAGTCAGTAACGATATGAAATATATAGTATTTTGATTTATAATTTATGTAGGTGCACTGTGTAACGACAGAATGCCTTTACCCAAGTTATTACCGTCGCTGTGCTAATGTACATTTTCATACACTTTTAATTGCTTTATGACCTAGATTCCAAAACAGAGCGTCAACAACCATAGGTACTGTAGTACCTAAGCAAATGACAATAATATTCATAATTACCTAAATCAGAATTGAACTTTCTAAGAAGGCAAAAGTAAATAATATCGACTGAGTCTTGCGAACTTCGACTTTCGAGTAGGTACCTGTCCACCCGGTGATGTTTTTTTTTTTTTGGTTTTCGTAATAAATGCTTTAAAACAAACTGAATTTTATTTTCACGAATGTATAGATAGTATCACAGTGATGCGTTATGATGTTATAATGTTCGTTGTAACCATTTCCATTCACCATTTATGTACCTATGTATACTTATGTGTCATTTATTTTTTTAAATCAAACAGTAATTTTAACTGTTCCGAAATCATATAGTAAATTAAAATAAGTTGGTTGGTTTCGATTTTTTATACCAAATCCAATATTACCTTTAATGAGTCATTCTTTTCACTACTATGTAGCTTTAATGGAGATATTCTTCGTTTGCTTTGAATATGTAGAATTATATTGATTTCAACTTCCATTTTGTTAATAAATCAAACTTCGGATTTTGGTCACAGTAAAAATAATAAAATAAATATAAACTTTTTCAAAATATAATTTTCATGTTGATAAATAATATATTATTTTTCGATCTGAGCGAAGTGAAGGATCTATTGGGTTTACTATGATGTTAATTTTTTTTTTTTCGATGTCACTTCATGGTACACTTATTTTTGTTTAATAGTTTCACTCATTAACTCTATAAATTTGAAATCATATACAGATAGAACGTTGAGGTTTAATTTTCTCTCTTCCCAATATTTTTTCCAGGTGTGAGGAAAAACTGTTGAAAAACTGAGTTAATACAGCAAAGTTTTGCGTAAACGAAACTTTCACTAAATCGATTTTAGTTTTCTAGTCATAACTCCAAAAGTATTGCTGATAGAAACTTAAAACTATCATTATATATCATTGATATATTGTTACATATTTAACATAAGTTCAAAAAAAAATTCGAAAACTATTGAACTAAAAATATAACTTTGAAAACACTTCGTTTAAAAAAAAAAGTTCATTTCTAATAACTTTTTTTATATTTGATAAAAAGTTCTAAAAATGTAATATAACTTTATTAAAACATCTTAATAATCTTAACACATAATTTTCTCTACAAGCGTTTAAGTAAATTATTATACGAATTTTACGAGATCGACTGTTTAATCACATTTTCAATTTTGAATGTTGATGAAAAATTGTTGGATCATTTAATCATTGTGAATCTCTGGATATAGATAAAAACACGATTTAAATCTTGCTGTGAAAAAAAATGTCTCCATTTTCTAGTAAAAATTGTTTAAATGGTTTTGATAAAAAAAAAAAAACCTATCGATAATGAGACTAAAAGTGAGTAACTGTATGAAAGATGATGATTTGCTCAGAATCCTGTAACTAAAGAAATTGTTAAGATGTTGAGATGTTTGATAAAGTGAGAGTATGTTTAAAGTTCGATTCAAAATCATCGACTGAAAATTTATATTAGGTACCGATCTAAGGATAAGTAGAAATCCTAGAACTTTATTTTTCAATATATTTTTTACTCAACCTTCGTCTTTTCAAGTTTCTTTACTGGCACGTACGTAACTAATAATGAAATGTATACTATGGCGTTCAGCTAAGAGCTTTTTTAATTGATAAGTATAATTTATATAAGCAATGAATCGTATCGAAGGCAAAGAAAAAGTAAGACGGCTTTAATTTGCTCAGTGTGATGAATAGTAAGAACTCGTAATTTAATAAAAGTTTCAGGGTAAGCAATGTTCACACCACTTATACCTACGTCACGCCACTGCTGGTACTGTTAACAATCAATAACAACCAAATGTAACTCTTCAAGTGGCAAATGGGCACATTATTTTTTACCAGGATTTTTTTTTTTTTTATAAAACCTAAGGGCTTCACTAAAAATTCGTTCATAAATTTCTAATTTCCACCTAGTTTTCTGTTGAAAGGTTCAGTACTTTTAATTGTTTGTTTATTATAACTGAGAATAATAAAATTAATAAGTATATTTTAATTTATTTTTTTGCTGTAGTATGTTTTTGGTAGTAATGATTATTTGGATGATTTTATTTATTTTTTTTTTTTTTTGTAAGTTGCATTAATAT
The DNA here is from genome assembly GCA_027580255.1 of Therioaphis trifolii. Classification (NCBI taxonomy): domain Eukaryota; kingdom Metazoa; phylum Arthropoda; class Insecta; order Hemiptera; family Aphididae; genus Therioaphis; species Therioaphis trifolii. Next base: position 66,019,747 of record CM050405.1, on the reverse strand, counting down.
AATTATAATGTATTTGATTTTTAAATTCAAAAGCAAATATTCGTAGTTTCTTTTCGAGTTTGATAACATTGATGAATAATTAATATTATATATGAGTTTTTAAGATGGTGTTTATTATTATTGGAGCGTACTGAGAACCATTTTTATTTGTATTTACAAAGGTAAAATTAAGAGTGTTACTTTTACCGTGCAGTGTTCCGATCAAAAGAGCCCCCATGTACAAATTCCGATTTCCCGATAGGCCTATCCATCACTGAACTCTTGTAGTCTTGTAAGTTCATTAGGAACCGTTATACTTGTGTATCTTCTCTCAAACGATCGATAGATAATTTTCTCAATGAGGCCCGGTTATCAGTTTTTAGATATTTACTTTACTAAAACAAAATATATACATATTATATTATCATCTATGCGTATTGCGTATAGAACACAATGTACATACCATGTAATATTTTAGTAAAATACAATTCATGGTTACGGGAAAATGTAGAGCAACAGAGCTGTGTTCACTCGGGATTACTATAGACACTAGACAATTTCTTTAAACGTGCAATAATTATACGGTTAGGACACACACACACACACACATACACACACACACACACACACACACACACACACACACACACACACACACACACACACACACACACACACACACACACACACACACACACACACACACGCACACACACACTTATAATTTTGCACGGTTTCTTTGGTTAAGTGTCTTATTGTATACATTTTTAGATAGAAATTATTTTCATGATGTGTATATTCAAATAACGTCAACATATCATTTTTCATAGTTTCTGATGTTTGTGTATATATTTTTATTTTTTCTGTTTTTAAATACTATTTTTGGTAAAAATCATCGAAGGAAATTTTACTTTATGTTTAATTAACTGGATTTTGATCCATATTTGAAAGTGTACTTAAGTATACCATGTTTCACAGTAATTATCAATAAATATAGTGAACATAAATATTATTGCAAATACCTAGTTTGTGTCCATATTTATTTATTTTTTAGTGCACATTTAGTTATTTTTAGTGCATGAGCGTACATACTATGTATTTATACCTATTAGGTATAAATTCATTGAAATTTTACTGCACAAACATCGTAACCTTTGTACATTTTTAATATTATGCTATACATTTTCTAAACCTTTTTTCGACATTGGCCGATGGACAAACATCATAAAAATCGTTAAATTCTTAAAATGTTTACATAAACTAGGTACTTACAGAACGCTCACTTAACGGTTCATAGTCATGGTCATTTTTTGTAAATTATTGGAAGAACCAGTACAAACAATAAAGTAAAATTACTTGATGGTAAATTATTAATTTTACACGGTATTATATTTGCCGCCTTATCTACAGCTACATCAGATATAATGATACGCTCCTGTTGTATTGATGGACATTGATCAGTCTCAGTTAATATATAAAAAACATTTTGGGGTATAATAGGGTCGACGTTAAGAAGCTGAAAATTACAGATGCCTATTACTAATACGTGGATCAAAAAATCACGAGTGGTGGGGAGGCTACACCATGATTAGTCATTAAAAATAATATCTATTGGGGTAGTTGTGTAAGTACAGAATGCTGATTTAGAAATTAGAAATTTAGAGGAGACAAAAAGGCTTGACAAATAATATGTATGACTTATGTGTGTGATTTGTAGTATTTTTAAACAATGACGATGAATTTAAAATTAATTTGTTAAAAAAAAGTTAATATATAAAGGTATAATTATATAGATATTACCATTGATTATAGAATAGTTTAAATTAATTTTATAATCAATGATATTACTAATAAATAATTAAATTATAATATATAATATATATCATTATTTTATTTAGACTAATATTCCCACTTTCATTTTTATTGATTTTTTTTTACAAAAAAATCTATTTATTACTTCATTAACATGCATTATTGGTATATGTTTGTGCATATTAAGGATCCAAGTCATCCAACTAGGATTACAATCCCGGCCCTATTTTACGATTCCGGGATTTCGGGATATTTAGCTATTAATCCCGAGATCCCGGGATCATCCCAAAATTTGGTAAAAAACATTTAAAAGAATTATGCACATTTCTATTTTATTTTATTATTTTAATTATTATAGTTATTATTATTATTATTATACATAAGAATTAAATGTTTTACTGATTTTGAAAATATAAACGCAGGAATAGTAGAGCGTCTAATTTTCCATCTCCCAGTCTACTTCTCAGCTTATTTCAATATATAGGCTTATTTTAATCAAATCAGTTTCTTTTTGTTTTTTGAGGATCAATTGTTCTTTTACTTTTTCCTATTTCAAGCTCCAACTTTTCTTGTAATGTAAATTAAGTGAGTGTAATAAATTCACTTATTGTTTGTTCAAATAGTATTATGTATCCTTTCAATTAATTTTATTATTTGTTTTTGAATAAAATCATTTTTAGGGATTGAAAATAAATCTTTCAAATATGTAATTTGATCATAGTTATAATGAGGATTCTGTAAATAATTCAATACGCCAGTTAAACTCTGGACGCCGTCGTTTTTTTATACAATCACTCAAGTATGTCCTCATTTTATTCGCAAGTATTGAATTTTTTTCTGACAATTCCTTGAAAAGAAATATAATATGACCATACTTATAAATTTTGCCAACAATATTGAAAACATTTCAAAAATTAAGACTCACATTTTTTTTATAAGTCCTCAACTATATTATTATATAACTTTTACGGTATTGACTGTTTTTATATTAATTTTAGACTTGTTTATTAGGAAAAAATGGTTCATTCAATCATGTTGAAACTTTGGATACAGATTAAACGACACATTTTGAATCTTTTGGTTAAAAAAAATGTCTCTTTTGTAAAACAAGATAACTTTAAACAGCTGGTTTGGAAAAAATCTTCTGAAAATTACAGCTGAAATGTTTAAATATATAAACAGTATATTTTTTATAATGAAGCTTTGCTCAAAATCATTTAACCAAAAAAATGATCAATCGTTTCTTTAAAACTTAATACACCCATCCTTGTTACTTTGTCCAAGGAACGAAGAATACCCATGGTGTGAAGTATTTTCAGATTTTTAAACAATGAAAATGTTTTTATTTATATAAATGATTGTAAGCATAATTTTCTTGTTGAGATGTTAATCATTACTTATGATCAGTAATTACGTTTTAAATTATGTTTTATCTTTAACTGTTTCAATATAATTTTTCTACTTAAATTGATATATTTTTGTGTTTATCGAGGGGCAAGGACTGATAAGCCTATCAGCCTACTTTTCTGACATTGTTGATCTAGTGACCTAATTATTTTTGAGATATCTCAGAGAAAAAAAATCGTTATGCTGTGGTTGTTGTTATGAGAATAAAAACGCAAATTTGCAGTAAAATTTAAATACAAAAAAAAAAAAAAAAAAAAAATTATCACAATATATGAAAGTATTTATTGTAGTTTTAGATTCTGAGTGAAGTGAAGGATCTTATGGTTTTAAAATGATGTTTATTTTTTTTTCTTTTTTTTTTTTTCTGTAAACCCTTTTTCGTATAGAAATCCTTGTCCAAAAGTTTCGTCCAGCAACGAAATTGAACTGAGATGGTACTTTAGAGAGGTCATTTTTCCAAAATCTCCATAGTTTTTCCAGTAATCAAGAATAACGATCGAAAAACTGAGTAAAATCTGTAAAAATCCGCCGTAAACGAGATTTTCACTGTTCAGATTTTAGGTATTTAGTCATAAATCGAAAAGTATTGAAGCTAGAAACTTGAAAATTTTATCCAATATCTAATACATACTTTTTTATATTGGACAACATTTTCAGAACAATTATAGCACTTTTGACTTAAATATAGAACTTTTAATTTACCAAATTGTTTAAAAGTTTTTATGTAATATAATTTTAAATATTTGACAAAAAGTTCTGAAAATTTAATATGACCTTACTCATATACCTACCTAATTATCCTAACAAAAATTCAAAAATCGTGACTCAGGATTTTTTTTTATACACACTTTAATAAATTATTATAACTCACCAAAAATTATACAAATAACCGTAAAATACGTAAACAGTATTTAAATAATAATATATTACACTGAAGCTTTGCTCTGAATCGTTTTATACTAAAGAAATGAGTCATCATTTCTTTAAAACTTAATACATTCATCACCAATATCTTGTCCGAGGACCGAAGGGACGAAGGACGAACTTGTACCACCATCATCTCACTTACCAGCTTTTTAGATCTGTTGTTTCTGTTTGAGTTTATTTATTTTTTTAAGTTCTTATTAAACTATAATTTCTATGCCTGAGTGAGTAGCAGGTAAATTACTTGCTAATACCTAATATATATTTGTGCTGCTTTCAATATTTATTAAATAGAATACTTTTATGTATGACTATTAGGGAATAAATCTTTTAACGATATATTTTATCGAAATCTCTTCTTCTTTTTTTTTTTTTTTTTTTTAAACGACTTTATTTTGAATATTACAATCTATACAGGGGTGTACAATAAGTAATAATTATGGTGAGAGAAAAACTATGGACTAAAAATAACATGGTAGGAAATCCCTCATTAGGGACACCTAGTGGCTTTAAATAACATTTAATTTATACAATAACATTTACCATCGAAATCTATTATTGAATTATTGTATTGTGTGTTAAATTCTAAAAATAAATGTGGGTAATTAACGAAATAAAAATATTTTTTCTATAATATTTTTTGGGGTCAGTTATCTCAAATGTTGCTTTTCTTTGTTTGACGTGTACTCGATTTTGAAACTTTTATTTTTTCTTTCACCGAATAAAGCCATTTAAAAGGCTTTTCGTTATGTTTTTTTAATTCTTTATCTGAGATTATTTTTCTTTCAGAAAATATTAAATATATTTCATACGTATGAAAATGCACTAAACACATCTTGTCTAGAACTCTGTAGTTGAACACCTAATATTTTTGTATATTTAAATAGATTGGCAACAATACTAAATAAACAAGAAAATCGGTTCTTTTCACGCATGCATTAAAAACTACTTGCTTTACTTGTCGTCTACTGATCAGTGTCTGTTTCTAACTCACCTAAAGCAGAGAGAATTTGTAAATAGATAAAGTTCACACTAAAATTGAAAAATGATGTGCTACCCAACATGTGATGCATACCAAGTGTTATTTATTGAACGATGTATGATTATTTAAAAATTAAATGTAAATAATTCATAATAATAACTACAGCTCAAGAGGAGGCTAAACGACCTCATTTGTTGTACACTATTAGCAGTTGTATTTTTATGACAGGAATCTATTCGGAAGAAAATGTTATTATATCATTTATACTCATATATAAAAAAGGCTTTTGTATTTTAATAAAGACACAAGTTCTGTTAATTATTATTTGGATTTTTTATTAAATATTTCATTAGGTACTCTTCGCGAACACGCACATTTATATTATCATCATTCACTCTACTCCAATCACAGCTTTATAGTTACAATACAATATCAAAACTTGATACCTATTGTTTAGATAAACATTTAAAGCACACATCGAGTTGGTACTATTCGCCTTTTGACTAAACTTTGGCATTTCACGCAACAAATGTACTTGTTAGTATAACCCACCTCTCATTCCCGACTGTCTCGCGCGTGGTTCACAACCGACCTTATACACTATTTACACCTTATTCCAGTAACTCACACGAGTTTATATACTATTGTGATAGGTAGTTGTGCGTACATGTTAGCTGGTGACGTGACTCATTGCATTATAAAGCTGATACGATTGACTATACACACATACAGTGTATAAACGCGTACAGGTTCCACCATGGCTCCTAAACAAGTTGACCGATAAATTACTAATTAGGGTACATTTCGGGTCGGCAACAGTTTCTTCAAACGACTTGGGGATTTGAACTCAGTTGAAATTATACGAATACAACAATGTATTAATTAACGACCTGTTTTTAAAATTATCTGTTACACACAATAATTGTAGAGTAGAATTTATGTGAAATTCTTAACTATGAAATAGGTATTAGCATTGATTAAATATACTATATATGTAATATATTATGTATATTTAATAAATGGTATTAGGTACACATGCATATTACTTGTGGCACGCATATTGTTTTTAATTAGATAGGGTGGTTACAAACTTTTTATTTTGATACTCGATACTCATCGGTATTCGTTTTATACATTAAAGTCGATATTCAATACTCGATATATTTTATATTTTTAAATGTTTTATTATGTATTTCTACTTTCTGAAATTACTTTTTTTGTATTGAAATTGTGTTCAATACCCATGAATATAATGTTATAATAAAGTCTATAGGTACTACCAACAATGAATATTGATTTACCGATTGATAAACTTGATACATTATAAAATAATCCCTAAATTAATATGAAGTTTTATTGTATTTAAAATGATCAAACAATAAAAGTAATAGTAGGTAATGGTAAATGTTAATTAATATACTAATAAATGTAGTATTAATATATAATAGGTATTTAAAATTTGAACTAGACTTACACTAAATCAATTTTAGTTATTTATTCATATCGTCAAATATAATGTAATTTTAGAAACTTAAAATTTGCATAATATATTTATGACATAATGTTATAACCTTTACGAAAGTTTTAAAAAAAAATTGACAAATTTTGAGATAAAAATCAAAACCCAGAAAATACCTCGTTCTTTTAAAGTTTACCTTTAATAATATTTTTAATATTTGACAAAAAGTTCTGAAAATTTAGTATAGTTATACAAGTATAATTTAGTATACTATACTTAAGTTCCTGAAACTAATATTTAAGTAATGATACTGAGAATATTTAAAATGTTATGACTCAGTAATTTTTTGTTTTTGTAAGCGTTAAGTAAATTATTATACAATTTTTACGAAATAGACTGTTTTTATCTTAATTTTCAACATAAAATATTTATTTAAAAAAATTGTAACACCGAATCATTATTAAACTTTGAATGCAGATAAAACAACATGTTTTGAATCTTTTGGCAAAAAGAATTTTTCATTTGTCAAACAAAAAAACTTTAAACAGGTTTGATAAAAAAAAATATGCCGACATTTAAACTAAAAATGATTAATATATATACGGTATATATTTTTTTATATAGTGTAACTATGCTCAGAATCGTTAAACTAAAGAAATTATCTATCATTTCTCTGAAAATCAATGCACCCATTCCCATTATTTAGTTCAAGAAGTTAATAATACCCCACGGTGCGAAGTATGTCCTTCTTTTTTCTTTTAAAATAATTTTAAAAGAATCAGAAGAAATTATTACTTCCGATTCATTAACATATTTTTTAAGATACACTAATAATATCAACTAGGATACCACTGAATAGTTGATGAAAAATAAAAATTGAAGAAAAAACCCAGCAATTATGATACTTGTTTTACATACAGAGTAATCGAAAATCATTTTACACAGTTATATTTATAACATTACCTGTCGAACTTAAATTACAGTGATCGTCATATTTTATATATTTACATTTTTTTTTTTTTTTTTTGTCAGTGAGGACGTAATCAGAATCACCCGACCTGACCACTCGTTAGACCCGCCACTGATAAGTGATTAAGTACAAATAAGTTTTTTAGTTCACGAATCCTATACCTGTTGTCTATATATATCATCATTATTATTGTTATTCATTTTTCGTTAATATCATAAATCTCGATGATTATTGCAATCATATCTGCAACGGGCGTATTCCACGTATATAATTATGTGGAAGTAAATATTTATCAACGATTATAGGTCGACGGCTTTGATAAATTGACTACCACGCAGCTGTGGAGGTATATTTATTTTTGTATATAAAAAAAGACTTACCTACTTTACACCATGGGATATTTTTCGTTAATCATCGATATCCATTTGGGTGAAATATAATGGTGATAGGAGTATTGACTTTAAAATTCTTTAAATAAATGATTGATAATTTCTTTAGTTAAACGATTTAGAGCAAAACTTCAGTTAAAATAAACCATTTCTATATTTAATGGTTTTTAGTTTTATTGTCGTAAAGTTTTTTTTTTTTTTTTTTTTTTTACAGAATTACAATTTTAATTAATTTTTGCGTACTTTTTAATATTTTCAATTTTGAAAACTTATGAAATTGATTTTTTTTAAGTTTGAATGATAATCGACTCATTCTTACACAATTTTAATTGAAAGAGGCAATTATTTCTACTTAACAGATAAACAAAATATGAACGAAAAATAAAAGATCTGTGTGTATATAATTTCTTATTCAGAGTTTAATCTTTACGTAAAAACAATTACAAATCAAATGCCAAGCGCACTACAGTAAACATCTATGAAATTTGCTTAGGTTTTTAAATACTTATGTATATTGCAGATTATTGTTCGTTCAATACAAATACAACATTTTCATTAACCACTGTGATACGAAATGTAAAAAATAATTAATTACATGTATAATAATCAAAATGATATTTTATATTTGCTCTGTGGATTTAACGGCAAGAATAATTTTATAAAATTCACCTGCATATAAAAATATGGTTAATTAATTATAGTTATTTAAATATTTTGATGCCACGCTTTTTATTCTTTTGTTAATAATTGAAAAAATATGTTTTTTTTTATAGAGATTCTAAGCAATATGTCACGTAAATTATTATCATCACAGGGGCTTGACTTTTAGTAATATAAACCAAAAAAAAGTGTATATAAAAGGGTAAGATATGAAAATAACGAAGACATTTCTAATTAAGAATCTCTTTACCAACAAATCAAACGAACACTAAACTAGTTTTATACTTTAAAACGCATTTAATGACATTTTAATAATTAATTTACATTTGTATTGTGGTAAATGTGTTTTAATTTAATAATATAATATGTTAATACCTGATATAATATTTTAAAACATTTGTTAATTTAATAAAATTATGGAATCAAACAAATTAAGGTAATCCGCAATCTGTGAATAATTTATAAGCTACTTTATTTCCATTATCCAGTAATGCGATTACGTTAAAAATAATGTTACATTGGTGACATTTTAAAAATACAGATTTAAATTGAGTAATCTCATTACTCATTATTTGTTATAAAAACGAAATTCTAGTTATTTTAATACACCATGATAATTATACTATTGAAAAATATACGTTGAAAAAATGTCATTGGACCAATATCAGTTTTCAGAAATGTCTAATTTCAACACAGATAAAATGTTTCAATAATCATATGATCCGAAGACGGGAACATTGTTGATTTAGTCTATTTCTGCAGAAAACATTGGTATATTTTTCATGATCATTGATAATTGGGTTAATTTTTTGGGGCTTTGTTCGACACGAGCTGCTGTCGAGAGGAGACCAATATATTACGTTGATTGCGCTGCCTTTGCATCGCCGGGCCGTGAAATAGCATTCGAACTGTATATTTGGTTTGCAGCTCGTAGCCTCGATTTATGGAGGTCGCTCTAGACTGAAAGGTTTTCCATAAGAATAAGGTTTTCTTGTTGCGCCCTCATGCGTATAACACCGACAGCGGCAAAATATCGACTCGGCGAGACGAATGTACAGAAACGGTTGCTGCAGTGGTATACGGAATAAATATTCACCTCCGTTCAAAACGTCTTTATACTCCGCTCATCTACCTATTCAAAAAGCCGGACATACTCCGCACCCGGATTTATTCATTGCTCCTCGGACCAGATAAAAAGATGACGGGTGCATTGAATTTTAAAGAGACCATAAATTATTTATTCAGAAAAACTAATCTGAACAAAGCTCTAAAAATAAAGATATCTCTAGAAATAAAGGATCAATATAAGAATTAAAATTCTAACTTTAAACGCTTCAAAAAAATCCCAAAAAAAGTTTTTTGCGAATTTCGAATATTATATATGTAGTTAAGTATATGAGTAAGATTATATAACATTTTCAGATCCTAATACCTTAAGTAAAAAATGCATTAAGTGGTAAAAAGATCATTAATATTTTCAAAGTTTACGTTTAGCTTAAAAGTGGCAATTTTTTTTTGTGATTTGCCAAATCTTTGTGTCTTATTAACATTCGGTGAAAATTTCAAGTGTTTAGGCTGTAACACTTTTGGAGTTACTATTAAATAACTAAAATCAATTCCATGAAAACCTAGTATATGGCACATTTTTTAAATTTTAGAAATATTGGAAAGACTTTTAAGAAAAAAAATGGCATGTTCAAATTACACAGAAAAAGCAATTTCTTATCTATAGAGATGCTGAATGTTATATTTTGAACGAAAACTTCTACCTCGAAAAAAGTGATATTAAAAAAAAAGAAGAAAAAAAACATCATTGTAAAACCTTCGGTTCACTCAGAATCTAAAATCAAGCTCGTCGACGGTGCGCCCACGTACGGACGACGGAGTGCATACAAATTCACCAAAATAAACTACGGCTTGGTAATAAAGTAAATATAATAAAATAAGTAAATATAAATATAAATGTCAATATGAATATAGGTAATAAGCAAATATTGATTTGAATTCAAACGTGAAATACACGGATGGATACGTTCTGCAAAGTCGTCACTATATTTTAACTTTGGCTGTACGATAATAATAATAATAATAATAGTAATAATTAGAGTAAATGATATAAAGGGACCCTTAAAAGCGATTCATCGAGTCGTGTTTTTAGTAAATATAATAAATAAATTCACTTTCAGTGAATCATCTACGTAAATTACCTCGTATGGGGCTATACTATCATAAATTATAATTCATCGAGTAGAATATTCGAATAAAAGCATATTCTAATGCTTTTTTTGTACTTAAATACTATCTTAATTAATTTTTCGAAAAAAAACGTAAGTTTTGTGGTTAAACGAAATAAAAAGAAAAAAATGTATAAAATCAATTTAGTGTATATGTGTATATGTGTATATGCGTACCTATATTATGTAAAATGTAATATAGTTTAAAAGTAGGTATAAATGTTTAATGTATGATTTTAATATTATTATTTTATTTAATCTATAAAATTTGTATATTAGGCAAAAATAAAATTAGAAAATTAATATTCTCAAAGTATTTGAATAATTTTTCAAGTATTCTGAGTATATTTTTTGAAAAGTAATCGTATTTCCGATACTTATATTGTTTTTCATTCAAATACTTATTCCAAGTACAAAATAAATAATTCTTTTAAGACTGGTTATACGTAAATAATGATGATATTATATGATTCATAGTATATAATATAGTATTGACTCCACGCATCAGTAACTATAGCAGACGATGGCAAACTAGTGGCATCATATTTATGCGGTGGATTATGGAGATGGATCTGATCTCAAAAGCTTTTATTAATTATAGACGAAAAATTTGGGTGGGTTTTATTTTATAATTACTATTCATTATTTCAAATAAAATGAGGTCTTCAAAAGATTTTCAAAATGTTGATATTACATCATTAGTAACAGAGTGATAATAATTAATATTATATTAAATTGTGTTTTTTTTTAGGGGGGGAAGGGATAGCACGTATTTTTGTTTTATCATTTTTCATAACCAACCCCAGAAAAAATACTTAATACACCACTGCAGTACACATATGAGGTCCTCAAACTTAAATTAAGTTCAGAAAAACTAATATACCATGCGAGTAAACCAGGGGCGTCATTTCAATTTATGATAGGGTAGGGCATAATAATGACCGGCCCAATCAGTGTAAAATTTTTAAGTACCTACACAAAGAAAACCGCTCGCTTCGCTCGCAACATTAATCAACTATAATTCAACACCTATTTTTTTATTGACATAAATTATAAACCAAAACTTCATTCACTTTTTTTAATAATTTAACATATATATTATTCATAATTATCTTCCCCCAAACAAACATATAAATATTTTTAAATACATTTTATGCTGAAAAAGACAAATATTTTTTTTTTATAACATTAACCACAGTTTCTAAATAAGATATTCATATAATATTATATTAAATTTGTCAATGTTCAATTATTGTGTATTATGTGTTCTAATGTCCCATGTGCCGGCCCATGTGAAAGAAGCAGCCGGCCCTAAGTTACTTTGAAATCTAGGGTAGGGCAAATGCATACTCCTGCCCCCCCCCAAATGACGCCCCTGGAGTAAACTTTGGTCAATGTGTATACGATTCAGATAGGAAATAAATTATACACTTTTGGTTATTTTATTTAAGATATCAATGTTTTTCATAAAAATAGTTGTAACGTTTTAATTTTAATATTGACATAAATGTTAAATGTTGATAAATCTCGTTTGAATACATCTTTAAATAAAATATGCATATACAAATATAATTTATTGAGCACAGATTGTCTCGAATGTTATTCACCCCCATACTATTTCGAATAAATCTTTAAAATTAAAATTATGATTTCCCTTGCCGCAATGTTACACTTGCCAAAAATAGAATTATAATCAACTTTGCAAATAAAGGCTATTAATATCAGTTTCATGGTGCTTCATTTATATTCCGCTCGGTATTGTTTTTTAATTATCGTTAAGTTCGCAAAAACAATATTAAATATATTTATACTTTGTATTTATCTAAACAAAAATTAAACTTTTCACACACAGACAATAAAATTAATAAGAATGTAAAATTATTAATTTACTTTAAAGTTTAATATCTATTTTGGAATAATAGTAATATTTTTTAATAATTTAATATGTGACACATTATAAATATTTGTTGTGTAAATAATTTTGAAAACATCCGATATTAAACCAAAATTATTTTTTTTACATAGTTCATAATGTAAATAATAATAAAAATACATATAATACTCTATTATTATTCGCTGGTAAAGATTTTTCAATTTATTTCGGTTTAGCTCCTATGTCCGTCAAAATTTTTAAATATTAAGATTATTAACATAGAAACCACTTAATCTAATAATGTATCTATATACATACTTATACCATCGATACGTAAAAATTCGGAGTTATACAAAATTAATCTCATTTTCAACAATATTATTCATGATGGGTTCCTATAAAACCACCGGCCTCAATTTGAACATCTTAATATTAGGAATTTATTGATAAATTTATGGTCGTATAGAATACGTATTAAAATTGTTCAGACCTATGTAGTAGCCAAGTAATTATTAATAGAATAACATATAGGTAGCTGATTTGTACTGTATAATATTTTATTATCGTATTCTGTAGAACCGTAGTTAAGAAAAAATTTTAATTTTCTGTAGTTTTGTTCCTTTTTATATTACCTCTATAGCTTCTTGAGTAAAAAATGTGTTTTTAATGTTTGGTTAAAATATCTTTGTTCAGAAAAGTTGTAACTCTTGGTCAGTTTTAAGATAAAATAGACACATTTTTTGATGGTTAGGTTCTTCTTTATTCGATTATTCGTTTCATTTGACTTGTAACTTATGAAACAAATGAAAATTCATGGTTATACAAAATTTCTGTTGAGTTAGAAAACGTTTATTTCGTGTCTCTGGAATATGTTAATTAGTATATTAATAAATAATCTTATTTCATTTTTTGCGCTTTCAGATAATGAATGATAATATATACTCGGAATTATTCCCGAAAAAAACCTTTTTGATCATCAAAGAAATAAAAGTTTAGTTTGTCAGATAGAATTTTTAATAAATGTTGACTTGGCGATGTAGTTGATTTTTAATATTTTAATTCTTGTACAAAAGCTTTAAAGTGCGATAATATTTATAAACTTACAATAATCTATTATAAGCTAATAGCAGTAATATGGAACCAAGACATCCGTATAATAGTTATTTAAATTTTAGAAATTGTACTATATAGTCGTATGAATAAGTCTGATTATTACTTATATTACTATTTAGAGACATTTCATCGATTCTTTCATTTATTAGAGGAAAAAAACATTTATACATTTATATAAATAAATAAATAAATATATATATATATATAGTGACGGCGTGAAGTTTTTTCCTCGATGAATCTGTAATAATTTTCAAATATTTAGTACCTTCCCACCCGGCCCCGGTACTCATTATTTACATTTTGAACTGAGACCCCCTTTTTTTTAAATTGCCTTACTTAAAACACATTTAGAGATATGAAGAGATAAATTTCATACATAAAATTTAAATGGACCTTTAGTCATTCTTAAGCTTACATCTCACCAGCCGTTGCAGCGGCTTATTATATACCCTATCTATGCTATGGTTTCTATTTTGGTATTTCATGTTATCTAATAGACAATCTTGTTATAATGATATAATTCAATTGTTTTAATAACACAATTTTCTAAAGTCTCCATGTTCTAAAAAATTCTTCAACACCCACTTATTTTGACTATGAAGCATTTGCTTCATGAAACACCCATTCGCGCCGCCACCGTATATATATATATATATATATATATATATATATATAAATATAAATGTATAAAAAATATATATATCACCATCGAAATTATATCACTTTGTGCTGGTAAGTAATCGTATATTCGAGCTTTGTATCAACGTTCTAGTGGTTAAAAGTATTATACTAATTTTAGCTGCACATGAAACACCCAATGAGATCTGACATTAAATAGTTGCGGGGAAAAAGCTAGTTTTTCAGTGTCATCTTTGGGAAGGAAGTTAGTTCAGGATAAAATCAAAAATCCGTATTTACAAAATCATTGTAATAACCTATTCAACGCTTATTTCCTTTTTTAAGAGTTATTGACAGTTCGTCAGAATTGAGTTATTGTGTACAGTATTTAAAGAAAAACCAAAGTAGCTTTAGTAATAAAATAACAATCTTATTAACTCACTTATTCTACAAGCTAATTCCATCAAACCGTCAGTAAAATGTTTTAATAAGTTCGATGCAACGAAAATCTAACGACAGAAAAACGTTTCACTTGAACGTAAGGTATTAATTATTCAATCAATGCTGTTTTTCTTTTTTCAATCACAAAAATCGTATTTTATTGAAAAATAAATCGACATTTTGATTTTGATTTTAGTTTGTTGATTATAAGTGCGTATTATATAATAGGTATTACGTATTACGTATAAACAAGAAGAGGTCGAAGATTCAGAGGTTAAATATCCCGTGAGTCCTGAGCCAAATTGCATTGACCCTTTACTCGGATATCAAATATACATATATATTACATACCTCCTGTATATATCTATATAAATGATGAATGAAGTGTGCGTACCTGTAACATAATAACTAGAGTACAGATTATAAATTGGACCATTACATGCGTCTATATCTGATTGCACAGATAGGGTACCCACTATTCAATCAAAGGGTGATATAGTCGTACATTTGATATACCATCACTAATAAACACACCATGAAATAAAACTTAATGTTTGAAGGATCGGTGTATTATAGTATTTTGTGTAGATATTAAACATTAGTCGATGAGCAAGATCTAATTGTGGAGTTGACTGTACTAAACCTACGTATGTGTAATCAGTAAATACGTCTAATGTTTAATATGATTATGCGTAGTGAATTATCCACTACGGTTTGACGCCCTTTATACTTCGATCGATTATAAACATCCCGGACCCTAGGTCAATGCAGTTTAATATGTAATATCTGAAGTACAGTAGACGACGACGATATTTGTTGACTATTATTTAGGTGTATATTTTAACAATTACTGTACACTCATCACTTCATCTTTCGTTAGTTGACGTAAATTATTTAATGTGACACCTATTTATTTTCTAAGTGAACTTTAATTTAAAAAAAAAATATGTATAATTATATACACCTGAGCATTTAATTACTTTACAGTTAACCTACAATCAACATTATTTAAGTCTAAGTTGCACATTTTTTTTTTTTTTTTTAATTATCTACCGTCGAGTAGAACAAAATATAAAATATCAGCAAAGTAAAGTCGTAAAGTTCAAACACAAATTAATTGGTAAAAAATGTATACAAATTTAAACTTGACGTTTATTCAACTACTCAAGTTCGAATTTCGGGAGAGGAGGCTCTAGAAATCACCTACTGATTCATAAGTATTAATTTTATTTTGATGTTTTGTATTTCTGATATTATACGATACATTTTGATGGTATTTAGACCATGAAATTGGATGACACATAAACTAAAATATGAGTATGATGTAGATTGTAGATCGTATGCCACTATCATGAATTAAGATTATTTAAATGTACCTATGTCATAAATATTTTATTTTACTTATTAGTTATCATATTACATCTTATTGGATTATAATCTTATACAATTATTACGCAACATACTGTTTTTACGACAATTTTCTACTTTAACAATTTATTTGAAGAAATTGATCGATCCAAACGGCATATTTTAATTCTGAAGCTTTACTCAGATTCGTTTAACTCAAGAAATGATTTATCATTTCTTTAAAATTTAGTACACCCATCCCCATTAAGTCGTCCGAGTAACGAAGAATATCCTATGTGGCGAAGTACATACTTTTAGATTCTGAGTGAAGCGAAGGATCTTATGGTTTTACAATGATGTTTATTATTATTATTTTTTTATTTTTATTTTTATTTTTATTTATTTTTTTTCTGTAAACACTTTTTCGTATAGAAATCCTTGTCCAAAAGTTTCGTCCAACAACTTTTTAAATTCGAAATTGAATTGAAATGGTACTTTAGAGAGGTCATTTTTCCAAAATCTCCATAGTTTTTCCAGTAATCAAGAATAACGAGCGAAAAACTGAGTAAAAACGGTAAAATCGGTAAAAATCCGGCGTAAACGACATTTTCACTGTTCAGATTTTAGGTATTTAGTCATAAATCAAAAAGTATTGAAGATAGAAACTTGAAAATTTTATCCAATATCAAATACATACAACATTTTCAGAACAATTATAGCACTTTTGACTTAAATATAGAACTTTTAATTCACCAAATTGTTTGAAAGTTTTTATGTAATATAATTTTAAATATTTGACAAAAAGTTCTGAAAATTTAATATGACCTTACTCATATACCTACCTAATTATCCTAACAAAAATTCAAAAATCGTGACACAGGATTTTTTTTTCATACACACTTTAATAAATTATTATAACTCACCAAAAATTATACAAATAACCGTAAAATACGTAAACAGTATTTAAATAATAATACATTATATTACACTGAAGCTTTGCTCAGAATCGTTTTATACTAAAGAAATGAGTCATCATTTCTTTAAAACTTAATACATTCATCACCAATATCTTGTCCGAGGACCGAAGGATGAACTTGTACCACCATCATCTCACTTACCAGCTTTTAGATTCTGAACAGAGTGAAGAATGTATTGATTTTACAATGATGTGTTTTTTTTTTTTCTATTTTTGTGTCTGTCGACACGATTTGGGGCAATAAAAATGCTTCGATTGCCTTATAGAGCAACTTTTCTGAAAGGAAATTGAATCTAGTTTGTACTTTGGGGGGTCAAAAGTTAAACATTTTCAATATTTTTTTAACGCGCCGGGAAAAACCCTTAAAAAATGAGGGAAAAACGGTATATTTTACGCAAAACCAGTTTTCGACAAAATCAAATTTTTTATTTTGCTATAACTCAAAAACTAATCGATGTAAATACTTGAAATTTTCACCAAATGTTTAGATTAGCGTTCTCTATACACCGTTAAATTTTCAAAGTATTTTGACTTTTATTGAGCTAATTATAGACAATTGAAATTTTCAATTTTTTTAAGTATTTTTTTTTAAAATAACGATAAAATTTTTTTTTTTGCCAGAAAATCTTGAAAATTTAGTACAAGGTTTCTTATAAGTTGTTCCATAACTGATAAAAAAAAATCCAATATCGTAAGTCACAATTTTTTTTTATAAGTGCTCAAAGTTCCAATTTATACGAAATATGTAAAAATTGCGAAAATTTGCTAATAATTTTGTTGTTGAAAAATCGTAAAATTTTTTTTTTTTATAACTAAGTTTTGAAAATTTGGTACAAGGTTTTTCATTAGTTTTTCTTCAATTAGCTGCAAAAAAAACTCTACCGGATTCAGACAAAAAAATTTTATGAGTGTTTGAAATTTAAATTTTTACAAAAACACGTTAAACAACGGTTTAGCCTCAAACGATTTTTGCTATTTGTTTTTTTTTTCAAAAAGTATAAGTTGTAGAAACTTGAAAATTTTATCAGTTGTTTATATTGGCATTTTCTTTATATAATTTTATTTTCAAAAGATTTCACTCATTTTTAATCAATTTATAGGCATTTGAAATATTCGATTTTTTTTATTTTTTTTTTTATAAATGTTGATAAAAAAAATGTAGCTCGGACGAAATACTTGAAAATTTAATAGAAGGGTCCACATAAGTTGTTCTAACTCCCATTCAAAAATTATAAAAATACATAGGCACACAATTTTTTTATAAGCGTTTATAAGTGCTAATATTGACAAAATTCTATATAATTTTCATAAAAATTTCTATTCAAAGTTAAGAAATGAAAATTTAATACAAGGGTGTTCATAAGTTTTTCTTGCAAAAAGTATAAAAATATCATGATCGGTTCAATTAAAAAATTTTAACGGGCGTCTGAAACTGTAATTTCTACAAAAATTCAGGCGTTAAATTACGATTTACTATAAACATATTATTCACTGACAATTCATCTTCGTTCAGAATCGTTTTTTTTTTTTTAGAATATAAAATAATGTCCTAATCTATCCTATAATGCCTAATCTATCAATACATCTCGTGTATCCCACCCAACTCCTGTATCTCTACTCATCACCATAATCTTGTCCGAGGAGCGGAGCGACGATGGACGAACTTCCACCACCATTGTCTTACCGGCTTTTTTTTTAATTGTGTTTACAAAATGGCTATTATATAGGTAATATTGCAATACTATAGTATTTACTAAAAAAAAAAAAAAAATGAACATATTGAATAGGAAAAGGTTACATTTGTCAAATAAACCCGACTCACTCTGTATATGTAATATAAATATAGATGGTATAATATTTAGTTATACATAGAAACTTTGATGCATTTATAAATTATTTTTATGAAAAAAAATTGCAGTTTTAAATGATAATATTATTATCGAATAAGACGCTTGAACAATAGTAATTTAAATTTTTTTTTGAATGTGGAATTAAAATTAAATCAGTTACCATATGTTATTGAATTATTTACTATCTATTTCGGACTAAAGTCTATGAGTAATGATACATTTAACTGTTTCGATTTTTATTAATAATATATTTTATTAGTCATTTTGTATAATTAAATAACTCTTTTACAAAGTTGACATGTTATCTGACACACTGATTAAATATGCTAATGTGCTTGTTTCTTGTAAATTATTTGTTATTGAAATAATTCAAGCATTTTAATTTATTAATATGAATTTATAGTGCCATTAATGAATATAAAATACTACATAAATTATAATTTAATTTATTTATTAATAATTGTTTGTTTGTAATACATTTTTTTATACTTATCTTATAATATATTAATTGAAAAATTTTCCAATAGGTTTATCAATTTATGAAAGTTTTATTTTTTGTTTTTTATCGGCATACATTCAAAAATAAATAGTAAGGGATTTAATTAAAAATATAATTTAATACCTTCGTATTTTATGCATTTAATGTCAAACACCACTCGTGTGAATAAATACAAAATAATGAATAATAAATTTATAACTGAAAATAAATACGCAAACCACGAAATTTGTCGATAGCCAATCATTGACTAATAATTATATAAAAAAATAAAAAACAAATTAAATTGTTTTAATGTTTTTTACTTTTCATTTGTACAAGAATTATAACAATTATAACTAGTATAACCTGACTATGTGTCACCACCAGTACTCATCAGCAATGCAACAATGATTGAATTCAATATATACCCCTAGAAAAAACTGTTTATATAGTGTATAGTGTATACCATTAAAATATGTCCTGTTTTATTTCAATAAAAATGTTGTGTGAGTAAATTAATGAATGCAATAAAGTATATATATATTAAAAATAGGCGCACCCAATTTTTTATTAAAATGATAAAATAATATATTTTGAATAAATTCAAATGATTTGTAAGGGTGTTTTTTTATTATTTTAAGAAATAACACTTATAGATGCATGTTACGTAGCATTTAAATTATTACACAACAATATTGCTGGAAACAAGAGAATTTTGGCAATGATTTCCGTCCGAAAACTACGACGATAGCATTTAAGCATATGGCACATCCGTATACGCCAGTATAGAACGAACGTCGAAGCGACAAAACATACGACAAGATCACGCTCGCACTCATGCCACACATAAATAAACGTTTATACGCGCACTTACGTCTACACAATGCGAAAACATGAAATTTATCGCATTGGCGACTTAAGTAAATTAAATTGTAAAACATGGTACCGTATCCTGCTACGGTAATTAACACTGGGGTTCGAAAGCTTTTCGTACAAATTAAGTGTTACATACAGCTCTAACGGTAAAAATACGTTATTTTAAATAATTGTTGTGGAAAAAAATTGTGATTCGCTAACTTTTGATTAATTGACTGTGATAAATCGCCCGGTGTTTTTCAATCACACATTGCGTGTTCCGACAAAATAAGCAGCGTACAACAATGGTTTTATAATATAATAATATCTAAATTGTCCACCCTGTCAGACAGCGTAACCAGAGTCGTTTGATGTTTTCGATTTTCAAAGCGCAGCAACGGGTGCCAAACACACGAATGAATTACTCACTACAAACTCTCGTTATGACGAATAAGCTGTTATATTCATATATGTGTGTAATATTATTATTGTTTTTTTATCGTAATGAAGCGCGAAACGGAAAAGCAATGATGGTAATGTTGGAAATAATAACGCTTTATCAATGATATTATTATTTCGACATGGATAGAAATCGAGCGTACGTGACATAATTTATACAAATAGCCTATAGTAATACGACACAATGTGCGCTATAATAATGATTGGGATCGTATTTAGATATTACTTAGAACAAAGTTACTCGATGGTTTTAATTAAATATTAAGTACAATATTTGTTTTTGTACATTATAAACGTGCGTGGATTCTACCTACCTACATTATTTTCATTTATTCGTGTTATTAAGCACAAGCATCAAATTTCCTATAGGACCTGTTTCAAAACTATAAACCGAAGCCGAGGATTAATGGTGATCGAAGAGACATAATAAACAATACGGCGTGAACTTTCAATAAAAAATAAACATCTTTATGACAACGGGTTTAAAACTTAAATATATACATTTATACTGTTATGACTTATCCATGTTCACGTGTTCTAATATTAATATGGAATGAGATAGTTTAAGTAGAATAGAAAAGAAAAAAACAAATATTATAATATGTTAAACATATAAATAATAGTTCGCACCATGAGGCATTCTTCATTCCTCGGACTAGATTATGGAGATGGGTATATTGAATTTTAAAGAAACGATAGATAATTTATTTAGTTAAACGATGCTGAGCAAAGTTGAGTGTAAAAATGAGTATGTTTAATAGATACTATAAGTGTATTTATATATTGAACATACCATTTGTATATTTTACCACTTTTAGTCTAATTTTCGCTAGGTTTATTTTTATTAAACGTCTTTAAAGTTTTCTCGTTTGATAAATGTGAAATTTATTTACCAAAAAATTTAAAACATGTTAATTCATCTGCATTTTAAGTTTGATAATAATTTAATGGTACAATTTTTTAAATTAACATTTTAAGTTGAAAACTGACACAAAAACAGTCAATTTCTTAAAAATTGTATAATAATTCACCTAAATACTTATTAAAAAAAATCTGGATTCTCGAATTTTAAATGTTTTCAGTATCGTTATTATTTCATTATACGAGTATAGTCATGCTAAATTTTCAGAACTTCTGATCTATGGAGTTAATTGATGCAATTTTCAGAGCATTTATATTACCCTAAAATTTATTTACATTAAAAAATAATAAACATCATTGTAAAACCAACAGATCCTTCGTTTCACTCAGAATCTAAAATGATGAAAACATAAAAATAAATAGTTTAAAAGATATGAACTTAAACTAAGACGCTTCGTATGCCACTTGACAATATGCAGCTTATAACAGCGCAAGCAGTTCTTAATCCATCCGTGAACTATCCGTGAAATAAGTTTATTGATAAATGTTTAATTATTTAATGATATATATATTTATATTGATAATCAATTTCATAGTGTAATTTAAAGTAACTAGACTGAATTGTACGATTATTACAAAAATTACGACGTAAGATTCGTAATACGAGTACAATATCCTCTCTTTTGATTATAGATGTATCGATGGTTTATGAAGCGTGTATAATTCAACGGTGGATCCAGAAATTATTCAAGAGGGGAGGGGAGTAATATTTAATGTATCCAATTCTAAATTTTGTCGTATTTAATAAGATAGCACACCAGTACTTACTAAGAGTTCCAGGGGCATTTATTTAACCCATTATCCGCCTCTTGAATCCGCCATTTCGGAGACTCTGGAACGTGTCCTAAAATTAAGCTTAGACCCTTGAAGGATTGATGCAAGATTATGTGTTTGATGGTTAAAAATCTCAAATGCAATATAGTACTGAAATCTATTGTTCAATTTTTGTCCTTATTGGAAATACTATCGTCTATCGTGTAATTAAAAATGGATTATTTTATATTCTATACTACCTATCTATATAGATGGACTTAAGATTAATATTAAAATCAAAAAGCAAAACATATCAATGTATAAAACCGATGACGAAAGTGTAGGTAATTTCGATAGCATCACACAAACATGAATTCTAAACATCGAACAAAATATTCCCGATTTTATTTTCATCCCAAGCTATAACTATGAATGTGAAAGATTTTTTTTTTTCTATAAAGCGTTGTCGTGAAGTATAAATTAAGTTAAATTATGGAACGAGACAGAAGAGAATCATTAATGTTATTGTTTGCTGAGACGTTCTAATTTGAATAAGACGCAACTTAAACGTTAATGACATTGAAGAATTGTTTTTTCCAGCATTGTCAAATAATATATCTCAGTTTAATATTACTCATCATTAGAAGTAGATTTATCACCGATACTTATCAAATCGTTCTCACAGTTCATATTATTTATTATTATATAAATTTATAATTAATGTTGGAATAATAATGCATGCCCATTGAGTTTAAAGTCTGCGGCACATGCATGTTTAATATGCATTTAATGGATTATTGTTAGCTATTTACTTAATATCTTACTCTATAACTGAGAATTGAGATCTATAAAGTATATGTTTATCAGGATATTTGAAGTATTTAGAACTATGTATAAATTTACGTCTTTGATATAAATAAAATTAAAAACTTCTGATCGTTTATGTTGATTCTATAAATGCAGTTTTCACGTTCAATACTAAGAAAGGGTTCATTTTTTTTTAACTCATCGTGAAACCAGAAAAGGTTTTACAATTTATTCAAAATTAAAATTAAAAAATGCACGTCGGTGATTTGGCGCGCTGAACTGAAATAGCTGGTAGACCGGCATAAAACTACAATGTTGAATAACTATTACGATAAAATATTCTGAGAAGCAATGATAGATCATCGCGTTATGAATGACGACTCTGTATACAGTATTGTTGTCATTAAACTTAATTCCTCATTTAAAAATATTTAAGTGCACATATAAAAAAAAGTGACACAATATATTGTATTATAATACATAAAGAATACCATGTATATTTTATATTAAATTCTCATTAGATATTAAAGTTCATTTCGTAAAATCATTAAACTCGATACGAATGTATTTGATTTACGATTAACTAAGTTAAAGTAAAATATTTCAAGACTGAATTTTTGATTAATTTACGTAATTTTTGATCAGAGATGTTTCAATATTGACCTCTCTAAAGTGCCATCTGTGTATAATTTTTAATCAATAGAGGGTCGTATGAAACTTTTAGAGGGCATTGTCTGCCGAAAACTATGTTTACTCTTAAAATAAATAAATAATTCATAATAAACGAATATAATATGGTCACTATTTACCACGCACAGAATCAATGAATATATATGTTGTATCTAATGTACTTCACACGTGATAATAAGTCACTGCTTTCGTGGAATTGCAAGAGTTGAAAGTGTACAGTAATAAATAAACAAAATAGTATTTCTAAAATACGTATATTTGAAAATGACGACTGTAAAATACTAAAATAGATAGATATGCAATAAAATCGACGATACAACTAATAAAATACAATAATATTAATAATAATAATAATAATAATAATTAAAGGATTCTGAAAGTAATAATATTTGAAAAAAAAACAGAATATTATAAACAACAACATTAACAACAACAATAACTAGTTAGTTGAATAATTATTGACGTATAATATATACCTATATAGTTGGTGTATATTATGTGTACGTGTGTGTAAATTGTATGTGAATGTTTTGTTGTTGGAAAAAAAAATTCTAATATAAATTGCTACGTATGTACCTATTTTATTATTTAATTGATTGATTAAAATATATAATGATAATAATAATAATTATAATAATAATCCACAATGTTAAAATTATATTAAATATGAAATTATTATATTATGGTAATGAAATATAATCGCAATAATAAAGAATTTATAATTTCAAATGAAAAGAAAAAACAGTAATCTATGTTTTTATTCAAAGAAAATTTAAATAGTATTTTATGAAAAAAATTATTTTTCAATCGTTTAATTTGTATAAATGTAATTTTTTTTCAAGTGAGCAGCGACAATAAGTTTAAAATACAAATTGTAATTTTTAAATGACCCAACATTCAGTTTGCCGGTGTATACGAGTGCATAAAGTGATGTTTTATAATAAATAATTTTTATAAATTTATGTAAAATCATCAAACGTTTTTTTTTCTTCTACACTCTACAATTCGATTAATTAATTTTGTAAAAACAGAAGTTACAAGCAAATATCATTGGTTCGTTTTCATGAATATATCGATAACTACAAATGCGAGTTCTTTATAATATTTTTTATGTATTTTTTAAACATTTTTTTTTTTTTTTTTTTTAATTTTTCAATTAGGTAACATCTAAACATCTACATTATTCAATAATAATCATAAATTTAATATTATCGTAAATGTTAAAAATTTCAAGATGACTGATGAGACAGACAGAGAAAAAAATTGTCGTGAATCAATGACAACCACAGAAGAAGATAAGATTAACAATTATTCCTTGAAAGACGACGCGTTAAAAGCATACATAGCTCTCCTATAACAATATCGTAACTCTTTTTTTCTTATTTACCTATATCTTATTTTTTTTCAAGTTTGAATAACTATCAATAATAATATTATTATTTTGATTACGATTACGTTTGATTATTATACGTTTTGTTGGGAAACACCGGTTCATAATAATTAATAATTATTATAGTATTATTACCCTGCAGCTATCAAATTTTTTAGTTACAACATAAAGGTAAAGTTTATAACATATACGAGTATTACAATATTGACCGTAATTTAAATTTTATTTTTGGTAGAAATTTCAGAAAAGTGTTTAAATTTATATGTGCGTGTTTAATACAATTATAATATATCGTATTATATTTATATATTATACAAATGTAATATATGAATATATTTATATAACGTGATTATAATTATATATTATGTATATTTAAATTCATGATAACAATAATGATAACAATAATAATAATAATAATTTTCAACAGTTTGTTACGAATTTTCAATTGATGTATATAGTGAACGCATTAGTATAATGACAATCGAAAAGAGAATGGCTTCGAAAGTTTTATGAGCTCAGGAAAAATTCGAATAAGACGAGACTTGTATATTATTATATTTATGGAACACACACACATGGTGTAAGACGGGTACACGAATGCTTAAAAAATCGATAGGAGATCACTGCTAATTCATTATATCAGATACTTGTCATGACAGGTTTGGCAGCAGACGAAAACCACTACAACTACGTCAAATTTCAATATATAATATATATTTATATACATATGTCATATGTGTATATATATATATTATATATATGATAGGTATATGATAAGAATAATTTTAATAAAAACTTTTCCTCCTCTATCTATAGGTATTCGCAGTAATTAATATAATAGTATTAAAACAACAATAATTGTAATAATAATAATAATAATAATAATAATAATAATAGCAATAACTACCGCCGTCTGTACCTAATTATAATAATACGATGTTTTAAGTGCTTTACGACTAAAGATATACTTTACTGCGGTCGTCGCAACAATAATAATATAACTCTGTCACCGTCGCCGCTTTCCCGATCGATATTATTATTATTATCATCATCATCATCGTCGTCGTCGTTGTCGTCGTCGTCCTTAATAAAATATTATTATTGTTATCGAATGCAAGAAAAAAACAAATAAACAATAATGATAATAATAATAAAAAAATAATAATAATGGAAATTTTATACAGCCGTTAGCGGTCCTATTGCTTGTTATCAACTGCGTCGTCGGCCTTCCGAGCTTTGTGCCCGCGGAAGGATGCCTGTATCTTGGTGGCAGCCTTGTGCAGTTCCGGATCGGCCAAGTCGACGTCCAACAACTCTGGGTCCAAATCCTGTGTACACAATAAAAAAATATAGGCGTGGGCGTGAAATCAGCTCGTGTCACTCGTCAATAAAGACCACGCGAATGACGCGACCGCTTTGTCGTCGGTACTATATATATATGAGTGTGTGTGTGTATTTTCGAGAGCAACGAGTTAATTTTTTTTAACTTCTTTTTATGTAGCATGATTCACGTTTTTTTTGTATCATGAAAAACGATTTTTTTTCCATAACCAATCGTCTACGTGCATCATATCGAGAAGTCGACCTCTTTGTTAGAAATATTAAAAGACCTATGTATGTGTATTTATACATCAATTTTGTCATCTAATAAATAATCGAAATATGTTATTGTATGAAAATGAAGAACTTTCTTTACGATTTTTTGTTATGTAAACAGTACATATTTTCCTAACATTTACGTGAGTAAAATTTATGAGCTTTATTAAGTTTTTCCATTACTCCTTTTCTCCGCCTATAGATATTGCAGCAGGATTCGAACCTTCCAACGTTTTAAATTATGTCATTTTATTCGGCCAATGATTTGTTATGCAATAGTAGTTTTACTTCCCTTTAAAAGTATACGTCTTTATGTATGACGTCGCGATGTTGGTAATTGGAATATATTACGTTACAATCGAAGTTGTAAAACGTAAAATATTGCGTAACAAATAAATCTAGAATTAGATGGAGCACTGGGAACGATTTTTCGGAGATTATCTGCATGGAAAACTCTGACAAAGTATTATGAAAAATGAAAATTCATGAATCTAAAGATGTACAACACGAATACAAGTTTTTGATATCTCGGAATGCGACATGGTTAGAGTACAAGTTTTTGATTACTCAGAATCTGACTTGGCTTTACAATAAATTGATGCAGTTACACAAATCAATTATTTAAGTTTTCGTATCTCATTGATGACATTTTATTAAATATTCGTATTGATTTTTTTTTTTTTTTTTTTTTTTGTGAGCTTAAATGATATTTTTTTGGAAATGTATTTTATATTACATTCGAAATTAACCGTAAAACTGTATCCGTTAAGCCATAAATGCAAATGAAAAAGTTCAATGCAAATAAAAAATAAAATAATAATAATAATAATAATAATAATAAACCCTGCAATAACTATGTTTACCGAATTAAATATTACACAATTAATATAATTTATAATTATAAACATTATTGATGTTATAAATATTAATTTTGAATATTTTGAAATACGTTTTAAACAACCAGAATTATTTTTACCACCCATTTACTGCTTTGAAAGTACCCTTCAGAAATGTATTTTTTTAAATTACCTCGTATCAACTTTTCCGAAAAAGTTTCCGTCCATAAATTCACGAAAGAGTATTATTATAGATTAATAATAAACAATGGTAGGACTTCAGAGGTGCTTACGTCAACAACCGTCTGACTCGGAAAATTCGAAAATTTCTACAGTAATATTATTGTGCGTGTTAAACTTTCTTTTTCGGTCAAAAAAATATCAATTCAATCTCTCCAGTATTAGTAATGTACGTCAAGAATAAATTATCATAATAAATCATTGTTACGATTTAACGCAGTTTACACGATTTCACAGAGAAAATATAAATGCATACATCAATACTCTTCAAAATACGTTTGTGCTATATTATACGACTTATAATACCTAATAGTAATACTATAGTAAATTCTCGCATATTGTAGCATTATAATATATGAATCGCATTACATAGGTATCTATTTTAAACGTGTTCTACTCGAGAAACTGTTCATGATATATATTATTTTTGATAATAATTAGTAACTCATCAAAATATAATTATCTTACAAACAGTTTGAATGACATTAACTTAGTATGAATTCCTTGATTTTAAGACAAATTATCCGATAAAATCATAAAAAGTGTCCTTGAAAATCTTACTGTATTTATTGTACAAACATGATTGATATTTTATGTGTATTACTAACGTATATGTCATAAAGTACGTATAAACTAGGTATATGTTATTATATTAAAGTATAAAAATTATGTATGTATATATATATATATATATATATATATATATATATATATATGTGTGTGTGTGTGTGTGTGTGTGTGTGTGTGTGTGTGTGTGTGTGTATTGTGTATGTATAACGAAATATAAAATAAAAATGCTTTATACGGATTTACGCAGCTTTCATCACCCTCGTCCTATAATCGTATACTATTTACTTTGTTTTGACATAACATGGTATATATAATCAGAGCATTTGTACGCGTGTGCTTGTGAACCGCCGTCGGAAGGGCGTAGGGACATGATACTTTTTTTAAAGTTTTTATCAACAGCCCAAGTGTCTCTTCAGTCAAGTCGAAAAGCAGTTTCAAATGATTTGAATAAATATTAAAAAGACAAACAGCGACGACTCTGTTTCAAGTACAAAAGCAAAGTTAATAATATACGTAAAACTGAGTTGACTTTGCTGTTGCCACGGGCCCGCGTGTATGATATTAAATTTGTGACGGATTTGTAACACGGATCACACGTTCATGTACATTCTTAAAAATGAAAAAAATGACTTTAAAAATGACGTATATTTTTTTATATAATTTGTAATTCATAAATAAGATTAAATTATTTTTTATGATTTTATTAAAAAAAAAAACTGAAAAATTGATTGATGTTGACTCGCATATGTTCGCTGAATCAAAAATTTTTTTTCAGCTGCGGCTATAATATTACAAATTTTATTAAGTAAAATTTTCCCATCTGTTATAAAGTCGTCTTTTCTGAATTAATTTACGTAGTCACGCTAAAGAGAAGAAGTAGATGATTTTATCTTGGGCATTATGTAACAGTGTAACACATTAAAGTCACAAACAACACGAGCAATGAACACGACAAACACGAACTGACTGATTATTTGTGATTTGACCGAATACAGTCAATAATAAATTAAGATAAGACAAAATTGAATAGATTAATTAATTTTTAGATAAGATTTTGAATTGGCTAAATTTGTATAGTATATCGAATATGCATGCATTAAAAACCAACAAAATGACCCAATAATGCTAAAAATGCTGTAAAAATGAGAAAACTTCGAAATATGCAAAAAAATGCAATATAAAATGTGTAGCTATGAAACCCTCGTTACATGAAATGGATTATGTACTTGGAACGCATTGTATGAGATCAACCAAAAAAATATGCATTTTGCATTGAAATCCGGGCCCTAGTTATATGCAATGGCTATACTGTATCCAACGATAACGCAGGACGCATTATTAGATATTACATAATATATACATTTTATAGGCGTTGCCCTAAATTATTTTAACGATCCGTTTCCCCGATCTCTAATTTATATGTAAATTATTTTGAAAATGTCGGTTTCCTCCGTTGAGTCGGATTTTTCTGTTTAAATGTGTATTATTATTAGCTTGTATACACATTTAGTCTTTCATGAACTCTGCTAAATATACATACGGTATTTATTTATTTGAATTAACGCCTTATATGCTCACATATAGATACGTTATTTAATGCTCTAAAAACCTTATAAATATGCATTTATGCTCTTATTTTGTAGGAATGTACCATTAAAAATAAAAAATATGGAAAAAAATCTTATTAGAAAAGTCTTTTATATTTATCATTTTTCATATACAAAATTTTTTTACATAAAATTATATTGTTTTTATATGATTTTTTTCCAACAGTTTTATTTCAACGTTTTGTAATTTCAATCTGAAAAATCAATATCGAAAATACTTTTTTAGATAAATTGCGTGGCTAAATAAGATAAGAAAACAACTTCGTCAAATTACATAGACTTTACAAACAAATGCGTTATTTTAATTGAAATAATCAAAATATTACATGTTACGCATTTAAAAACCATTTTTGTGTAATAAAAAATCGTAAAATACCAAAATATGCAATACATATCAAAAAATGGCAAAATATGCAAAAAGATGCAAAATAAAACTTTGTATTTCCGATCTATTGACTGTAACTCAGACTTGTTGTTTACCTAGCTACTTTTTGAACTGTATGGAAAAAACATGCAAATGCATATCCGGGCCCTAGTAATAAGTTATCGAACATAAATATGAATATAGACAGAATTACTAGGTACATAATATAATAAGTAATAACACAATGCAAACTAATAATCATAATCAATAAATGGAGAAATGATGCTTTAGGTCGGGTAGACTATCAAAGAAGAAATCTAAGTTGGATAAATCACATTGAGTAAAGAGTCGATTTAGTGGACTGTGTTAACCATAATTTGTTTGGTGTGTTTCTACATGGATTGTTCCGAAAGAAATACGTATGTTCAAACGATGGATAAATAGATAAAATGACATTCAATGACAAATTTATATGACAAGGATATATTATCGACAGTTTTGTAACGGGCTGAAAGGGAATTCATTTGTAGATAAACCAAAAAACTGTTAATAGTAACATTTTCAAGAGTATTAGTTATTCTTTTTTTAAAGCTGGTAAACCCGTATGAATCGTCTTTTACGATAAACATGCGTACGTACAAACATTCAACACTTTTTTCTACGACTAGCAGCTCCATAGATTTAAGCGTTTATTCAAGTCGATTTTGGACAACGTTGGCCGCGTAGTGTAAACAGAGAAAAAAATTAATCGTAATAGCAGACATTAGATCATTTTATTGATGATAATTAACATCATTCGCTAACTCGCCTAAGTGGTCTTGATGACTCGTGAATTGCTACTACTGAACATAAAATATATCCACTGTTTATGCTACGAGAATAGCTAGTGGTTAACATGATGAACCATTAGAGAAATCAAAACGATCGAAATTATTACGAATTTATAAACGTGTGATTTACAGGGTCGTAACAATACGGCCGCATTACAAATAATAACACTATCGCACAGCGATTATTCATATTTTATACAAAAATAATGAATACGATCTCGATTAAAAACTATCTACCTTGTCCATTCCAGGTAACCCACCTAGACGGCTTAAACGAAGATAGTGTCGGGACCTTCTATCTCAAAATTAAAATTAGCTTAACTTAAAACTTAAGAATTCAAAATAGGTAGTGTCACTAATGGGTGGCTTCTTCCCTCAAAAAATTGATATGTAAATACTCTGTGCACATTTCCTTATTGTTCTAGTTAAGAACAGATTGTAAATTTCTTATGAAAAAAATGAAGAATAAAAAATAAAATTCAAATAAAAAAGGTCGTAACAATATGGCCGCATTACAAATTACACTGTCGAACAGCGATTATTCATATTTTATACAAAAATAATGAATACCATCCCGCAAACAAAATGTATAAGTAGATACTTAAAATATAATCTCGCACGAATAATCTCGACAATCAATTTCGTTATTGACAAGCTTACGTATGGTACGCACACACGTATACAGTTATAATTTGCCCACGTAGTATATACGTATATACATGGGTGTATCCAAGGAGGGCAGAGAGAAACAACTACCCTAGTTAATGCACCGATTGTTATTAAATTGTTTTTTTACATTCCACGGTCGACTCGTTCGTTACGTCGTAGTGAACGTGGAGGTTTAGTAAAATAGAGAGAATCAAATAAGTGAGGTATCTAATGAGTAAATATTTTTTGTTTATTGTTCGCAAACTTGATCCCGACGCTGTGAGCACGATTTTCACATTGAAATACAGAACATCAATCATTTAAATAAACGTTTTAAACTCAAAACGATTTAAATACGATTTTTTTTTTCAATTTCATTAACATTAATTGTTGAAGTATAATGAAAAAACCATTTTCCAAATGTTTTGTGGAGAAAACCGGAGGAGCAATCGTGGAATTAATGAGAAAATTTAATCCACGAGAGATACGAATCTAGTTGTGCCCGCACAAACGTGTTTTAGATATTGACGAGTCGATGCTTCGATGTCGGGGCGAAACAGATTTAATACCGTTTTATGCGCCGGAAATATCTGAAAAAGACGGTCGAACACGACGGGAGTTAAACGAGCGGTCCCAAATCAGAACGACGACAATACAACGACGTCAAGTACAAGCCACGCACGGGTGTGTCGACAACGACGCAGGTTTTTACATACACACTGTCCCGCGAACACGCGTGTCTACGTACACGAACGTATATGTGTATTATAATATGTTTTCCGGCTGGCGGGCGCATGCAATATTGTGTACGAAGAATGTACGACACATAACGTAATATAACGTACACGTATAACAGTATAAAATGTATAATATACCTTGTTTATGTCGACGTTTTTCAACTGCGATTCGAGGCTCTCGGTCTTTGAAGCCGTGGCGGGAGCCGCGGCGCCACTCGGTTCATCTTTTCCGCCGGCCTGCTGCTTTCGAGTCATGTGACCCCGGAACGACGCTTGGATTTTGGTCGCAGCATGACACAATTCTGTAATGCACACACACACACACACACACGTATAGTGTATGTATATTTATAAAAGTACTTGTACGTATTGTAATACGGCAAAGTTTGCGTGTATGTATATAAATGTTATTTTAACAGATTTAAAAGAAAAAAAGCATTTCCATTTTATATGAAAACACACGCACGCACGTACATAAACACAAAAAACACATCAAACACACACACACGCATACACATACGCGCGCGCGCGAGCGAGTAAAATAATACAAAAATGTATCGCACACAGACGCAAACCTGAGTGCGCGTAGTAACACGCGTGCGTGCGCACAGAATGTATTTTTATTTCCTCCGAGATTCGATTTTTGTCCTTACCTTCGTCATCCGGTCGGAATTCTTTTTCGAAATCTACTTCTTCGGACGTTTTCATCGTTTTAGAGTTTTCTTCTGCGTTCGTCGAACCGGTCAAAGTGTCGCGTTCGGCCGAGTCTGCGAACAAACAAAATTTATTACTATATAAATGCTCACCAATATCAATAATAGTATTGATAATAATAATAATAATAATAATAATATCGTTGATTCGATCACATATCGCGCGTCGCCACGGTCCACTGGACGGGTGAACAATGTTTATAATAACGGAACCTGTCAACGGTATCTCCAATCAACTGCTGCTATACATGTCACAATTGTTTGTCAAAAAAAAAAAACTCGAGAGTTCGGAACGAAATTCCATACACGGCAATAATAATAATACGGTATCACAACCCACGATTCTCGCGCATTGTTTTGAACGCGCAACGCAATCGGCATTTATACAACGTGTATACGCACCGCGTATATATCTATTTGTTTTACATATAATCGATTTTCGTATACTCCCTCGACACACCCGTCCACTGTGTGAAGGTATCAAATTCATAGGCATGCGCAGACATTTTTGGCGTGCCCTATAAATAATATAAATTTATATCACATAGATATGTGTATGTAATCATTACGATCTCCAAATGTATATATACGAAAGCGAACACCACGTACATGTACATAATATAAACATCAAAGATACATTTTTAATCAACGTTCAAATGTCCGCTGAAAATAACAATTGCACGTAGTTTTTGAAACATTTTATTATGTAGATATGATAAATAATTACCTAAAATACCTATTTATTTATTTATATACTAGGGACTCAGCCTTCTGTCTGTTTCACTCGTCGACCCCGGGACTTGATTTATTTTGGCCAATAATCAACAATTGTTTATGATGGTTAATTGATTGAAAAAAAATCAGTTTATTCTGAAGCTTCATCTGATAAAATGTTAATTATTTGGCTGAAACACTGCATTTTTTATTCACTACGAGAAAGAGAAATTATTCATAACTTTTTTTTTTTTCATAAAAGAGTGATATGGTACCTGAATTATTTACTTAGTATTCATATATATATTAATTGCTTGTGTATGAACGTATAAAATATTGTTTAACATACTGATCTGACATTGTTCATGTTTGGTCATTAAAAACAGTTTTGAAAAAAATGCAGTGGTTTTTCACTCATACGATCAAAACACAATATATGTATAGTTAACGGGTACATAATGTACATACATGTAATATACATTATACGTGACAATAAATAATGTACTTTTATAAAATTTTGAAGTATAAAAATACTTTTAAAAAACATTCAAACATTTTTGTTCAAAGGTATTAACCATACACATTTATTCGATGTATTTGATTTTTTGGAAAATTCCCGTGACTTTAGATGAAATCAAAACAATCCTTATCGCTATGTAATAAATTTGTGCAAGAAAGAAAGGATACCAGTCACCAGATGTTCACAAACACGGAGAGAATCATTAATAACAATAATAAATGGTACTAGAAAAACACAAGTTAGGTTGGCCTAACGCAAAATGTCAGGAAAAACTTAACTTTTATCTGGACTACTTTATCGTGAAAATACTGAAAACATAAAGTATGTGACAAGCATACATACCCTTCGGTATTTATTGCACCACTCTGTTTTAGATATCGTAGTTTATCACGTACGAATTTCAGAAACTCTCTCACCTATATTTATTTATTTATTTTTTTTTTTTAAGTCATTTTAGCTTTTGGCACCCGGACTGTGTAATCGAAAACGACGAACAATGAAGAAAAAATAAAAATAAAAGAATAAAAACTATACCCGAGAAAAAAATATTCGACATAATAAAACTACCCTCGTTTTTTTTTCTGCAGAAAGTTGGTTGGTAAAATGATGATAAAATGAACATAAATAGATGAACAATAAAAACAAGGGCGGGAAATTATAATAATAATAATAAAGAGAAAAATATCTACTCCGCTATTGTATAGTACAGATAGTAAAACTCTAGAAGAGGGTGGTGGTGGTGGCTTTTAGAAGGAAACACTGATACACAGTGGCCTACATTATATTACATGAGCTTGTATGCGTGCGTGTGTATTTATTGTTTTTGTTTTATTATATTTTTTATTTTCGACGACTCCGCATTGTTGTATTACAAAATGCAAATCAATGCACCATTTTCTGTACGTCTACCCTTTATTGTTTTATCGCGTTATTATCGTATCTTTTATTCTCATACGGCGCGGTGGTGGTGTTCGAATATATGCCCTTTTTAATAATTCGAAATCGTTTCTAGAGAGAATATAATTTTATCGACAATTCAAACGCCACGTGAATATGAAACAACACGACCGTTGTTCGTTGGACATTTTTTTGTATTGGATTTGTGGTATACGCCACGCAAAGGCTTGACGTATAACAACACGAAAACAAGGTGTTTGTCGGTTGTTGTACACTCTAACCGCTAAACAAGCGTGTAAAGAAAAACCTCTTAATTGGCCTGGACGACTACCTTCTTAAGTGACAAAGAATACGATCTAGCATTGCTTTATAGGATAGTCGAAACAGGTTTTCTTTTAAAAGGCTTACTTTCCCTTACAGCTCTAAAGTTATTTTACACTTGAAACAACTGACAAAGAAAAAGATCTAGCACTGGATTGAGGTTTGAAATACAATAAGTATTAAATACCCTTTTTTGTTAAATGCACCAACTTTCTCATATACTTTCACAAGTACGTAAAGTAGAAAAATGATTAAATATAAATACCTTTTATAATTATAATTAAAACTTTTTTAATTAAAGACAACGAAAACTATTATTAATACAAAAAAACGAAAGAATGACCGATCACTTAACACGTAAATCGGGCAGCGTTCCGTCCTCCACAACGATGGCACCCGAACGAACAATCATTACGTCTTGCAGGGGCGTTTTATTCTATTCCAATCTATCTGGTCAACATTTCCTGAAGGTGGTGTGTGTATGCGTATGTGTATGTGTGGGTTTGCGGTTTGCTGACAATATATTAATTTTATGTTTATAATAATAATTTAATTAAATTAGGTGTTAGCTATTATTTATGTATACAACAGTTTTTTCCCTAAAAATTTTTTTAGGATTTATCGAGAAACGTTGCACCAAATCTGTATTCAATGTACGTGCGCGCATGTGTGTGTATGTATGTATGCTTCTGTTAAGCTCTGTTCAATATCTTGTTTTTTTTTCTTGTGGCACGTGGTTTTCTGACATCTCATGATATAATTTGTTTACCGCATCGTAAAACAAATACATCATAAAATGGAAGCGCCCCGCAAAGACTACATAAATAAAAAGGATTCGTGTAGTATATAGTATACTACTGCAGGGGAGTGTAAAATCTACGAAACGATAAAAAGCAAAAAAAAAGGGGAAAATCGAAACCAGTGCGGATATACAGCATCTCGGGTGTGAAATGAAATAAATACATATATACAAGGTGTTTCAGATCTATATTTGATATATGCAATCACTTTTGTTTAGTTCAGTATACTTAACTTGAATGTTTTTGACGAGTATTAATTACTATAAAATATTGCGCTTCAATTTTATGAAAAAAATCACCTTTATTCACTTGCTACTTAAAAGTTTTTAGTTTTTTTTAATAGTAATTATAAAACGTCATTTTACGAAAGTGAATACGTTTTAAGAAGTTTCGGTGTTTAAATTTTTTTTATTAAAACAATTACTTAAAAAATATAAGTATTTTAAAATCAAAGTAGCGAGGAAAAAACCTAAAAAGATACTTCCACTATTCCATTGCTCTAAATGTTGACTACTTATATCTTAAAAATGTGTTCAATTACAATAATTTAATGATTGACATTCCCCTTTTCCCCAAAAATTATCAGCATTAATCTTATTATAAAATAAATAGTGGTAACCATTTAAAGAAATTTAAGAATTAAAAAAATCTTGTAAGTAGATCAAAATAATTTATCACAGCATTAAAGCGCAGAAGTATGGTAGTTGTTGAAAAAAAGAAAATTTCAAAAAGACTGAATAAAACAAATACTATTGCATTAATAAATTCTTCAAACAAATTAAAAAATTTGTTGTTTTCTTTTCATAACATTATAGCGCAGTACTATAATAGGTGTAGTAGCTGTTTAAAAAAAGACAATTTCAAAAACATTGAATAAAACAAATGCTATTACAACATTACATGTGTCAAATTAATTTGGAACATCCTATTTATGGAATAGTATTATCATGACGAGCGTCAGTGTTTTTGTTTATTCACGCGATACGTAATACCTATAATATTTGAGGTAAACAGAACTTAACCCGTAATTGGTACAGTGCGGTGTTATACACCGCTGCAATTTTTTAACCCTTCGTATCAATTACAATATTGATGATATTACTTGGAGGTTACGTATACCTCTGTATGGAGGTAAAATAAATATGATGAGATGAGTTTTTGAGGTTTAATTCACTATCTTAACTTGTTATTGTTGATATAAAATGTTCAGCGGTATCTCACACCGCACTGTACCATGGGCGTAACATTTTTGGTATCAAATATACTATAATATATAAATATTACTATAAATATAATATACTATTATATTATTATAATATATTACTATATATTATATTCTGTTCTTTATTTTTATTATTATATTTGAAGTTTCTTGTATTTAATTTTGTTTTCAAAGATTTAACATTTTGTTTATTCATTAAAATAAAGCATTTTAATTGGAGTTTGGTCTTAGGTTATTTATACCTAAAAAATGATTTTTCTCGTTATTTTTTTTTAAAATCTTATTCTACAGCATGTCTTCTACTATAATATGTTGGTTTTAACCTTAAAAACTGATATTAAAAAATTCTGGAATAAAATAAAGGATTCAGAAATAATTGTATTACAATTTTTTTTTAGTCACCATTCATTCATTGAAACACTAAAAAATAATTATTTTTTTGAAAAAAACAAAAATTAGAATTATTGTTTATACTATAACTATAATTAATATGATTAAAATTATATAAGAACTTAATCTAAAAAGGTCAAAATATTGTTATCAAATGGAGCGGTATGTCACACCGCACGGTACCAGTAACGTTTTTGTTTTTCACTGTACCAGTTACGGGTTAAATAGCTTAAACACCAACAAAAATAAAAACCTGCATGTTGTATGTGATCCAAAAATGTTAGATTTATATGACACTAAAACTTATATGGTTTAACCTTTCAAAAATTAATTTCTTTTTTGCTCATATAGTTATTTGAAAAAATATTTGAAAAACCATAAAAACTTTAATAAATCCATGCCTAAGTGTCAGTTTTGATAATCACACCGTTGCGGATTAATTAAGCTGTTTCGGTTCAATGCGCCTTATATAGACTATATTATTGTAAAGACGTGATAATGTGTGTAAATATTTTGTGAATGCGGAGAGGAAATCTCGACGGCGCGGCGCAGCGCGCGAGAGTTACGTCGCAGTGATGAATAATTATTCCCAGAAAAGAACACGCTATGCGCACGCGGTCGTGTGTACGTATAATATTATAATAACTGGGGAATGTGTGTGTGTGTGTGTGTGTGTGTGTGTGTGTGTGTGTGTGTGTGTGTGTGTGTGTGTGTGTGTGTGTGTGTGTGTGTGTGTGTTTGCATAAGGCAATATGCGTGTTCGTTCGAACTCAACGATGAAATACATATTTTGATGTAATGATATCCACAGGTAAAATTAATTATCCCTCAGATTTGTACTGAACAATAATAATAACAACGATAATGGTATGTACAACGGAAACGAGTCTTGTCAATATTACCATCAACATACCGTCGCGACACACACACACACACACACACACACACACACACACACACACACACACACACATACAAACACGCTTATTAGGTGCGATTTATACACGACGCGTAACTTTAACGTTCAGACATCAAAGACAGTATAATTCCAGGTGGATGTCGGGTGAATAAATAGCGGAAATCTACGCAGCTCATTGCCACATACACACATATTTATAGGTAC
Organism: Therioaphis trifolii; assembly: GCA_027580255.1. Lineage (NCBI taxonomy): Eukaryota > Metazoa > Arthropoda > Insecta > Hemiptera > Aphididae > Therioaphis > Therioaphis trifolii. Next base: position 65,980,232 of record CM050405.1, on the reverse strand, counting down.
ATGTGGTTAATTTCGGATGAGAACAATATTACATTCAGTTAAAGGCTACTGCTGCACGTTTTCATGGTACTGTTCACGTTTGTTAATTATAATAATATTTTAATAACGCGTCGAAAGTATCAGTAAATTGTATTGCAGGCGATTTGGTAGATGAATATTTTAAGAATTATTATTGTAATACTGATCGTCTTTGTATCTATAAATGTATTAAAGAAGTAGAATGAACATTTTTGGGTTAGTATAAAAAAACTGGTGTCCATTTTGGTGCGTAAGAGTGAAAAGCATTTAAAAGAAAAAAAAATAGGGTACCAAATAATGTATGTGTACCTCTAGAACGCCAAAATCCTAAATGTGCCTCTGGCCTCAACCCACGAAATTGAGTGCAGGAACTTCGGCAGCAAACATCAGGGTGAGAAAAAATATAAGCGTATAATATGATAATTATAATAAAACAAAAACGCCTCGGTACGTAAACTGCTCGCGCGTAATAAACACCCTCACGAGCATAATAATATTTCGTCCATTGTATTTAGCGTTTCCGCAACTCGCATTATTCACGCCAGCAATTTTGCCACGTATAATATTAATGTATTTCATATTTATACAATTGCGGATACTATATTGTACGCGTGTTATAGAAGATGTGCGCCAGAGCTATTTTATACGTATAAATATGCGTGCATTCGTGTGTGTGTGTGTGTGTGTGTGTGTGTGTGTGTGTGCATATGTACACAGTGCCATTAATATTATATTATTAATGGTTTATCTTCACAACGTATATGAATTATAGCAAAGCTCGCACACATACACACAATATATTGTACACACATACATAAAAAGTGTAAATTACAACTGAGATATTCACCGTCGTCGAACTTCTTTTTTTCCCCCGTCGGAGGCCTCCAAAACGAGAGCTAATCGTTTCGAGAGTACAGTGGTTGGTTCGCGACGAAGTCCTGCAAAGTGTAATGGGCGTAAAAACGATTCGACAAAATGTCTGTTTCGGCTCGATCAAAAAGTTTTAATTCTCCGAGTCTCGAGTTATCGTGAAGTTCAATACAATTATATTAATATTATTACATAGGTAAGAAAATACAGCTTGTAAAATGTTTCAAAAGTACTAATATACCTATCGAATACGCTTTTAAGAGTATTAATATGTATACTACTTATCGTCGATACATCGTCATTATAATACATTAAAATACTGAGACACTCGCAAGTTTTATTCTTAGACATAGAAGTTTCCAAGAGGTAGGGGGGTAGAGTACTGTTTTACGCGTATAAATATGCATACATAAGTGTGTATAAGAATTATAAGCAACCTATAGGAGAATACGATTCCCTCCCACCCGCGCACTCGGCCGAACATTATACAACTAAAACAAAAAGTTTTCACGAAGAAAAAATGCTCTTCTATATATTGCATAATATAGGTGGTGGGTACCTACTGCCGCAATACAAGTGTACATTATATGTTTTCGAGGTGGAAAAAAAAAGTCGATATACGCTTTTTAAAACGTATAATATGCGTACGTGGCGGAAACCGATTAAACGCCGCAGGGGCTTTTAAGTCGAAAATTTCATAACTCTGCGTGAGCGGAGCCTTTACATCACACCGCGCCGTGCCCGTGCACGTGATATATACATGGATTTACTTATACATCTATATATTATGTATAAGTTGTAACGCCCGTGTGTCGTGGAACCCGCGGAACGACGCGACCGCTCTTCGTATCTTCCGCACGACGTACCAACGGGGTGGGTGTCGACGAACCGCTAATTTACGCGCGCCCGGGAATCCGTTTATCGCACACGCCCTACCACGCACCCCCATCCATCATCGCTCCCGACAGTACCCATTGTACCTGCCACCAGCAACCGGTAATGACTTGACATTGACGCTGCTGTTGCTGCTGCTGATCGCGCGTGATTCGTCACGACAAGTCATATAGTTTGTGTTTTCGTCGTACTACCGCCTTTACAGCGCGCTCCGTGGCGCACTGAACGTAGTGCGACGTTAAGTGTTACAAGAAAGAAGAAAAAAAGTTTTCCATAGAAAAAACTCATCGCCGGCAAAAAAATTAAACGAAAGCGATTATTCATTAAACTTTTTTCGCTTTTTTTTTTTCATGCCCCGGAAGAAACCAATTAATATAATACACGGCACCGCGAAGGCCGCGCGAAGTTTGAACCCTCTGCGTGCGGTACAAACACACACACACACACACACACACAATGGATATTATACTTCTGCACACACATAATACATATCTACATACCTACAGCTGCGACATTCCGCGATCATGACGATTTATAATATTAATTCTCACGTCCGGAAATCGTCGTAAACTATTCGTGATAGATACGAATATACGACGTATTTATGACGTGTGCGTTTGCGTTGACATGCGTTGCTGTGGGGTGGAGGAGTACGGACTTCACTCTCGCGATGACAAACAGCAATGACGTATGAGAGTTCTAAAAGATTTACAAATCGATCCTAATCCTTCGGTTGACAAACGTTTGGTGCAAAAAAAAAAACAGAAAGAAAAGAAAACCACGCGAAAATCTCACGCGTTCAACGTCGCCACGAAACGTTTAAAAACAACATGATATTGTGATGCTAATCGATAAGATTTGATTTTCGACGTGTCACGTCAGAACGTTTCCAGCCATAACGTTATGGGTTGTACAAATGAAAAATTCGTTGAGAACTCGAAAATTCCGCCACCGCTGTTATCGTAACATGAGTGCCGTTCGCAGCGGTGTGTCGATCAGTTATGGTTTCGGGGAATTTTCACTCGGCGGCGTTTTTCCACGTCTCGCAGCACCGGATGAGGAAGACGACGGTTCGCCCGTTTCCGCCTGTTCCTTTTTGTTCCACCACTCTCGTGCCCGCGGTGGCTCCGGCAGGGAGGGGCTGAGGGCAAAAAGACGTGACCGCGACCGGCGGCCGGCGGCGCAGCCCGCGGGGAGGATGGAAAGATAATATAACAATGTACGACGCGCGGTCGTCGTTACGCTCGGGGCCGCGGAGTCCGCCGCATAGATAGCACACGTACAGGCGCATACGTACACACACCCACACAAACATACTTGTGTATACATATATATATATATATACAGCGTAAACGGGAGAGTGAATGAAGTGTATGCGTTTGTGTAATGAGTACGTGTATATACGCGGGCGCGCGCGTGTGTTTGAGTTTGTGTGTGTGTGTGTGTGTGTGTGTGTGTGTGTGTGTGTGTGTGTGTGTGTGTGTGTACTTGTCTGTACTCTGTCTGTGTGTTTGTATGTGTCTGTGTTCATTTATGTGAGCGCGCAATTGTGTGTGGCGGTTTTCGGCAGCGGCGGCGGCGGCGAACGGCATCGATCGCTGCGCGCGGCAGTCGAGACGCGGGCGCGGGGTGGAATGTGAGCATACGCGCGTCGCGCGCGAGGGCGGCCCGTATCGGTCATTGGAGGTCATCAGGTCGCGCGTTCGACCAAGGCCACGCGCATCACCTTCTCGGCAATTATATCACTACCACTATACACGTAACACACACACACACACACACACACACACACACACACACACACACACACACACACACACACACACACACATACTACAAATGCCACTACACACACACACACACACACACACACCGGTATACGTGGCTACTAATGTACAAATTACACGTTACTCGCTAATAATAATTACTATACATACACACACACTAACCCACTATCTTTTCCTTGCCACCCTGAGTTTGCCTTCACTACGTTCCGCTGTGCTACACTCGCCACGCTCCGCTACGCACCGCGTACAACTACCCCATGAGCTCTTCTTCGTGCTTCACACCATACATCGTATACTGTCCCTGTGCCTCACACGTGCGCGCATCTCTTTCTCTCGCTTCGCCACAATACGTCACCGAAACTAATATAATAATATAATTAACACGTTGTAAATACACCGAAGGTGTCACGGCCCCCCTCTGAGCCACTTGTTCCCCCCCCCCCCGGGTGCTCGTCGTCGTGTAGCGCTTGCGGGAAATTTACCCCATATCTTTCTGAAAGCACTAGACGAACCTCTCCCTCCCTACTTTCTAAGCCGACGATGGTCTCGATCGTTGATATAGCCTAAAGTATACACCGGGACAAGAGCGATGCGGCATGACGTCTATAACACCCACTCCAACACGACTACGTGACGCGACGAATAAAAACTTGACGTCACGCTAATTCTCGCGTTCTCCCCCTCCCTATTCGGCTTTAGTTGTTTCGTAGACTTCACCGTGACATTTACCCGACAAGGAGTCGTCACGACTACCCCTCACCTATGTATATACGTAACGACAAGTTCACGGCAGCTCTTGTTCTACCGGATCTACGAAGAGCCCACGATCGTGATCAACTACAGCCACGTAAATGACGGCCGGGTATCAAGCTTAGTTGTATGGGGGGGGGGCGCTTTTGGCGTTGCTGTATCATCATCTGGACTCGCACGTAAGATTTTGACGAGATTCTTGCGAAACGTCGTCGCGAATTTCGGGTGAAAATATTTAGATTTCGGGCAACTAAGGAGAATCAACCGGAAGGAAACGCTATGTCGCGAATTCGTACTCACGGCCCGCCAATAAAATGAATCCGTTCCCAGGATCGTATAACATCGTAATGATAATAATATGTATTATTTTATAAGATCGTACAAATAAAAGCATTAAAATTATAAAAAAATTATAAAATTATAAAAATTATAAAATCGGAGTTACGAATCGAATATAGACGTAATCACTTTGAGTACAATGCAATACATTTAAAATACATTCACAATAAATATATATATGGCCATTCAACATAATATTAACAGTGTATTATTAATATTATATTAAAATAGTTTAATAATCAAATTCTCGTTATTTGTTAAATATTATACGTTATATACTTACGGAGGACGAAGTGTAATGCGTACAAGACTTCTGGAGTTGCCGCGGTGTACTTTCGGGCCGTGCGCTTGTCGGAAAATTGAAAAAAGTTTTTTTTTATAACGTATAATGTACGATTAAATTATCAAAGCTCGTCTGTTCCACGGTTCGTTATGGGCTGTGGCGTTATTGGTTTAATATGGTAATTGAACAAATATTTTGTTATATAACGCGAACGACGACAGCGGCGGGGAGCAGGTGTGTTGCACAGGTGCCGTGCAGCAGCGACGACGTGTACCGCACGAGTGTGGTGTGTGTCTGCTTGAGCGTGCGTGCGACGTGAACGCACAAAGGTTTTTTTATTACTATTATTATTATTATTTTCTTTTTTTTATTTTTTATTATTTTTTTTTTTTTTTATACAATATATATATTTATTTCTTCTTTATTCTACTGTCCTATGTCATATGTTATGTAGGTTAGACGACGATCACCGTGTACGACGGGTGTGTATGTGTGTGTGTGTGTGTGTGTGTGTAAGTCGTATGTATATTATTATAATATGTCGCGTATACAACAGTGCACGCGCGACGGCGGCGGTGGAGACGGGCCGCCCGGTGTCGAGAGGTGGCGGAAGAGGGATTCGCCGGCTAGCGAGGAGAATAGACGCGGAGACGGTCGCGGCGCGCTGTCTGGTCTGGTGACGGTCCGGCGGCGGTGGCTGTGACGGCTGTGGCGGCGGCGGCGGCGGTGGCGGCGGTCTCCGATGTGGTGGTCGTTTTCGTCCGCGGAAAAGCAGGGTCGTCGGTGACGGTGGCCGACGAGCGTATGACGGCGGGCTTGAGCGACTCTTTACGCGACGCGCACGTTGTCGTCCGCACGGCGGCGGCGCACGGCGCAAACGCCGGTCGACCGGGTATATACGCACATACACGTACACGATTTATATAAAAGTATACAGGGAAGTGTGCGCGCGTGTGTGTTTTGTATATGTATACGCATATATATATATGTGTATATAGTTTGGCACGCTGTACATATATAGGTAGACACTGGTGTGTATATATATATATATATATATATATATACACAGGAGTATCGGAATTGAAAAAAGCGGAGGCGTAAATGGAGGAGGAGGAGGGGAAAGGATGTGCGCGAGGCGTGGGTGGTGGAAGGAGGGTGGAAACTTGCGCGTACATTATGTATATATGTATATAATTTATATATATATATACCTCAGTACATGTACAGATATGTATATAAAAGCTACGGCAGCGCCGGCGCCCCCGACACTCCCTGGTGGCGGCGGCGGCGGCAGTGGCGGCGACGACGACGACGGCGGCGGCGTCGCGGCTCCGAACAGTGCGCCGCGGCGATTCGCGCGAGTCCGCCCTCGTCGCGCGCATAATCGGCACGAAACCCCGCGTGTCTTCGTCCCCTACCGCTCCGCCGTACCGCCCCGCGATCGTGCGCGTCCGCCGCCGTTCCTACCGACTGCACGACGTATCGCCGCTCCCCGCATACCGATCCCCCGGAGGTCTCTTGCTTGACAGCCGGTCATGGGCAGCGTTCGTCGTTGTCGTACCTGTGCTGCTGCCGCTATATTGCCGCCCACCGCGTACGTAGTCGCGTACGTCGCACACTGCGGTATACGCGCGCGGTCCGGCTCGACCGGGTCTGATTTCAGAAAACATAATTATTACGACAGCGCCGCCGGCGAGAAAACGAAAAAGATTCTGTTTGGTTTTCACTCTTCATCGAGTACCACAGTCACCAATAACCACCGTGTTTTATTGTCTTCCCCCGAGTGTAAATGACCTTTGCGATTACAATGAACATTACGCTTGTTCATTACACAGCTCTGCTCATTGAATATTTATATTTCGACACTGCAAATAAACAAAGGTCTTGTTTTTACGTTATCTAAAACACGCTCTACTACGCAACGTATGCTTTTACCGTTTGTTTGTTTCCCCAAATAAATAAACACGTTTATCACGTTATTTCAGGACGCGACGTACCTACGAGGTGATCTTGTATTTCTTTCATCTGGGTGTATGAAAAGTCGGAGACGGATCTGTTATTTTTGTGCGCGAAAATATCGGCAAAAGCAATCCGTTCAGGGGAGGGGGGAGGGGCAAAAGTACGCTAGTGCTTAATACTACATATCGTTGGCGGCCGCTCTTTTCCGTCTCGTTATGGGTGCGCGTGCAGGCGAGAAAAAAACAAAAAACTTATGAAAAGAAGTAACAATGGAAAACAGTCGCGTGTTTGTGTGTTCGCAGTCTGCTATTCGTAATCGGCTTATATTCGACCGCCGAAGAGCAGCGCGCGCGTATAATACAACCCCGTCGCCGCCGCGCCGTCGTCGGATTGTGCCACCACGACGTCGATGGCGACGGCAGGCCTTTTCGCTGCAGCGTGTAGGCATACTTATACACACAGATACGATTTGTATTATAAATTACGATGTGCTTGTTATTATATTGTGATGGAGTGTATATAACGACGATCGTTAAAAACAGATTAGTCACTGAATAAAAATAACCGCTGCATTGACGTATTATAAACAAAGCGTGACACGCGTACACACACACACATACACACACACACTGACACACATACACATCCATGAAATTGATACGAACACGAGTGTATACACGCACATCAAAATTAATTTTGTTAAAAAAAATTAGTTGAACATTTTTTGTTGATCCGAATTATTTATAGTTTTTCTATAAATTATGATCGACTTGACTACACAATGTTATTCATATGACTAATTCAGTTTTAATGATGTAACGTCGAAACACGTTTTTTTTGCGACTTTCGCGATTTATGCGAGTCAGTGATATAAAATCTACGGATTCTTTTTTACTGTTTGAGTTATGCGATTTATTGGTCACAATACGACGTGGTCATACCTAACTTTTATTATTATTTTTTTTTTAATCAATATAATAAACTCACCAATATTAACGTGATTTTTTTGTTCGAGTTACGCGGATAAAAGTTTCCGTTCTACAAATCATGATTGAGTCATTAAACGTTTTAAATCATTACCACGTGTTTAACAAAATTTTGACCCGTTAGCTGTTCAATAAATAAATGTGAAACATTTGCATTTTAATGGCCAATTCATAACTAGTTACTTTTACTATGATTAACGAGTTATTAACTCTGCTTGGAAAATACTTAAAAATGAACATACCAAGATTTTTAAAACAACATAGAACCTTACTTTTGTAGATAACTACTAACTAGAACTAAAAAGTCCCATTTTTCGTAATCCGGTGGCATTTGTACATGTTAAATCCGACAGAGTTCTTAACTTGGCTTGTAACTATAACATTATTCATTTTTAAATGTCTAAGATTTTATCAGACATCAATTTAAAAATAACCCAAACTTATCTCCGCTAAAGACATCGTCAGGAGAGTATTTTTTAAAAAGTTTCGGCAAAATGTTTCACTCTATGCAGCGATAGCAGCGTCATTAAAACATTAGACTCTACTTTCCCACAAATTTGTCGATATACATACAACAAAATGTCCCTTAATGAATCTATCAATCCAGCCAGGAGTTCCTCAGGAACCATTTCAGCAGGGAAGTGACTTAAAAATAAATTATAATAGATAAAACGATAATTGATTAATTATTTTAATTTCACAAAGATATTTTTTTATTCATACAATTTTTTTAAAACTCATTATGATTTCTGCCATGTTTGATTTTCTTTCATTTACGAGTACAACTATACCGATCACTGTATCTGATTTTAAATTTGACTTCTGTTAGACAGAAATGTTCGTAGTGCCAATGCAGATAAATCAATTTATTTTTCTGAAATTTATTTTTGATTTTTGATTTCTTTTTTTTTTTGTCACTGTTTTCATCTTACATTTTTTAAATGTTCAAGTTTTACGTGGTTTAAAGAGCTTTTCATTTTATTTCATGACAATATCATAGTAAATTGTAATTCATTATTTAACTCAACAAAATCATAGAAAAAGAGAATAACATAAATGTACACTTTAATTATAGTCAGTGATAGACCATGAAGTCTTATTTTGAATCATTTTACAATAACAAGTGATAATTGTATACAATTTATATCATATATACAATTTTGCGATTTTTATAAGCAATGTATTTGTTTAAATACGTATGCTAATATTATGAACGAATAGAACGAATCATACGGACTCGATGACAAGTTAAATGTTTTCAAAATCAATGGACACGTGAAAATGAGTGTATTAAGCGGAAAATTGCATTCAGCGAGTTTGACTGTACATAGTCGCACTCACTATCTCGCACGAAATATCGACTCTTGTGTAAAAATTCATCGTACGTTCGAGCTTTCGCAGTATATTAGTTATTTTATTTCTCTTCGACTATTCACCACCCTCGCTATATACATAACATTAAAATAGAGTAGGTAATTAATCGGATATTCACGTGACACGCTACAATGGCATAATACAAAGGCATGATAGACATTTTACGGCATCGATTTCAAATAAACGTTTCGAAAACGACCTCGCAATTTAAATGTGATAATTATCACTTGCGTCACATAACGAACGTTCGTGTTATGATTTCGCAATGCATCCCCCATCCGTTTTCAAATATTTTTAGTGAAAAACTAGCTCGGAAACTTTTAAACGACTGCGGCGGCGACGTAGCACTAGTCTTTTATAACAACGACTGACTGGCTGTTTAACTTGTTTCTATTTTTGTTATTATTTTTTGACGTTAACGGTCGACAAACTTCGCGGAAACTATAGACCACGGTCGAGTAATTTGTTTGAGTACTCGATCGAAATTCGACAGAAGTTCGAAAAATTGACTGCACGACTTCGACCAGCCTTGACACGCGCGCGCACTCACACACAAACACACTCACATGCAACACACACACAAACACACACACACACACACACACACACACACACACACACACACACACACACACACACACACACACACACACACATACACACACATATACACACACACACACACACGCCGGTTCGGCGAAATCGTTACGTTATTACTAGATATACCATTATTATTTGTTTGACTACGTATAGGTATATTACGGTCACGTCACTTACCGTCAGTCAACGGGATCAAAAGCGTCTCGGCCACGTCGTTCTTTGCGACCGACACCGACCGCGACAGTTTTTCGGTCACTTTAGCTGCTCCACCGCTAGCGGCCTTGGCTACACCGTCGACGGCGGTCACTACGTCTTTGCTGGGGTTACAACCCATGTCGGCGGTCGGCCGCGCACATCGGTCCCACGACGACCGCACCACCGTCCGCGCGGCGATACGACCTGCCCGCCGCTCGAACTCTTTCACGGCACCGCATCCAAAGCCAACCACTCGCTATTGTAGATCACCGTGATCCTTTTAGGATATGAACGCACGAAACACGTGACGACACGACGTCGTCCGATCACGTTGCACAAAACTTGTCGATCACACGTCTAATTGTTATTGTTGATATCATTATTATTATTATTATTATTATCAACGTCACATGTTATCCCGTTGTTATTACGACGACGTTTCATTATCATTACTATTATCATTTTTGCTATCGTCAGGTACCGGCGGTGCACTCGGTTTTTCGTGTACGGCTGTCGGCGTGCACTCGCGCGGTATCGCGGTGCGACGACGTCGGTGAAAAACAACCGCAAACGCGCGGCGGGCGACGCGTGCACCCGTGTACCGGCGGAACAATACTTTGTCTATATATTAACCTGTGTACGTGTACGATATGATTTTGGTTGACAGGGTTGACGACGACACGGGGAAAAGCGACGAGAACGACAGAAACACAAAGAGAGAGAGAGAAAAAGAAAGAGAGTGAGTGAGAGAGAGAGAGATAGAGAAAGAGAAAAGAGAAAAAATAAATACCGAAATGCCGCCGCGGCCGTTACTATCCGCACACTACTATGCTATGTGATATATTAGCTCGGCAGGTAGGTACCACCGGCGGCGTGCCTTATGTTTTAGGGTCGCGTTCTGTGCTGCACGGCCCGAGACCCGCTCCGCCTAGCTCGTTTACGTTCGCTCTCTCTATATACGTATAAACGTACACACCAGTTACACTTCGCCCCCGTCTTTTTTTACGAGGGGGGAAATAAAAAAAAAAAATAAAAAAATAAAAACGCAAGTCGTCTAGGACGGCCGACCGTCATTTATTATATATACGCGGGTAGGTCGGTGGTATACATGTGTATTAAGCGGTCGGTTGCCAATGGTAACGACAACAACAGTAGTCACGGTGGCACACATAATATTATACATGCACAAATACCTGTGTTATAAACGCATAAGCGTTTTCATACTATATATAGGTTTATACGTGTATATGAACGGCGAACACGAAATTAAATGAGGGGACGAGGTCGGGGTGAGCTCGGTGGACATTAAGAACACAGTGTAAGGACCTCGCGTGAGCGTGTGTGTGAGTGTGTACACAGGGGGACACGGGGGGAGGGGGGGTCAGCCACCGCCCATCAGTCACGTCGGTGAATAGCCGCTGGATACCACCGTCACGTTTTATTCGTCTAGATCACGCATAGGTATTGCCATGGTATACAAATACATACTAAACATACACATACACGCGCAGGCGCGCGCTTGGAAATCACGCATTCGTGTTATGGGGGGCAACGTCATTTCGGTTTTAATTCGAAAGTCTGCACCGTAACCATGTCTACATCTCGTGGTGTACACGAGCATTCGTACATATAGTTGTGTGCATACGTCTCTTGACTCGGGAAGACCACCGGCCCGGCCGAGTCGTGCACAGGCTTACATTTTGAAATTCGCCTAATTCAGTACTTTGTTCTATTAATCTCGTCCTGATAGAAGCGATTGAATAGATTGAAGCAAATCACACAGTAAAAAACAAAATTAAATCGATTGTATTATTTAAAGTAATTATAAGTCACAGGTCAAAAGCAGCCAGGTTTAAAGGTGACGTACCCTCACTTTAAAACAGGCATGTCAAACACGCGGCCCGCGGGCGCATGCGGCCCTCGGCTCATTTTCTTGTGGCCCGCGGCTACCAATAATAATGGAAAAATAAAAAAATAAAATATTAATAACGTGTCACAATTATTTTATTCTTAGGGTATGGTTCGTTTGTTATGAATTGTTATACTGTTTTCTGTTCTGATCTTTCTAATCTACAATTTCGTGCCAGTACGATATGTAGAACTCGTAAATTTGCTTGTAAAATCAATTCTATGTCGAGTAGTATAAATAATTAATATGATTTATTTAAATGTTTAGCTTTTAAACTTTTTTAATTTAATTGTATCTACTGTATTTGTAAACGTAAAGAATAAAATTGAAAAATTAGTCTATAATATATTTGTTTTTTTGTTAAATTTTTATGTGCGGCCCGCATTGTAAACTTTTTCAATAAATTTGGCCCACTTGATACTTTGAGTTTGACACGCCTGTTTTAAAATATTTATGACAATTAATCGTACAGTAGAACCTCATTAGTCCCGGCGAATTCAGACCTAGTGTCGTCCGGATAACTGGAAGTCTTTCAAGAATATCTTCTTAAATGACTTAGATATTTTATAGCGATTTTACATTTAACTATTACGATTATGTGGTCTTAAATTAAAGCTGTGAGCAAACAAAGAGCGATTGTAACAAACAATAATTGTGTACAGTGGCGCTCAGACGGATTACCACGTAATACAACTGCATGTATTTTTAATAGGGAATGTATTAGGTTACTGGTATTACAGAAAATATGTGAATTATAATAGTTGATTACTTTAGAATACAGCTAGTGATTTAGAAATTTATTAAAAAACAAGGGGATTGTGGGTAGGAAACTTTTGTCAACTGCATGTGCTCTCAAAATACTCTCTATATTCCACTACACTGATTGCGTTAACTGGTACAAGAAAGAAGTGAATGTATAGACGAACGACTAATTATTTTTATTATTAAAACGTATTATTATTAATTATATTATTAAACTAAGCAGTGATGGATCCAATGAGGGTAGAAAAATACTGAGGTAGTGTAGGAGAGTAATAAGTAATGTATTAGCAGGTATTAGTGTACTATCCCAATGAACAAAACTAAATTTAGAATTGGATATATTTTCATTAACCCTCTTGAATAAATGTTGGACTGAGACTAAGGTTAGGTTAGGTTACAATAATACAAAAATCGTTTTTGCCTATATCCTTATTTTATAGATTAATAATTGTATTCCGAAAATTTCACTTCAATCAACTAAGTTCATAAAAATTGATTTTATGTGCTATTGATGGAATTACCACGTTGGCCGGACTATTGTTAATGTACTATTGTTTCTGTGTTCATAAATAAAACAATGATTGGACCAAACCGAAGAGGATTTAAAAAAAATATTTCATGCGTTTTAAATAACGCCATTTCCAAACAACAATAAATTATTTGTCTCTTGAGTGTCACCGAGTACTACTGCGGTTTTTATAATAACTCGTGTATGATAATTTTAGACATCGAGTAGTTGTTACTGTCGACTGTACTCGTGAAAAAACGTTGTCGTTCATTAAGACTACAACACATAAGTCATAGGCGGTAGTGTAAGGATGCATTTTGAAAATTGTTGACTGGGCGCTTTTGACGTATTTCGCCTAACGTCCGAGACGAGTGTTCGCGTACAAAATGCACGTGTACTACACCCCGGCCGAGATTACATTTTGTTAACACGTCGTGTTTTTGTTTCGGAGCGCTCGCGATACCAACGCGAAACGTTCGTTTCGGGCCACTTAGGACGAGCGAAAACGTGGGGTTTATCGTAAATGTATGATATGGACGTACCGCCGCTCCATAAGGCTGTATTTATACATATATGTATAATAGGTATTCGCGCGTAAAATATTCCGCACTAGACCGTGTAACTATTATATGTACTACTACACCAGCAGTATTATAGCTACAGGTGCATAGTATACTACTGCGTTTTGAGCGTGTTATTAATTTATTATTAATAAATTCCTTTTAAAGGCTAAGCACTTTCGAGCTCTCTCGCCAATCCCTCATCTAGGCCTGCTGCAGTCACGACCTCAGACCGGGCGTCTCCCTCCTCTCTAGGTGTCCACCTCACACAGGGCACTAGACGACGATATACACCCAGTAAATGCGTCGTAATGAGAGAATAAAATTTATGAGTTTAACAATATAGCGCGCACAGGAGCATGGATAGTGCACTCACGCATCTGGGATTACATCGACGGCGTATAGGTGAGTGAGACGGAGAGAGTGAGTGAGTTGACGAAGAGGGTGATGGCGGTAGGGAGTGGTTACGGAGAGCGGTAACGTATATGAAACCGTGGCGCTGAAGACGTCTTGCCGCGGTGGCGCGTGACCTATTGCCGCGCGAGAGTAAATCTACGAGTGCGATATTACGCACACATGATGCTTATTACTTATTATTATTATTACTACACTTTTTCTACCAACAAAACATATACATATATTATCACCGTGCTGTTTCACGCCACGGATCGCGTGGCCCAACTGTTCTCGAGTGTCGCGTCTCAAAAGTATACAATGCATATGCATGTGTGTATTAAAATATATCCGTATAAGTACAAACAAAATAAATGTACTGTGTATAATATATAGTGTGTATCACGTCTTTGAGTGTGTGTGTGTGTGTGTGTGTGTGTGTGTGTGTGTGTGTGTGTATGTGTGTGGTGCATATTATATAGGTGTACTGTTTCTCTGGGACGATGTGTATATGTAATGCCTCCACATATATAGGAGAGAAAAAACGAATAGAGTTTATCAAGTACTTACTTCACGGTGCAAAGACATGTGTGGAATATAATACACACACACACACACACACACGTATAATATATGTGTATAAGTAAAGTACATTTCAAAGCATCAAGCTTCGCATGTGATTTGGTAACGTATATACATACCGGGAGTGCGGGCGTGGGTGTGTAAGTTTGTAAAGACGTCATCGCGTCGAGTTCTATGCTACCCGATGCCAATAATGTGTTCCGGCGTATTATGTAGGGGCCGGGCGCGGCTTTTTGTTTTCGCCCTGTTCTAAAAACGATGCCAGCGACGATGAGTATTGCAGATAATAGTGTAGTGTAATAATAATAACAACACCGCATGCCGGGTTCGGCCCTCGTTCGTTGATTATTATTATTATTATCATTATTATTACATTTATTTTGGCCTCAGCTTTCGATGCTACCTGTAAACTTACAGGCTCATTAGGCGTGAAACTAGACATCGCGATTTGGCCGAGAGCCCAAGTCAAGTGGTTCTATATTCAAGAGACAAAATCTGAAGGAGTGTTTCAAATATAAATAATAAAATTCATCGATGACGGTGTAAACTATTATTTTACATATTATCACTCTAAGTTTCGAAATCCAAAGCAATATGTTTTCTTACAGTACATTAAAAAAAAATCGTTTATCTCGGCACTTTTGTGATTTCCTACAAATTAAAAACCTTATTGAAATAAAAAAAAATTAAGAACTCAATATTGTCTTGAGATGACTAGATATCTTTATAATAATGAATTTAATGAATTACATTTTGTAGATTCTTAAAGTTTTGTGTTTACATTCTATTTTTAAAAAACCGTAAAAAATTTCAAGATGATTTTAAAAAGGTCATTATTTTATTATCATTATTTATGTCATAATAGTTACTATAATTACTAGTTATAGAATAACCAAAGCTGATAGAAAAAATGATCTGATTTAAGAACACGTTTTCGACGTGAGTCTATAGCTTTTAAAACATTACTTGTATACTAAAATGTGCATATCATGTCCAGAACTAAAAAACTAATTGAAATCTATTTCACAAAAAATAAAAGGTTTTCCCTCTTTAAAAGAAAGTAAATTTAAAAGCTTTAATTTTGGGAATGCCAATTTATTACTCAAGCTGGTCTTTTGCTGTTCCGCTTCACCAAACTAACACTTACTAACCTCACAAAGAAAATTGCATTATTGTATACTTATACTGTATATGGAACATTTTTTTTTCAAATAGTTCATTCTCTAACTTCTCAATGTACTCTCGTATTTTACGTCAAGGTTATAATTAGAAATTATAATGGTAAAATTTAATCACTTAGATAGTACATTTGATTGTAAATCATCGTTAGAAAACATATTTATTCTTTTGTATATAGTTGCAAGTATTGTACACTTCGATACAAATCAAATGTTTAAAATTGTGTTACAGTCTCAGTTTTACGTTTCTTTATGTTACTATGAGAAATGATCTTTTTTTTTTGACCTATCAAATTTAGTAGTACCTCTCCAAAATGAACTAAATTCATTCACTAAAGTCTTCTTATAACAACATAAAATTAACACAGTTATTATTATTTTATTTCTTTTAACGTGAGCAATTTTAGTGTTTCATTATGATTGTAGTAATTTATAATACTTACGTGGTAACTATATCCTAATTTAACCTTCAATAATGTATTATATTAAGACACTTATACATTGCACGAGAATGTATTTTATCGGATTAAGAGTAAATCCGGATTAAACTATTTGGGGACGGGGGCCATCGCGACACATCTGACATTCATGCCTGAATATTTATTAACTTATTTTACTGGATTGTGCGTCGATGAATGACTTAAAAAC
Source organism: Therioaphis trifolii (assembly GCA_027580255.1). Classification (NCBI taxonomy): domain Eukaryota; kingdom Metazoa; phylum Arthropoda; class Insecta; order Hemiptera; family Aphididae; genus Therioaphis; species Therioaphis trifolii. The sequence continues at coordinate 65,963,637 of CM050405.1, read as the reverse complement.
AAAAACTTTGACTGTTTGCTGTACAGATTCGTATTTATAATGAATACGATAGATGTTTAATTTATATATATATAAATTATATAGCTTAAATATATATATATATATATATATATATATATATATATATATATATATATAGCTTAAATTCCTTGACGGGTCAAGCGGGTTACAATAACATTTAATCATTTTCAGTACAACTAATCATATTATAGCATATAGCCAATGAATTAATGACATTAAAAGCCAGAGTAAATGTATTTCTGCCTGATAAATAGTTGCTTCAAACAATTTTAACGTTTGAGTAATCTTTTCAAGCCGAAAATTCCGAATAATGATTATATAAATCTGTTTTATACTACATTTAAAGTATAATAAAGACATTAATAACAAAAAATCTAATTATTGTATGTTTCTAAGGTTTTTAATTTGAAACGAAGTCAACATTTTTTTCGGCATTCTTCTAAACTACAAAGATATGACGTATTGTGTAATGTACACCTATTATGGTTAAGTATTAACCTATTTTTTTCATGTAAAAACCAGACCTAATTAAAAACTTGGAGCCAAATAGTCTTAATCGCTACCCGGATTGGATTGAGTATTATCGTGATAAATTATCGTTTTTGTAATTCACCCATCTTTACGAACTATCGATAACCTTTTTTCTGCAAGAACCGTGAGCTCTAAGTGGGGATTAAATTGGCATTATTTCCTCCTCGGTCTATATTCTATATTGCTACCTATCTATATATAGCATATCGATTAATTTCTTCGGTAAAAAAAAGGAATAAAACCATTTAGGTTTTTGTTATTTTGTTATTTTGGTATGTGAAATTATTTAATAAAATCAATCTGGAAACGTGTAAAAAATTGCCAGAGATTAAATTTCTCAATTTGATTTAATTCGATAAAAAAAAAGTCGTAAGTATAGTTTAGTAAGGGCAATGAATAGAGTTACGCATTTACTTTAGAGTTTTCACTCGTTACAATGTGTATGAGAAGTATTATTATTATTTCAATAATTTATCATTTATGTATCTATAGTTTATTGATATATTATAATAATATTGTACACGGTACATTTATTTTCATCAATACCGTTTATCTTTAAATGATGTAAGCTAGGTGTGGTAAGTCGTGATCTAAATTCAGTACAGTATAGTCGTTTTGTGTTTTCTTTTACATAATCTGCACTCAAGTATAAGACACTGCGGATTGCACCATCGAGGATTTATCTGAGTCCTATGATTTTACTTTAGGACGGCATTAATATGTGTTCAGCCTTTTACCCCAACGAAAATATGCATGGTTTTCATTTTCCTTCACAGTGTTCGTTGATAACTGTTGGTCCTGCATAAAGCACACATATACATAAATGTACCTGTATAACTATCACTATAATTATCCAGAACCTGAAAACATACATTCTATACCGTAGGGTGATTCACTCCAACGCTCGTTTTCGATAATCACCGTCGAAAACGCGTGAGCTATTCAAACGCACTTGATAATATTGTATACAAATATATCCCTAAACGAGCGCAACTTGATTTACAAACAGGAAAAAAAAATAAACGTAAATTGTTTTTTGTGACTGCTTATAACGATAAATAACAAAAATGAAAACTAAGCATTTCATATATTATGAATCGGAATTATTCGAACGTCTAAGGGTCTGTACAACTGGAATATTTGAAAATAGAACTAGATATAGTTTCTAACAAATAAATAGTACTTAGTTCTCATTTCTAAAATAAAAATTAATAAATTATTACAAAAAATAGTAATAATATCAGTAAAACAATTATTTTTTCGTTAATTTAAATGTAATTCAGTGTGTATATTAAATTGTACATAAATACAATTTAAATTCATGCATTATTCAAGGTTCAATAATTGAATTATTGCATTGTGTAAATCTTTGTAAGACATCAGGTATAGTGTACATAATGTAAATATGTATACAACATGAGCAGGGGCGGATAGGCTAAATTAATATTACCGGGCAATGTACGGAAAGAGGGCCAAAAAAATAAATAAATAAATAAATGAAACAAATTGTTACCATACAAATGTAATACATTTTTATAGTTATAAACTTATAAATGTTATCAGTGTTATCAGGATTTATCAACTACAAAGTCTTAAATTTTAATGCTGAATACTATTCAATATTGAAGCACTTTTACGAGGAGATCACTTGTGGTTGAAATTGTGTTTATTATGTCATTATTATCGAGATTCATTAGAATTCCATTTCAATGTCTCGCCATCTACCAAGAGTTTAATTGTAGACCACCGAAAAACCGGGTCTCTGTAAATTGCGTCCCATTTCAAATTTTTTATGTAAATTGCGGCCCGGGTATATTTTATACATACGTAAATTGCGGCCCAGGTATATTTTATACATATGTAAATTGCGGCCCGGGTATATTTTATATATACGTAAATTGCGGCCCGGGTATAATTTTGTATATATGCCTATCTAACTATTTCTTATTAATATGAAAATTACGTCTAAGCCTTTTTTCCACAAAACCAATATTTTCCTTCCCATTTTTCAGACTTAGGACTATAACTATAACAGACTTATAACTATCCATACAAATATTATTATCATCAAATTTCAAAAAATACTTACACGTTTTAACTGTGCAACACCAACGTTGAATATCATTGTTAAGAAATTTATGAAAACGAAATTTGAAACCATCGACTATTTTCAACGTTTTATTCCTTTCACTTTTCATAACGTCCATTTTTATTAGATTAAAAAAAAATACTATAAACTGTAGAGCAACCACAGATATATAAAACAACTAGATAGCCGACTCAACGAATAAAATTGAAGTCTAGAATCCATATGCGAACAGGGCAAAATATGATTGATTAATCCATGACATTTTATATTATTCCATGAAATATAATTTGTCTGTGATTGAAACCAAAGATATAATATAAAAATGTTGTTTTATACCTATATCAGTTATCTTTTTATATGGATTCGGATTGAAACACAATTTTTCGATTATAATTTATAAACTATAAACTATAAAGTGCAATTCAAGTAATTCAACATCATGGTGGTTTCTTGTTCTGTGTCTGGTTGTGTCAATAGGAGACTGAAAGGAAGCAAAGTTCATTTTTTTTTGGTAAGTTCCCGGGACGCAATTTACGTATGTTTTAAAACTACTCGGGCCGCAATTTACGTATGTTTTAAAAGTACGCGGGCCGCAATTCACATAGTATATGACCATGACCGTACTTATAGGGACGCAATTTACCGACTCCGGAAAAACCGCTCGGTGAGAAATCTATAGTATTTATAATCAATGGTATTACGTTCTATTGATATTTTTAGTAGGTATTTAGCTTATTTTTCACTATCTACGAATATAAAATTATTATTTATTAGGTATAATAAGTTACAAAATATTAGTTCGGCCCGTGTGGCTGTGTATATTTAAAAGTATTGAGTAGCTACTATATCGAACTCTGTAATTATAATTGTGTATCAAATAAAAGCATACAGAGAGCCGGGCCTACCGGGATTTGCCCGGTATCCCGGTGGGCCTATCCGCCCCCGAACATGAGTGATAATTTGTTGGTAGAAGGTTTCTCTAAATATTCATCTATAACAATATGTTTTATTGTTATTATTATTAGCAAGCAATATTTAAAAAAATAATACATCTCTTATAACTTGAACATTTTAATAACTAACTATATCTATTTGAATATTCAAATATCAATGTTAGAAATATTTCAGTATGCAGGTACAAATTCGATTATTCTAATAGGAATTAGGTTACACTTCACATTCTATACAGCGTTTGTGTGCTTCAAAATTATTTTCAGGCATATTTGAGATTACTGTTAAATGATTGGCGAGTATAAACGTTTCGAATCGGTTAAAACTCTCCCAACACGTAAAATATTTTCGAGAAAATCATCAGAAACGATCGGTACCAGTGGCGCCCAACCCTATAAGGAGCATTTGCCCCCCCCCCAAGCCACCCATAGTAATACACTAACACCCAAAATACCAAATTTTATCAATAGAATATTGAAAAATATTTTCACTTATCATACTATATAATATATTGTTGGAGCGTCGTCGTTAGGTTAGGTTAGCATTGGTCGTATTTATCGTATTTTCGCTCTTGCCCCACACCCCAAATTATTTCTGGATACGCCACTGATAAAATGTATAAAATAATATAATTTTGAGTTTGTGAGGTGTTGGGTGGGTGGGTAAAATTATTTCTTGCTACACCTAAAAAATATGTCTTGGGCGCCACTGATCGGTACAATGACTAAAGCAGAACGTATAACGTATTATATTGCACGAGTGCGCCTGTTATGTCATTTGCGATTGATTGGTTTGTAGTTTTGAAAAGTTTAACGGCGGCTGGCCAACGGGTCTGTATAATATGTTTGATTGATTGTATTTTAATAAAGCAAACACTTCTGAAAACGTCTACAGTCACGTAATTCATTTCGGTTGAAAAATATATAATAATAACGATAGATCCAAAGAATTTTGTATGAAGAAAAAGTAAACAAGTAATAATAATAAAAAATATAGTAGACACTGAACTGGTAATTGTGAGTGTATTGACACAAACCGTATTGACTATTGACCTATCGAACAACCTCTGATTTGGACGGGCTGCCAGCCAACCGTTAGCTATTTCTGTAACGAATACGTTGAGTAGTGATGATGTATAATGTATAAAATATATTTAGAAACGGGACTCGGAACATTTTATACTTTTACAGAATACTTTTTCAGGAGTGCAAACTAAGAAGAAAAAACAAATTATTACAATCGTTTTTTTAGTATGCTAATGGTAAATTGAATTTTTCTTTCAGAAATAGTTTTTGTCAACATTAATTTAAATCCCTAAGGAATGTTACGTAACGCAATAAACATAAAATATCTTTGTAAATACGCTAAAATCGTTGAGTATATTATGTAAGACATAATCGTATATAGTACACGCATTGACCTGACCGAAGTAATTCGTCCACCATTGATGGCTTTTTCGTGTTTCACTGCTGAAATTAAATGAAAACCTAAAAGAAAAAAAATTGGACTAGACACGGTCAACTGAGCATTCGTTTCTCAACGTACACTAATCGTGTGTTATTATATTTAATTTGAAAGCAACGATAAATCATCGCGTTCGAAGGACAATAATTCCAAGCTGAAAATCTTGAACATATACGGGCGACGACTAAAGAGAGTGTTAGCGCATGAATGTCCTTATGAATTTTGTCTTTTTTCAAATGTTATGGTATAATATTATGTGTGAGCTGGTTCACAAATGTCAGAGTCTTCAAAACCTAATGAAAATATTATGAATATGTTGATATTTTGCTGAAATTCAAGGATATGAACTAGATTATTTTAAATTCATAAATATATATTACCTATATTGGTATAATAAGATATTAGCTACAATGGTGATTTGCGAAAATCTCTGTAAAGCATATTTAATGGGACTCAATTTTCTTTTTAAAATCATCTGACTGTATAGTGGAATCTCGTTAATACACTGTCTTATAAAATGTAATACTACATAAAACCGCATTTGGTTTCCGGTCACTTGGTATATTTTAATACTTAGTAATTTTGATTAATACCACAATTTTCCTTTAAAAAAAAATTTTTTTCTTTGGTCTTTTGCAATATGTCTTACTTTATGACGTTTTGTTGTGTATACTGTATATATTAAATATATACGAGTACACATACATACACTAACTGTTAAGTTTTTACTGTACCAAGTTCAAAACTTAATTCAAAGGCATAACATCTAAATTTGCGGTGTAAACTTACAACTTACAACTTTTTTTCAACCATTCTATCTTACCGTTAATCATGCGATTATGATTCTGTTTCACATAAAGACAATTTTTTTTTATGTATATGAGTTTAAAAGCTCGTTTATAAGTTATAACAAATCGCAATATTATCAAAATTTTAGTTACGATTTTGAATGAAAAATAAACTTAATTAAACCTTTTTTTAAATTTGCGTCAAAGAAAAAAAAATGAATATTATTTTAATAGTTTCGTAATCGCATACAATCCAAATAATTTTTACATTAAATGGCTGACAATTTGTATTCTTATATGAAAATAATACAATATTACATATACGTATAATTTAAGAAAATTAATGCTATTGTGATTTATGATCAATAATTATATATTTTTAACGTTATAGTATTCAAGTTTCTTGAATGTCCAGCTTTTATCATCCACTTTAATAACTAAGCTCAAACTAATGCACAAATATGTAATCGTTTATTATATTTACCTATTTTCAGCCTTTAAGCAATGGTGGATTCAAAAATAGGGCAGAAAGAATCGTGCCATCTGTCAACTTTTAGCAGTAATCAGCCAATATGATATTTTTAAAACGGATTAGGTTAAAACTTGTTCATTTCACCGTATTTATCCACTTTTAACTTATACAAAAAAAAATTTTTTTAATATCTTATAACCAAATAATACAAATTTTATAAAATCTTTACTCTTCAGACATTAAAATGGACGTGGATGTATTGAATACTAAAAAAAATATAAATAATTAATTTAATCAAACGATTCGGAGTAAAGCTTCTGTGTAAAATATACTGTTTATATATTATTTAACCATTTTCGGCCTGATAGTTGATAGGTTTTTTTTTTCAAAACCATTTTTTTTTTTTTTTTTAACTAGGGGAGGCAAAAGTTTCAGTATTGTTATTTAAGTATGTAAGTAAAGTAACATTAAATATTTCAAACTTTTCAGCATATATTAAACATTTTATTAGCGACAGATTTAAAAAAACATGAGAATTTCAAAGTTGTATTTTAAATCCAAAAGTTGCCGAATTTTTTCAAACGTTTGTCAAGTATGTAAAAATGTATCATTTATTTATGATGAAAATTTCCAGTTTCTGGCCATATTATTTTTGAAGTTATAACGAAATAACTAAAATTGATTTAGTGAAAGTCTCGTTTAATTCAAATTTCATTGTTTTTTATCGTTTTTTTGGCATTTTTTTCGCACCGAAAAAATTATTCAGAAAATATAAAAATGAAAACTCTTAGAGTACTATATAGTATCTACATTCAATTTTCGATCTACAGAGTATCTGTATACAATTTTTGGACAAAGTTGAAAGTACCAAAACTGCATCCAGAAAAAAAAATCTGCATCGATTTCATTGTAAAACCCATAGATCTTCCACTTAGAATTTAATATCTGAATTTTATTAAGAGATAACTTCCAAAAAATGAAATATTATGAAAAATTTTAAAATTCTATAATAATAGCTTGAAAGAGATAAAATAATTTAAAACTTTCAACGAGTTCGTATTAGTGATTTTTCATCTATACGAATGCTGGATGAATTATTTGAACAATGATTACTATCCAAAAAAAATGATAATAGACATGAGTAAAAAAAACTCGTCATTGTAAAATTAATACATTTCTCATTTCACTCAGAATTTAAAATGATATGTAATATAAATTATTATTCATGCAAACTGTATTGCATGTGCCTCTCCAGTAAAAATATTCGATATCTTTCACTGCTTATAGATAAATATACTATTTCATATTATGTGTTCATATTCTTCGATACTTTATGTAAAATAACTTATAGCATGCTTATAGTATTTTGTATCAAAATCCAATGCTGTACCATTGAATCAAACAATTTTTATCGATTTCAATTAAATTAGTGCCATAGACAATTATTTAATTTTTGTTTCTTACCCATCATATGCATATATAGGTATAACACGCTGACGATGGAAATATATTTTTACAGTCGTATATAGTCAAGTTTAATTTTGTTATACCAACTCCATTTTATCATTGACTGGTTTGTATTACACTTGATACATATTTATTTTTACCGTAATAATATGACATGTCACTGACCACTTTATAGGTATAACATTTTGTTTATTTAATATCGTTGTATGTTTTTAGTTCCTACATATGTATTCCACTTTAAAAGTGTACGCCACACGTGTATAAATATTTTGTGATTTTTAAGAGCCATAACCCTTCAGTTTTAATTATGTGTTACGCGTAGTTATAAAACTGACACTTTGATTAATAATTTATTATGAAAACATAAAAAATTTCTTTTGACTCGTGTCTGTTACCGGATTTAGATATAAAGCTATTAATTTGATTTGTATCAGTTTATCGTCATTTTTTATTTACCATCTTCGTCAGTTATGTCGAGGAACGCAATTCATGGCGTTTAACTTAATTAAAATGTGTATCTAACTAATAAATTTGTGTTAAGAACAAAAAGCATATACTCCTTACTGTTGTCGATTAATAGGAATACGGTCAAAATTAAGTTGTCTGTCTTCAGTTGTAGCGTAGATACCCACACAACTTAGTAACGTCTTATTTTAACTACTTTACTGGTCACAATTAAATAGATGAGTATAATATGCTGATCCAAAATCATGAATTCAAACAAAGATAAAGGAATTAAGTATTAACTATAGTGAGAAAGTTAATTTCTTCAAACTTTTTATCTCATCTAGTTCATTCATTTTTCTATTCAAATGTTACAGAAAGATTAATATTACTTTAAATAAAAGTCGAAGTCTCAAAATATAAGTGTATATCAATATTTTTATCATTTAAATGTTAAAATATGTTTTATCAGAATTTTTTTTTTTTAAACAAATTAAATTGAAACATTGATATACTGCTGTTTTCAAAGTTCTTTTAAGTGTAACGTACATTTGTTACTTAATACTGGTTAGTCCAAAATATTATTCGTAGTAATACATGTAATTAAACGCGCATACGCAACAGCAGTTAAATTTAATTTTACAATTCTCCCATAGTAGTAATAATACTCTCCATTGACCCGGCTAAACATTTGACCCAAGAAATTTAAAGCTGAGTATTTTTATTATCTATACATAACATGAATACATGGAATTAATTTCATTTATTCCGTTTTCTACATAACGCTGTTGGCAATCGCCTTTAAGTGTGATAGTATTTAGTCAATTCTGTACGAGTATTTTAACTTAGATATTTAAATAGAAAATATGATAGGTAAGTACTTGAAAAATTGAATCGTATTCATTAGGTATATGCAAATAGGGAAAATAATAAGTTAATTACTTTTTCCATTAACTTAATATCTCGTCGAGTTGAAAATGTTATCTCATTAACTTATAGCTTTTTAAGTTATTAAAAGTATAATCAACCTTAGTTGAAACGTTGGATGTGAAAATATTTCATTAATCTGGATAATTTATTTTATTAGAACCGAAATTCAAAACTGCAATTTTTATTTATTTTCACATCAATATAATATTACATAATATAAACTACGTTGTTTCATGGATGGCAATTAGATACAATTATCTTTATAAATTATCTCTGACGGAATCTTTGTTTAATTTTATTTAATTTAATATCTTCTATCAAAGTTAAATTATTTAACTATAAAAAAACATAGAAACCAAAATCATTCCGTATGTGAGATACTAAGTAAAATTATAATATTATTAAACAAAAAGGCTATTTCTTATTCATAATACTTTTTAATACCTAGTTTTTCTATTTTTCATTTATTAGTTTTAAATAAATATAGTTGCTTTTTATTTTTTTTAAATATAAAACCGTTTTTTCTTATCTATACTTACATGCATGTAACAGTACATTTTCTATATATGTATGATTTCTTAAATAGTTAAATAGGTATGATGTTTATATACATATTAAATGTAACATAGTCTATGGTTCTATTATATATTATAAAATTTTATTTTTTTAACATAATAAATTCAATACTATTTTTAATTTTACTTTAAATTTAACAAGTTAAATTTTTTTTTACTAACTTTTAGTCGATAACTAAGGTAATATTATCTGCACTAACTTAAGTTAATTTGTTTCAATATCTCCCCCATATCAATGGACACGGTTTTTATGTAGAAAAGAGGTTAATAATTTGTATTAAAATGTTTACTTTAGTATAACCATAGATACATTTAATGTTACTGCTTACATTATATATAAGTATATAACCAGGGTTAATATAATGACATAACATAAGACTAAGTACGTTTTTTTTAAATTAGTCATTTATATCAGAGAGTAGCAAATTGTATACAACACAAAACAATAATCATCTCTTAAATTACCTAATTATTATCATAAGAATCCATATTCCTTATTACAATAACGGCTATTTGTTGACGATATTTTTGACAGAAAAAAAATATTATTTTTATATACTCAGTGAAGCGACTATGTATTATAATTATACCGTTTTACAATGATGTATATTTTTTTCTTTTTTTTTCTGGAAACCTTTTTGCTCACCTTAACTTTGTCCAAAAGTTTCATTTAACATCTCCATAGATCAGAAGTCACATGACATGTAGATGGTATTTTGAGACCTTATTAAGCTTTCCTCACAATAGTTTTTCCAGACAATAGAAAAAACTACCGAAAAATCGAGTAAAAACGGCAAAATTCGTCATAAATTATGCTGTTACTAAATCGACTTCGGTAATTTTGTCATAACTTCAAAAGTTATATTGATAGAAGCTTGAAATGTCCAATTATATATTATTGACGTAATACTTCATACGCTAGAAAAAGTTTCTTGTTTTATACATTATTGGACAATTATGAAGCTAAAAATAGAACTTTGAATATATCACGTTTCTTTTAAGTATATTTTTAATAAACTTTTTAATATTTGGTGAAAACTTCTGAAAATGTAATATGATTTTACACACACGTTTCTTTAATGATACTTTAAAAATGTCAACAATCATGACTCAGGATTTTTTCTTAAGTTTTAAAGTAAATTATTTTACGATTTATATGTGATAAACTGTTTTTACGTCAATTTTCAACTTTAAATATTTATCAGAAAAAATTGGTGTATCCAACAGATATAGATGGGATCATCTTAATGAAACTTCGAACACAAAAGGAATAAGAAGTTTTGAATCTTTGGTCAGTGAAAAAAAATGTCTTCTTTGTCAAACAAAAAAACCTATCGAATAATTTTGAAAAAACCTATCGATAATTAAACGAAAAATGGTAAAATATATGAATGGTATATTTTAATTCAGAAGCTTTGCTCAGAATCGTTAAACTACAGAAACGATCTATAATTTCTTTAAAATTCAGTACACCCATACCTATAAACTTGTTCGAGGATCGATGAATACCTTATGGGGCGAAGTATATACTTCTTTTTTCTTACCTTAGAAGCCTATTTTTGAATATCGAATAGAAATTCCAATATTTATTAGTGATTTCATTTCCCTGCAGTAAGAAAGAAATAATTCAACAGGTTTTGAGTAATGTAATAGTGGTTTTTGTCAATGACCAGTCTTTTATAACGAGAATCCAAACATTATTTATGAATTGTAAATCGTCGGTGTTTGTAGATAGAATATTGTCATAAATAAATACATATAGCGTTTACCTTGTTAAAACCTCTACTGTTATGCGGTTATTAATTTTCAGTGATCAGTGTTTAAATCATGTTCTGAGTTATGATGTCTCATTTGAATGGTTTAAAAACGGCCGTTAAATGATGCCGTCCCTAGTTTAGACTTCAAAGTTATCTAGACACTTGTCTTCTGACAATAGACATCGTACCATGTGATCGGAGTTTGGATACCAGAAAATTCATTCAAAACACCATAGAGAAAACGTAAAAGAGAAAAAAAAGGATCATATAGAAGAGAATAACTCGTGGATAACTCAAGTTTCAATGATGCGTGTTTGCTTGTCACTCTTCCGCAAAATAAATACGTCATTACTGTGCTACTCGTCTTCTTTACACTCTTGATTTGGCCCCTTGTGGATTTTTTTTTTTTTCATTATTTCAAATGTTAAAGCGGTAACGATTCGAAACGACAAAAGAGAAAATAAATGAGAATGAAATCCCAAAAACCTGTGACATGGCAACAGTTCGGCATCCACAAATGGAAACACCGCTGGGAAATGTGCATTATCCGAGGAGTAGAGTGTATACGTAGTTATACATACTTATAAGAGGAAGTTCAACAACATGAAAGCACAAAAAATTTAATAAAAACGAAGTTTTTAAACTTTTTGAATCGACTCGTACGAATAAAAACTTTCCGAAACGTTAATGCATTAATATTTATTTTATTAATATTAATACTATTTTATTCAAAATAGTAATTGCCATTAGTAATAAGTCGTTTTAACAATGGTAGCTGTGCCGCATGATGGGTTATGTATGTCTGTATATTTCGCTTTGACGTAAACAATATGTTTTCGTGAACGTATTGTAAATATATTTTGCGTCTTACCGATAAATTGATTACCGAACTTCTTTACGAGATAACAGTAGTTTTCATAGATATCAAGTACAAGTACATAGTCTGTACACAAAGATGCATGCGTTAAATTTAATTTTTTTTTTTCGAAAATGTATTACAAAAACCTAAGACGTCATAATAAATTACTTATTCAAACGATATCAAAGAATCATTTACCAACGACCGCGTTTCCATTCCATTATCATAATCTATTTATTATTTTTTTTTTTTTTTTGCATCAAAACCGACGAAAAATAAATTATGTTTGATATCTCGGTAAGATTACACGTGGTATAAAAATGACCCTGCTGATCCAAGTATCACGCAAGCGTAGCGTATGTTTTTTTTGTATACTCTTGCGGCAAACTGTATATTAGCGCCTGGCTTAAGCGCCATCATTGGAGGGAATAAAGTTATATCTTCGTTCACGAGGAAAGATTAAACGCATTAGCTGTTTTTCACATCGACAGTGAAATTCTCGGTGCCATAAATTATGAATCATTACACTGTAATTGTTAGGAAGTTTTCCTCAGTTATGTATTTATGGGCCAGGGATATTTGGGTGTTTTTAAACATACATACACAAACAGAAACACACACACACACACACACACACATTATACATATCATAAATATATAAGAGCAGGGCGTATTGAATATGTTAAGACTAAACAATGTCTCCAAGACGAATAAAACGACATCTTTGAAAAACGTTACAAAGTAATTTAGGCTGCAAAAACAACGCCGTAACCAGAATTATAACATTTTTAAACAGTTAAACAGCTGAAAAAAATTATATGCCACTATATCAGTATTAATAAAAATATTTCTTTGATATATATATTGAATATTAATGTTCATTTGATCAATAAAAAAATTTGAAAACGGTGTTAAAATGTAATGATTTAATTTTTATTAGACTACTTACGAGTATACCAGGGACGGACAACTGGCGGCCCGTGAACCTTTTTTATCTGACCCGCGCAACATTTTCAAATTACATCATACAATTTTAAAGTCCATCGTCTATACTCTATCTTAATCGATATAATAATAATTATTGTTATCTAGTATTGAGAGTCTAAATTAAATCTCTAAATATAGTATATACATACGTATGTATTATACCGGTATTTGTATAGCTTTTAACTATTGCTGTTTTTACCTACCTATTAAATTGTATCGGTTTCTACGTGTCATTCGTGTTGTACTGTCGTGTTGAATTTTTATATTCGTGTTGTTTTTCGTAGTACTTATTATGAATACTGTATTAAAAATTACTTATCTCATTAGAGGAGGCAACCGTAGTTTAAACCACCGTAATTTTATTACATATTTGGAGGAATTAGATTGTGAGTATGGTGATTTATTATTACACACCGATGTACGCTGGTTAAGTCGCGGAAAGTGTCTCGAACGTATTTTTGTTTTGAGAAAAGAAATACTCGAGTTTCTTAAAATGAATATTACAACCGATACTACTTATTTTGAAAACCAAATGGTTGAAAAACAATGTCTATGTTTATTGGCATTTTTAACCGATATTTCTCAACATTTAAATGAATTAAATGTTCAATAAAACTTCAAGATAAAAAACAAATAATTTCTCAAATTATTGGGTGTTTAGATGGATTTAGAAAAAAATAAGTAGTTTAAAAAAATGTAATTGTTGAAAAAAAATTAATACATTTTCCGTGTTGTGAAATCATAAAAATAGAATTGGACGACGAGTTTAATTTTGAACATTGCATTACCCACTTGGACGAATTAACTGTAGAATTTGAAAGACGATTCGAAGAAGTTGAACTTATGCGCCCTCAAATAAATTTGTTTAATAAACCAATGGCATGGCAGTGGAAATTGAAAAACAAGATGCTGAACTTCAATTAGAATTATGCGAATTGCAAACAGATCCATTATAATTTTCTACGAAAAAGATTGACGTAAGCTTTTAGAAAAAATTACCTGTTATAAAATATCGACTTTTACGAGATTTTGCTTTAAAAATGTTATCCATGTTTGGAACTACTTACATATGTGAATGTCCATTTTCAAATATGAAACATATAAAATCAAAACAAAGAAATCGTCTTACAGTTGAAGCATTAAGTCATCTACTTCGTGTTTCCTCTTCCGAAATAGAAGTCGATTTTGCCGCGTTATCATAAAGAGTCACACATCTTCAAAACTCACATTAAACAATTATTAATAGTATTATTAGTACTTTTTTTATTTGATTCGTTAATTTTTAATAAACTTTTTTTATTCACTGTTAATTCACATTATAAATAAAATAAATGCTTTGTTAGAATCCATATTTTGAAACCTTTTTTTTTTTTTTTTTTGCTTTCTATACTTTCTGTGCCCGCTAGATTTTAATTTTATAAAAATTGGCGCTCTGGTTACTTTGAGTTGCCCATCCCTGGCCTATACTCATCTGCAGTATGTAGAAATTTTATAACGATTTTTGTTTTTTTTTTGTTAAAAGTTCTTGAAATACGAGTGTCAATCCCAAAACGTTTAGATTTTCTTCTAATATCATACAAATGATAAAAAAATTTATCAATATTTTGCTTTTTTTTAATACCTTGGTTTAATCCTAAGATAAACGCGTCGCTTCGATTAAATCAATATTACATATCTCTTAGTAATGTTTTTCATAGTATAGAAGGTTTCCCAGGATGGTTCGATAAATGCAATACATTTTGTTATATTCCATATTTTCCAGGTTTTTTTTTTTTAATTAATGCTGTAGTAGAGCGCTACAATAAAAATGTGTTAAACAATTTATTTTTTTTTATTTTTATTCAAAATTTTACTAGATAAAATCAAAATATGTGAATCAGATTTTTAGAAATATTTTGTAACTTAAAATTCTAATAAAGGTTCATCCGTTCATTTTTGACGACTTTTTGATGTTTTCGATGATTTTTTGATGAATAACATTAGCTATCAATAATTCCTAATCTAATACGTCTTCATGAAAAATAATTCGAGATTTTTAATTTAATCTTAATTGAACATACTGAGTTATTAAATAAACTTAATTTTCAAAAGTTTAAAAACTCATGATAAATAAATGATGAACTATAGAATAAAATTTTTTATCTTCAAATTTGGATTCCGAAAATTAAAAAAATCTTTTATACATTTTAATTGAAACTGTAATCTAATATCAATTTAAAAAAAAAAAAACTGAAAAGTATTAAACGGGACAGAAGTTATTGCATTTGCCCAATTATTTTGAGACAATCTAGTTGTTAGAAAATATCATCAATGACTATCACACATAATGTATTAAAATATTAAATGTTGTTCAAAAACAAAAAACCGTTTGAATTATAATAATTTTTATACTAATTTTATTCAATATTGTTCTTATCGTTCAGAAGGGGGTCCATATCACAAAATCATCCCTTTAGGTACATCCCTTAATTGAGAAATCAGTAATTTATTTATATATTATAAATATTTATTACCTGTTTACGATTGAGAAATTTTAATTCTCTGATAATAAATACCGACTTCACATTATTCAATAATATGCGGCGTGAAGAATCTTTTCATTTAAATTGTCGTTCGATTCAGTCATACACTCATGCGCCATTATTGTGCCGGTGGATATTTTATTCGACGGTAAAATGAAAGTATAAAGTGGAGTTGAAAACTTTCTAGGCTTCTATATAACGCCTAAAAGTAATGCGAAAGTTCTTTTGTTTTAACGGCAAAATAATTTTTAGTCAATTATTGATCGTGACTGGTATTAACGGCACTCGTCGTTCAGTCTTAAAATAAGTATATCTGAAATAAACCGTAAACAAATCATGGATAATACGGTTACCTACATTATATTTATCAATCGAATTATTACACTGTCTCACAGTCAATATATCTATAATATACTTTATGATTAACAGGTCATCCATATAACGTTTCGATTTCGTTCGATTGGTCCGCAGAACGTTAAACGGAAACAAAAAAAAAAAATCCTTTTTAACGCACTACGACTCTTCTCTTCTCTTTCGGCATCATGTCTACGGTGATCGGTGCCGAACGTTTCCACCCTTGTAAGCTTCTTTTATTATTATCATTAAAGAGAGTCTCTTAAAAAATATTTCCACCCTATCGAGTGTAGTTGCGTGCCGTTCAATTCACGCAACTTTCAGGTGTTGTCGAATGGATTAAAATAAGTCGAGTGAAAAATACGCTTTCGACTAAACTCGTTATTTTATTCAAATTAAATAACAAATCATTAGCAACACAATGAAAACCAAGTCTCAATTACATCGGAGGAAGACACTTGCCGTAGAGTCAGTATTACTCTCTCAAATTACATCCGTCAGGTCCTTGTTATTCGCATTCGGCCTTTTATTACTTTCGTCCCCTCGTGAATGAGGAACGATCAAATCGGCTTAATAGCCGCCGATTCGCCTTACACAACGAAGGACGAGAGTCACGTCCATAAATATTAATTGTTATCGAGTGTTCCACTTTACAATAATAATTCTTACAGTGAGATAATTTCATTCACTCGCATTAATAATAATATTGTTATGTAACGCAATAACTCGTGTATTTGCGTATCTAGATATATTGATAAGTTACACCGTTATTTCATATATTGCAAATGTGTCAGGTTGAATGTGAATGTGGGTAAGGGGTAACTCGAGAGGTATCCATGAATACATCGAGGTCTCAACTGAACATAGTTATACTACCTAATCACATTTAAACGCGATAAAAAGTAACTAGAATAAATCATTGTGTTTCGAAACCACGTAGTTTTAAACACGATCCGGATAAAACAGTACACCTAAGTTTATTATGGTTTTAGTTTAATTTCACAACATAAATTCGATAAAATATCGAGCTCATAAAACATTAATCCGATTTATAAAGTAATTCAATCGTTTGTTGCATAAGGAATATTTTTCTAAAAAAAAAAACACGGAAATCATTTAAATAGAAAATGACGACATAATTTGAATTTATGGAAGCGCAGAGGAAAATCGTAATCAAAATATAGGCCTAATTATATTAGTGAGCACTGATAATGAAAATTCAATTTAAATATTGAATACGATTTTACGTATTGAATTCAAGTCTAATTTTTTATTTTCTTGCTTTCATTAAAAAGTGTCCGATTTCGTTACGCAAATTTTTCACTAGCATGTAGTTTCAAATTATAAACAGTGAAAAAATAAACACAATCACATATCACTGTCTGTCAAAATAGGGATCATTGTCTGCGGTGGACATGATATACATTATACGGCCACGGATACGCGTGAGTCGTGTACAAGACGTCGGCGCTCGCGAGTATATTTCAAATGTGCGTTGTATACCATTAGTCAAACAGAAACTGAGAGAGAGAGACGATAGTCAATACTAGTTTTCGAGACAGTTTCGGACAGTCAGATAACCTCACTCGGGTACGTCCGGTACAGCGGTTGTTCATAACAAACACAGCTGCCCGTGTGCAAAAGGAAAAACAAGGTCTTTTTTACTATTTACTTATGAATATAATATTTAAACTTGAAACTATTTAATCAAAATTTTAAATTAAATGTTTGATTATGAGTACTCAACTCAAATAGTTAAGTATTTTAAAACGATAAAATTGTATATAAATTTCTATTTAAGTATGTACTAGATATGTGAATAAATTTTTTTAAATGTAATGAATAAAATATATCTATACTGCCATAGAAATTAAAAATAAGTAATTATTTTATTCTAAAATAATATAATCAATAATAATATACCAATTTTTTAAAACTTCGGTGTTATTTATTTTTATTAAGATTAAGCATATTTACTAATGCGATACACCTATGCATACAATTGGGTTAGGGTATATGGGTATTATGCATGGTATGCGTATTACGCGTAATTAGATTATGTTTGCTTTATATTAAACAATAACTAATTAAAGTGAACATTATAAATTATACTACCCATAAACTATCTTTGTTTTCACACAAAATATTACTAACTTATTGCTTACATTATTTTATTAATAAGAAAAAATAACATTCTTATTGAAATTAAACACTTTTATTATAGTATCAATTATAACTTATATATAAATTGATTTACTGTAAGCTGATTATAAATCAACCATCTCATACAATATTAATTAATTTATAGTTTCAAAGAATTGGACATTAAACGACTATGTTGAGATACAATATCAATTACTGTTTTATCAATACGTATTAAAATATCTTTTTCAACAGACATCAATAAGAATGTTTCTAATTTTGATTAACCTAAACAATCCCTTAAACGGTTTAAAATAAATTTAAGTTTAGAAAATGTTGTTTCACACCTCACTTGTGTACAAGAAAGAATTTATATTATATTTTATACTTATGTTTGTACTATTTTTCATTATGATATAAAAATAACATAATGGCCCAAACACTCATGACCGGCCTATATTTTAAACGGCCCACCGAAATTTTCTCGGTGGCTCGCCGGCCCAATCCGGGCCTAATTATACAGTAAGTGTATGTATATATTTAATAAACAGTTTATATACGTATTTCACCAATTTTAGTCTTAATTTCGATAGGTTTCTTTTTATCAAACCTGCTTTAAGTTTTCTCATTTGACAAAGGAGACACTTTTTTTTATCAAAAGTATCAAAATAGGTTGTTCTATTTGTATCTTAATATTCATAATGATTCGATGATGCAATAATTTTTTATACATACCTATTTAAAGTTGAAAATGTATGTAAAAACAATCTGTTCCATAAAAATTGTGTAATAATTTATTTAAATGCTTAAAAAAAAAATAATAATAATAAAATAAATAAATACCTAGTCACGAATTATGAAACTTTTTCAGTATCATTAGTGAAATGCATGTATGAGTATAATCATATGAACATTTCAGAATTTTTGGTAAAATATTAGAAATGGTATTAGAGATTAACTTTAAAAAAACAAGATATTTTCAGTTCTATTTTTAGTACTAAAATATCAATTTTGTTTTTTTAACTTTTGTTAAGTTTTTATCATTATGCAATATACTAACTAAATAACTAAAATCGATTTAGCGAAAGGAGAAAAATTACCTTTTTTCTTTAATTTTAAATTTATGATTTATAGAGTTGCTAAATAAATTTTTGGAGCATTATCACTATCCAAACAGTTTTTACAGAAAATAATTAATATTTTTGTAAAACCGATAGATATTTTGCTTAATTCAGAATCTAAATATTACATGAGGCTAATACTTATATATTTTCTTATTTATTTAAACTTTATGTATATTCAATATTAATTAATATAACTTCGTATTTAATATAAAGGTCTAATACTCCTTATATTGAATCTAAACGCAAAAGAAGACCTTCAAGTAATTTACATGATTTTCATATCTTTTGAAATTAAATGTGTACGACAATACAGCCTTGTTTTGCTTAAAACTTTGTAAATATTATTTAAATCTATTAGTTGAGGAGTTGAGAAACAATTACCCGCAGTCCTGTTTATCGTAACTACCATTTCGCGTAAAACATTTTCAAAGGGACTTCAGATTTTAGGTCCCCTCCAAATTGTTTATGATAGTTGCTTCTATAATACTGTGTAAAAATCATCCACGCTATGTAAAAAGGTAACTTTATCAAATAAATGTGTTGCGCCAAACAGAAGATGCATGTTATTCATTCGTCAAAGTTGGGACAGCCATACATCTCTTCAAATAATACTCTTCATACACTTCATAAGAACAGCATGTAGTGAATGTAGTTTAATCAGATTTAGAAAATGATGAATAGGAAATCAAATCGCTTGATATTCATCCACTTTTGTTGTCCTCTTCGCGTGAGATCATTTTTTTTTCCGATTCGGCTTTATTTATACTGTTTTACTTTAACTTTACCCACATCTATATTTGTAAATAATATTTAATTTGAAAATTTTCGTTTTTATTTTGATTTATTGAAATTTCATAAAGAGGAACTTAGATTTTTTGCTTGAACTGGGATAATATTACGGGCACAACATAACGGCTTCGATTTAGCGGTGGACGTACTACACTTTGGTGCGCAACCGTATGTAATTGGTATCGATCCTCCGTGCCGTGTGCACCGCAGCTGAGTGAACGGTTCGACGGTGACCGGAAGCGAAAAACAAAAACAGCCAACTTGGAAGGATCGCCGCCACGTCGTCGTGATCGTCTCTCAATCGGAGTCTCATATACACGTATACAAGTCGTCCGTATAACCCATGCCTACCCATCCTAATAGTGCTATCCTCACACGTAGATCACCAGTCTCAAATTATCAGATTTATTATCTAGATATCTACTATTCGTGTGCGTGCGTTCATTCATTAGAAATTTTTGAGAGTCAAAACCCTCCCTGATTATTTTTTGAATTTATATTTTATCAGTGGTATAACTAATAAAACACGATTAATTATAACAGTTAATTGTGTAAAAGTATGATAATTGATTACCAGTATGAGTTTATTTTTGTTAAAATATTTTAGTTACGATACCAAAACACTTTACCAATACTTTGTTCTTTATCCATCCCATAATAATTAATATTTATTAATACTATTAAAGAAAAACTGACGTACCAATAACTGCTATAAATTAACATACATAAAAGTTCACGTACGTGAAGTTGGCACCACCACTTTGGGCTAGGGACTTCGAACCTTCACAAATATTTTGCAAATAATTTGCTAAAATTTGCTAAGTGATTTTCAGAATTTGCATATTTACATGTTCACACGTATACAACGTAAAAAATTTAATGATGAATACAATTATTGGTTTTTATTTAATGTGTAACTGTTGATTTCCAGAATTTATAATTATTATTATAAATTATCATTTATCATGATTGTTATAAGTCATTAAATGTTGTTATTTAAACTTCTCAACAAAATAATTGAGAATCAAAATTATAACTATGATTCGTATTATATCATATTATTTGCTAACGTTTTCATTTGTCTTCCATTGCAAAATGCAGTGTCTTTTTTTAGTTTATTTTTAGTTTCATTAGTTATTTATTTGGTCATAATATAAGTGTAACAATTTATATAATATTACATATTTTTGTTTTTGTTTATTATACTTAAAGTAATCTATAGCATTTTTATTTGTGTATTTTTTATTATATTACATCATTTGAGGTATTCATTGATATGAAACCTCTTCGAAATATTGGTCGCGCGCGCGTATGTGTGTGTGTGTGTGTGTGTGTGTGTGTGTGTGTGTGTGTGTGTATACGAGGACAACAACCTGTGTAGATACTAGTCAATCAGTTCATCTCTGTGATGATGAACTGATTTTTAATTTCATTTCAAGTACACACATGTTCATAGCCAATAGACACACAAGTGGCTTTCAAGTTTTTTTTTTAAGGAACAGTCAAATGACAGCTGATCTGACCGTTACCATAAAATCAGTGCCATAGACATTTTAAATCACTGTGATCTTGGTTTATTTGCGATAAAGTAGTTGAATTATTAAAAGCATTAACTACTCACGCTTTCCCGCGTGTGAGTCTGAGACGCTGTTTCCTACTCTTGTATATTATATATACGGATAAAAATTATTTACGAAATCCTACGTGACTACGTCAGAATTGAGACTCAATTATTGACTAGGTGCTCTCGACATCCATTATTAATTCACCACGAAACTCACAGAAGTTATTTTCGTTCGGCTACTTCAAAACATCATTTAGACTTTGTTTAGTAATCGTTATTTTCTTCATATTTTTTTCTTTTACGATAACATAATATGTAAGATTTACGTTATTTACAATTCTATACTTAATATATTATTTACACACATTATACAGTGGAACCTCGATAACTCAGAAAAAAAGCAAATAACTCAAGAGGAAAAAAATAAAATCCGATTAATAAAGAGTGTATGAACATGTTCAGGGGGATTTTTTCTAGATTTATCTAGTTCCCATCTCATCGGTAGTTCCGTGCATACAATTTTTTCTTCTTTTCATCTATATTTCATATTAAATCATCTCTATACAATTTCTGGCTATCCTATTGCTTATTGGATTACTCGCTGCAATCGACTGAAAATAAGCATAATTACAGATTTTAAACCAAATAATCAGCACGACCCTTGTGTAAAAAAATAATCGGGCCTGTTTTCACTTTAAGAAATATCTTATTATTTAACGCCAAAATGTCGTTTTCGCTAAAACTAAAAAATCAGTGGTTTGTTTTTCACAAAAAAAAATATTATTCATTACAAACGATAAAAACATTTTGGTTGCCATTGATCAGAACTTTTTTATTGATTACTTTATTATTATAATAATAAACTATTATTTTAATTGAATATTATATTCAATGTCAATATAACATAAGTTTAGGCAATAATGTATAGCACATAAAAATAATTATTTTAAACATGATTGGAGTACAATAAATGTTAACTATATTACTAACAAATAAAAAGCTTAATACAAATTAAATTGTACTACAATATAATACTTCCAAATTTACCAACAATTAAAAATTTTAAATAAAAATACACAAACACAAATTTAGATTACACATTTTAAACATCAAAATTAAGACATATATACAAGTCTTCAAAATGTTTAAACGTTATAACCAAATGTGTTAATTGTTTGTACTGAATAGAATTTATTATCATTGAATCCTTTGAAACTAAAAAATCTTTTTATGAGTTTGGTTGAAATCTAAAATAGGCGTTACCTATAAAGTATCTTTTTGAGTGAAAATACCAAAACAAGTTAAAGTTTAGAAGTTTCACTCATAATATTATACGCGTAACATACATCCCATGGTCTTATTTTTCACTGATATCTCACAGTCTCACATTAGATGTCATGATCTACATATAGAAATATATTCAATTCTTTAAAAAAAAATGTATATATATATATATATATATATTATATATAGGTTTTTTGCACCAATATCGATGTAATATTACTCGTTATAAACGTAGGTATACCTAAATACATTTTTACGTTTTTCATTTATAACAACTCGAAATGGAAAAATAAAACAAATGATCAGTTTTATTTTGTACTAATGTCTAAAGCCACTCTATCGAAACAAAATTAATGTTTACGATCGATTTGCACAGTATAAGATTACAAATGCCGCAGGGAAAATATTATGATGTATTCAAATATTTCATATAGCTTTAGTAACGTAGCAGTAATACAAATGATTGAATTATTGAAAATAATCATTTTAATAGGTCTCCTTATTACAGCCCATAAACCACCCCCTCATCAATGCTTCAAATCCCGAATTGATTTCGAAGGTTTATTCACAGTCTCCTATTCCTAATTAATCGGATGATCTCTCTATATAGGTTGATTTATATCAATATTGACTGAATACCAATGATATTGAATATTATAGAGGGTTTGTGTCATTATACTTTTTTTCTAGGTGCACCAACAAGTTAAAAGAGAGAATTTATCAATTTTACGATCACTTTTTTTTTTTGTATCTTTGTTTGTCTTTAATATAAACTATTACACCTAAAGACCAAATTCGCTTTCCGAGTGAAATACTGAAATACGCTGATGATTATTTGACAATCACTAAAATACAATTAAACATCACGTGTAGAACGTTTTAGTAATATGACGTACGTACTAGAAAATAATGTAATATAATAATGATTGATGAACATATTTTATTAAATCCCAGACACAGTTAAAAGTGTAATATTCATTTTGCTATGAAATGTGTCGTGTATCGTTTTTCACAATAAAAGACACACTTTATATGATGCCTATACGAACTATATTAAATTAAAAACATGACAACTTTCACTTAGATAAAAACCATATACTGTTTGAATACAATCAATATCAAACTAATAGATTATTAATGAGTTAAATATTTGTTTTAAACCAAGAGTTATATTTTACTTGTACGGCTATACAAACAAATAAACAAAACATTACACGAATACATCGCATTTATAAACATAATTTTCGTGCACACAAAAAAAAAAGTCTATTTGACATTCTTTTCTTCCAAATAAACTATTATCAATTTTTGGTTCTAATAATTTATATAACAGACAATTATAATTTCAAATTCAACCATCGATAACATTCAATCAGTAAATCAGTGTACAATTATTCATTCACCCGTGGTTTACCTACCGTATTTGCGGGGAGGGATTTGTGAGATACATCTTTTTGCCATACCTTTTTTCACGTCAACATTTACTATTAGTAATTAAAGTCGTTCGTAGATTTATTGATTAACACAAAAAACGAATGTATGTATTGCAATAAATTACAATAGTTCGTACTTTCACGTTGTTACGTAGGTACGAGTTATAAATTACGAACGAGATTTGAAACCAATATTTACGAATGAATCCGAAATATTGGTAAATAGAAATGTATTTATATCAAGACGCTAATACATATCAATAATATGATGCACGTGGACTCTAATCTTACGTGTTTTGTTCTATATATCGATCACATCATGTCATTGCGTAGAACGCGATAAACTAACAAATTTTTACTTTTTAGATTCAGAATAAAGTAAAGGATTTCTTGGTTTTTACAATTATGTTTATTTTAATTTTATTTTTTTCAGGAGATAAATTTTGGTACCCTTCACTTTGTCAAAAGGATTCATCCAACAACTTTAGTGATCGTAAATCGTATGTATAAAATACTTTGAGGATTCATTTTTCTCTCCCTCGCTTGTTTTTTCTAGCGTGAAAGAAACCTGCCGAAAAACCGAGTAAAAAAGGTAAAGTTTTCTGTAAACGACATTTTCACTAAACCGATTTTAGTTAATTTGTCGTATCTCCAAAAGTATTATTTCTAGAAACTTGAAATTTTTACCGTATGATAATGACGTGTTGATAAATGTTTTACAAAAGTTTTTTAAAAAAATTGAAAACTTTTGGGCTAAACAATTTTTAAAAACCTCATTTTTCGAAGTTTATCTCTAATAACATGTTTAATATTTGACAAAAAGTTCTGTGATTTAATATGACAACACTCATTTACCTAACTTAAGATATTGAAAAATTTTCAAAGATGATAACAAAGCATTTTTTTTTTTTTTTTTAAGCGTTTAGGTAAATCATTATAAAATTTTTACGGACTAGACTGTTTTTACATCAATTTACAACTTCAAATGATTATAAAAAATGACTGGACTATCCAATCATTATGAATCTTTTGATATTGATAGAAAAATATGTTTTGAATTTTTGGTAAACAAAACATCACCTTTATCATACAAGAAAACTTTAAACAAATTTGAAACAAAAAACCTGCTGACAATTAAAAATGATAAAATATATAGACGATATTTTTTATACTGAAATTTTACTTAGAATCACTAAAGAAATGGTCTATCGTTTTAATCTTTTAATACATATTATATACCTTTATAAACTTATTTAGTACTTAAGATATTTTTAAACCATTTTTTTTACTTAAATTATTCTGATAAAAAATGTAGACAGTTACATTTTTGTCAAGTTAAAATTTGCTGTTCTTTAAAATTGTTTTTAGTTTTGAAGTTAATTTGTCTACATAGAAATCGTTCAATTAGTGTTTCAAGCAAGTGTGAAAATAAAAACCAGAAAATTCTAAAATTGGTAAAAAAATCATGTGTTTTGTGTTCAAAGAAACACCGTGTTAAAATACTTATATTAAATGTAATTATACATAATACATAATTTATATATTTTAATATACTTGCGTCATAAAAAATAACATATCCACTAATAGTTATGTTTTTAAGGCCTATTTCGCCACTTTCGAGTGTTTTTATTTTCACACGATATTATTTCATCGAAAAATTGTTATTTCCATCCATAATAAATTATGACCACTAGGTTAATATAAATTTATTGATTAGTGTACATACTAACTTTATTTTAAGACAATATTTTCTGGAAACTATAATTCGTTATTGTCTTTCTTGAAATGTTCCCAAATGTTTCCCTCTTCAATAAAATTCTAAATAGCTAAATATGTCTCTGAAATCGTCTTAATTATAATAATTTATTCATATTAATGTACCTATAATAAATAAAATGGGTGGTGGCTCATAAACTGTAAGTATTTATTCTGAATGTGTATTAATAAAGAACGACAAATAAACTAAACTTAATATTTATTATGTTTGTTAAATGAGTAAACCATATTAAGAAAAATCCAATAAGACCCCACCCTCTGATGTAAAGTTGAGCTTATCTAAAAACCTAATAGCATTCACTTGTTAAACGATTATGAGTTCCTAATTTCATTACCATTTTTGTATAAAATTTGGAAAAACTTGTAAAATTTTTTTAATTTTAACACATATTTTTAATTATAAATAAAAAGTATATATATATTGGAGTACTTGTCTGTTTGTTGAAACTTATCTTGTGGCTTTTGTAATTTACCACGGTCGTATTTATAATACTCAATGGACAGTCAACAGTGTGGCACTTCAATTGAAATGACGAAAACAGTATTAAATTTTGACATCCTTTTTTTCGTTCTACTAGATACTATTTAATTGGTAGCTCAAATTTTGAAACTAACTTTTAAAGGAATCCAATTCAATACATTATTTACTCGGTGACATTGAAAAAAAGCCTAAGTAAGGGGATAACTCCACTCTTCTCGTAAAACTACCAGTGGGAATGGCATGTAATATATTAAAGTAGCCCGGGGGTACCAAAATACTAAATAGTAAATACGACTCTGCAAATAACCTACTACAAAGAATGCATTATTCATCAATTTGTATAAAAGTAATTTTTACAATGACAAAACGTAAATCAGCCGTTGATAAATACAAATAACAATGATTAATGAAAACTGAAGATAATATAAAGCATAAAACTTTGTACTGGCGCAAGTTTTATACTCTATACGTCGGAATCTGCTTTCATTATTTCATAACGTATACATAATAGATAAAATTGCTTGTTCGACGCTTTGAATTGTTCTGATTGATATGATTATATTTCAAAATAGGTACGTAGTTTTTCTTGATGCATTTAGCTCGTCATTTTAAAAAACGTGTTTGGGTTTACGGTTGTGGAGGTTGGTATCAGGTTATTAATATTGCAGTATTTATTTTTAATGGATTTACTTTGAAACTATGCAAAAGTTTTTGAAAGAAACACAAAAGGCTTTCAAATTAATTTTAAACAGAAAACAAAAATATAATTTTCAAAGAAGTAATATTTAGTGAAATATATTTTAGACGTTGAGATATTAATTTTAGATATTTTAGCATTTTATAGATGTTATATTTTTAAAGGATCCTACTTAACAATTTTTTTTTTAATTCCTAAAATGTATTGCTTTTTTATACTTAATTTTAAGAGCTTATTGAATATTTGTGAATATTTAATAAATGTTTATTTAGCATACTGCTGTACTATTGTCAAATGTTCTAAAGGGTCTTACCCGTTTATTTATAATAAAATTAAAAAATAAAATTTGTTGATTATTGATTGTATCTGGAACAGTTTACGAAACCTGAATATTCATTTTACGTAGATAGCGTCGTTTAAAATTGCATTGATTAAACTTTAAACAAACGTATTGTTGTAACCATCCATATTAATTAATAATGAATCATTGTCTACAAATTTATATTCAAGATGACGATTTATCATATGTTTAAAAACAAGAGAATAAATACAAAAATATAACATACAATAAGTTTGAATTAAAGTGAGACTAGCACAGACTTGAAACATTTATGATATTCTTTATGTCGTATTCTATGTTATTTCATTGATTTTTTTTTATTGTTTTGTCTCTATAATTCAGTGTGTTCCTTAGTCGTGCCAATGCGTCTTCCACAGCCTTCGTCCTCAAACGTCACTATGTATGTAACACCTTTGTGTATATTTTCATAATATCGGTCCAAATCTAAACAATATCATCTATATTATGAAGTTCGGTACCCTTTAGCTATCGTTTACGCGCTGGGCATTGACATTCAAATACCAATTTAATGCCAAGACACGACAATAGAAAACGCATTTGTCAATGGCGTTAGACTACGATTTGATATTTATAATAGTATCGCTAATTGTTATCGATACAACGCCCTTCGCGTTTCTCGTGTTTTTGTGAAAACGAAATACCATTAAAATATTATTATAATAGCGATGATGTAAATCCGTGAGCAACGCGGGCCAAAATGAAATTAACTGGTGTTAACGAATTTTTGTGAGCATATTATTATTGTTAACGAAGGCGACCCACGCGTAAAATCTGGCCCGGATTGCCTCGAGAACCTCTAACGAGCGGGCACGGACACGGGTTTAATAATAATAATAATAATAATAATAATAATAATCGAACGCGTGCGTCGTAGTCACGGGCGTCTACTGACCGTCGGTGAAAGAGAGAGAGGAGGAGACACACTCCCTAGATTTTTCCGTACCGATTTTAATAGTGTAATAAATTATAAATCACAGTGTACGAATTTAATATTAAACATATAATAGAAATAATAATTATTAATTAATAATACATTATTTATTCGACAAGCAGTTGTGGACGATGATCAAACTGTAATGAAAAAATCGTACCAAAATCATTTTCAGCAACCTCGAGTTAGTGACGCTGCAAGACGCAAATATCAAAGTGTCGAAATGTCACAAAAATTGTTTTTAGTGTTATGATTTGCAATAGGAACTATGTAGCCAAAAATGTATTAATTTTTTCGGGGAAAGTCCATTTTAAAAAATTTCAAAAATATAAATAATTATTAAAGTTCGATTATTTTATTAAAAGTCAAAATGTGTGTGACTGATAAATTAATAAAGTATAATGTTGTAATACGTGTATAAAAAATGAAATTTGTGTTCTTGAAAAAATATACCAAATAATAATCATTGTATTATAATTAAAACCAATATTGTAAAAGTATAATAAATTGTAGAAATAATTAAATTGTGTAGTATAATTTAATTTTTGCCATTATGTTGAACTCGGCGCTTACATAGGTTCAGGT
Organism: Therioaphis trifolii; assembly: GCA_027580255.1. Lineage (NCBI taxonomy): Eukaryota > Metazoa > Arthropoda > Insecta > Hemiptera > Aphididae > Therioaphis > Therioaphis trifolii. Next base: position 65,934,259 of record CM050405.1, on the reverse strand, counting down.
GTACATATGTATACTATTTAAAAAAAAATTTTAATCGTACCAAAATTTTTCCGGAGGAATTCGGCCCTTATAGATCTCACCGAAACGTACCTGATATGTAATAGTAATAGATAACAATTAAATAACACACGTTATCTGAAAAACAAGAAATTAAATCGATTTCTATGAATTTCGAATAATTCTGCGAGTGAAAATTTCGATCAGTTTTGCAGCTCGTGAAAATTCGTTTTACTGTGAGAGACGAATAAAAAAACGATTTTCACACCTGTCACTGTGTAGCGTCAAAAATATTTTATGTACAAATTAAAAGCCAAACGTATTGAATTTATACATTAATAAATAAATTTGCTGCCATAAATATGAGAGAATAATTGTGTTGCTTTCATATACCTAGTTTACTATTAATGTATACATATTCGTATTATTTATTTGAGTAATTTACCAAAGCATTAACGATTATTATTACAACTATAAATGTAATGAATAAAGTGATTTGTATCGAAGTACGTTTTTCACGTGTGCTTAATAGTACATTAAGTGTGATGCTGATAAATTAGAAAGTATAATGTGACTGTATGAGGACAATGCCTACTAAACTCTGTAAGCAAAATTTGGAGTCTAGTTACGCCCACCGGTTAGCAGTCATTTTTGAAGCAAATTCTGTTGTGCCGTCATTGCGTGATGTTTAGCGTTTTATCACAGATGTTTTAAAGGTAATACATTGAATTTATATGACAAAGTTTGTATTGTGGTATGGGATTTATTAAGACTTTAAATCAGCATTGCCACTTATTTATTATATATTTGTATATCAGCGATAAATAACCACACTTTTTTCCACGTGCAGGACTTAAAACATTTTATCTATTTTGACGTTTATTGGTAATAATGTTAGTAATACTGTAGTTCTAAACTTATAACTAATGGCTATTGGCTAGTGTATTATTACTAGTACTACTGTTGGCCAATACCTAGTAAGTATACTTTCCAGTAGCATATCAAATTAAATGGACACTGGGGTTAGATTTCCTCTAACTACTCGTAGCAGCATAATGTTTTGTTAATAAGACAATTTTTTTTTCCATGTAATTTCTGAAGCTATTTTTTGCTCGGTGTTTCACAGTCAAAATGTCAAGTAAAAATGTAGGTACAGCGACAAAAACTAAGTACCTAATCAAATGCTGTGAGCTTTACACAACAGAATTTAATGTTGGTCATACATTTTATTTCTGTATACAAACCTATAAAGTATTTTTCAAATATAAAGTATTATAGAGTTTAATACTTAGCTCAACAAAAATTATTATTTTTTGGAAATTATTATATCAAATCATTACAAATTCAATGTTGATTTGTGGTAAACATTTAAGTTTATAGAATAGTTTTTTTTTTTTTGTGTAGAACTACGTTTTATTAACTTGTTTATCACACATTTCACTGTTTTTTTAGTAGTTTTTCTTTGCACTTGGAAAAATTAAAACAATCCGAAAACTTTTCTCTTTAAAAAACAAATAAAAGAAGACGTTTTTCATTTATAAAGAGGGATAGAACGAAAAGTAGAAGTAGCATTAAAAAAAAAATGTGATATTGTAAAAATATAATTATGATACCAATATGTTCTCCACTTCACTCGGAATCTAAAAAATTACAAAAAAAATTTCTTGATGGCGTCATTGGAACTCATAGCTATTGCAGTTGATCGTGCCTATAATAAACTGCCTCTCAATATTGAAATCGAAAACAGCAAATAAAACTAAAATGTCGATAACGGATCTAGCGGATTTTCAAAAGTAACTCTTGTGAATTTTCGGAAAATGAGTTCTCTCTCTTTCTCTTTTTTCTTCTCTCGATCACGCGACGTACTTAACCATGTGTCATAGCGACGAGTCTACCGTGGTCAATGTGCTCGGGGCTTGACCAGTAGTCTCGTTACGCATTGAAGCTTTCAATTGCGTTGTACACGCGATTTCCTCCCGATCCAAACACCGAGCAAACGCAACAGCTGGGCAAATAATATGGGCAGTCGCGTTCACTTTATACCGCACACATGTACAAAACGCCCGGGATCGATATGATTTAGTCTAAATGCCCGTCCCTCGGCAGCAGTGAAATGAGCACAAAGACGCCGCCGCCACTCGTATGATCGTCGTAAAACACCACTGCAGCTGATATTCGACTCGATATCTCCTTCATCCACTCCCCCTCGTGATCGTCTAAAAATAAACGTACGCATCTAACATTTCGTACGCATACCACACAAACGCACGCAGGTATAAAAATGTATCTTTATCTCTTACAGAAAGAGTCTTTATCTTATTCTCGTTATCATAAGCGTGTCTACGGTGGCAGCCTAGGTTTCATGGGCTGCCCCTGCAATTTTCCAAAGGAGCCGGTCAGCTGAGTTTTAAGTCAGATGGATTCCAAATTTTATTTTAGATCAAGTATCTTTATTTGCTAATAAGTAATAATTAATTACATACTATAGTATAATGATGTCCATGCATGATCCTTATCACAGAAAAAATAATATTATGTTCGTGGGTAACTCTCAACTCAACTTTCTCTGCTGGTATAATTTGTTATTTGTGTAGGTAATATTTTTTAGACTATTGATAGCATTAATTTATTATTCCGTAGTCAGTCTAAGGTTTATCATAGACATGGCATGGAGTGGTGGTATTAATGATTTTAAAAATTTCCCATCAAACAGAAGACTTGTCCTTTAAAATATATTATATAATATTTTAAATATTATGTGTTGTTACTTGTTTTTATTTTTTATTATTATGTTATGTACTGTTTAAAGAATAAAGTTATTTTGTATAAAGAATACACGTGCACATCATGTATTTCTTTTTATTGCCTAATTTACTGTACCATACTTTTTTTAATTATTTAAACTTATGATATCTATAGATTAATATTGTGTTTCTATAGATGGTGTAAACTAGAGCTGTATATGAGACTTTTTTCAAGTTTTACAAATATTCCATAAGGAAGCTACAAAAAATTTGTGATGGCGCCGGTCATTAGCTAGGCTGCCACTGCGAATGAAGTCTAGTCACGCCTATGCTCGTTACGTCGAATCTCAAGGGGAATAGGAATGAGTTCGAGATATCGAAAACGAGTTATCAAGTTTTATTAAAAACGCTACTAAGTGTAATGGTAGTTTTAAGGGAAATTTAATGTAGTTCCATATAACGAAAAATTCGAGATAGCGACGTTCGACATAACAAGAATCTACTATATACATTATTATTACTTATCGTACGCTTGTGGGTATGTGTATGTGTGTGTGTGTGTGTGTACACGTCGGCCGGATATCGTTTTCCTCACGCCTGTTGTCGAGTACTGCTGCAGTGTGTGTACTAGTGCTTTTTTATTATTAACATTATTATTATTTAGTAGTGCGGTGTGCCTCATATTCTTTATTTATGTGTGAACACCGCCAACAGTATTAATACGACTGTAAACAGCATAAACAAACCCGACCGTCATTACGCGACTGCACCACCGCCTCCGTGGAGGTCGCGTATTACCCGTCGACGCGTCACGTCCGACTACGACGGGACTTAATGACCGCGGCCGTATACTGTATACGATACGAGTTCGCAGCGAAAAACACGCCCTCCACGCTGCCTCCGCTGCCGTTACGACCGGGCGCGTGAGACGGTAATATAATATTGTTATGATTATCCAGCAGCAAGCGTTTGATTTATACTTGGGCCGTTATACCGATGCGATCATGTTTGTGTACACACGCGCACACAAACACATAACGACTTGTTTTTCCCCCCGAACCTGCGGGAACGTCATTATCAACGGCTTCAAGTTTTTCTACGGCCGAGGTAAGCGCTGACGAGACAGGAGTTGGGGTGGTGCGAATACGTTGCGACTGAGGGTTAGCTCGAGTCTATATATCATTATTTCTTTCACCGAAAGACGACATAATGTCAAATTCGTCACGTGATTAACAATTATCGACTGTATATTAGGGTGTGTCGAAAAAAACCTTGGGCTACTTTCTGAATAAGAATTTTATTTTGAGCTTTGTCTTAAGTTTTCGACATCTAAAAACAAAACTATGATGTAAAGTTGAAGAAAAATCATGTGAGCAATTTAAGTATTGAAATATATTTTACTGCCTGAATTCTCAGGTTTCAGTCTTTAATGAAATTTAAAAAATTTGAAACAGTACCGGAGTTATGAAGAAATTTCTGAAAAAAATAATTTATATAAGTATTTCAAAAGAAAAAAACAATTTTTTTAACACGCCATATTATGTAAATAGGGTATGCATTTTTAGTTAAAAATTGGGGGTTATTAAGCTTTCTCAATTTTTTTATTCGTAACCTTATACGGTTTAATAGATACCTACTTAATATTTTTAATCGGTGATATTATAAAAGCCTATTTTGGATTTATCACTCGTCTTCAAACAAAAAGGAAGGTTTATGTTAAAAGGAGAGTAAACCATTTTTCACTTAAATTTTTCTGCAAAGTAGGTAATTAAGTTATACTTTTATTAAAACTCTGTTTTTTAAACATAACTATTATAGAAATGTAAAGCATTTGTACGAACATTTTTTATGGTGCTAATTTTAACTGTTGGAGCTAAGCGCATCATCTGGTCGTGTATGATTTGAGGCAAGCCAAGGCTTGAACCTCCCTCGTTAACATAATAAAGCCACTACACTGTACTATAATAGTTGTGATGTAAATCTAAAATAAACAAAAAAATTGTTGTGTCAATGAATTTTATTAAGTTACATAATCATTTTTACACTTTTTGATACGTAATAAACAATTATTTTATATTTATTTGTCATCCGGAGGTTTTATTGACACAAAATTGAATTATCTTATCGGCCGGAAATGAATATTTTCCAAACATACGACAACTTTAATTAATTCTGGCCATATTAGAGTATTATCAATAATAAATTATACAGATGAGAGACATTTTTTCACTTAAAAAATAATTAAAATATCTTATTTGAGAACAACAATGGGAACATCGTATTTAAACGGATTAGCTTTTTCAAATATATATTCTGAAATTAATTTAAAACCAAAAGACGTATTCAATTTGTTTGCTAAACAACATTGTTTGCGTTTACAATTTTAAATATAATTATTATTTATTACTACCATCTACCTATCTGCAAAACCTGTTTTTATTTCATACAAATAATATGTACATCTGCCTCCTTGATGTGACATTTACCCTAATAAGATAAAGGTTAATAATTTCTGATTCATAAAAGGTATTAATGATATGTTTTTAAAAAATTATTATTTTTATACATTTGAATTTTAAATTATTTTGAAAAACTTTTGCTACCTCCTCCCCCAAAAAACAACAAATTTCTTGATCCACCACTGGATCCAAAGTTTGACGTTTCACCCGATTTTCGTATGTCTATATACATAATATTTATATGAATACGTGCAGTGCACACAACTGCTGCACTGCTGCAGTGACTGAGGTGCTGACCGAGGCGTTGTTAGCTGGAGGGTTTTAGTTGGTTATTTTAATTGTCTCATTAAATAATATTTGAGATAAAAGCACAATAAATGCTATGAAGTTTTCTCTGGCAACTGCTGCAGCACTTGTCTGGATACGACACATAATGCTCACACAGTTACGACCGCCAACATACGGGTCAATTACTCATTACTCATTAGTCATTAGTCATTACTAGCTGTATTAGCAAATTGTAATTTGTTAACATGATTTTCATCAGTCCATAATTTGTAAAGTAATTAATGATCAAGGAATTATTATTAGAAAATGAGGTGATCTGATAATAATTAAAATATAATAATGTGCAACTGAAATGGAAAAAAATAAAGTAAAAAGTTTTTTTTTAATTTTTACCGAAACAATTAAGTTAATTAAAATACGAACTATTTGCAGAAGTTTTCTATTTTGTGAGTATTCTAAAGCACAGAATTAGATTATCTTCATTATCTCGGAAGGTATTGCAATGGTCAAATCCTTGTGGAATACCCAGTATAACTCGAAAAATACAAAGTCGAATTAATTTGTATCCCCTTGAGATTCGAGTTATCGAGACTCGATGACTGTAATGACAATTGACTCGTCATGTATGTTTTATATGTAAATAGGTACAACTTTACTCGAACGGATTAAAAACGAATTTTTTATTTTTTTTAATTTAAATTTATTTTTTTCTTTCATTTTTACACCCGTTTTTGCACTTCTACTAATATATTATACTTATACTACACATTATACATATAAATACCAGGTAGGTTCCTGTAGTGAAATAAACACAGCCGCACGACGTCGGCCACATATGTTTGAATTATAAATTGTTACGTTTCCGGAAACAAAATGGGTTTTTATAGAAAAAAAAAATTTAAAAAACGTGTGAAAAAAGCTAATTGTTTCAGCATACCTATAAATTGTCTGTGAATAATTTAAAATTCCTGTTTGTTTTCGAGCAGTTGTATCTTGGGTCATTCGCAAGCGACCCTCGCATTCGGTTTTTTTAATTATAAGACGTGATTTCACCAAAACGTAGGTATATAAAAAAAGAGATGTTTTTCACGTACTCATACGCACACACACACACACACACACACACACAATTGAAAAGTAATATCATAAAAAAACACGCATGTCGTTGTTCTTCCCGCATTTTATGTGAAACACACTGTTCGAGGGTAGATAAAATAATAAATGCCACATTCATAAACATTAAACATTTTCAAGTCACCATATATAAATAGTGTGTACCAAAAACGGTCAGAGTGTTGAACTACATTGACTAACATGCGTGCAGTAATTATATTATAATCAGCGATTCCCAACATAAGATACAAGTACGACGTACCCAAAGGGTAAGTATTTCATATGTAAGGGGTACCACAAAGATTTATAAATAATGATGTACGGTACTTTCGCAAACGTATGCAAAAAATATTTAAAAGGTTCCCTTGTCGAAAGAGTAATTTTAACAGAATGTAATGTTTTTTCTAGGAATCGACTACGACGACGATTCTACTTGTTCATTTTTATATAAATGGCAGTTGCGTATTCAAGAGAAAGATACAAAGAAATGTGACCCCAGTCAATTTACTCTCAAATTTTGTTTTAATAGTCATCAGCCCAATAAAACATTATAAAACAAAGATCATATATTTAGCGACATTAAAAATCAAAACTTATTTATGCATTTATTAATGAATTAAAAAAACTAAAAAATTACTGGGTATATGAGAACGCTAAAAAATATCAACGAAAAAACTTGACCTTATTAGTATGGTAATCTATAAATGTTCAGTTTAATTTGTCAAATTTTCTTTGAAATTACTATTATAGTCATTAGTTCTATGAATTGCCAATAAATTATTATTATTATGTATGGTATGTAACCAATATCATAATATATATTTTCTATGTTGTTTAAAAATTACATTGTGTATTATTAATCATATTAAATTATATTATACAATTTTTATTTTCCTCTCCTGTTAAAATATTCTAGATCCTCCACTAATGAGAAGCATAATTTCGCAAAATAATTGGGGGCGTGAATAGAAAAGGTTAGAAACCACTGTATCATATAATCTATGGATGAAATGTTTAAACTTTATTCTATAAAATAAAACATTTTGTGTAAAATTCATACACGTCATGTTTTTATACATCAAACGTTTAAATAACATTCGGAGTTTTCCTGTATATCCGTTTTCTCGAATTCTCGAAGCTGAACTGAAATATGATTGATTTTTTTAAACTATGGGTACATGCAGTAGGTGGCTCATATGAAAATTGTGGTAACATTTTTTATTTATGTGATATAAAAACGAAAGACTACTCGGGTATCCTGGAAACCCGAGCGCTCTCGATTGTTTTTCACCGAATCCCGAGGGACACGATGAGAGTACCTCATGAATCGAATCGTGGCAGCGATGGCGCTGTGTATAATATTGCGCAAGCCGTGTTGCGTGGGCAGTGACGACGTACGGTATCTGCACGATGTATAATAATATTACAACATACATTGTACGGGGTGTGGTATGGGCATTTCTCAATAATTAGTCAAAATTTTAAGCTATCGACACAATTTCTGAGATGTTCCCTGTATATCATATCATCTAGTAAATATGTATATTAATATTGTTTTCACTACAAAAAAACCTTTTAAACGCAGTCGCTGCAATCTTTCTTGCCAAAACCTTTTCATTCAACATGGCTCACGGCTCACACACACGTGACTATGCACAAGCTCGTATGTTTGTGTGTGTGTGTGTGTGTGTGTGTGTGTGTGTGTGTGTGTGTGTGTGTGTGCGTGCGTGTGCATGCGCCAGTGTCGAGGTACAAAAGATCGATAGGTTTAATACTTAGATAACTACGATAGATATACACACGCACTCGAGAACTCGCACACGCGTTGGTTTTTGTTCATAAGCTGCTCGAGCCTCATTGCGTTTTCATTCCGAAAAAAGGCGTTAATGCGTTTGCTGTTGCTGCTTCAATATGAATAACTATAATAGTTGTACATATATAGAATTGTACTACACATACATACACACACACACACACACACACACACACACACACACACACACACACACACACACACACACACACACACACACACACACACACACACACACACACACACACACACACACACACACACACACACGCACACATATATATATATATATATATAATAGTGGGTATTATATTAAAAGGCACCCTAAATTGCTCTTTTATCCTTTTCTAAGTTTCACACAAAAGGAAAGATTCTAAATCTAATTTTTCACGCTCTGCTGCGAACACGTAGGTTATATTTTTCAGTATGTACCTATAGCGTATATTGGTGCCGATAATTTTTCATTTCGATTTTTGATAACCCATCGGATCTGCACAGTATACGGGTCAAAAAATAATTATTTTAAATCATATAACGCATGAATTATTGTATGAAACGTGTAAAACGTTTCGTAGAAAAAATATGTCATTTGTTGTCTTTAATCGAATAAACACGGACCACGACATACCTGTATTATTGTTACGATGTTATCATCAACAATAATGATTTAGATACAACTGATACAAGTACAATGGGCTGAAAATGATCATCTATGACTGACTCTGTCGGATACTGATTGAAAATTAATGATTTATAAAATTACTGACGTGCGTTTGTGCGTGGTAAGTACACAGGCAGTGTTGGTGAATATAGACAATAACTAGTTTTTGCTATCATCGGCTCGTACCTCAATAGTCAATATTATAACATGTTACTTGTTATTAATTACGACCGGGTAGTGAATGCCTTGACACGGTCATATTTTATGGTCGTGGAATTCTCATCTGTATCGCTACTTACGTCTGCCTACTTCTTTATTCGTCTGTAAGATTAATTAGGACTGGGTCTCCGACTGCTTTCCGGCACACACAGTTTGAGAGAAAAGGAGCCACAAGGGGCAATTTCTCCGGACGTAAAACGTTAATGGGCAACGGATAGTGCTTGAATAATCATTCTCATTAATTTATTACTAGGCAAATAGTTACAAAAAATAAATTAAGTAATAAAAACTCAAGGTGCCGATAGATACACGTAAAAACTGCGTAATCTTGGTGGTTAAATTGTTTCAGTGTTTTATAAGTATAGCTACTAGAATCGAATACAATATTCGTTTTTATTTAAACTTTAAATCTTGATGACGGTATCTCGGGACGTTTTAGATATTTATATACGGCAACTCGTGTCCTCGTGTGGAAGGAGGAGAGTAATACCGCCATGTAAAATATTTCGTCTGAACAGAAGAGGGCGATAATTAAATGGAATACCGAGGAAAACGAGATCATAGATACGCCAGTGCCAAAATTTCAAAATAGAATTAGTGGCCTTAATTTATTACACATACCTGGATTCGACGAATGCATGTAAACATATCTTAAACACATATCTATGATTATTTTAAAATTATTTTACACCAGCGGTGTATCTTTGAAGAATTTATTTAACTGTTACGACGACAATTAGAGTTGTTTATTTTATTATTTTATTTACATAATTCAACTGTGAATACTTTGAAGCTTGTACCGCCACCCATTCTTAATTTCACTTGTCGAGTTACATCTGACTAGCGCCTGTAACAATAAAGATAATGCTTCGCGGTGCAAGAATATCAAAATTTTATTTATGAAATTGTTTTAGATATTTTAAATATAGCCATGTATGTTTATTTCATTAAAACCTATATTGAACATTTTTCTTTTAAAATTATGATGAAATTATTACCCACTAATTATTATATAATTCACAAAATTGATTTGCATTTAATTGTAGGTTAAATTTTGTATGTTAATATACAAAATAATAATAATGCTACAAATGTTACACGAATAATGTTTTAACAGTAAGGATTTATAATAGCGTACATTATGTTGCAGCAGTCGCCACCCCGTGTTAATGTCATTTTATCGATTTTTCTGCATTTTTATTCTTTCGTATTTAATACCAGTGAGAGAGAAAGACAGTGGCCGAGATCGAAAGAGACAAAGATATCCTGACAGAAAGTTTATCGTGAAAAAAAAAATAACATCGCATCGTGTCAAAAACTTGGTAAACCAGAAACGAAAAAACTGTCATCACATCACGGAGGGAATAGTGGGCGTGTGCTCGTGATTTCCTGTGAACCCGACTCGTCGGGATGTATTAATTTATCTTAGGTAAGCGTAACCTATATATAAAACGGTGAAAAGTCTGCAGTGTTCGCGTAGAAAACTTTGTAAAAGTCATATTCGTTCTCTTTCTTTTCTGATAAGAAAAAAAACAAAATAAAAATCAACAGGCAACAGCATAATTACAGGTATAAAATATGAATACAAGTTTTCTGGACGGACGGTGTAGTTCAGCGAACAACGACATATAATGTATATGATATAATACACACAGTTTATTGTGTGCACGTCTCGTGTTATTTACCGACTGTGGAAAATCGAAATTTTCGTATTAAAAAAAAAAAAAAAAAAAAGCTGCAAGTATTTCTACAGCAGATAAAATCTGACGAGATTCCGGGCATAACGCGTTGAATTGAAAAATTTAATTGATTCGTCAAAATGTTAAAAACAACTAATCACCACCCGAGTATCTGTCTATCTAGAATTACACCAACTCGTTTACATTCAACCGATCCCATTGTTATCTTTCTTACGCATCGGTCATTTGACACTCGACAATAAACTGTACATGTTTATCCGCTTTATACGTGAATTTTATTTTATTTTACGTCAAAAACGTCCATTCGATCAATATACAGTGATGTTGAGTTAAAATATTCCACAAATCTTTTTATTTACTTTTTTTTATTTGATATTCATCAGGCGTAAATTTATTTCATTTACATATAACTATAAAAACTTAAAACCCACGTGGCCATTGGTCAACGTCATTTTAGACACTTTTAATGGATGAATACCTACCAATTATTATTCAACTGATATCTAAACGTCGATTTTAAGTTATTAAAACCAAACCGAAAAATAATACTGATAAGTAGTTGATCCGTCTCTTATTCGTAAAAATTATAGCTGATTTATAAGTGCTTTTTAATTTCGAATAAAACAATACAAACCACCGTGTGGTTTGATAGATTTCTGTCGATTGATTGCGGATTTGCAAGAATAAACGTTGAAACAAACGAAAGAATTCACATTAGTAATGCTGTAATTTATACGATTATTAATTTGGTTCGATTGTAACTTTCAACCACTATAGTGGCTGGTATTAGTTATAATCACCCCGTCGTGTATACACTGTGACAATAATTGTTGGAAAACGCGCGTTTACGATCAATAAGATTTTCCACGGAAATGTATAATTTAGACGACGAATGGTCTGTATAATATTACAATGTATATCCATGCTGTAGTAGGCAAAGTTTTTTTTTTTTTTTATTAAGTTTTCCGTTGTATATGCGCAGTACTGTCATACAACGTATATTATATATGACATCTTGCATTATGTTGTATTTTTTTTTCAATTTAATTTGGAACTAAGTACCTACGTCGATTGCCGGGTCAATATTTTATACACAAGGGTTATAGGCAAACCATCGTCGTCGGCTGTAATACTTATCCTGTCGTTTTATCGTTAATATTATTTTTACCAACGACCACGCTTCTCCGCTGTCAATATATCGTCGTTAGTCATGACAATAGTATATATATATATATTATATATGATACTGCGTAAAGCATACGGGTCAAGGTGTTACGATACTATACACAACAAGTGACACCGCTGCAGTCATAAGTCAGAATAAAAAATATAAATAAATACGACTTACGACGTACGAATACATAGAACCGTATTACTGATGAGGCTATTTAGACTACAGACTACGTTAACAAAATAACATACTTTTTTACGATTTAGAACAAACATTTTATTTTTTCCACATTTAAAATATGAACACATATATTTTTAGTCAAATACGAAGATAAAATGGATATTTCATTAAATAAAATTTTCATTTATAACGAGAAATGTCGTATAAATAATGTATTGATAATTTTATGATTACGTGTTTTAAATAATATAATATAATGATCGCTTTTAGTAAAGTAGAAGTGAAGCCCTTTAAGTTGTCAGTGGTCACTTTAAGGAGCAATATATCAATACGCAAAATTAGATGACAGATATATTGTGGAGCTTATGGGTGGCAAAAATCTTAATCCGACCCTGATAATATCTGTACCGACCAAATAGGCCGTATGTAGTTGTGCACTTCTGCAACACGGTGTGCAGACTTGTATTACGCTATGTATTCGTCTCGGAAGATTTGACGAAGGATTTCAACGGACAACTGCGGAGAAAACGTGTCAATTATAAAGACGGATTGACGTTGAAATACAAGAAAGAAAGAAAAAACACAAAAATTGGAAAAATCCGTCATGAAAATATCAACCTAAACTCTGTCACCATTATTCACCGATAACGCGCAGGTACATTTTTTTCGTGTAACAAACACACACTCACCAGGTCATCAGTCATCATTCTCAACGTCTGTCGCGTGTTACACATATATACATGCATATATATATATATATATACAGTGTACAAAAATTGTTTTAAGCCCAATCGATATCGTATACCTACCACTCGTCTCTTTTCGTGAGAAACACTTAAACACTTGAAAAATCTATTTAGATGACGTTCAGGCATGAAGTGTTCGAGAATATACTTGTAAGTTGTACGGTTCGGTATAAATAAAGTGCAAAAATATATAAATTGTAATTTACTTTTCAAAAGCGTATCAAATGTTTATGAACAATGATAAATGTTTGTTAAAGCATACCTGGACAACGTAATTTAATCTCGAGCTAGGGGGTTTAAAATATCAAAGGTACTTAATATAAAACATTTCGGAGAGACAGGACTAAACCCCTTATGACAACTCTTGATTCAAAATTATAACATGTATAATATATTATACAGGTATACTTCATAATAATCGTTGTAAAATTATAATTGTTTTTAAATATCAATGTTAACGATGAATAAATTATAATATGCCGAAAATAAATGTATTGCGATAGAACAATACACAGCAGAACATTTAATCAAATTTGAATTACCGAATATTATGTATACGTATCGAAATGATTTATACACTAGGTTTAATTGCAAACACCGATTTTTAATCACATCGTATAGCGGGGTTTATTTTCATTATCAATTTAATGAATGGTATATTTGGTCAAATATTATGCACAATATTAATACCTTCAGTTGACATGTATATGCACTTATTTGTTGTAATAATTTCCGTTATCATTATCATTGCATCGAGATATATTTTTATGTATTAAAGTTCTGTATTAAATAATAAATATAAGTTCGTCGAACTAAAAGTAGTTGGAATAACGAACAAGGCTGTTGTATTCGATGCACATGTCTGAATCAGAGTTGTAACTTATAAACGTTCACGTTTGTTGATCGATACATTTATGTCGAGCAACTACCAATGGTTATAATATATTAAGTATATTTATTTATTTATTTTAATTACTTTTCGATTTTATTACCGTTTTATATTTAATAATTTGTTACGCAGTCGTGCAGAATACAAGATAATATATACTCATACGCCGCTCGATTAACACGAAATAAATATTTGACTTCAATTGATTCCAAGTTGGTAGGTAACCTATGAGAAAAACCGGAATAACCGGAGGGCATTACCGACTGCGTAGCGCAGACATATAGGTACACACAAAGATCGAGTATTATAATACACCTTGTCAGTTGTCAGTCGCGGATTTAACCACGACCGTGTCTGATTAAGACGTTTTGCACCCTGGAGCAAAAATTATTTTTCTCCTTTACACGGTAAAAATTCATTTTCATTTCACCGCGGCCCGGGGAAACGTCACCACTACTCACAGCCTACCGCCCGTGCCCTGTCATTCTCTCGTGTACATATAGGTACCTACCTATAATTAGTAAATTCACAAAACCAACCTACAGAATGTTATTAGATAATGTGCGGGTGCCAACGTTGAATCTACGGTAAACACGAGGGGTATGCAAAACTTAATTAAACGTTCAAATACCAACGCATTTTTTTTCCAGAAAGCCTACATTTTAGATTCTGAATGAAGCGAATAGAATCCATTGGTTTTACAACGATTTTCATTAATATTATTTCAAACATTTTTTCAGGTCGTATACTTTGTCCGAAAATCGCATTCAGTCCACTTAGTAGGTCAGAAATGCCATCTAGTCAGTACTTCAAACACGTCATTTTTCTCGACCATAAAATGTTTTTCCAATATTTGAGAAAAAGCACCAAAAATTCAGTAAAACGATTAATTGTGCAATAGTAAGTTAATAAGATTTTTAATTTTCATTAAATCAATTTTAAGTTCATTTAGTCAAGACCCCGGAATAAAATTGCGAGAAATTTTAATATTTCAACGACACTCTTAATCAAACTTCACAAGAAATACAAAAAAAGTTATACCATTTTTAAACTGAATAAAGAGGTTTGAAATTACCTCATTTTTAACGTTTTTATTACATACAGTTTTTATTGTTTTTAATTCTTCATTATTAAGTCCTGAAATTTCAACATAGTCCTACTCATATACTTAACTAATAACACTGATAAATCGTTTATCATTTTGTCAGGATTTATTTTTATGAACGTTTTAAATTAGAATTTTAATTCCTGTACACTACATTGCAATTTGGATCGGAATCATTATACTAAAGAAAACATGATTTATAGTTTCTTTAACACTTAAATGCATATTTTTGTATTTTTGCAACATGTTTCAAAAATGATAATTTATCATTATATTTGTACGATGTTGGCTATTTAGTGAAATTTATTAGTTTATAAGCAACCTAAACAATTATTTATAGTATGAATTTTAAATCAAATAATAAATATTAGAAGTAAAAGTGTTGGTAATTTTACGATTTTAACACAATGCTGACATTTTTTTTTTTTATTTAAAAAATATTATGCATTTAAGGGTTAAAATCATATTCACTCGCCATAAATACCTAATCCGAGAAGCTAAGAATACCTGTGGTACAAAGTCGGTTTGGCGATTTAACGCATAAAATGTGTTTAAATCAAATTGTAGAAATAATAATTTTCAGCATCCGGGTAAGGCAGCTAAAAAACGATCACTGGCGGGGCCTCTGGATTTTGTTTAAATAAAATAAGTACGTACATGGTGTTTCGATGAATGATTTTACAGTACTAAAATATTATAATCGTAAAAATACGGAGAATAATAAAATAATTAAATCATTCGTAATCGATAGACCAATAGAGAGTACTGTGTTTTCTTCAATTATTCAATAGTAAAATAAAACCAAAAAAGCCACTATTTTGGAAAAATATAATTACTTGAATCGCAATGTTCGATGGAAACGCCAAATAGGGTGCAACAAAAAAGCGATGAGAATTAAAAATGTTCGAGAGATCCAAAATACTAAAATTTAATTAGGTTCTTCACTTTTAATAAATTATAAATAAGGCATTTTATACGTAATTAAATTTCGAATACATCATACTTTGCATTTTTTAGAAAAATAAATAATAACATTGGAGACATCATTTAAATTAATAACAGAATTCGCACACTTTTTTAATTTTACGTGAAAATTAAAAACTCGTTTTTGCAAAATTGTCTTTTTTTATAGAGTTGTAAATTGTGATAGTTTAATTAACTGCACATAAAAATAAATAAATGATATACAGATACATTTATTAATAGAAATTTAGATGAGTTTATATAATATTTATAATTGTATGTTTATAAATATTTAAATATTAAAATTAAATACATTAAGGAAAACAATGAATACAAATGTTGAAAACATAAAAATCTACATAACGACCGATAATAATATTAAATTGTGTAGTTGAGAAAAATAATCATATTTTTCGTTAAAATTTTAAACTTAACAAAGACAAACATTTAAATTATTAGACTATTTTCTTGATTTTAATCATTTAGTTTATGCAAAATATGTTCTAAATTTATATACTTACTTTAAAATCTTGAAAAATAATGTTTTTTTTTTTAGTTGAAAGTTATTAAAAAATAGTAAATATTTTTTCTTGATCAGCAGTATTTAAAACCTCTAATGCTTATGGTTAATGAAAAAAACATGACAATGAATACAGCCCTATAAATCAAAGTCTAAAATGATTGACAGTACACCGAAGTTTTGAAGAGAAATGCCAAGATTTCTAATTTAATATTAAGATTTATATTTACATCAAAGGTAGGGTTGCCATACATATCAGTACATTGGAACATGTCGCCGGTTTATAACTTCAATCCTGGTCGTCCCATTGAATTATCCGAAAGCTCCGTTTAAGTAAAAATGAAACTCAATTGTTTATGAATAATGTTTTTAAAAGTAGGCGTTTTTATCCAAAACATATTTGATTTCACGACGGGTATTCAAAGTAAATAAACGGGCTATACGATAATAATAACAAGTATTCTATTATGTTGTTATGATTTTAATGTATTAGTACCAGGAAGGTCGATCTCCGATCTATTTATTAGTAAATAAGGTGCGGTTATTTTACACTGTATTGTTTTTATGCAAAAAAAGTATGCTTATTTTTTTGTAAGTAGATTTTCGTTAATAAATAAAAATTGTTCAGAAAATTATAGCTTGCAAAAGTCACCCTTAATGTATAAACTTGATATGTTGTGTTTTGAAATTTTACTATTTTTTACTAATTTGTTTTCGAAAATAATATTTGAAAAATAAAATCTTAAAATGTCAAGCGAATTTTTTATCTTTGTATATTTATAAATTTATATTTTTTTAGGGTATTATGAAAAAAAATATCTTAAAGATTTTAAGGACGCTCTGGCCAATGAATTCCCCAACTAAGACATATACAGGTTGTTAGAGAAAAGCCTCAGGAATCAAATGGTATGGGTCTTATAGTCGATTGTCGTGCAACATTTTTAAATATAAGGGTGCAAAGATAAATAAATATTGCATTAGTCTTACGGGGAGAATTCATGAAGTTAATTATTTTTACCGTGAAATCGCGAATTTCCCAATGCAGATAGTGATAAACGGAAAGTTCAAAGCTTAAAGAATTTATTGGTACTTTCCGAATATGAGGTGTACGTGGGAAATTTCGTGTAATTAAACGAAGAAAATTTTATAATTTATGATTTTAAAATAAATATTTTTCCATAAAATAATTTGTAAACTGCATTTAATAAAAAAATATTAATATTTACTTGATAAGTATATACACGGAAGTTTGAATTTGAGTTTTGAATTTGTTCTTTTTGCAGAAGTACTGTTTAATAAAATGCTTCATAAAATGTAAAATTAAAAGATGTTTACCATTAAATTTGTGAATATTATTTAAAAAATTAATTTTTTGAATTTTTAAAAGTATTATTTGTATCATTTAAATAGTTAAATGTGTATATACGACTCGTAATTAACGACTGGCCGTCGGACACGCTGGGGGTCCGATGCAGGGAGAATCTGGGGTCCTATGCAGGGAGAACGCTACATGCAGGGAGAATCAAATTGTAGGTTACCAGAACCCAGAACGTCGCGTTGTCATCATCGCGGTCCCAAGAAAGGTTTTCCATTAGCAACGTATAAAGATATGAACTATCACGTCGCGCGACGGTGATATGGAAGGGGAAGTTTGGGAAGTCTAGCCGCCGTCCGTTGCCGTACCGCGAACCTCACCCACAGATACTTTTACTGTATAAAGATTTTTATGAAAACTCATATAAATGAAATTTCCTTGAAATTTTGACTAAGTCCATTGGATTCCTGAGGTCGAAAACTCTTTATATATGAAAAATCGTTAGAGCCGTTTTCGAGATGGCATGACTGGAAATAGGTACATACAATTCCTTGCTCGTTTTATAGTATAAGATAGGTAACAAATATTATTAAGGTACGTTATTACAAAAATACTAATATGATACTTTTTCGAAAACATAATATCTCGATAATTATGCGGGATTCAATATGTACGTCATGACGCGTCATTGGAAAATCAGAGATACTAAAACCGGTCAAAAAGTCAGAAAATTTAATATTTCAATCAATTATTTATTTAATTAGATTACCTAATTATGAATGTATTTTTTTTTAATTTAAGAGACACTGTGAAGTAAATTTGTACCTACCTTCTTAAATTCACATAATGTTTTTAATAACAAATTAATAATAATAAATATATATATATATATATATATATATATATATATATATATATATATATATTTATATTTATATTTATATTGAATTATTTTGATAAGTAATAATTTCCCAAGTCACTACTTGGAACTTTATGCCTACCCTAA
Source organism: Therioaphis trifolii (assembly GCA_027580255.1). NCBI lineage: Eukaryota > Metazoa > Arthropoda > Insecta > Hemiptera > Aphididae > Therioaphis > Therioaphis trifolii. The sequence goes on along the minus strand of CM050405.1, from coordinate 65,915,370 downwards.
TCAAACGCAATTCTTAGAAAATCGTATTTTTACATGAAATAAAGATTTTAATTAATTTTCACGAATGAAAAATGTAAAATTATGTTCTCATGTTATAAAGTGACAAGATCAATAATGATTATATATAATTTTAATTATAACTTGAAGTTTCAAGAGTATAATTTGATATTTACCGAAGAAAGGTTGGGCTCCTAAATAAAGATCTTGGGCTGTTTAGTTGCCGGACCAACACTATCTTTAAGTACTTTAAACTGCTTTTCCCAATTTAGAATATATTTTGTCTTGTAACTTTAATAATAGTAATACTGTATACTATAATAAATACAGCCTATGGGTTTCAAGAATATACCTTAAACATATTTAAATAAGAAAAAATTGTTTAACTAATTTTTCGTGTAAAGGTATAACATACTTTACATCAGATAAGGCAAAATATTTAATCTGTTACGCGAGTGTTTATTGACACACTAAAGCTATATTTAAAAAAAGTCATAAAAAGGAAAACCCGAATCAAATTGTTTTATTAGTTTTTTTTTTAATCAATGAGAAAGAAAAAGCAGTAATCTTGAAAATCATTAAGTGTTAGCATAGTATTTCGATTTCAACTTCAATAAATCAATTTGGTATGCATAGTCGCATTTTGTAATTCAATTTTAAATGAAAAGATGTGGTGTAAGAATACAGTAGCCACTAAATTGAATTTATTAATAATATTGTTATAAAACTATTGTTTAGATAGACTATCCGCACACAAAAAATTGAAAATTTTCTTATTTTAGATTTTTAACAGTTTTATCGTAAAAATGTACCCAATCAGGAATGGTTTCTTTTAAGGTTTCATGAAAAACCACTATTATAGACAGAAAATATAATTTAATCAATTATTAATATTTTAATTACTTTTGTCCATTTTTTCAGGTACTTGCCTATAGGTACAAGAACATAGTATGAAAATATCCAATACTCAAATTGGACTAAGTACCTCAAACTCAAAAGAACCTCTATTTTATTATTATTTTATTTTATTTTTATTATTATTATTATCTATTCTATTATTAAGAGGAACTCATGAGATGGTTAGTTACCTCTTAACGTAATCTCAAACTTCGTAGGTATTCAAATAAAAGTACTTGAACACTTTTTTTTTGTATATGAATATATTTGTCTATTATACTTTTCAAAAATATTCCAGTATGTACTCTTAATATACTTTGGTAGTTTTTTTCGAAAAAAAATGTAATTTGTATGATTAAATTTATTATAATGTAAATGTATAACATCAATGAAGTGTATCTGTGTTTATGTAAAATAGAATACAAAGCATTTTTACTTTAGTTAAGTACCTATTAATATTTAATACATGGCTATAATCATTATTTTATTTAATCTTCGAAAAATTGCACACAATAGGTAAAAAAACATGAATATTTTTAAAGTAATTTAATACCATTAAAACTTGTTTAACTGTTTATTTAAATAATCATTCCAAATACAATATAGGTACAAAAGTATACTTTACAAGCTGTCCAAGATTAAGATGAACCGGACGGGTAATGACTACAAATCTTTACCTGAAAATCTCGAGTGTAATTTACATTTACTCAAATTAAAAACGTGCACCAACTTTTTTTTACTCTTAACGTAAAGCGCTTAGTTTTGAGGACTATTTGTGAGTACTTAAAATAAATTTGTAGGTACTTGGTGTTTTTTTCAGCGTTTCAGTTATGCAGCGACACACTACGGTCCTGGCTACGCCTGAGTAATGTGTATACATCTATTATAATATTTTAAACACTTTTGAAAATGTGTTGTTTAAAAAAAAATGGTTTCGTGCAGTTAATTAAACAATTGCGTAAACTTTTCACGATTCTTAATTAAAACGGTAACTTCGGGCGTAAGACTCAAATGTAAATACAATTAAGTAAGGTGCACGATGTTAATTCATGAGTAAGGTAATCATAGTATTTTTTTCGTATACGCTTGACAATTGCATATTAAATCGTATACGAGCACTTGAATGTTAAAAATGCCTTTATATGTATGAAAATTGAAGTGCAGTGATCTCTAGATACGGTCATTTTTTTTTTTTTATGCAACGGACGAATGCGTCATTATAAAATACAAAACACGTCAAGGTAAGCGTTGCTGTTTCTTTAAGGCATTTTCGAGTTTTTAAACGGTTTTCTATTCAAATCTTAAATTACCAAATTTTACACAACTCAAAAATGAAAGAAATCGTTACATTTCGTATTTTTTAGAGCGGACACTCCTATTAAGTGTATGAAATGTAGGGTACATGTACCTCGTGTGAACGTGTTATGACGGCTCGTAGATGTGATTTGATCCGGGGGGGGGTCTATGCTGGGTACCTACTGAAACGCGTATCATGCACAAGTCGTCGATAGACATTGACGAGTGACCAAACCGGATCGGTGACTGCGGTAACTCTTTCCGAGCATATGGTTGAGAAGTATAAACACAAAAGAAATTTCAGAATCATAATATTTGTATATGCTGGTTCAGAGAGAATCCATAGAAAATAAATGTAATTGTAGCGCTCGAAAGCGTTATTAAGATTTTTTTTTCTAGTTTATTTTTATGAATTTCAACAAATCTAATGATTACAATAATATTATGCATGTACAAAAGATTATGTGTTCAGATTGTCTGTTCAACAATAGTAACATATATTTAAACTATAGCAAAAAATTATTAATACCCAACATAATTTGTAACTATTGTTTTTTTTTCAGTTACAATTCATTTAAAGGAAATATGAAGGAATTCAAATAATAAAAACAATGATTTTTTTTTTTTTTTTGTAAGAAAATTCATTTAATTCCATACAAATGATTAAAAATAGATTAATTTAACACGACTTTGTAATATTGATGTAAAAAATCTTAAACAATTATTTATACATATAAATATATGAATTAAGTACTATAATTATAAATTATATTAATTGCAGTCAATAGTAAATAATATTATACTAGTATTATCATAATAAAATCATAATATTTTACAATGATAAATATTGTAATGAATGTCATAGGTATTCTCGGTGATATGGAAACAAGGGAGATAAAGGGAATTGAGGATATCGTATTTCAAAACATTCGAGAATTAAAAAAAAAATCCAATTGATATAACTAGTACAAATATTTGTAATTGATACATCAAAGTTCATGTTACAAATAATGTTATGTGATGTTCTATGTACACTTAAAAACAACATTATTAAAATAGGCAGTAAAAACTTCTAAAATTATTTTGATTTAAGTTCATATAGTATTGCAAGATTAATAATTAAAACAACTACATTTTATAACTAAAATGAACAAACACAGTAATAATTTTAACAAATATATAAATATATAGAATTCATTGGAGTTTTTAAGTTTGGTTATTAATAATATTAAAGTAAATACCTATGTTAAAATTGATCGTTGAGATTATTGTTTTTAGTTTTATATTAAAACTATGGCAGTATTATAATAAAATACAGTTTTGGCTGAAAAAAATCCAGTTCATTTTAAACTGGTACTTGATATTAACATTAAATAAATATATGTAAAAATGTATAAAAAATTGTTCAAAGGACAGATTTCTGGTAACAATATATCATAGTTTTATATTTTTTTAGATAATCAAAATATGTTGTTAGTAAAAAATACTATAATAGTGTGGCCAAGACTTTATTGCACTCGAAAAAAAATTTTTTTATGTTGAAAAAATGTTTATGAATATTTCATATTAAAAACCCAAATATAGCTAAGCCAACAAGCCAACACTGATAGCAAAAAATGCGTACAACATATTATCTAAAAAAATTATAACTTTATATTAATATTAAGTGTAGAAATTGTGGTATAAAAAATTTAAAACACGATTCTAGTATAACAATCAATATAAATAAATAAAAATAATTATAATAATACGAAGGACTAAGGAAAACTGTTACTGCTTAAGTCATTTTAATTATATTATAATACAAACATTAATAATAATTATTATTTCATATATACACAAACATTTAGTTTAAATAACTATCTAATGCAAAAATAATTGTTGTCATGTTCCTACAGTCTACACACATTTAGAGACAAATATTATCAATTATTATTATCAGGGTTCAGGACTAATATCATTTTCATATTTATAGTAGGAAGAGTATAGCACTGGACAGTTATACACTTATATACTCATATGATTTTTAATATCAATAACTCAATTATGAAGTATTATTATACATATTTGAGAGACTTATTATACTAAAGCATGTATTAAATGCAGTGATGTTGTTTTATTTTCCCTTTATCAATGTCTAAAATATATTAATTTTTATATTCAACTGTCAATTAAAAATATATGGTTTTTACAAATATCAAATTTAGTATTCTCATTTCATTATTTATTTTTATTTAGGAAAAAAAGAAATATAATTTAATATTAAAATAATATAACTGTCACAAATATTAATATTATTTAATTACTAAATAGATGTAATAAAATTATATTTAAAATGATGTAAGTCTCAAACCCTTAATATTAGAGAAAGGTACACTCTGATAGCCAATATGTACATATATACACCAAATAATTTTTATTTGTAAATTCATTAATCTTAGGTTGATCTAAACAGTTAATTGAACAATGAAAAATTATATTTATCAGATTGCTCATAATTTGTAATGTATCATCATAAAAATTGTATAAAATATATTAGTATGCACAAAATTTAAATTAAAAATACAAATGTGTTTTTTAATGAACCTACAATTTAATTCAAACATAGGCTTCAGATTTACCAGAATTTGGTCGAATGCGTGCCAAGAATTGCTGCCAACTATTTAGAGTTTTACCTGACCAAATCCAAACACTCGATGTAAGACCGACTAGTAATGAAACAAAATATTTTGCAATGAATACTTCAAAGCTAGGTTTTCTAGTTGGATCATTGACTTGAGGACATGGTACAGCATATTTTGGATCCCTACAGAGATCAGAGTGCCAACTGATAATCCAAGAACTGAGATTGACATGTTCATAAACCAAACATAAAATTTGAGCAACAGCAGGTACTGTATACAAAACACTAAACACTCCAATCCGTATCATCAGTTTTTCCAATTTGTCTGTACCTCGGGTACCATCATGTTTCATTACTTTTCTGATGCGGCATAAAGAAACAAATCCTGCCATCCAAAAAGCTGTACCCAAAATTAGGTACACCACTAAAGGAATAAGGACCATATCTCTCACTGCAGTATCATCACTCCAGACAGCCAATGAACAGATACCAGTTAAAACATCACCTAAAATTTCAAAACAAAATGAAATTAGTAACTAAAACAAAATGTATAAAAATAGACACATAAATATGTACAGAAAAATCTTGACAACTCAAATAATAAATAAATCAAATTAATTTATATCTCCCATAAGATTGGAATTATTAAGATTTAACTGTATATATCAATATTATGTACAAAAAAAATGTTAAATATAAATATAATAAATCAGATCATCAATTTAAAAATAAATAATATCATTAATAATTATTATACTTTGACATTTATTTGGGAGTTTATTTTTTAGCGTAAAATCTTCTTTACTCTAGATAGTGGTTATAAATAATACAGTTGAATAGTTTAATATATATTCAAAATTGGTTTTAAAACATATAATATAAACAAATTTGTAATAATTTATGTTAAAATCTCATAAAAATATATATATATATATATAATCATATAAAATATAAGATGATAATCAAATAAGTAGGTAGAGTTTATAGTTAAGGTATATTTAAAAAAATATATTACAAAAATAACTTATGATTGATTCAAAATATACAATATGTTAAGAATTCAAAAAAATGAGCCATTAAATTCATATATTTTCTATCAAGTAAGAAAGTACCTTGTTTTTAAGCGTCGGAATCACGATTTTCGACAGAGTTGTAGTTCTAACAATTTCATACCTAACTACCTTAAATTATTTTAATCAAATGTCATTTGAATAAAAATGGAGAAAAGGTCCTTCAAATAAATACTTAGATAATTTTTTAAACATGATAGAATAATATGAAGAAATAATATTTTATGTACCTATTACCTTATTATTTATAAACAAATGACATTAAATTGATTTCAAATTATTTTTGCCAATATTTCGGTATTACAAAAATCATAAAATAAATAACTTTTTAATTCCATAAATATAAAAGCGAAAATATGACAAATACATAGGTAATATGAACTACTTTCATTTATTGAAATTAATTTAAACATAAGTGATAAACATGTATTAAAAAAACACATGAATACTTTAAATTGCTATTTAATATTTAATTTGACAAATTATTATCAATTTAAACAAGAAACTATTAAAAATTAGTCCAATTTAGCACATTTTTTTTAAATTGATTGTAGGTACCTAAAATTAGTAAACAAGTATACTTATAAGTATAAAATATATTCTTTGATGATTCAATATGATAGCATTTTTTTTTTTTTTTTTAGAGTATATTTTACAATTTCCAAAGATATGGATAGTTATTTTAATCTATGCCATAGTGCACTACTTTGCAATAACATGAGTTTAAAAAAAAAAAAACAAATATTAATTCATTATAATAATAAATAATTAAATAATGCAGTATCTTTTATCAAATCATATTATAAATATTTGGTAATGAAAATTTCAAATTGAAAATCAGGTAAGTTATAAATCATATTTTGTGACTGCTTTACAAATACTTAAACATAATCTCACCCCATATATTTAAAGTTCACCAATTTTTTTCTCAATGCCAATCTATTTTATTTTCTGTAATTTTAGAACCAAATTCATAATTTATAAAGGATATAATTTATCGGATATCATATAGGTACTGGCCTATTTTTAAAACATAAACACATATTTCATGATTTATTAGAATAAATTAATCTGAACCATAGTTATTATCTATTTAAAAAATAAATGTTTGCTTTTACTCATACAGGTATATTTTAAAATGCTATATATTTTTAGCTCATTCACTACATTTTATTTGCCCATACATTTTCAGATAAATGATAATCATTAAGTAACTAAAATGCAATTTATAATACAAAATATAACTAATAGAATTAAATTAATTTTAATAATTTTGATTAAATAATCAAATATTTCTATGGTTTATAATTTAAAATTTGAATAATGCGAAATTCAATGACTTAAGGGATGGATAACTTTAAAATTAATATTACTGGAGAAAGCGATTTAAAAATATAAAGTCTTATGGACCACATTACATAATATTATATTATTAAAGTATAATGCTATGTCTATACATGGATGTAATTATGGATTAGTGAGGTGTAGTAATACCTAATAAATATCATAGTGATTATCAATTCTAATATTAATATACTGTTGTTTTTTATATCAACTTTGAACTAAACAATGTTAACAACTGAAATTAATTTTTATACAATGAATAGTTTAAATACTAGTGCTGATCTTACATGCAGACTACTAACATATTTCTATTCGGGTATGCAGTCTACATAATAAGATGTAGAACCCATAGTATATTATAAACTGCAATGCACCATATTTATGATTATAATATTAGCACATGGTCAAAAATGATATAATCATAATAATAATAATTAATAATATTGTATATATGCATAAAACAAATTATAAACCTCAATAAAAGAAATAATTAAAAAGGATAAAAACCTTTACTCATAAACTGGCTTAGTATCTCTCAAAAATGCAAGAAATAAGTCAGGATCTTCTTTTTGAGCAACTAACAAACTTGTTAAATACATAATTATATCAACTTATAAACTTATATAAAATCAGTACACAGCAGGTATACATACGACTATAATTTAACTAAAATTTTTAAATATACAAATAAATAAATGTAAGTACCTAGGTATTTCCTAATTTCTAATTTAATTTGATTCATATACAAATAAAAAATGTGAACAAAACAATTAAACTTAATACGGATATAGGCACCAACCTAATTTAAATATTTTTATATTTTTAAACAAAAATGTATATACCTATTAAGCTACACTAAGCATTATAAGCAAGTTAAAATAGGTCAAAGTCAAGTTGCTAATCTCTGATCTACGGTAAATAAAAAATACAGTTGTGTTATGAGTCTATATGTATTATACTCTATATTATGTATATTATGTATAATGGCCATGAAATGAATAACTGTCATAATTCTTAAGAACTTAAACCTATCAACTTGCCTATCAATAACTAGGCAGTATCATTGAAGTATTGTTATGAAAGAATCAAAAATCAGAAGTTGAATGTTTGTTACAAATTAAAATAATTGGAAAAATGAATTATTTGATAAACAGACATCACAACTGAATCTACCATATCTAGCTGTTACACGCAAGTAAATTGTAAGATCAATTCTAAATAAAATGTATAATAGGAATTTTATTAAAACATCATCCTGAAATAATGCAAAGTTATCAATAAATAGGTATTCTAAGGTTGTATTAAAATATAGTAAATAACAAGACAAATAATGAGCAGGTACTTTCCAGTAGGCACTTCATAAAATAAAACATTTTATTTATCAAAATTAAAAAATATTATTATCTAATTAGGTACTTTTTATTTTGTTTAAGATTCTATTCAAGGTAAATACCAGCTTAATAAATAATAAATCAGTTATTTAACATAAAACAATATAAATGTCATGTAAGTACAGATGATTTAAAAATATATATTTATAAAGTACTCTATTTTATAATTTGATGAAATTAGAAGTTCATTTTTACATAATACTTTGACAACCTAAAGTAATATAACATTTATTATTTAAATTCTTTAATTTTCTCTTTTTAGTTTATCTTTAAAATTATAAAATAATGACTATATCCAGCTTTAAAGATTGCTTAAAATAGGTATTTTTATAATAGTGTACATACTACTATGGTTACCTTATGAAAAATATTTTCAATATATTTAGTGGATAAATAATGAATTCAAAAACACCAACAGTAATAGGTAACTATGTTTATGACATAAATGTATAGATATTTTATTATTTTTTACTAACCTTCAACTTTTCCCATAGCCAACACTGTGATAGTTTTTGCAGCAGGAACAGTCCACGCGGCCAAATGAAAATAATGAGAATTTGCTTCGATAGCTTCATGGCCCCATTTCAGTCCAGCGGCCAAAAACCAGGTTAATGTCAACACAACCCACCATACAGAAGATGCAGTACTAAAGAAATACGACACCATGAACAGTACAGTACACCATTCGTTGTCATCTGTGCCTTGAGTAATTAAATTTTGTTTATTGCACGCAATGTTGTTTCCAGACAAATATCCAATAAGGTAAGACACGGAAACCATTAGATAACATAAAGACAAGAATATAATTGGTCGTTCAGGATAACGAAACCGGTGTGTATCAATGGCGAATGTTAAAGATGTAAACAAACAGGATATAGCACACAGTACAGACCACAGTGCCACCCAAGACCTGGCTTTCTGCATTTGATCCTGACTCCAAAACGCGTCACACGGCACGCCACAATCCTTTACCACCCGATCGCCGACTTTAATCGCATATCCCTGAACGGTCCTGTCAGATCGTTTCTTGTTAAGGTTCGTCTCGATTCGGAATTGCGGAGGGCACACGAAACCGAGGTCAAAGCCGTTCGCGTTGTCCAAGTACCCTTGATCGCTGCCCGGATAGTGCCTGGATCCCAGTCCAGTGGAGTCCTTACCGTTCTGGGATTCGATGACGCCGGACTGCGGTGTCTGCGGGGTCGTCACGTTGTTCTCGCCCACGCACAGTGGACCGCCGTCGGGGCCATTCTCGGGGAACTTGGAGCACTCCAGGTTGTCGGGCCACTCGATCTGGAATCGGTTCATGATGGTCTCGCAGCCGTTGCGCGCCGAAATGCACAGCGACCGGCACGGCGGTATAGGCCTCTCGATGATCGTGCACACGGGCGCGAACACGCTGCACAAGAAGAACTGCAAATCGTGCGAACACTGGATCTTCACCAGGGGATAGTACTGTTGCACCTCGAAGCCGGCCTCTTCCTGCCGCATCTGGCCCAGTATGTTGGGCATGATGGTCTCGTTGTACGCGATCCCCATGCAGAACGGTATGGTGATTGGCTCGCACCGGCCGTGGTGCACGGTCATGTCGTCGCTCAGCTGTCCGTCCTGGATCTGTTGACGGGACGAATGGACGAACGCGGCCGAGCAGTCAGCGGCCAACATCAACACGGTCGTCAACACCGCGGCGACGGGCGGCCGCGAGCGACGAGTGCTCAGACGCATATTTGTCGCGTTAGATCCGGCGTGCGCGCTGCAGCGGAGTTCACGACGAGTGGTGGCCGACCGGCGGCCGTCGTCCGACAATCGATGACACAAGCCGATCGACGGCGTGCATATCGTAGCGTGTCCGACGCGCCCGACGTGCGGCGGTTAACGTAGGACGGCCGGTGAAACGGACACGAGTGAAAAAAAAAAAAAAAAAAATTAAAATAAAATACCGACCAAAACACGAAGAAGCGACGAAACGGCAGTAATACGCAAACGAGCGAGGAGGCCGCGAAAAATCGCCAAACGATCGAGAAAACGACGGCGCGCTATAATCACGAAGTATTATCCTCCGCGGTATTATTCGGAACGAAAACGGCGAGACAAAAAACAAACAAAACACACACGGCAGACAGGTGCGATGCGGGACCACGACGGAAGACGACGACGCGGGGGTGTAGCAGTAATGTGTGTATTGTGTGTGTGTAGTGGACGGCGCACACACAATTGAACGCATTCAACAACGTTATCATACGGCGTACTCCGCCGAGCAACAAGGATCTGGAATTTACGGGGAGCTCGTAAACGTCGCGACGATATACACACTCCTCGACGCACGATCGCCGAAGGTAGCCGTGCGTTCGTCTCGTCTACCTCCACTGATAAATGATAAATGATAATATGTATAGTAGACGTATTTTTATTTTATTTTATTTTATTTTATTGTCAGTGTGTTTTGACGGAGTTTCAGACTCCGTGCATTGCACTACGGTAAATGCGACACCAGTAGTAACGATATTCAACACAAACACGTGATTGCAGTCCGAGCAATTGCTGATCACCATCGATCACCGCGTAGAGGAAATTAATAAAATATTATGTCGGTCTGACGTCTACTATACGTCCGAGATGTGTGTGACCGTGTTGTAAACGTGTTGTAAACGTGTAATTGTACATCACCACGACGTCAAGTGTACATGGAATAAGTATACTTGTGTGTGTGTGAGTGAATGTGTTAGATACGATAAATCATCGTTAATTAGTAAATTTGATGGCCGAGTATTAAAAAATGATTGCGTTGATTAGTGACCGGTGAAGCAAGCTTAAACGTGGTGGTTTTTTCCCGGGTAACAGTGGGAGGTGGGTTCAAAAATACTACAATAACTTCACGAATGTAACAGTAACATCGAGACCGAAATAAAAAAATGTATATAATGGCCATCAGAAATTCTCGTTTTACTTCACTGCACTGGCCCGAAGTACTTTAGCTTTTAAGATTCTATGCGAAGCGAACGCAGTGGCGTAGGTACAACTTTTTTCATTGTGGGTGGGAGGGGGTTATACTAATTTAATTACTCATAAATCATCGAAAATGTGTATTTGTATATTATTAAATTGTACCTCTTAGGTTTTAATAAATAAATACTACCTACGTAATTGCGTAATATTACTTATTGTTTTTGATAATTCATAAAATTCACTTTCCATTTTTTATTGGAAAATTCATCCAGGACTTCTGGGTAATTTAACTGTACGATTAATCAACAGCATGTATCTAGTAATCTATTTAATATTTTTCGGAAATTGAAAATGATATTAATTACACATTCAATAAAAGTATACAACAAATATCCTCTGACATTGTTTTCCACGAATACGTTGTTATTTTCTTTAGATATTTATTTTTTTTATTTTTTTGAAATACACGCCCGGAGGCAATTGAGTACAGTGAATTAGTACAATGTTTATATGCTTTTTTACAATAATATCGAGAAGCAGTAAATACAACAATAGAATAGACTGAATAGAGTATTACAGTATGGTAATATAGGTCAATAAAGGATAAAAGTGTATTTTAAACTTTTTTCTAGAGGCAAGTAGTATTTTTACAGGAACTATTATCATGATCGCAGGCAGGTACTATGGACAAAATAAATCAATTGATAGGTAATTTATAAAAAAAAAACTGATTTACAAAATGACCGATACCTAGCCTACACGGCGCACTCAGTTCAACCGTCTATAATCTATATGATGATATCAATTCTACTCAAGAATATATCTGTACATTGTCTATACTATTTGAGTGTTCTGGTAATGCCATTGTACTAGTCACTTTTAGATCAAAATGTTCATCTTAAGTAGTTATTTTCTAGTAAGTACCAACAAATATTTTTTGAAAATCAAAAAAATCTTTCAATTACGAGCAAAACGATCAAATTAGGACCTTATTACGATAAAGAATGTGTTTTCACTAATATAATTTTAGTTAGAAATTTCTAAAATATTACAATTTGGATTTTCACTCATTTTTCTGTTTTAATCAATAGGTATATTAGTATAAATATGTAAAGAAAGTTTTCATGAAATGTATGACTTATTTTTATGTGATAATTTCAAATTAAAGTATAAATATGTACAATTTTTTATTATATTTTGAACCTAAGTAGCTTAATGAAAAGTTGGACAGCTGGACTGGTATACCTATAACTAAATTTAAAATGTCTTAGAATTATGATAAGTAAGTACATAGATATACTAAAAAGACTCAAATATATATGTGCTCTAAGAAGTTCAAATATTGTGGTGTGTATACTTAGTATTGAAAATACTAACTTCACACAATAGGACACGTTTTAACTTTCATGGATTATGATCTATTGTGATCAATTATGATCTATAATCTATATCATATTATATAATCATATCGAATATTTTTTATTTTTACATTAAAGTACAAAGAAAACATTAGAAAATCAAAAAAATTATTCACATACCTACATAATATACGTATACACGTTTAAAAATGTCATTCATTTCATAATCGTTCGACTACAGACAGACAAAAAATATATACTTACCAAAACCTCTTTAACAACTTTATACTAAGTAAGTTTATTTTTTTAATTGCACGAACAAATCATAAAGCGTGCTAGTAGTGTACAAATATTTACGCAATAACCGCACGACATACATAGGTAGGCTATAGGCACGTTCAAGTTATAATAGACTCAAGAAATTAACTGTCTTTACTGTATCCTTAGTCCTAAAACCACTGCAGACGTCTTTTATTTTTAAAAACAAATAACGATAAACAATTACTAATGAAAATGTCGTCTGCCTATAGGCTATAACTTCGTATTCATAAATGACAATACGCTGGTAGTGCAATGCCACAAACTTGCTTAATAATGATCTAAAAGCGAAGACCTGAGAATCTGAAATGCACGATTTTCCAATACACCTTTATAGAGAAAGTTTATGACTTCACGCGGGATATTTAAACTGGATTACTGGAAGTCATAGTTTATGCTTTCAGTTTGTCTGATCTTGGTTTTACTTTGAACAAAAGTTGTTGTTACAAAACTATTGATTTTGTCTTAAATCATTATACCTATTTTAAACCTTAACAGCAGAACAACGAATTTGTATGATTCGCTAACCAAACTTTATTTTATACTAAACAGCTAATATATTTACACAAAATATACTCTTTAAACGGAGATATAACTTTCTGCAATCAAAATGTAACTACCAATTTGAAATTATATTGTTAGGTAGGTACCTATGTACAATACGCATTGCCGTATCGCCCGTATATAATTATTGGTAGTATACATATTAAATATATTATACCAAACATAATGAGTAATTTTGTTATCAAATATTTAAAATATTGTTTTAATACGACGTATTATAATTTACGAAAACATAAACCAAAAACAAATTTATCCAAACATGAAAAAGAATAAATGTAAATTTTGATGCTTCCATGACACGTAATGCAAGAGCGCATGTTTAAAGATATTTTAGTAAATACCGTAAATTCAAAACTTCGAAGAGAATATAGATAATATCTTTATAGGATATAAAAATTCAGTCATAGAATATTTATGGTTTGTGTGTTGTGATTATCGTGATCGTTGTCGCCGTCAGATTGTCACCGAATTGTCGCATGAGGCTTACAATATAAAGTGTTCGATTTAATTTGAAATGAAATGTTTGCGAAAGTATATTATATGTTAGTATTCTACAGTTGTAAATGCATTTGTAATAGTGATCTTTTGATTTTTAAGTAGTGTAACCCAACCATTAGGCATTAATATTGAGATCGAAATAGGATCGGAAAATATCAAAACTATCAGCTTAATTAATTAATTGGCTTATTAAAAATGTACGAATAAAAACTTTCTCAAAATTTTAAGAAACATTTTTTCCTAGATATTATCATATTTTCATTATTTTGTGGTTTCAGACCGAATCGCAATAATTATATTGAGTTCTCCAGGTGTATTAAAGTTCATACTAATAATTGGATGTTTGTAAAAGAAAGCTAAATACTAAAATTCATAATATATTTACTAAAGTAGTGCATTTTTATAAAATCAGCCAAATTTACTCATGTATTTTAAACGTGTATACCGTTTATCATGTAAATCGATTTTAATTTATAGGTACGTCGCAAATATCATACAAACATATTTTTTTATATTTTATGTTAATAATAAACTGACATTGAATATATCTTATCATTATAAAATGCATACATTTTCTTTTGAATGACGCTTTCCTCGATGAAATATTTGAAGGTGATTCGGCAAAACTATTAATATCATAAATGCATTTATTTTATTTTGTAATATTCCGTTGTAAAAAATACACATAAAAATATATAATATTTTAAACATAAAATATAACATTAGGCCAATACTTTTTTTTTATAAAAATCTTTTAAAGATAATTTCATTAATAGGTACATAACACGTTAAAGTATCCGTTTTAGCTAAATTTATAAGGATGATACGTTGACACATTTTATGACATCACATTATCACATGGATTCATCGCTGAATATGGACTTAAAGAAAAAGACGTGGGAGAAAAAGCTCGCCACTCATGTGGCATTAAGAGATGACATTTACAATGGAATACCTGCGCAAAGCTTAAGTCTTTTATTCATGAGAATTTTTCCGACATTCGAAGCACTGTGAATAAAAATAATAGCGTCATAAATATATGATTACCAACCACCTACCTATATACTCTTGCGAATAAGAGCGCGTTGGCGGAATAAAAACAAAATAATATTATTGTCAGAAAAACGTTTATCGTTATGGAAGGTAGTTATTTTTCAATACGTTGTGTATCAGATTAGAATTTTAATGAGATTGTTCCGATTTGTTGCATTGTTCAATCAAGCCCGTCTCACGGATTTGTACTGACCGTCGTCACGCGATTCGTACAAATTAATATTTAAAACGTGTATACGAATTTAATCGCGGTTGCCGCCACACGAATGTCGACGACATTGAAATCGTACAACGAACGCTACCTATATAATATATATATTACATAAATGCGTTGTAAAAAAAAAAAATTATAATATATACTTAATGTAATATACGTCGGAATAAACTATTAGCGGTCAAAAATTTTAGATGGAACAGTCGTCCGAAAGATAATGCGCTTAAGTATGAATTATGAAACTTTTTTCTTATTAAATGTGAATATATACTAACAATTCAGACATAGATATACATTAAACAGTCAACAGCTACATGTATTTACCATGTCCCAATGTTTTTAAATTTATCTATGTACTATAGTGTACTACACATTTTTTTTCGTAGGTCGGGATCTGAGAAGATTCTGTTTAGTGCTACACTATGGTCGTCCACTGGTTCACACAAATGCATCGACAGATACGTAGATTTTGATAAAGAAGGGACTTATGATAATTTACCAGTCTTTTTGATAGAATATTTTATTAGTCACCCTGAATATTTAAATACTTTACAACATAGACGTATACAATAATGAGAGAGGACGGTTGAAAGGCGTTTTAGACTGATCCTGAGTAGTATATATATATACTCCGTAATGATGTCTAGCCAACCCCTGTATATGCTGTGTTATCGTTAACGTAACATTCGAATATGATATGAAAATGAATGCGGATGAAGCTTATTTTTCAATTTGTTGTTTTTATAAATATACACATTTTTAACAATAAGGACATGGCTCAATAATTGGTTAGTGGGTGACCTGCAGTCATCCAATTTTAATCTTTGTCGACAAATTCATTACGTATTCATTTTCAATGTTCAATACAAAAGTATTTTAACGATAATATGTCATTACGTCATATTGATGTACACCCAAAGCTTACATAAGTACAAAATTTGGGATTTAACATAAATGTGAATAATGTGACAATTATCGATTGTTCCACACGTACCTAAGTGTTTCAATATTAGAAAATATAATACCTAATGCATTATATACGTACGCATATATGCACATTACATAGGTACCTAAAACGATATGTTCATTATATTGGACCATTTTTTTTGTGATGTGAAAAAAATCACCAAGGTATTTAAAATATTTCGTTTTTTATAAAAACCATACATGGTACTTATGTAATAATAATAATAAAAAAGTGAAATTTAACAATTATATTTAGTACGATTATTGATTTATATACTGTGGTAGTTATTATTATTTTACAAACTTAGAAATACTTGATTTACCTATATGTTGTTTATTTAATTTAAAAATAAATTTATCCGTTGCTTAACTCCCTATTATCCTTTTTGACCGGGGTTATATTTTTAGGTAAACAGTGAACACCTTTGTGGTTTTATTCCTAAAACAATAAAACGAACTTTATTGCCTAGGTACACCTTTGTGTCACATGGATGAGGATTAAAATGATAAAGATATTACACACGTTTTATTTATAATAGGTAAAGTGATTTTTTTATAGTTTCTAGTAACAAAGATTAACGACAGTTTTCTCCTCCAATAAGTTTAAAATTTGTTGTCAAAGATGACATTTTATCAAATAAACTAATTTTTTTTTATTATTATTATTAAGTTATTTTTCTTGTTTCTAAATATGAAATAATTTTTATTTTAGGTATTTATTTTTTGAATAATCATAATAAACAACTCTTCATTCATTTTTACAACACTATAAAAATACACTTTTACATGTAGTACACAGTTACATACTATATAAATTATTGTTATTAACAAATTGTTACTGCACTTAGTAATATTGGTCGGTCCCGAATTCGCGGAACAGACGTCACGCTTAGATAGGGATTGAGTGGTAACCTATCTTAAGAAATACATTATATTATTTTTTTACATTTACATCATTGGTAATGGTTAAAAATATTATAATATTTCCAAAGAAAGTGGGTCAAATCCCCAGTGGTTATTTTTCGTAAAATAGTGTAGATAGTTTTGATAGCGATGTATAAACTTCCAGGCCACTTAAATTTTAGTCCGGCGCCACTTAGTTATATTTTCAGTAACATATTTTAATTAACATATTATACAGTCATAAAATAAGAGAAAACTTAAAATCCTTACAGTTAAATAACTTGGTATATAAATATGTTTTTACATGTCTACAGATGTGTATACTTAAATAAATATAAAATAAAAATAAATGTACCAATAACAATACATAAACTACCTACAAAACGTAAATTGTGCATTTTGTTGATTTTTTTTTTTAACAATTAGTTGCTGCAAATTATAAGGGGGAAATATTAAAGCAAATGTGAAACTAGTTTTTTCTATAGAGTACTTCTATTTATGATCTATCTAATATTTACTCGGACACGTAGTAATAAATAAACAAATTCTAATAAAATGGATCGTATAATATTCATATAATAATTATTCACCGCAGAACTAAAATTGTGCTGTTAATATTTGCATATTTTTGTAGAGTTTATAAAAGTGTAGCAAGTTTGTTTCATGTACTACAGAATTTAAATAAGCACAAAGTTTTATTTCACATATTTTTACATACTTCATGAGTCTATGTTTTTAAGTCCATATTTAACATAATCATGATGCTGGAATTAATAAGCATTTTAATAAGTTTCTCAAAACTTATTTATTAAGTATTTAGAAAAACAAAATTTTCTTTAAAACATCAGTAAAAATGATCTAAAGTCAGCTATGAAAAATTATTATAAAAAAAATAGAATTTTCTAATATTTTATTTTATTTCATTAATTTTGTAATTATAACATAATACACAGTTATATATTGATGATCTATAAATCCTATTTTATGTTTATCAGTTATTAGTTAATAATTAATAAAAATTGTTTTTGTCTAAAATTTCATTCATTTTTTATATTATACGTATTTATGATTAATTAATTTTAGACACCAATAATCAACAATCCATAAGTACTTTTGTAGAATACTAAGTCTTATTCTCAATTTTTTCAGAATTATGTAAATTAAAATGTATTCTTCTTTTTTTAAAGGAAAATATAAATTTTGTTTAATCGAAAAATTTAATATTTTTCTGCTTTTAAAAAAAATTAACAAATGATATTATTTTTGGTTAACTTTATTCATTTTTAAATGAAGATTATCGTATGATCACCTATTTTAAGTTAAATTTGTACGTTGCTCTTTTGATGAAAAAACAAATAAAACTAAATGATAAAGCACCAATAGGTGACATTTATAAAAATATATTTTCTGAGTGCGTATTGAAGGGTATGTAAAATTAAAAATTTGTAGAAAGCACAAGTATAGTTTTATACTTTTTCTTTCTTTCTTCTTAAAATTTTTAATTTTTTTTTTTTTATAGTTGTATACAGAGTAATGAATTTCGGTAATTGGTGTTTCTCAAATACAATATGTGTTTCAAGTAATATTTTCGTACATTTTACTGGACACTAAAAACCACTGTACTTAAAATGCATATAATATCTTCCACGTATTGTGTAAGTAGTGTGCATTATTTGTTACGTATACTTAAATTATATAAGTACATGCCAAATAAAAAAAGCCTGTGAGAAAATAAAGGTGGAAATTCGTCCTTCTTCGTTCCATTCCTCTAAAAAAATATTGATGGTGTATTGAATTTAAAAAAAAAACGATAAATCATTTCTTATGTAAAACGATTCTGATACGTTTTTCGATGTAGTATACAGTAATTTTATTCCCCTCTATCATTCATATCTATATTTCGAGTTTCATTTATTGCATATACCAATTATTATTATTTTTTTAAACACGCGTCAAAATTTTAACTTTAAACACTTGAAGAACTTAAAAACACGAATAAGGTTATAATGAATAAGATATTAATACGAATAAGATTTTTAAGTCTTAAAATCAAGATTTAAAAATTTCATTTAATAAAAACACCTGAAAAATGAAGTTCTTGTTTCAAATAGTTTAAAAGTATATAACCTTAAAATACAGGTCAAGTTGTGTTGAAATTTTAAACAACTCTAAAGAAGGTTATTGTAGATAATATGTGAAAAAAATATTCGAGTTTCTAGCCACTTTATGTTTGGATTTACGTCTTTATAATTTATTAAATTAATTTTATGAAAATCTAGTAAGTATATGGCATATTTTATTGTTTTTACTCAATTTCTCGGTAGTTTCCTAAATATTTGAAATTGGTAAATATTGGGAATTATTCGAATGTAAACAAAGAGGAAGAGAGAGTAAAGAAAGGAGAGAGAACGTCAAGCGCGTTAAAAGCCAAAAATTAAAACTTTGACAACGGTAGGTAAATGTCAGCTCAGTGACGTACTGACGTCCAAACTACGTATACCTATTAGGCACCTAAATATTTTATATAAGTATAATATTGATCGTACGGTCTCCACCCTCCATCGATTGCCTCTTCGCCTTATAGTAGAATAATAGAATCCAACAGTCTCGATGTCAAATGAATTATGAATAACCATGTGCGATGAATCAATAATCACTAACTATAGTGGCGCGTCGCTTGTTGTTGGAATGCAATTTTTGACGGTGTTATACGTATTGCTATATTATTTATGTTTACCTCGTGTCATGTAAATACCAAGTATTACAACAAGAATATATAATACAACCTACAATATTACTTTACTAACATTGCAGCCCGACCCGTTAGCCACATGCTGTTCCTTTGAATAGTTTGCGTGTGTAGTGCACTTCTAACGATTGACGACTAGATACCCATAAACCTACATTGTCGCTGTGATCTACAGGGTTTGCCGACTTTAAAAAAGGGCTGTATCTCTCATACATATAGATATATGCACGTGAATAACGTTCAGGTTACAAACTAACGGTATTTTTCAACACTGAATTATTTCTATTGAAAAACACACACAAACCCCTGTCGTTATTATATTTTAGTGAATAGAAGTCACTCACGTTTTACTCAGAAAATATAACCACATACCTAATACATAAAAGTCGACGGTTAGGGGCCCGAACTTCAAACCTCTAATTTTATCTACCTGCGCCGAATGATTTGTTTAGCTGTAGGTATTTTCTATACCTGCTGCATACACTGATTCACACGGTTCTTGAAATTCAACATAATTCTTTAAGTATAAATCCATAAATAAATGTATTTCAGACTGTTGAGGTACCTATAGTTGTATGGTATTATTGTATATGATGAAGTGAAAAGTATCAGAAAACGATTCGTCAAAAACTATTGCCTATGTAGGTAAAAATTTTTTTGTTTTTTTTCAAAATACGATTCCTTGCTATATATTAATATATAGCAAGGAATCGTATTTTGAACTAAAATCAAAACTAAACAATTATAATGAATACGTCAAATTATGTAAATGAATAAAAATATAAATCTGAGATCTGGCAAACAATTATTAGAAACAAATGAAGAGATTGAAAAAAGTAAAATTAAATATTTAATTGTGACCAACTATATGAATTGAATTATAATATGAAGAAAAAAATTATTGAATTAAATTGACTAATGAAATTAATTTTTCGTCATCATTACACTATTTTTGTTCACAGACTGCTGATGAATAAAGAGTTAAATTAAAACTTTTTGTTTTATACAGCTAGGTACTAAAATATTTTAAAACGTAAATATTATTAAATGGTAGGTACCTTATCAGTTATTTACTGACTACTTATATACCTACTTATGAGTTATTATATATTTTTTTAAATGATTTTAAAACAAATTCATGACCAATCATTTTATTTTTGTGTTTCGTTAATTTAGTTTAAAACATTTTTATAATTCTAAATTTATATTAATATATTTTTGGAAAAATATCAAAATTTCATTATCATAAAATGTTTTTAATTTAGATTCAATGATAATTGGTTATTGTTAGCTATTAGTTGTGATGACATGGTTTAATGATTCTTTTAAATGATATTAAAATATTTTTACAATTTATTGTGTGAAGTATGTTCAATATTATCATAATACCTATTACATAAACTTCATATTAGGTATTTATTTAATCACACGGTCCAAAAATCTTAATGAAAATTTAACATATATTTATGCAATAAATTTAACCCAGAACATTTCTTGTATTTCATAATTTCAATAAATATAAATCTATATTAAATCATTTTATTTATTCAAGATTTGTAGGTGGTGTAAAAATTGTGGTAGGTAGGTACCTACTAAAGTGTCTAAATCTTGTGGATGGTGTGTGACAGCCCTTCAAATTGCAATAAAACTGTGACTCAAGTAGAAATGTGTCCAATTATTAAATGTAATGTAGTTCTAGTTTTAATTTTTACCGAAGGTCAAATATTAATAAAATGAAAAATTCTACAATTTTCGAGAACTGTTGATCTGCATTCTACTCTAATATCTTGTGAAATATGTTTATCATATCAAATTATCAAAAAAATACACCTGAATAATTTTTACATCGATCGTTTTTATTTGTTGAGTGATTAGAAACGATTACTCAAATTCTTTGGGTCAATTACATTAAATCAACCTATTTAACTAAATACACCCAGTTATAATTTACCAATCATAATACTGTGTTATACGTCTATACTGTAATACCAAATTATTATTGGTCTTATGCCCTTATATTAATGCATAATAATCATAAACGGCCAGAAAAATCATATTCATTAATAGTTATATAAGATCTATACAGCAATATTATTGATTATTATGGTGTCCATAAAAACACACTCACACACAAATTAAAGTTATCTTTCGAAGTTTTATACATATTTTATACTAAATAAATAATTTTATTTTTAGGGGTCCTGATTTTTTTAATTCTTCTTAAATAAAAATTATCAACTATCATTATAACTTGAGAATATAATACATCATCGTTTTTATTGCAATTTTTATTATTGGACCGATAGTTTAAGAAAATTAATTATTTAAAATTTAGTATTACGAAATATCGCTATATATACCAAATACACTTTAGCTGGCTAACTTTGCTATAACCGCACCGTTGCTCTAAACTTTAAATATTTATACCCATCTCTTAAACTATCGATCCAACAGTAAATTAGTAAACATTTACAAAAAAAGTATTCTCTTTTATTATACGTTTCAAGTCATAAATAATAGATACTATTTAAAACAAGAAGCCATAAAAACTTTAGAAAAATCATGCAGATAAAAAATAGTAACAATTTTAATATTTTTTACGTAAATGTACGTAGTTCTATTGGTGTTGGTGTTTCAAATTGAACGTGAAAATAATAATAAATAAAATGCATGCATTATGTATACTAAGTAATAAGTACCTAACTATATGGGGTCAAATCACACAGCAGAATACTTCGTGGGACACATATGTCGTGTTATAAATATATAACACGCGATAACTAGGTATCCACTTAACTACCCAATATTATATACGATACATGTGTTATTTATTTATTTTTTCATTTTTGAATAAACCATGAAGCAAAATTAATTTTCAAATGATTGCATATGTACAACATAGTTCAGTTTAATAGGATGGCAATAAAAAAATTGATATACGGTCGGTACTTATACAGTTAGGTATACGTCGGGCATTTTATTTCATTCGACGCCAACGTTATTGCCGTGCGTCGGGTAACGTGTGTTCGAACACAACCGATATATTTACTACACTCGGCAGTGCGTCTGACACGAATGTGTCAGCACGATTTTCGGGCGAATAAATTTAACACGACTCCGGTGAGGCGCCGGCTAAGTAGCCGAGTTGTGGAAACAATGTCAGCGTGAAAAATGTATTCTGAAAGTTGGGACTTGGGAGAACAAACACCTGTCCGGATCGTATCCGTCGGCCGACCGCTACGACCGCGGTGTACCTGACACGTTCTCCCGCGTACCGTGTCGATATGTATAGGTTAGGTTAGGATCGAACCGCATAAACAAATAAATATATATACGATATACCTATATAATGTAAGGGTCGTACGGATTGTATAGCCCAGAGATGGCGAACCTTTTCCGAGTCGAGTGTCAAAATTTTCCAAACGAAGTCTTCTAAAACTGTTCGCGTGCCCCCCCCCCACGCACACACACATACACAAAGGAAGTTGAATGAAGTAAATATTTATATATATTTATATATATAATATTATATATTCATTTTATATAATAATTAATTGTATATTTATCAAAATTGTTAAATTATTTCTATTAGTTGGAATTTTTTTCTCTTGTATATTTTATAGTTATAAATTGTGTGCCTACTTGAATTAATGTTAAAGTATTGTAGAGTGTATTTACAGATTCCTCCTTTATTTTCATATTTTAATGTTTAATCATCATACTGTTGTTCTTAAAATTTCTTCTAAATTTAAATTTAAAATATTCAAAAAATTCTAAAATATCATACTTACTCTGATATAGGTACCTAGGTACCTAATAATGCTCAATCAGCTTATTTTAAGATTGTAATGTTTTTAACAATTCATCATCACTTGTATAGTTGTATGTATGTTTAAATATTTTAATGATTATCTAAAATGCAATTAATTTTAATAATCACTTGGAGTTAAATATTTCCCACTTAAGCATTAGGTTTGAACATAATAATATACTAAAATATATTATGCTAACAATTTATCATATGAAACAAATTTGTTTATTTTTTATTTTTGGTAGAATATATTTCTGCTAGCATAAGTTTCAGAATCATCAAAAAAAAAAAAAAACAAATAATGAAGAGTTTTACTATGGTATTAAGTGGTTACATGGTATTATGATTATATGGTAATTTTAAATTTATAAATATTGTTTAAGGGAATTCAACATTTATATTATTTTTAAGAAAAATATAATGATCAAACCAATACTATATCATGGCCACATAATATTAATTCAGAGAAATTATTTTTAGTCTTTTGTTATTAATATTTGATATACTGAACATAGTTGTGTACAGTATAATGTTGCCAAATCATTCAATTTAATAATTTCTTCAGAAATTTGACGATTTTGTTATTCATTTTTCTATAATTACAATGGGTGAATTGTGTAAGTGTTTTGATAAAGTTGAATTATCGAATTTTAGAAAGAAGTGTTTCAGTTGAATGTAAAAAAATATAACAATTGTTTATATATATATATATATACATTCATAAGAGGGTAGAGGTCACTGACTACCCTTTAACTTCTTATGTATAGTACCTATCTACGTTTTTATATTTTTCTCTAATTTTTGAATATAATATTAAAATGCAATTAATACCTACTGATATTTTATACCAACTAAAATAACATTTTGGAAATAAACTATTCACCTTTTCCTGAAGTAAAAAAGTAAAAAATTTCAATGAAATTCATTTTGGAAGAGGACTTCAGAAACAGATATGAATCAGTCTACGGCTGCTAATAGGTAATGTCTGTTATTGTCTATGTAGTAAATGTTTATAGTTGAAATAGTTTCAAATATTATTGAAATCAAAATAGAAAATATTATTCATACCAAACCTAGTCTGAAAAGGTACTTTTTAAACAAAAAAAAGAAAAGGCTCTTCATTTAAACAACAGTATTTGTATTGCAAGTTAACGCTTGACAATTTAAGAAATCTTATCTCAGCGTCAATAGTAACTGTAACCTATTTAGATTTAAGTATTAGTAGAATTAATTCATTACAGAAAATGCTCTTTATTTTAATACTGGACAAAATTTAAATTATTATGTTTAGGATTTTAGTATTGTATTGACATTTAAAAGTGAATTTCTGTACACATGAGAATTATTTTTACTTTATTCAATTTATTTCTTCAATTTATTTTCTTTGTCTGAATAACTAAATTCTTGGTGTTATAGAAAATGTTTAGTATATTTTCACCCATATAACTTTGTATACATTAGTGATTGTCACTATAAATACTAATGGTTTAATATCTTAAATTATATTTGAATTTACGAGACTCTTATATTGTGCATAAAAACTAGATAGCGCTTGTGAACATAAAAACTCCATGTATCAAGAAAGAGTCCAGACATTTGTGACCCATTCCGCTATACACCCCTCATCATATCGATACCAGTCCATTATAATCATAGTTTGTGGTTTATACTAAGAAAAAAATAACGTAAAATAAATAATAAATATTTTACGGTAATATGTATACGGTAATCCGTTTATGGTTTGAACGGATATGTGTAAGATATGAGAATCCCTAGTTCAGGAAAATAAAAAATTGAATAACTTGGTCAAAAATGATTTTTTTTAAAATTGTTGTCCTTGAATTATAGGGTTATTGAACTTTTTGTAGAGAGAAATATATAATTTTTGAAAAATTTAAAATATATTCAGCACAGCACATATTTTAAGAGAAAATTATTTCAACATTGAAAGGGTTAAGGGTATACAAAATTGAAATAAATGTTTACATTAACTACACTGATCTCTATTGTATGTGGCATTAACACTACTGTTATATGAAGTATATTGAGATATTTATTTAGATACATATAAGATATATTTAGAGATATTTGAGACATAAATTTTGATTTTACCAATAAACATGTTTAAGAAGTAGTTCATCAACCAGTTATTAGTCTTTTTAAAAATGTACCAATGTTAGGTTACTTAATTTTTTTTTTTTTATATAATCATTTGTAGGTATTATTGTGAACAGAATGAAAATTTCAACAATTTGAATACAGAAAAAAAAGATTATATTAACGAGCACAGTGAATAAATAAAATAATTCACATGGAATAAATGAAAAAAAAAATTAAAATAAAAAGTATTTCTATGGTTTCATTGTGGTTTGTTTGCAGGTACTATATTTATTGCACTCTTTCCTAATTTCCTTCCATCTGAAATCAATAAAATATTTATATTTATGATTACATTAATGAAAATCAAAACCAATTATATTTTATAATAAATAATGACACTTACAACTCTTCAAAATAACTGAATAACATGCTTTGGTAATTGATTCTTTGGCCTGTTTTTCCGAAAGACCCAATAAAAGACCTCTATATTCATATAAAAGTTAAGTTTTATTTTGTAAAATTTAACATAAGGTGAATAATCTAATGCATAAAATATATCCGTACATATTATATACGGCAGAGCATCAATTATATACACTACTAAAATTTATAGTTAATACTTGAAATATTGAAAAAAAAATTATTTTAATTCAGTATGTTTTTTCATTCATTTTTATTCATCGCATAGACAATAATTATTAGTTATGCTCCAGATAACTATCTTAGATGTTAGATTAATTGAGTAATATTAATTATAATTTTGAATGTATAAATAGGGATTTTCTTTTTTTTTCAACCCTTGTTTCATGAACTGCATTAGTCGATTATTCACAAGTCTATTGGTATCAATAATTAATGAGGAAAACAGATGCTCTGTATATATTACTTATGTATAATACATTTTGAAAATTTTTTTTTTTAATTTAATTTTAAATCGACTATTCATTAAATTGTATTAGTACCTAGTTTATAGTTATAAGTCAAACTTTGTTTAACTATTTAATACTATTTAAGAATTACGCTTCAACAAAAACAAATTTGGGTTTTTTAAGGCACATAAGGTTGATGGAAAGACTAGAGGTATTATGATTTAGTTAAATTTATAATCTTGTGCACTAGTTCTTTAAACTCGGAAATATGACTGATGTTATTATTTTCTTAATAGTGTTAAATTAGTAACTGAAAAATGAAATTTGTATATATACACATACATGAAAGAAATATCAATAAAATTATTATTTTGTGATTTAATATTTACTATCGATAAAAAGTAGCTAACATGACACCATTAAACACTAACTGGTGATTTTTTTTTTTTTAGCTAATAATTATTTACAATTTTCTTTAAATAATGCTAATTTCAAATAAATATTTGAATAAACTTAAAATAAAATATTTCTTGTATGTGGTGTATCCAAGTATAATTATTCAAACAAAACATTTTTTTATGATTTTCTAATTATATTTTTTTTTCTAATTTTGAGTAAAATGATTTGATTTTTAAAAATATAGTTACTATTATTTTATTTGGTACTTGACAATTCATTTACTAATAATAGATTTTAAAATCAACTTTATTATCATCAACAAACAAACTTAATGGGTTATTATGTTTTGATAAGAGGAATTTTCATTTTGAATTAAATTGTTTGGTAATTATATAAATGATTAATTAAAAATAATTAATAAACTAATAATTTAGAGATGTTCTGGGTTGATATTTTATTATAAGATGTGAAAGAAGTAAACAACACTGAAAAATACAACAATAATAGTGTGGCATCTAAATAATTTCTGATAACTAGTATTTTTTATAGAAATACATTACAGATTGTTATTATATAATGTACCTATTCATAGATATTAGATATAATTTATTTTTTCTGTACATAAAAGAAAACAATATATTTTCTTTACAATAAACGTATAACTATAAATTGATCAATTCTTCCAAAATTTAATCAAATAAATTATAATTTATTATTTCAGATTTTTCTGTCATATTACGAATAGGTCATATATTTATGTTCAGATTATCAATGTTTGCCAAGTACCAGGTCAGAGCAGTCTTAAATATGACTTAAATATGAGTACTCATCCATCGAGTAACTGCCGAGTACAAGAAACATCTCTATATAACATTAATATTATTCAAATTTTTATAATAATATAACTACCGCATACTATTCAGTTAATCAAATTACATTTTTTCCCCTAATTTTCTCTGACATTTATCGATGTTAATATTTTTTACAAAAAATTAGTCATCAACATTATTATTAAATCAGTAATTTATAAAGAGCTTAAATAAAATAACTTTATAATCTATTATTGTAGTAATGGATTCCAAAACATCAAAAGATTTTAAATTTCAAATAAACCAATAACATTACAATACTACAACATTGATAAAAGGATACACATTCATTATGTCATGAGGATTACGTATGTCTAGTTTATTAGCAGCACCACTTGAAACAATTACATTCTGAAAAAAATATTTATTTCAATCAAAGTAATAATAATCAAAAATGCATTAATTTTACTTTTGATTTTCCTTTAATGTGAAGTAGGTGAGCAAAAGTCATAATTTCTTGACGTGTAGTAGAATTCATCAACATCGGTGCATAGGTTATTTCAAAATGAATGTTTTTATCCACTGCGACTGAATAATCTTTAGGATATATAAAAGTTTTTGTATTACAAGCTATTATATCAACAGATGGTGAAGTAACTAAATCCTAGAAAAAAAAAAGTGTATATAAATAGTATGAATTTTATTGAATAAAAAAAGAATCATTCGTAAAAAAAAAAAAAAAAAAAAACATATACTTCAAAATTATTTATATGACATGATTTCATAAAGAGCAGTAAAATTTAATTTAATTTAAATACTATAAAGCACGTTCAAATCTAACATCAAAGCAATTTATAAATATTGTATACAGAGAACTAATTTTTGTAAGCCCAGATGAAACTGTACTCATCAGTAATATAATTATTATTGTTTATTAAATGCCAAAAAGGCAATTTTATAAATACTATAATGATACTTGAAAATATCAATTCAAGTCTCTAATAATACATACAATAAAAGTATTAATACCTGCATAATTTTATCATTTAAAGGTTCTACTGCTAGAATATTATACAATTTGAAGTTTTGTGAGTTCAGCTAGAAAACAAATAATAATTAAACATTTTAACTATGTATATGAGTATTGAAAATATAACTCACAATTTTCTGAAGTTGTCCAATGTTTGATATTTGAATTGTTAACCGATTGAGTATTCTCAATTTCAAATCATTTTTCTAAAACAGTATTTTCATTTTAATATACATTTGTATAATGCATTTTAATTGAGTATTATAAAGTATTTATATTATATAAAATTAAAAATGTAGCTATGAGTTGAAAATTTAAAAAATTATACATTACAATGAAAAAAAAAAAAGAACTAAAGAAAATAGTAATTAACCCATGGGCACACCAAGTGAAATGGTCACATAGATATTATTAAAGGCACTATAATAAATTAATTTAATTATATGCTTATGAAAAATAAAGACATTTATTTTTAGAATAAATTATTATTATATTGTTGAAGTTTATTTAATTTTATCAAAATTTATTGATGACAATAATATATATTAATGACTTATACTATAGACACTTACAGTTGATGGAAAAAAAGGGCTATCACTATCTATTATTAAATAGAATCAAAATGTTGAGAATCATCACAGTCAGTCATATTTGTATTGTATTTCAGAGCTAATTGTCATTTAAACAAGTATTTTAAATTATGTATTTGAAAGAGTAAATCATTTAAGAACTTATATACCTAGTGATATATTTAAAAATAAGAAAAAACATATATTAGTATAACTTTATAAATTATATTATACCTATTCTCACAAAATATTTATTGCAAATAATTCACTTCTCACTTTGATAGACAATATTTAAAAATTAATAATAGATAAAGTATATTTTTATAAAAATTATAATTTTAAACAAATACGAATAGTATGCATACATTGTCTGACTTGGGAATGGGTACCCAATCTTTTTCATCATCATTTTCATCATTGCATTCTGCAAATTTTCTTTTTTTTCTGTTTGAGCATCCAGTACCTAGTAATGAACAATCCAGTGTAGTGTTTACGGCAATCAAACTATATCCGTCTGAAAAAAATTTATATAAAATAGTTTATAGCTCTACTATAAATGTTTTTATAAAAGGAAAATTGGTGTTTTAAACTCTTTCATTTTATATTGCATATTTCAAACATAAAATCCTTTTAATTGAGTCCTTAAAGGTGTACCAAAAATATTTTTGATTTACTAATGAGCTAAGTTCTATTGTAACAAAAATAATAGAATTTAAAATGATAGCATTAGTTACAATAAAACAAAATGTATCAAATGCAACAATCAAGATGAAAGAAATATAGAAATACAGTAAAAATAATAAAAAACAAATTTAAACACTTAAAAAAGTAATTCTTGTAAATCATATAATACAATGATACCTTTTTTACTTGAGAAACATGGTCATTACACTTAACTATTGTATGGAATTAATAGGTGACTAAAAAAAAGTCTTATATGCAATATTTGCATTGTTATGTTCTATTATCACTACATAAATGTCTCTTAACTTTTACATGGGTTAATATTACCAATTAAATTGTTATGAAATAATCATGTATGAAGAAAAAACAACAACAACAAAATTTGTTGTTGTTGTTTTTTTGTTTTATATATTTTATTCGTTACTGATTTACCACTACTCAGCTGTTTGACAGTATTTAATATTGTCAAACAGCTGAATAGTGGTAAATCAGTATCAAATAAAACATATATGCTATAATATACAAACATATTTGCAATCTCATCTATATTTTTATCACTAAACTTATTCCTCGACTTATTCTATATAAGGCTCAATATTTCATCATTAATAGTTATTATTTCAATTGATTATAATGAATAGGATCAAAGTCAGTATGATTCTGGTTAAAAATTATTAATAAGTTGTAAAACTGAAAACCTGTCACAAGGTATAAAAGAAAATTTTTTTCTTTATCGTACTCATGAAAATTAAGTAGGTAGATATTAACCATATTAATTTGAATGCACAGTAGTCGATGATGTAGAACCAAATATTAATAACCTAATAATATTCGAAACCAGAATGGACTCTAAGCTTTATTTAAAGAGAAAAAATACATTTCCTGGTCAAGAATTCAGAAATTGTAACGTTTGTTAATTTTTTTGATTGTATTTGTACAATTCCCTAAGGAAGCTTTGAATGAACTAATATTTAAGAATTTTCGACGGTGAATCCAATCAAAGAGAAATGTATTATTACGTCAACGTCGAATCGTAACAATTGATCGGAAAATCAAATAAAACGAAAAAGAAAATACATATGTACGTGGTAGAATCGACAGACATTACTTACGTTCGACGTACGCGTTGATAATGTCGTCGTTTATGCTCTCGACGCGTAAGTCACAATATCCACGCGGTATTTCCATGCTGCTGTTGAACCCTTTAAGTGGGAACAATACGAGGCGTACGCTTAGCTAGTAGTACAAATAATTTATTGAACACAACAATTTGGAAAAAAAATTAAAAGCATGTGAATATGTGATGTCAATTATCTGTTATCAGCCGTAGCCGCTTATTACCTTATCAGTTATCGAGCTTCCATATTATTTGTTGATTCAAAATACGACGCGTACAACAGGCAGATCATGCAGAGATTATAATCCCGTTTTTCCGTTTTGGCGCGAATGATAACGAATACGAATAAAATAAGTTTCCGCGGTAAAGTGAAACAGTCGAAACCATTCGTTTAGATTTATTCATACTGCATTCGTGGACTTTTTTTACCGGGTTTTTGGATAAAAAAATACGAAAATTATCGTTCAGCGTTAACCACTGATGATAACAACAGTCTAAACCATTTCAATTATTACATTTTTTGCTGATGGAGGGTGATGAACTGACGAGTCTATTTATTTATTTACATTACGCAATAGTTATTCTAACGGTATATTCTTTGTGGAAGAAAAACATCATGTAAAATAAAATAAAATATTCCGTAGACAATTATATGCATTAAAATGTTCGATTTCAATGTATTTCTTTTATTTTATTACCTATCAGTTGTGAATAATTAGTGAAGGTGAAACGTTATTAGTAACCTAAGATTTTTGTGCTACAACAGCAATTAAAAAAAATCAAAATTGATATCATGAAAAACTATTAGATTTCTAAATATAAATATGTAACACTTTATGTCCCTGTTGTATCCATTCATCCGTTAAATGTCAGTACCAGAGGAGGCTTTAAGAGGGGCCTATGGGGCCTTCCCCCCCTCCTCATTCCCACCACCACCCCGATCATCCACCGAAATACTTCAAAAAAATTGTGTTATAGTATTACAGCAGGGATGGCGAACCTATGTCACAGAGTGACACCCGCACATTATTTCAGTGACACGCCAATTTTAATATAAATATTGATTTTTAATTTACTTTCCAAAATCATTACTGATAATTTGAAATTATTTTTAACGTATTATTGTAACATATCGTAAGATATTATTAACTTAATGTCATAATCTATAGTTTCCCAATCTCGTAAACAAAAGATTTCATCATCAAACCATGCCAATGTGAACGAATGAATTGGTTTATCGTTTATCGCTTTTACATAAGATACGAAAAGTTTAAAGTACGACAGAACTGTCGTCAACAGATACCAATGGGACATGGGTTTTGGATGCATTGTACGACGACTATTTTAACCAACCGATTCATTATTGTTTTGGGCTTACTAAATATCGTTCGCATTGTTTAAATAAAATTCACGTTTAATCTTTGCCAGTTTAATACATTGGTGAGTATTATTTTGTTTACGGTTTACCAATATTTCTCCAGCAAATTGAAAATTCGTATATAATAATTCATATTTTTCCAAAGTAAATTAAAACTGAATCCGGGGAAAAGTGGTAGTGGAAGATTATTCTCCGAGCAATTATTGACAGAAAATGTTGGTGTAATTAAAAAAACAATGATAATGTACTATTATTATGTTGCTTGTGTAACGAAACAGTTGTAAGCCCTAGTTTTAATGTTAAAAGTTACTTCGAGACATTATATAATCATATATTTTCTCTATCAGCTGAAGAAAAATTAGAATTGATTTCTCAAATGGAAAAATTTTTTAGAAGTCAATTAAACAAATTTAAAGTGACGTTAAAAAAAAAAAATAATTTACCAGCCACTAGTTTTTCTGTGTCGCATTGTATTGCGCAGCATGGTAAGCCACTTTCAGACAGAGAATACTTCAAAGCAGTTTTTTTTTTAAAGATATCTGACATTTAGTTTCAAGATTTTATAAATAAAAATGAAAAAATAAAACAATACAATGATTTGCCTGTTTGAAGAAATACTGTTAAAGTTATTCAGTAATACTATTGATTCATGTTGACTTTTAAATTTCCTATTAAACTGATTTTTATTTTATCATTAATTGAAAATAAAATCCATTCATATAGCTTCTATTTTTAATTTGTTTCTCTCATGAATGAATTATAGTATGCTTATGTATTTTGTTATATAGAAAGTTCAACATCATTTATAATAGACTTGGACAATTAAATATAAGATATATTTTTCGATAATTTAATAACAATGCAGTTATGTACATATTTTTCAAATCTTTATGATACAATTAAAATAATAAAAATTAATTTTGTTCTTATTCAGTTGAAAGTCATCATAATTTAATATGTCAGTACTCAGTATGGATATTTTAAAGGATTTTGAAATTTTGGAACATTTGTTAATCATATATTTGATTTCACCTACTTTTATTCCACAAATTTGAATTTTTGAGAATGCGGAATGTGTGAAAATTAAATCCAACATAATACAGATTTTTACATACCTATTTTATTGGTGTGTTATAAGAAAATTGTAATAGTTAATTCATAGGTCAATTATTTCCAACTATCCAATGAACATAAATTCTTAGTGCCTTTAAAATTTCCTATAAATATGTTTTTTATTTTATAAGGAATTGAGAGTAAATTATATCCGTAAAGCTTCTATTTATAATTTAACTCTCTCATGAATGAATCATAGTAAGCTTTTGTGTTTTGTTATATTGAATGTTCAACATATAGATAAACTTTTCAAAAACTTAAATAACTGTAGTGTTATGTACATCTAATTTCAAACTTTTCAAGATAAAATTTAATTTCAATATAATTATAATTTACTGAATAATATGAATAATAGTATGCTTAATGATTTTCTAATTAATGAAGAAAAGTATGATAATGTGTTTTGTTATATAGAATATCCAACATCATTTCATATTGACTTGGGCATTTAAATATCAGATATATTTTTCAAAAACTAAATAACAATGTTGTTATGTACATCTTTTTTTCAAAATTTAAAAATAAAATTTAATTTAAATAGATCTTTTCAATTCATTTTTTATTTGAAAGTCAACATATATTGATATGTTATTATGAATATATTTTAAGTATATTTAAATTTTAGAACATTTGTGAATCAGATATTTGATTTCACCTACATTTATTCAAAAAATTAGGTGTTTTGGGAATTTGGAAATACTTTAAAACAATGTGTTGTGTAATGTCGAGAAAAAACTTAATCTCAACATAATACAGATATTCACATACCTATTTTATTGGTTTGTTATAAGAAAATTGTTATTGTTTATTCCTAAGTCAATTATTTTCAACTCTCCGAAGAACATACATTCATGTTGACATTTAAATTTCCTATTAATACGTTTTTTATTTTATAACAAATTGACAATAAATCCCATTTAAAGAGCTTCTATTTATCATTTCATTCTCTCATGAATTAATCATAGTAAGCTTTTGTGTTTTGTTATATCGAATATTCAACATAAAGATACACTTTTAAAAAAAGTGAATAACAAAACTGTTATGTACATATAATTTTAAATTTTCTCTTCATAATTTTTTTTTTTATAATGAATGAAGGGTAAATCACATTCTTAAAGCTTCTATTCATAAAATGTTTCTCTCATGAATGAAGAGCAGTATGATTATGTGTTTTGTTATATAGAATGTTCAACATCATTTATAATTGACTTGGGCATTTAAATATAAATTATATATATACATATATCAATAACTATGTAACAATGCAGTTATGTACATCTATTTTCAAATTTTCAATATTAAATTTAATTTTATAAAAATTAGTTCTTTTCTTTTTTCAGTTGAAAGTCATCATTAATGAATATAGCACTATGAATATATTAAAAGAATTTTGAAATTTTGGAACATTTGTGAATCATATATTTGATTTTAACCTACTTTTATTCCACAAATTTGAATTTTTGGGAATTTGGAAATACTTTGAACAACTATGTTCTGCAGTGTGGAGAAATAAAATAAAATTCAACATATACAGAATTTCACATATTTCATTGGTATGTTTTGAAAGTGTTGCTATAGTTTATTCATAAGTCAATTATGTTTTTTATTTTATAATGAATTGATAATGAATTCCATTCATAGAGCTTCTATATATCATTTAATTCTCTCATGAATGAATCAAAGTAAGCTTTTGGTTTTGTTATAACGAATATTCAACATAAAGGTATACTTTTAGAAAAAGTAAATCTCAAAACTGTTATGTACATATGAATAAATAAATAAAATAATCTTCATTCAAACAACAGTCTTTGTATTACAAGTTAACGCTTGACAATTTAAGAAATCTTAACATTGTCAATAGTAACCTATTTTGGATTTAGTTCTGTACAAAAAAATACTCTTTATTTAAATATTGGACATAATTTAAATAACTATGTTTAGGAATTAGTATTGTATTGACATTTAAATGTGAATTTCTGTACACATGAGAATTATTTTTATTTCATTATTTCTCTGATTTAGTTCATTTGATTGAATAATTAAATTCTTGGTGTTTTGGAAAATTTTTAGTTGGTATATTTTCACTCGAATGACTTAATATACATAAGTGATTGTCACCATAAATATTAATGGTTTAATATCTTTAATTATATTTGAATTTAATTTAAGTGGATACACAATTGAAATACATATTTACATTAACTACACTGATCTCTTTTGTAGGTATGTGACATTAACACTGCTGTTATATGAAGTTTATTGAGTTATTTAGCTAGATACATTTGAGGTAAATTTAGGGATATTTGAAACATACATTTTGATTTAACTGTACACTTATTTAAATAATAGATAAAATTTATGAGTTCATCCACCAATTATTAATCTTTTTATCAATGTACAGATGTTTCATTTAAATTTTTGTTATTGCTGTAATCATTTGAAGGACTCATTGTGTACAATTTTAAAATTTCAAAACTTTGAATACAGAAAAAATAATTATACTGATGAGCTCAGTGAATAAACATAATTACACATTGAAGCAAAATTAAAATATATTTAAAGAATTTCCAGGGTTTCGTTGTGGGATGTTTGCAGGAACCATATGTATTGTAGTCTTTCCTGGTTTCCTTCCATCTGAAATCAATAAAATATTTATATTTGTGAATGGAAATTAAAACCAATTATTTTTTATAATAAATAATAAAACTTACAACTCTTTAAAATAATTGAGTAACTGATTCTTTGGCCGGTTTTTACGGAATACTTCTACATTCATATGAAAAATAAGAAGAATTGATCAAAATCAGTGCTTAGGTTATTTCAAAATGAATGTTTTTCTCCTCTGTGACTGAATAATCTTTAGGATATATAGAAGTTTTTGTATAACAATCTATTATATAAACATTTGGTGAAGTCACTAATTCCTAGAAAAAAAACATTAATTTTAAAATTATTTTTATGACATGATTTCATATCCTGCTGTTAAGTTAAGTTAAGCTTAAATACTATCAAAGTGCATTCAAAGCAAACATAAATTCAATTAATATATATATTGTATATTTAGAACTACTTTTTGTAAGTCTGAATGAGACTGTTCATATAATTTCTCAATAATCATAATAATAATTATTATTATTTATTAAACGCCAAATCGGCAATTTCACAAATAGTATAATGGTACTTGAAAATATCAAATCTAGTCTCTAATAATAAATACAATAGAAGTATTAATACTTGCATAATTTGGTTATTTAATAATATATACCTAGTGCTATATTTAAAAATAAGAAAAAATATAAATTAGTATAGCTATATAAAATATATTACATCTATTTTTTCAAAGTATTTATTACAAATAATGATATTTTTTTAATTCAAAAAATGTGTGGATCGCTAATAAGTATGTGTTTTTTGTGGAAAAAATATAATTAAAAATAAAGAAAAAATTATTAGTTTAGTTTTTTGATAATTATATATTTCTCACTTTGGTACGCAGTATTTAATAATTAATAATAGATTTAGTAAAAATTTTATACAAATTCTGATTTTTAATGATTACGAATAGTATTCATACATTGTCTGCCTTGGGTATGGGTACCTAATCTTTTTCATCATGGCATTCTGAAAATTTTCTCATTTTCCTGTTTCAGCTCCGAGTATTTAGTAATACACAATTCAGTGACTACACGTAAACACTTGTTTATGGCAATCAAATAATCCATCTGAAAAAAATTCATATAAAACCATTTAGAAACATATTTGCTATATTAATCACTACACTTATTCCAGATAAAAGCTTAATATTTCATCATTAATATTAATTATTATAACAAATTATAATGAATATCTAAAATGAAATTCTGCACAGTAAATCATTAATGAGTTGTAAAACATAATGAATTGTCACAAGGTATTCAAACCTTTTTTTTTCTTCATAGATGTTATGAAAATTGAGTAGCTTTTAACAATATCAATAAGAATGAAATTGTAGCGTTTGTTAATTTTCTTGATTCTATTAGTACAATTTCTTCATGCAGCTTTGAATATAAACATATTTTAGAATTTTACCACTGATCCAATCAAAAAAGACCATTTTACTATGTCAACGCAGAGTCGTATCAATTATTCTAAAAATCAAATAACAATGAATAAGAAAACATACATACATGGTAGAATCGACAGATAACACTACTTACACTTGACGTATGTTGATAATGTCGTTTATGTGCTCGACCCGTAATTCACAATATCCATACGATATTTCCATGTTGCTGTTAAAACCTTTAAGTTGGGACAGTACGCTTAGCTAGCATTTCAAATAATTTTTTGAACACAAAGATTAGAAAAAAATTCAAAAGCATGTTGCGTCAACATTCTGTTATCAGTCGAAGCCGCTTATCACATTATCTGTTTTAGAGCTCCACAATTATTTGTTGATAGAAAATACATACGATGCACACGATAGGCAGATCACATATCGATTTTAAGACGCGTTTTAAATTTTTGACGCGAATAACGAATACGAATAAAATATGTTTACGCCGTGGAGTCAAGCCGTTCAACGAAACGAATGCAATATTCAAGATAAAATATATACAACAATATAGTAAACATAATATAAAACAATCCGCACATATTTGTCGATTTAAAGTACGATGCATACGAGAGGCAAATCGCGTATCGATTTTAAGGCGTTTTTTTATTTTTTATCATGATTGATAACGAATACTAATAATATATCTTTACGCGGTGGTGTCAAACCGTTAAAAAATCGAAAATTATCGTACAGCGTCGATCGATAGTTATAACGATCTATACCATTCGTGGATCAATTACAAATTTTTTTCCTAATGAAGGAAGCTGAGCTAACGAGTCTAGTTAATTATTTTAGATTATACAATAGTTATTTAACGGTTTATTCTCGTTTTAAGAAAAACATAATGTAATATATATATATATATATATGTATATATCTTTCCAAGAAAAATATAGGCATTAAAATGTTTGATTTCAATGTATTTCTTTTTTAATTATCAGTTGTGAATAGCTGGTGAAGGTGAAAAGTTTTTAGTTTTTACCATTGATTCTGAAATGACAATTGAAAAAAAAATCAAAATCGATTTCATGAAAATCTATCAGATTTCTAAATATAAATTAGGAACACCTTATGTCCCCGATGGGTCCTTCTGCCCGTTCATTGCCAGTACTTATGTAGTTCCGATTGTTGATATTACAATATTTATTCATAAATACTTACCAGTATAAGAAAATCATTACCAAAATATAATGATTACCGAATTCTTATTGAATTGTAAATGGGGCTATTGGTTATTTTGTTGTAATGAAATCAAATTAGAAACCCGTTATTCAGCTTACACTTTTTTTTCCTTATAATTGAAAATACAGTTGAAGACTTTGAAAAATGAAACAAGTACCAACAATGAAAAGAATCAATTAGATATATATTTGAAAACGAATAGACTTTTATCACGCGAGAATTAGGTCATCGGCAAAAAAATAATAAAATACATTTAGTAAAAAACATGATGTAAAATACTAAGAATCCGCCAGCGGTCAAACCGTTCTTGGTTTCACATTGCAGGTACATTTAACGCGTTAAGATTTGTTTGTGCAAACTGCGTTCGCTGACCTTTACTGCCAGGTATTTGAATCAATATACAAAAATAATATAATATCTCGTTTAATGTTAATCGACAATCAGTAATAACGGCTCAACTCCGTTCGCGCGCTACACGGGTTTTACTTTGTACTAATGATAAAGGAACTAGAAATCACATTATACATCAATCACATAAAAACGCGGTCATACACCTCTGCAAAAAAATAATCGTGGTAAAACCATACACTACCTACCTGATTATTTCAGAATCTAAGGTTGAAAAACTGCATCGTCTTTATTTCAAGTTGTGAAAAAGGGAGAAACAAATAAGACAACTTTTTAGTCCTATTTTTATCCCAAAAGTTGTACATTTTTTATAAACATTCATACCATAAACATTTAATATATTGCAAAAAAAGTTTTATAAAAACAGTGTAATTTCTATAACACTTAATGCCATGACGTTTACTATTAAATTTAAAAACACCTCAGTGATAAAAATCAGTTAATAGTTATAGAAAGAAATAATTCTTATTGGTAATACTTCATATATCATGTATTTTACTATTTTATTTTAAATGAATAAAGTGAGCATGATGTTCACAGTAATTATACAGAGTCATAGTTTTGTATTAATTATTTTAACTGATACAGAGTGTTAAAATAACGAATTAAAGTTAAAGGAAAAGTATTCAAACCCATTTGTTGGTATAATTAATTAGTACCTACCAAAATTTTTTCTTGAACATTATGTATTGAATACTTAAGAATAATAGTATTGAAATATCGGTACTGGCATAGGCGCAGGAACAAATTTTCATGTGTGGGGGGAGGGGCAAAAACATAAAAGACCTGTGTGTGTGTGTGTGTGTGTGTGTGTGTGTGTGTGTGTGTGTGTGTGTGTGTGTGTGTGTGTGTGTGTGTGTGTGTGTGTCTGTGTGTACAATTTAATTTCATAATTACTTTTATCTATTATATTTATTTTGTCGAAAAATGATAAATTAAAATAAATCTGATGGCAATAACATATTAGACCTAATCTGAATTTCAGTAAAAAAATTAAAATAGTTTAAACTAAAGTACCTATGTTAGAATTAATAGGTAGTTAAAAACAAACTAATAAACAACATATTTAACATCATATTTCTTTTCTAAGATTTATTTTACTGCCAATATTTTTAAATAGTACATAAATTCTAAAAATTTCTTTTAATTTTTATTTTAAAATATTCTATAATTTCTAAAATATCATATTTAGGTATATGATATACCTAATATCACTCAGTCAGCTTATTTTATGATTGTTATGCTGTTAACTATTCATCATTACATGCATGTATGTTTAATATTGTAATGATTGTGTAAAATGTATTCAATTTTAATAATTACTTGGATTTAAATATTCGAGACTGTATCATTAGCTTTGAACATAATAATATACTAAAATATATAATAAATATGATTTTAAAATACATTGAATATTTGTATGTTATATCAATTAAAATAGCAGTTTGGAAATTAACTATTCACATTTTCCTGGAATAAAAAAGTAGCCAAACCTAGCCTGAAAAGAACAGTTTGTTTAAAAAAAGCTGGTAAGTGAGATAATGGTGGTACAAGTTCGTCCTTCGTCCCTTCGGTCCTCGGACAAGATATTGGTGATGAATGTATTAAGTTTTAAAGAAATGATGACTCATTTCTTTAGTATAAAACGATTCTGAGCAAAGCTTCAGTGTAATATAATATATTATTATTTAAATACTGTTTACGTATTCTACGGTTATTTGTATAATTTTTGGTGAGTTTTTTTGTAATTAAACCCTCATAAAATATTCAATTAGATTATCTCATTTAAACTTCAATTGTTATAACAATTATAACTCATTAGAAATAAACTTAAAAGAAATCAGACAATATCGAAAAAAATCGTATAATAATTTATTAAAGTGTGTATAAAAAAAAATCCTGACTAACGATTTTTGAACTTTTGTTAGGATAATTAGGTAGGTATATGAGTAAGGTCATATTAAATTTTCAGAACTTTTTGTCAAATATTTAAAATTATATTACATAAAAACTTTCAAACAATTTGGTAAATTAAAAGTTCTATATTTAAGTCAAAAGTGCTTTAATTGTTCTGAAAATGTTGTCCAATCTAAAAAAGTATGTATTTGATATTGGATAAAATTTTCAAGTTTCTAGCTTCAATACTTTTCGATTTATGACTAAATACCTA
This sequence comes from Therioaphis trifolii, assembly GCA_027580255.1. NCBI lineage: Eukaryota > Metazoa > Arthropoda > Insecta > Hemiptera > Aphididae > Therioaphis > Therioaphis trifolii. The sequence goes on along the minus strand of CM050405.1, from coordinate 65,873,451 downwards.
AAATCTAAACAGTGAAAATCTCGTTTACAGCGGATTTTTACCGATTTTACCGTTTTTACTCAGTTTTTCGATCGTTATTTTTGATTACTGGAAAAACTATGGAGATTTTGGAAAAATGACCTCTCTAAAGTACCATCTCAGTTCAATTTCAAATCTAAAAAGTTGCTGGACGAAACTTTTGGACAAGGATTTCTATACGAAAAAGTGTTTACAGAAAAAAAAAAAAAAGAAAAAAAAAAAAAAAGAAAAAGAAAAAAAAAATAAACATCATTGTAAAACCATAAGATCCTTCGCTTCACTCAGAATCTAAAATAAAAATGAATAAATAAATAAAATAATCTTCATTCAAACAACAGTCTTTGTATTACAAGTTAACGCTTGACAATTTAAGAAATCTTAACATTGTCAATAGTAACGTATTTTGGATTTAAGTATTTGTAGCATTAATTCTGTACAGAAAAATACTCTTTATTTAAATATTGGACAAAATTTAAATAATTATGTATAGGAATTTAGTATTGTATTGACATTTAAATGTAAATTTCTGTGTTTAAATGTGAATTTTCTTCATGAGAATTATTTTTATTTCATTATTTCTCTGATTTATTTCCTTTGATTGAATAATTAAATTTTTGGTGTTTTGGAAAATTTTTAGTTGGTATATTTTCACTCGAATGACTTTGTATACATCAGTGATTGTCACTATAAATATTAATGGTTTATTATCTTTAATTATATTTGAATTTACTTTAAGTGGATACACAATTGAAATACATATTTACATTAACTACACTGACCTCTTTTGTAGGTATGTGACATTAACACTGCTGTTATATGAAGTGTATTGAGTTATTTAGTTAGATACATTTGAGGTATATTTAGGGATATTTGAGACATACATTTTGATTTAACTGTACACTTATTTAAGTAAAAGATAAAATTTATGAGTTCATCCACCAATCATTAATCTTTTTATCAATGTACAGATGTTTCATTTAAATTTTTGTTATTGCTATAATCATTTGAAGGACTCATTGTGTACAATTTTAGAATTTCAAAAAATTGAATACAGAAAAAATAATTATACTGATGAGCTCAGTGAATAAACATAATAACACATTGAAGCAAAATCAAAATATATTTAAAGAATTTCCAGGGTTTTGTTGTGGGATGTTTGCAGGAACCATAATATGTATTGCAGTCTTTCCTGGTTTTCTTCCATCTGAAATCAATAAAATATTTATATTTGTGACTGGAAATTAAAACCAATTATTTTTTATAATAAATAATAAAACTTACAGCTCTTTAAAATAATTGAGTAACATTCATTGGTAACTGATTCTTTGGCCGGTTTTTACGGAAGACCTCTACATTTATATGAAAAATAAGAAGAATTGATCAAAATCAGTGCTTAGGTTATTTCAAAATGAATGTTTTTCTCCTCTGTGACTGAATAATCTTTAGGATATATAATAGTTTTTGTATAACAATCTATTATATCAACATTTGGAGAAGTCACTAATTCCTAGAAAAAAAAAAAAACATTAATTTTAAAATTATTTTTATGACATCATTTCATATCCTGCTGTTAAGTTAAGTTAAGCTTAAATACTATCAAAGTACATTCAAAGCAAACATCAATTCAATTAATATATATATATATATATATATATATATATATATATATATATATATATTGTATAATATTGAGAAACTACTTTCTGTAAGTCTGAATGAGACTGTTCATATAATTTCTCATTAATCATAATAATAATTATTATTATTTATTAAACGCCAAATCGGCAATTTTAAAAATAGTATAATGGTACTTGAAAATATCAAATCTAGTCTCTATTAATAAATACAATAGAAGTATTTATACCTGTATAGTTTGATCATTTCATGGTTCTACCACACGAATATTATTTAATTTGAAGTTTCTTGAATTACGATAGAATACAAATGATAATTACATATTTTAACTATGTATATAAGTTTAAAAATATTACTCATAATTTTCTGAAGTTGTACAATGTTTGATATATGAATTGTTAATCGATTGAGTATCGTCAGTTTCAAATCATTTTTCTAAAACAATACTTTTATTTTGATATACATTTGTATAATTCATTTCATATTCATATTATAAAGTGTTTATATTATAAAAATAAAATAAAAATGTAACTATGAACCGAAAATTTAAAAAGTACTTCATAACAATGAAAAACAAACTGAAGAAAAGAGTATTTAACCCACAGGACTACCAAGAGAAATCGCCATATGGATATTATTAAAGACACTAGGTATACTAAATGTGTTTAATAATATGGTTATGAATAAAAGACATTTATTCGTCATTACCAATAATGTTTATATATGACATATACTACAGATACTTACAGTTGATAGAAAAACAAAATATGGCTTTTACTATTTATTATTAAATAGAATCAAAATTTTAAGAATCACTACAGTCAGATATATTTGTATTGTATGTCAGAGCCAAATGACATTTTAACACTGATTTTAAGTTAATGTACCTATTTGAAACAGTAAATCATTTAAAAATGTATATACCTAGTGGTACACAAATTAGCATAAATAGGAAAAAACAGCTATTATTATTGCTATATAAATTATATAAGACCTATACTTTCAAAGTATTTATTACAAATAATGATATTTTTTTAATTTAAAAAACATATGAATCACTAATAAGTATGGGGTTTTTATGGAAAAATGTATTTCGATTATGCAATAGCTATTTTAGGGTTTATTCTCATTTCAAGAAAAATATCACGTAAAAAAAAAAATATATATATATATATATTTCCAAGAAAAATGTAGGCATTAAAATGTTTGATTTGAATGTATTTCTTTTTTAATTATCAGTTGTGAATAACTGGTGAAGGTGAAAAGTTTTTAGTTTTCACCATTAATTTTGGAGCGACAACGACAATCGAAAAAAATCAAAATCGATTTCATGGAAATCTATTAGATTTCTAAATATAAATTAGAAACAACTTATGTCCCCGTTGAGTCCATCCATCTGTTAATAGTCAGTACCTATGTAATTCCGATTGTTGATATTACAATATTCATTCATTAATACTTAACAATATAAGAAACTTATTACCAAAATATAATGATTACCGAATTCTTCTTGAATTGTAAATGGGGCTATTGGTTATTTCGTTGTAATGAAATCAGTTTAGAAACCAGTTATTCAGCTTACACTTTTTTTCCTTACAACTGAAAAAACAGACTTCGAAAATTTAAACAAGTACCAACAATGGAAAGAGTTAATTAGATACATATTATAAAACGAATAGACCTTTACCACGTGCAAATTAGGTCATCGGCAAAAAAATAATAAAACACATTTAGTAAAAAACATGATAGAAAAATACTTAGAGTCCGCCAGCGGTCAAACCGTTCTTGGTTTCACATTGCAGGTACATTTCATGCGTTTGAATTTGTTCGTTTATACTGCGTTCGCTGACCTTTACTGCCAGGTATCTGAATCAGTATACAAAAATAATATATTATCTCCTTTAATGTCAATCAGTAATAACGGCTGAACACCGTTTGCGTGCTACATGGGTTTTACTTTGTACGAATGATAAAGTAACTAGAAATCACTTATTAAACATCAATCATATAAAAACGCGATCATATATGCAAAAAAAAAAAATCATGTTAAAACCATACACTACTTGATTAGTTTAGAATCTTAGATTGAAAACTCTTCGATTTCTTTATTTCAAGTATTGTATAAGGGAGAAACAAATAAGACACCTTTTTAGTCCTATTTTTATCCCAAAAGTTGTTAATTGTTTTTAAACATTCATAAAGTATGAAATAATATACATTTAATATATTTTAAAAATTGTTCTATAAAAAACGGCGTAAATTTCTATATTTAATGCCATGACGTTTACTATTAAATTTAAAAACACTACAGTGATATAACTCTGTTACATAAAGAATTATTTCTTATAAGTTATTGGTAATACCTAATTCATATATCATGTATTTAATTTTTTAATTTTTAGTGAATAAAGAGAGCATGATGTTCACAGTGATTACACAGAGTCGTAGTTTTGTATTAATTATTTAAACTGATACAGAGTGTTAAAATAACGAATTATAGTTAAAGGAAAAGTATTTAAAACCATTTGTTGGTATAATGAATTAGTACCAAAAAAATGTTCTTGAACATTCTGTATTGAATACTTAAGAATAATAGCATTTAAATATCGGTACTGGCAGCAGGGTTACCACCTTTCAGTGTCAAAAATACGGGACACATATATTTTTTTGACAATATTAAGTTTGATTAATTAACATGCTAATGAAATAAAATATTGTTAATTTGTATTTTGTATAGCTCCTTAAAATTCAAAATAATAATATAATTATGGCTCTTTATTTTATTATGTATTCAAATTTTTATGGAGTACAAAATTAAGTTAGCCTAAAAAAAAGTTTGATGATTTCACAAAAATAAGAATCTTTTCCATTTAAATATTAATTTTTTAATTTATTATTAATATCTTAAATACAAGTGGTTGTAGATTCTATAGATCATAACATAATAAACTGTGCATGAAGTTTATTTGTATCAAATTATTTTCTCATATTATTCAAGCAATCGGTAATGGTACGAATGGTACGATTGTCATATTGATTTGTTTATACCTTCTGATGAGCACGTATACGTTTAGTAATAGTAAAGATTAGATAACCTATGTACCTGTAACATAAAGATCGAACTAATTTGAAAATACTTATGGTGCCCCCAAATACCACATCAATCCCCTAACCAATGGATCAAGGATTAATTTACACGTTCAAGTCTTATTCTCGTAAGTTTTTGCTGAAACTATTATGCAAGATGGTTAATATTATTATTCCGCCCATCAGCTCGCTAAATCAATAAGTGTCTTGGATGCAGTCAGCTGGATAGCTTTGGATTGAGATAATGTAAAACCTGAATATGTGCAAAATTGTTTTCGTAAAGCCGGGTTTCTTTCAAATGAAGGAACCAATATAAATTTACCAGAAAATGCTTCGAAAGAAATTAATGAAGAGTGCGTTATACAGCCAATGTTGATATAGAAGATTTCATTACATTTGACAGAAAATTAGAAACGCATCAAACTTACGATTCGGAGTCTTTTTTGGAAGAAGAGGAAAAATAAGTAAAAAACGATGATGATGATGACAGCGAGACCAACGATAAGCGAAAAATAAAAGATTCAGAAGAATTACAAAAGTTTTCAGCCACGATTCAAAATTGAAATCTATTTGAACTTACAATCAAAGCCCGAGAATGTGCTGAACGTGCTACTCTTAATTACAAAAGCAATCATATATTAAAAACTATTTTTCTAAATTATAAAAAATATACAAATGTGTTTCTACATTTTTTATTCTTAGTTTTAGTTTTTTAGTATCACACAAACACATTTAAATATTAAGTTATCATTATTATTAATGTTGTTTTTTTTGAACCCTTACGCCTAGCCATGCAGCATTATAGGTTGTTCATACTTCATTCTGGGTTCACTCTTCACTCAATACCATTTTACCTACTGTAAATCCGATCGTCAACCAAATGGTCTAACATTTAAAATAATAATTCACAGCTGCTTTTTGCATGCGGTTGAATAAACCAGATGAGCATCACACAATTAAAATAAGTTTTTATATTATTTCATTTGTCTATGTGTGTACGTGAGAAATACCACGTATAAAACTCTGTGGATATTAAACTAAATCGATAAGAAAAAAACACCAATACGATCAATCGTTGGTAAAGCAAAATAATTGATTTTTTTTATAATGAGATAAATAAACAGGTAAAACGAATAAATTGCCAATGATAATAGTACCTAAAAATACCTATATGTATACCAACGTTACTTATCTAAAAAAGTGGGGCGTCGATCAACGGCATAAAAGCCGAAGCTGCGAGGACCAAAAAATCATTCTCGTTTTGTCTGAAGTCGTTTGAAGAGAATTTTCGATTTTAAATTTCTTTGAAAACATCTTTCAATATGAACTCTCTTTATTTCATTTCATTGGCAGTTTTCGTTGTAATGATTTCATTCGTCGATACAACTACAACTACTACTACCGCTAAAAACATCAAGATTTCAGGTAAAAACAACAATAATTTTTTTCGAATGTCTGAATTTAGAAATATACTTATAACTTATTTTTCATTTTGTCTTCATTTATTTAACAATATGTTTACGTAGTGTTAATAATTTGTAATTAATTAGCAATATTAATAAAATAATTAATATTATATCTACATATATACTTACGCATAAACATATAACATATTAACATTTTTTAAATTATTGAATCAATTAAATTTACCGTTATCGATTTTTATGAATAAAATAGACATATTTATTTTTTAGTAGGTACATCAATAATAAATTTAACTTTAATTTAATTAAACAACTGTATTGTTGTATTTTGATTATAATAATATAAATATGATTCTATTATGAATAGATGGTATGGTTTAGCAAGTAATATTATTCACTGTTTCATATTCTGCGCTGTGCAAATTTGAAATTTCGTGTTGCATAGTTTTTTTTTTTTTTTTTTAATTGAACTCTGTGCTAAGAAAATTAAATCTTTTTCATATATATATATATACATACGAAAACATTATTGAACAAAATAATATTAAAATAAATGTTACCTTTAATTTGTTTACATTAACCCTAAATAAAAATAAATCTTGTTTAAATAAAGGTGAATTATGATTAATATCACAAATATATTTATTCGAAAAAATTGTAACAACTATTTTTTAATTGAAGTAGTATCATGGGGCAGTCCCTTCACACCCGCTACCAAGACTTGTACATAGAATATCAAATTTTATTGCTTAATATAAAAAAATAATAATTACAGATTGTATATTTATCTTTTATAGTTAAAAAAAACACATATTTTTTATTAGTTACTTTTTTCAAATGTTTTCATTTTTTATGCAGGTAATTGTCAAAAAAACTTGATAAAAAAGTATTGCAGTAGTTGCGGAGATGTCTGTATTTCCGTAGACGAAAATATCCTGGACAAGTGTACAAGTAACATCAATAACCTGTTGGCCAGTTCAGAGGGTATGGACATTTTTGAAAGTTATTTGCGTGCGTGCGAATTACACTTGCCTGCGGAACAACTGGAATTATGGAGGAAATCCATCGCTGTTCTACCTTATAATAGGTATAGAGATTCTAATATTGTGTATTTTTGTAATCGATTCGTTTATTTGGACAGACACATATTGATTTTTTCGTGTTTCTACGTGGAGTAGGTTAGCAATAATTATAGTGTTTTTTTTTTTTTTAATTTTAGGGACTATTCATACAACCAGCAAAAATCGATGGGACAAAAGCAGTACCATTTGTTCTTTTACAAGAATGGAAAACGCGTACCACACTTGAAAAATCAGTCACGCTATATCCGTGTGCTTCAAAATACTATTCACGCATCATTGACTGAACATTATGGCAAGTTCCAACAAAAGTTGTTGAGTGACATAAAGGAGCTGCGAAATTATAGCAAATTTCTGTGCCACAATAATTTGTTGATGGTTAATAAAACACATTAAAAGTATATTTTTATCTCAAACTAAAATGTACGTTTGATGAAATAAATTTTATAAACATATTGTAGTTCCCGAAATAAATTAGTAAAAACAGGATATTGTTGCAGAATATTTGTTATTTGTTATTATTATTATTTATAAACGACCTTCCAACTCCTAAGATCTTGGGTTTTCGGTCATACATTAATCGCATGATCGTTTTTGTGTAATATTGATTTCGATAGTCAATTGCTGATTGGATTGCAGTGCGATGGTACAATTGGCCGATTGATCAGCTAAGAGTGTAACGTACGTAAATCACCACATAGTTTTTACATAGTAATTAGCACCAAATAAATCAATTAAAAAATAAATCTGATAGAAAATCACTATCAAATTAGTAATAAGGGCTGAGCTACCGCTTTTGACTGTATCTACCTGATATTTTTGTTAGATAAATTACACGTGTTACAACTTACTGGTAATGTTAGAATGTTAGGTAACTAGTAAATGAATCAAAAATTAGCAATATATTTTCATCGTAATTGTGTGGCTGATATAAAACCATACAAATAATTGTTCCTGTTTTGTTACAATATTGCTTTCCAATGCTTGGTGGCTGTTTAAAAAATGTAATATTATGAAAAAAAATGTGAACAAGAACATGATTGCAATAAATCATGGTTTACACCATAAAAAATCTCAAAAGCAGTTTCTAAGTATTGGATAGACAAAGCAGATACAAATGTAGTAGGTAAAACTAAGAAATAAAGAGAAATGTAAATTAAAAGCTTGGATAATGGTTGATATCAGTGTAGGTACGTATTTTGTAGACAGGTTTTTTTTTCATAATAATAATTATGACTCTATTTTTGACCTTGGTATTTTTAAATTGTTTGAAAGAATTTTCATAAATATGAAGTACCTATTAAATATTACTAACCTAAAGAACATATTAAAATGCATGCAGGGATTTATTATAACTTACTACCTTAATGAGCTGGCACGTAGTATTGAATAAAAAGCTCGTGAGGTCGGGTTGCAGCTATAATTTTGAAGTTCTTTATAACTTATATACAAAATAAAACCCCGCTCACAATTTTAATTGGAATACTTCACATAATATTTTAAATGACCAAGGCACAAAATATTAAGACATTAATGCACATTGATAAGCTCATATAATAAGTCTAACTAAAAGCAATGAACAGCAAACATTTGAATATAGAGTCTTCATAAAGTGTAAAAATTATATATCCTATTCTACATTGCATACTTAATCAAATATGTTCAAACGTACATCACTGTACTAACTTTGTACATAAAATAAAAGATTTTTTTAAATTAATTTTTTTGCCATATGATTTTTTTGTAAAGAGCCTAAAAAAAAAATGAAAAACTATTTACATAGGAATGAACTTGTACCCAATTTTAAAATGTAAAATATGATAGTTGTAAGTTGCATACAGTGACAAAAAAAAGTGTAGATTTCAGGTCAATGTTTTGTCAAAATTAAATTTTGTTTGAACGACACTTACCTCACGCCGAAACAGTGCCACGTCGTTATGTCCTAAACCGGTATGTTATACAAAAATGTATCGTTTTTAATCAGTTTTCGGGTACACTTCCCTAACTTTTAGCAAAACTATTGAAAAATTGTAAAAATTAATAACTTTATATACCAACTATTTACTAGATGCTTTTTGTAATTTATATAGGAGTTGAGTACAGAGCCTCGGGTGTGCCGAGAGAGTTGTTTGATTTGATTTAAACCACCCCTAAAATGCTCATCTTATATTTTTCTTAACTTTATTTTGTTTACAAAATAAAAATGCACATACGATGCACAGGAAAGTGTGATTTGTTCACTCTTCTAACTATAGTGTGCGATGAAAATATAAATAAAATATTTAAAAAAAATTAATTAGTGTTATTATGTATTAAATGTATAATATTGTCAGTAGAATAAAACGTTTAGGATTTTTTATTATATTCCAATGTTTATTATAAATTATAAAAAAAATTTTAAATAAACGAATGATTCGTAAATATTTTAACAACCTAGACACGCTCTAGACCTCTTAACTAGTCATGCACGTATAATTATTACTTATTTTTAAAGTAAAAAGTGCTACATACATTTATTTGCTTACTTTACAGTCTAAGAATAAATCAAATTCAAATCAAATTCAGTCTATAATACATCGACAATACATTTCTAATCTATAGTGATCAGGTCTGATGTAAATAGTATAGTTAAATAGTGTCGTAAATCACATTCAATGTTCTTATTCTAAGCTTCATCATTTTTTTGTATTAACTTAATAATTGCTCTTTGACCAGAAAAGTTAAAAAGCTAAAAAAGGCAAAATATGTACGAAAACATGATCTAATATGCATCAAAAAATGTAAAATACAATTTTAATCATACATTCATCGAACGATATTGAAAACATTTTTAAAATCGTCGCAAAGGATTTTTCTTCTAACACTTAACTACATTTGTATACAATTATCACGACCTGTTCTTACATCAATTTTCAACTTAAAATATTCATGATATAGATTTAACAACATGTCTTAAATCTTTAAATGAAAAAAAAATATCCACCGTGTCCAGAACAAAATGTTTTACGAAAATAATCAGACCAAAATGATAAAATTTATAAACGGTGTATATCACTTTGAAGCGTTGCTCAGAATCGTTTAACTAAAGAAATTACCTACCGTTTCTTTAAGGTTCAATACACAAGTTCAATGATCGTGGAATACCTACGGTGTGAAGTATATCCGGCTTTTTATATCCAGGTTCAAAGCCGGTTAGTGCGTTTTTCTCCAGACCGTGTATTTGTGTGTTCGAAACAGAGCAACATGAAACCGGTATTGAGTTGACTTTCTCTTCTACACACGATTCGTACTATTGTGATGATTGTCCGTGCATTCTGGTACCTCATACTCTTTAAAATACATTCCAGCCGATATTTCATGACAATATGAAGCACCAGGTAACAATTCAAACCAAAAGATTATAGTAGGGAGTCAGGTGGACATACAGCTACATATTATACAGTTATGCTTATTCGGCTGACTGCATTGTCGTATATAAGTACAAAAAGTTCGTACTTCGTCTCATGGAGTATTTGTCGTTCCTCCGATTAGTTAATGGGGATAAGTATATTGAATTTTAAAGAAATGATAGATCATTTCAAGCAAATTTCTGAGCAAAGCTTCAGAATTAAAATATACCGTTTGAATTGACCAATTTCTTCGAATGAATATTTAAAGTTGAAAATTGACGTAAAAACATTTTACACCGTTAAAATCGTAAAATAATTTATTTAAACGCTTACGAAAAAAAATCCTTTGTCATGGTTTTAGAAATTTTTTTAGTTTCGTTAGTGAAGTATATGAGTAAGATTATATTAAATTTTCAGAAGTTTTCACCAAATATTAAAAATATACCATTCAGTATACTCCATCTTGTTCTATTTGTCTTCAAAGTTTCAATATTTTTTAATTGACCAACTTCTTCAAATAAATTGATAAAGTTGAAAAACGACGTAAAAACAGTTTATTACGTAAAAATGGTAAAATAATTCACTTAAACACTTATAAAAAAATTCTTTTTCATGATTTTTTAAATTTTTTCAGTATTTTTATTAAAATACATGAGTAAAGGCATATGAAATTTCCAGAAGTTTTTGTCAAATATTTAAAACTTTTTTTTAGGAATAAACATTTAAAAACAAGGTATTTTCAAAATTCTGTTTTTCGCTCGAAAGTTGTCAAATTTTTTTAAAATTTGTTTGAAGACATAAAGTGATATGTCAATAGTATATGGTGAAAGTGTCTATATTTTAGCAACATTATTTTTAAAGTAATGCGAAATTACTAAAGTCAATTTAAAGAAAGTGTTGTTTACGGCGAATTTCGCCATTTTCGGTCTAGTTTAGGCTGTTTTTCCGCACGTCTGAAAAAACTATAGAAGTGAGAGCTTAATAAACCCCCAAAATAAGTTCTAAATCGAATTTCCGATCTATAGAGTTGCTGGATAAAACTTTTGGAAAAATTTTAGCTGAGCAAAAAATGTCTTCAGAAAAAATAATAAATGAATAAACATCATTGTAAAACCATAAGATCATTCGCTTCACTCAGAATGTAAAATTAAAGACAAACGAGTACAGTATTTTAACTTATTGTTTGGTATCATAAATCGATTAATTTTTATCTGTTTATCCACATGTCTTTAAATTTAAAAACTTAAGTTACCTCATTAAAAATATTGTGTAGAGTAGAGTAAAAAAAGTACGTACTTCGCCCCATTTGATATTCTTCGCTCCTCGGACGAGTTAATGGGAATGGGTATATTGCATTTTATGGAAATGATTGGTCATTTCTTTAGTTAAACGATTCTGAGCAAAGCTTCAAAATGAAAATATACCGTTAGAATTGACCAATTTCTTCAAATAAATTGTTAAAGTAGAAAATTGACGTAAAAATTGTTCATTACGTCAGCGTTTCTTAAACTGTGTTCCGCGGAACCCCAGGGTTCCGTGGAGATCACTTCAGGGTTCCGCGAAGCTTTAGTTATTTATTTCGAAATTTTCAAGAAAATTACTTTTAAAATATCTAACTAAAGATTAGTAGCGGCTAGTGGGGGAAAAAATGTCATTAGTATTATATATGTATACAATATTACAATTATTATTATTTTTATTTTTATTTTAAGATACTTTTTTGAATTAAATACCTTTAACACAATTTTATTATATGATTGTAATTTATTTACATTTAAAAATAATCCTAAAAAAAACTAAAAAGCTAAAAAAAATAATAGAGGTTCCGCGATAAAAGTAAATATCAAAAAGGGTTCCATGGATAAAAAATTTTAAGAAACGCTGCATTACGTAGTAATCGTATAATAGTTTACTTAAAAGTTTATAAAAAAAAAACCTAAATCACGATTTTTTAATTTTTTCAGTATCGTTAGAGAAGTATATGAGTGCGGTCATATTAAATTTTCAGAAATTTTCATCAAATATTAAAAATACACTATTCTTTTACTACTTTTGTCTAATTTTCAGAAGATTGTTTTTTAATTTACCTAAAAAACATTTGTTTGACAAAAAACACATTTATTTTTATTTTTTTATAAAAAAGATTCAAAACTTTTTGTACTATCTGTATTCAAAGTTGCATTATGTTGGATTGGCCAATTTCTTCAAATAAATTGTTACAATTGAAACAGTTCATAACGTGATAATCGTACATATAATTTACTAAACGCTCATTAAAAAAATCTGGATTCACGATTTTTGAAATTTTTCAGAATCACTAGAGAAGTGTTTGAGTAAAGTGATAATACATTTTCAAAGGTGTTTGTCAAATATTTAAAACTTTATTAGGGATAAACTTTTAAAAACAAAATATTTTCAAAGTTCTATTTTTAGCCCAAAAATTGTCATATTGTTTTGAAACATTTTTGAAACATGTATTAATACGTCACTCATATATGGTGAAAGTGGCAAGTTTTTAGCAACATTATTTTTGGAGTAATGATGAAATTACTAAAGTCGATTTAATGGAATTGTTGTTTACGACAAATTTCGCCGTTTTCAGTCCATTTCCCGATCGTCTTGAAAAACTATTGAGATGAGAGCTTAATAAGCCCTCAAATTACCATCTACATTTCATTTCCGATCTATTGAGTTGCTGGATAAACTTTTGGACAAAGTTAAGTTGAGCAAAAAGTGACTCCAGAAAAAAAAATTAATATAATTAAAATATCATTGTAAAATATGCTTCACTCAGAATCTAAAATAATTATAAATTGACTAGCTCAATGTAATATAAGACCTGCAAATAGGCAAATTTAAAAATGTTTTATATTAATGAGTTTTAATACAGTTTTTTCATATGTATAATTTAATTTAAAAACAGAATAATAACACATCATGTATATGTGGACTACGAAACCGGTTGGTACGTTATTAAATAAGATATAGTCATTATAAAATTCATTAATAGTGAGAAAATATAAATTGATGAAAATATATATTGTTATACACAATGGTGTGCTAAAATTTGATCACAGACCCATAGGCGTTGTCCTACACATCTTTTCCAGTTAGTTTTAAATTTAATTTATATTGTTTCCAATTTAAGATATGACTTATATTCTTAAATATATTTAAATCATACTTAATACGACGTCAGGATTATATGTATGCTGTGGTTAACATGTGTCTTAATGTAAATCAATGATTCCCTAAATGGGTGCTACCACCCCTTTGTGAACATTTTCAATTTTTAGAGGTGCGTTTCACTTAAGGGGGTGCTAGACAAGAAAAAGGTCATTTTGGGACGCACTCGGGATAACCTCAAAATATTTAAAATCACACAAAAAAAATTATTGGAAATATAAATATTAATCTGTATTAATTTTGATATAAAATTTAAAGACCAAGAAATATTTAATGTTCAATACATTATTTTTACTGAAAAACGTTTGTGATATTATTTTTAAATTCTGAGTGAAATGATGTAGGTATTGGTTTTACGATGTAATTTTCCTTTTATTTTTATGTAGGTAGGTGTGTAATCATTTTTTCAGATAGTAACTATCATCCTAAAATTACGTCCTTTACAGATTATAAGTTACTTTTTGTTGATACATTACACATTTTGTTTTCCTCTATTCTCAATAGTTTTTCTAAGCTTATGGAAAAACTACCTATTAAATGATTAATAACAGAGCAATATACTGTAGGAGAGATTTTTACAAAATTGCTTTCTGATATTTGCCATAAACCAAAAAAATAATAGGGGTGTATATTCGAAAATATCACCAAATACCTACATTACGCTTATATAGACTTCACAAAAGTTTTGAAAAAATGTTTTAACTTTTTTTTCTTCGAGGTGTTGAGTAAAGCTAGGTATATATTGATTTTTCCTACTGTGTGTATTTTATTTTTCTGAAGAAACTTTTTGATGCAATAAACTTTATCCAAAATATTTGTCTAGGTACTCTCTAGATAAAAAATTTGATGTAGATAGTACTTTAAGAGCAAATTTTTTCTTTTCAATAGTATTGCCAAGTGCAAGGATAATCTGCCTGAAAATTGAATAATAATGGTATGATGTGCCGTGAACCAAACTTTCACTGTTTTTAGTTATTTAGCCATAGATCCAAAAGATAAATACTTTAAACGTTCACTATGAATCAATAAAATGCTTGTTAATACTTTTTAGCCAAGTATAGAACTTTGAAAATTTGTTATTTTTTAAAAGTTGATTTCAAATAAAATTTTTAATTTTTGATACGATTTTCCGAAAAACGTATATTACTTTCTATATACTTAAGTTCTTTACTAATGAAATAAACAGATTGCCTATTTTCGTGAATTGAACTTAAAAATTCAAAAATGGGAATCTAATAATCTTAAAAGTATTTCCAAAAAGTGAACATTATTAAGAACACAGATTTTATTAACATTAGGTTTTATACAACGTATTAATACTGTATTATAAACATAAATTGTATTATAAATCAGTAAATCTACTACCTGCTGTATTGTTTCTATAATCATAATTATCACTATTATTTATTATTATTGTACTTTTCTCATGTTAAAATATTTCACATAAAAAATATTAATTTATTTATATTTCATATCGCGTCAGCCAAGAATGTAATAACTAATAACATTGAAAATTAATATATTTATAAAAATAGATAAATGCAAATTTGATTTACATTTTACATTTTTTTCAAACGTATTATTTATTTCAATATTTTTTTCAATTCAAAGTTGTTACAGTTATTAAACCGATCAATATAATTTTTTTCTTACTCTTATTACTTTACCGAGTTAATGTATTATACAATATATTCTTCTTCTTATCAATTATTATTATTGCTATGTGTTTTTTGTGCCACTTTGATATGAACCAATATATGAAATAATCGTTGTAATTATTATTTTTAATAAGATAAGGAGAATTCAATCTTTTGAAGCCGGGCCTTTTGTATCATCTTTATTTACTTAGCTACTCATTAAAAATTAAACTACATAATTAAAAAAATCGTTTTGAAGCTCGATAAATATTGAAAACTTTTTGCATAATAGTTTTTAGCCCGTTATATGATTCGAACAAAGTCATAACGGAAGTATAATATATATATATTCAGAGGTATGCTAACGGGGGGAGGTCATATGCTCAACCCCTCATGGCCCATATTTTTTATTTTTTTATTTTTTTCAAGCTTAGAACACAAAACTGTTAGATTCTTATTGTAATAATACAATTACGTACCAATAAGTTTTGTTTTGAATCAGTATTTCAATATCATACACACCTAGACTTTTATTTCATTATCCCAAGACAAATCCCCTAATAAATATCTCAATGGCATTTTCACATTCTTCTATTACGTGCTTATGGACTGAAAGTTTAAAAAATTAATTTGTTTGCATGTTTTGAATTGAAATAAATGAAAAAAAGGTATTTATAATAATTAATAAATAATGATATAAAATAGAGGAATAATTATTGAAAGTACCTACTAACAATACAATTATGTTTTTGTTAAATCCACAAATCATTCATATATTATATTAACAAGTATATTTTGTAGTTGAAAACTATTATTTTTTTTTTTAGTATCATATATACATTATATAATTTTATTTATTGGTGGGTATTACGTGAGGGTATTAAGTGACCTTCTTAAATGTTTAAAGTATAAATTGTATGTGCAGCATAGTTATTTAATAACAATTAAAAATCATAGATAAGAAAACATTTAAAAATGTATTTAATAAGTGATCCCTAAAGAACATATTATGGTTGGTCACCTACTTACTGACTATTATAGTAAGCCAGAACCCTCCCAAGCCGATCCTGACTAACCCTCCCTCCCATGTGAATCGTTTGATCACGCACCTGCATATATAACTACTTGTTATTCACTAATTCGATCCTTGTTTGACCAATCAAACATTTTTTTTTTTCTTATTGCACAGCAATTTTACCGATTAACGTATAACGTTTTTAAACTTTAATGTGTAAAATATATTTAAAATATAGATACAGAAAAAAACAGACGGTAAACGGTTCAACGGTCAAATAAATATATAGTACTTATTCTACCTCTTCCTCAACACGTTTTTCTTTTGCTTTTAGTTGGTTCTATTTACCTGTCTTAATTAATTATGTTAGCGGTTTAATTCAGTAAAATTCATACATGAGTTGATTTTCTTGTACATCTTGTACTGTGTTAGATAGATAAGCACACTCTACGTATAGAAAACGTTCAACATAATAAATGGAGTAACCGGACGCAAGTTTATCATGTAATTACGTATATAAAGTATAAAAGTTATCAAATAAATCATGACGCACAACTAGTGATCTGCAAAAAACGACACGTGTGCCTACTGACACGGCTATAATACGTTTGAGTACATTGACCCAAACTGATTATACTAATATCAACTTATATACAATGTTATTCGCCAGATCTGATTCATATAATTAAGTTGAAATTTCGTAATATCCCCATTAACTTTATACTCACAATTTTTTTTTTTTTTTTTGTAATCATATTCAATATAAAAGATAACTGATGCTTTTTATTTTTTTTGTTCATGGATTTCATCAAAAATGCTATTTTTTTTTTTTTGAGAATGATAATTTCGAAAACTCTGTTGTACTATACCGATGTACTCGTAGTACACTAATATTTAAACTATATATGGATATTTTATTGATAAATGAACCCTATCTTTAAAAAAATAAAAATATTTTATTTTAAATCAAAAATAATTTTCAGAGACAGTTTTTTGAATAAAAGGAAATTAATAGAATTAATGTCGAAGAAAAAATCAGGTTTTGCCGCATGGATAATTTTTCTTTTCATAAAGTGGTCAATATATTAATTAATGATGTTAATATCATAGTAAGTTACATATTTATTATTTATAAATGTTTAACCTAATAAAACCCATTTTCATACCTTCTAGGTACCTATTTTTTATTGTGTATTATGATTTTTATTGTGTATTTATGATTTTGTGTTATGATCGTGTATTTTAAATATAAGTGGAAGTAAACAGTATCAATTTTTCATGCGCAGACCAGATAAAATTTTTCTACCGTAACGATGTTCTATAATCTCATCTATTTTCTAATTACAACGAATATTTAACTTAGAATGGTCAAAAATTGTTTGAATAGTTAAATACATAATTAGTTAATTTATATTGATATATTTTAAAACTACCATAATACAATCATATAACTGGACGTAGATACGTAGGCACTTTTTTGTGTTTATGATTTTTGGTTTAATCAAATTGATTTCAAAGAGAATTTAAAAGCCAAAAATATAATAATCATTAAATATGAACTAAAAAATGATCTCTTTTTAATTTAAATAGGTACTGCAAATTATTTGTTTACATCATCAATTTTCAAAACGTAGCATTTCTGATAGTGACTGCTATTTAAAAAAAATAATAGATAATAATACTACAATTATCAGAATTCGAAATTATTTTTGTTTCACCATTAAAAGTGACAGAGACAATAATAATTCATAGTCGGTAACCAATTTAAAAAAAATGTATTGTGGTGATAATGAAATTTATATAAATATATATATATATATATATATATATATATATATATATACGTGCCTAGTGCTCACAGCTACAAACAATTCTATACCGCGTGTATTTGACAAAACTTTTTTGGTCAATTTCTGTCAGCAGTGTGTTAGTGTTTTGTTGTATTACACATCGCTTATTTTGCAAAATTGTATTTGAATAGCAAAGTTATAATTATGCTTTGACTGTAAAGATCAAAGAAAAACTATGACCAAAGTGAGATTGTTTTAAACGAAGAAACTGAAAGTAATTTCGGATATTTATTTTTTGTACAAATAATACTTAAAAATATGTATTATTCTAAAAATGGCACCTCTGTATTAAGTGGGTCATCATAATATGCTTACGCTTATATCGCCCATGCAAAAAACCGGTCCTGTCTCTGCATACAGCGTTTTCGGGGCCCACCTCATATGCCATTGTAATATATTAGAACGCAAAAAATTCGGCAAATTAACTCACCCAACTGAACGATTTTTAAAAATTTATTTAAAAAAAACATTATTAATTTACACTTAAATCTATACAAATTGTATTATGAAATTCTTCTAAATTTCTAAATCAATCGTAATGTAATTTTATTTTAATTGGGTCAACATTTTTTAGAATAGTTATGGGGGAAAAAATCATTTATTCTTTTATAGTTCTTAGTTCTAATGAAAGGAGAGATAAATGTAGGTAATTTTTTTTTTTATTTATTATTATTATTTGGAGTTAAATTAAATTATTTAAACTAAGAGAAGACATTTCGAGTTTGATTTATAATGAACGATAATACATCATTAGTGAATTAATTTACTTTTATCATACATACACATGAAATTTATGACCTCACACACCCGTTTGATTTAAGACTTATGCAATCACTATCAATAAATTGAGATGAATTTCAGAGCCATTTAATTACGGAAAATGCATATTATTTACACAGTGTTTTTTCTACAATTAATTGTCGGCACGCAACTGATACTTAGCTCAATTTAATACTAATAAATAAACGTAAGGATTAAAACATAATAATGATCAGCAAATAAAACGTACACACATTATAAAAAAATGAAACTGCTAAAAAATAAATATGAATCTATACAAAATTAAAATCGGTCTCATTTGTTATATTTTCAAAAACAAACCACACACACGCGCGTGCGCGCAATAATAAGCACGAGTCAACATAATTCATAAATTTGCATTATTTTTCATTTACCTACAATTTAAAACATGTTTAGAATGAATAGAATATTATGAAATAAATAGTGGTAGCTATTTAAAAAATGTATTTTTTAACTAGTGGCAAGCGAAGCCCATTTGGTACTTACAAAGCTTAGAGGTGATATCTACGAGAAAAAATCACAGCAGGGAAAAAACCTAACTAGGTACCATAAATATTATGTACCTATTGATTAAGTTGATAAATATGCATATAATCAATAACCGTAATAATATAAAATACACAAGTAACTGTACAAAAAAAAATTGAATACAAGCGAATCCGCTTATTACGATGCCGCATGTAACTAGATTCCGGACAAAACGATTCTCAGCCATGTATTTGGTTGGTTTTACATCCCAGGTATAATAATTTTGGTCGTGAATAACGATATCAGTTTCAACGATAATCCTGATATGATGATGTTATTTTTCAATTAAAATTACATAATTACCTAATATGCATAATATGTAAGTAGGTACACACATACATTATAGTATATTATTAATAGGTCTACATAACGCCGTTTAAAATATAATAATAAATAATATAAAAATATGTTTAATAATTCATTTTTTCCGAAAGCTCGAATTTTTTTTTCGTAATCCAGATATAACGATCCGATTTTTTAGATCCCTTGAAAATTGTTATAAGCGAATTCGACTGTATTTGTTTTAATTTACTGAGGTGATAAATGCTTATTATAATTATCATATTTCTATAAGTTATTTAATGATTAATTAAAACCTTTTTTTCAATGATGAATCATGGTTACGATTTAAAGGGATTTTCGTTTATGGAGTACAAGAAAATGTTCGAACTTTATAGTTGGCATTGAGATATAAAAAATTTAGAATCCAATGATATCGATACACAATTATTAATGATAACGAATTCGTAACAGAAATATTTTTTTCGTTGAAATTTGGTCCTATTAGTGTTTTAAATCAGAGATCCCCGATCTTTTTTACTGTGAGCTGAATCCAAAATACGTTTTGTCATCGGGGGCAAAAATTGTTTTTTGAGGCAAAGGTATTTGGGAAGAGTAGAGGAATAATGCAATTTGAAAAAAAAAGATGAATCATTTTAAACAAATTAGATAATTAAAATAATAGTTAATGAACAACTCAACAAGTCTACTATAGATTTTTTCGCAACACAAATGTTTTAACTTAAAATATTTTAAACTTAAAATATTCATTTGAAGAAATAGATCCATACAATCACAATGAAACTTTAAACACAGATAGAACAATGAGCTTTGAATCTTTTGGTTAAAAGCAAATGTCTTCTTTGTTCAACAAAAAAACGTAATAGTTTTGAAAAAAAATCTATTGAAAATTAGACGAAAAATAGTAAAATATATGAGTGGTAATACCACTCATATAACCACTCAGTGGTATATTTAAATTCTGAAGCTTTGTTCAGAACCGTTTAACTAAAGAAATGATCCATCATTTCTTTAAATTTCAATACACCATCCTTATTAACTTGTCCGAGGAGCGGAAAAACCCCAACTTTTTTACTGTACATTTCTTTGTCCACCGTACTTAGGTCAACCATTCGTTTGGAACTCGGTACCTAACAACAAATTTTGCATTTTCTTAAGTAGTGACACAATTGCACAGAATGGACCTATCGCGAAAGCATTTTACACAACTAAAAAAAAAAAAAAATTAATAAAGAAATTTTCAAAAAATTAAATTATGTCATTAGAAACGTGGTACTTAAAAAATCCAGTTTTTTATACCTATGTGTATATATATATATATATATATAAAGCAGTGAAACAAATCGAAAAAATAAGGTAGGCATAAAAAAACATGTATTAATAATAAAATATATTGAAAGCGTTAATTACTGAAATATTCTTTCTGAATAATTATTTAAAATTGAAGCACTTTAAGTAGATTTTTAACTAAGACTCTATTTTATTTTATCATGCAGATTTATGTTATGAAACAGATAAATAATTATTTGTAACACATTGTCGGTGTAATTAATTTGATTAATAATGCTAATTGATTAGAACTAACTAGTTCGATTCATTCATTATTAAAATTAAAAACAGTAAATGATGATGATCTTTGTAAATGAATGTAGGTTATCATTAACATAAAACGATAAGTTTATTTTGTTCTACACAATTCTTTAGAATTAATTTATCAATAAGTTAAATTTACAGAGCATTGAACTATTATTGACGCGGTAAATTGTATTGAAGTTTTATAAGGTGTGTAGCAGTTTATGTATTACGTAATGCTTGAATAAATATTTTTCACTCTAACCTAAGTAGATGTAAAATATTAATAAATATCTTTTTAGTTTCCACAGTGT
The DNA here is from genome assembly GCA_027580255.1 of Therioaphis trifolii. Lineage (NCBI taxonomy): Eukaryota > Metazoa > Arthropoda > Insecta > Hemiptera > Aphididae > Therioaphis > Therioaphis trifolii. The sequence continues at coordinate 65,851,616 of CM050405.1, read as the reverse complement.
ATTCATATGTATTTATCTTTTTTCAATGTCGATCTCCAATCTATATAATACAAAATAATTCAGGCGTATCAATTTTTCATTTACCCGAAAATCACACACTGTGTCCAACTCCAACTCGTATATGTAAAATTAAAATTACTATTTTCACTTCACCATAATATTATAAATGTTTAATTTTGCATTAATTGAATATACAAAATTAATATTTTCTTTAAATGGTGGCACTACTGCTCTTTTCTAACAACCCCCTATTATTATTTACCGGCCGGTATACATTGAGTAAAGGATAACAACCACTATTTTATTGATGATTTGCGTTGTACTGTTAGGTATACTAAAATTGATCAATAATATGTATTTGCCCTTATAAAATATGAATGAAATAAAGCGAAATAAAAAAAAAGTACGTACATTGCCCCATGGGGAATTCTTCGCTCCTCGGACAAGTTAATGGGGATGGATGTCCAATGTATTCAATTTTAAAGAAATTAAAGATCATTTCTTTAGTTAAACGATTCTGAGCAGAGCTTCAAAGTTAAAATATACCATTTGAATGGAACAATTCCTTCAAATAAATATTTTAAGATGAAAATTGACGTAAAAACAGTTTATTACGTAAAAATTATAAAATAATTCACCTATACCCTTGTAAAAAAAATCTGGAGTCACCATTTTTGAACATTTTTTTAGAATCGTTAGAGAAGTATTTGAATCAAGTCTTATTAAGTTTTCAAAAGTTTTTGTCAAATATTTAAAACTTTATTAGGGATAAACTTTAAAAATCAAAGTATTTTCAATGTCCTACTTTTAGTCCGAAAATTGTCAAATTGTTTTGAAACATTTTTAAAACATGTAATATTACGTCAATGTATATGGTGAAAGTGTCAAGTTTCTAGCAACATTATTTTTGAAGTAATGATGACATTACTAAAGTCGATTTAATGAAAGTGTCGTTTACGGCGAATTTCGCCGTTTTCGGTCCATTTTAGGCTGTTTCCCGGTCGTCTGGAAAAATATTGAGATGAGAGCTTAATAAACCCTTAAAGTAACATCTACATAGAATTTTCTATCTTTATAATTGCTGGATAAAACTTTTGGACAAAGCCAAGTTGAATAAAAAGTGTAACCAAATTAAAAAAAATAAGCGCCGTTGTAAAACCATAAGATCCTTCGCTTTAATTAGAATTTAAAAATTAAACGTTTTGAAAAGGCAAAATGTATGATAAGCACCTATTTCCATCTGTAGGTACCAATGCACGTTTACTTTATACTATATAGCGTAATGTAGGTAAGCTATAAATAACTATTGACAATAAATTTTATACATTTTAGGACCTTATGCTTGAAATAAACTTTTGTTACATTTTTATAACGTCAAAAACTCAAAATAATATGTAGGTAGTTATTATTAATTATTAAACAAATAAAACATCTTATAAAGTTTTGAGTTTTTATTATAGTGCATAAATAGTGCCCCACGAAGATTTTCTTAAAAACGATTTTTATTCTGTTTAAAGCAAGGACTGGGTGGTTGTCATGCAAGTAACCCTAAATTATGCGTAAATTATTAATTTCATGCATATTTTAAATACCAAAAGAACCCTTTTAAACTAAATGAATACTATTTTTAATCTATGAGATTTTTTAAGTTTTAAATTTTTTTAAAGTGATAATTAGTGTTTATGACATGATACTATGAAAGGAGAATTAATTTTTTTGAAAATGTTATATTTAAATGATGTACCTACGATCTACAGTTAAAGAAATATATAAGCGTTTGGAGTTTAGAGTACCCAGTTGAAAGGTATGACTGGGTTTTTTTCCAGAAATTGCTACTATTTTGCTTAATACGCCACTATTAGTGTCTAATGCCCAAATAAAATAGCGGCAGTGGCGTATTTTCAAATTTTTTCTGGGAGGAGGGTCAAATATTTTTTTTTTTATTCTGAGTTATGCGATAGATCTATGTATAATAATGTATAGTTAAATAATTTGTATTATAAAAATTAGTTAGTTTATTATTATAGTAAATATCTATAAGATGTATAAATTAATAAGTATACGATTCAAATTAAAAAAAGATTTTATAATATATTTTGTATTTGAGTTTGAAATCTTGTACATTTCAATTCAGACTTAAGTTTTTTTTTTTTTTAATTCTAAGGGGGTTCGTGACCTGAGAAACCCCCTCCTCCGTAAGCACGCCAATGAATAGTGGTGACTACTGAATTACTCAAATTATTAGAAATTTTGTTGATTTGACTATCCTTTAATTTTTATTAAATAATGGTTTCCAAGGTTAAATTGTTCGAAATTATAAACCGGTCTAAGTGACAATGTTGAATGATTTTGGTCGTTAATGAAAAAATTTGTTTCGGCGCGCCCGGGAAAAATGAAATTATGGATAATATTTTGTACCTAACTTTTAGAGATATTATGGATTAAGACTTAATACCACAGATATATACATAATATTGTATCTGGAAGTGTGACCATTATCGGTCGGGCTCACGACTGGACCCCTGACATACTTATTTTCAATTGACCCACTTAATTTTAAAACTTAATTTTGACTTAAAAAATGGAACTGCCATTTTATACAAGGATTAAACGATATTATGTATAATTGACTATTTTTGACTAATAATTTGACTACTTTAGACTTGCCAGTAGCAAATTTATAGATGGCGAAAAACTGTTCGTTTTTTTTTGTATCATTTTGTTATACATTTTTTTTTTCAAAAATAAATGAAGAAATCGAATTTTAATTTTTAGGTTAATAGATAATTTATTACAATGAAAATAAATAATCCTAAATGTAATAAGTTATGATCTATATTGTTTGCGCTATTGTTTAGATCTTCAGGGGGAATTTATTTTTTCATCAATTTTTCCTATCAATAAAAACCATTAGAAATTTAAGTAGATTTTTTACAAAAACACTTCATTCTTTATCGGTCTTTACTCAGATTTTAATTTAAACGTAACTTATTTTATATATTAATTCCATAGGAGAATTGAATTTATCGGAGGTCAAATAAAAAATAAGACGAAATATTGATGAAATTTTCCCTGTGAAATTAGAAGAAAAATCTATTTTTTTAGCATTGATCTTTGTGATTCAAATTTTTTTAACGATTATAAAACGTCATAGATGTCTCCATACTGCTAATGCCTAATGAGTACCTACTGAGTAGGTTAGGCACCTACTTTAAAATATAAATCGTTAAATGGTTGCCTTATTTTCAAATTATTTTATTGATCAAATAAATCCTCATATGAATAAACACAGACTTATCTTAAAGGTTGGTTTTCAAGGTTTACCTATTATTATTAATATTGGCATGTAATTTCTTTTTTAGCAGTTTGATTTTTTTTTTTTTTTAATGTGTGAGCGTGAGTGTAGTTTGTTTTTGGAAATATTACAGTTGAGACCGATTTTAATTTTGTAGGTACACATTCATATTATTTTTAATTTATTTCTTTACATTATCAATTGACTATATGGGCCCTAAATATAGAAAAATATGCGAATGTTTCCGGCTGTCGCCAGGTAGCAGAGGTCAGACCGACACTGAGTGGTGTCACAATTATGAGGCGTCACGGCCGTGCGTTGGGAACACTATTATTGACATTTATTCGGCTCGAATTCCGTACGAAAGCGTTGGTAGAATAAGTACGCCGTGACACGATAATAGTATACGATAATTACTGGCATAATTATTACTCTAACGATGACGATTCCCCTACAAAAACATAATTTTCGTTTTTCAGTGAGAGAAACAACCTGTGCATTACGATTGTTGATTATTATCAGTTTGTCGTCGAAGTGTGATAACGGCGAGTCACCGTCAAATTCAAATCGTATAATATAGTAATATACTTACGTCTTATTTGTTATGAAACGTACCAAGGGGCGACGAGTCGATCGTTCGGTATTTTCCTATCCACACCGCAACCGAATCTCGTTAAAACACTCGAGCATTGAGAACATCATCACCGATACGTGACTATCGTTGACCATGTAGATTCATGACTCCCGTCCGTGTGCTGCAAATTTTTGTTTAATGTAAATATTTTTTAGATTCTGGATATTTTTGTCAATCTTCCAGACCGTTGTGGTTTATTTCGTTACACGTCCAATCATCGAAGACAGTCAAGTCTAAATAACAGCATTGGTAATTCGTAAGTGTCCAGTAAATATTATCACATGTAAAAAAAAAATTTGTCCGTTTAGAGATATCTGCTCTTGTGTTTCATGGTTTCTATCTATATTGTTGATAATAAAAACTAATAAAAATGTGTTCAAGGCATATTATTTATGGCGATAAAATCTCCAACCAGTAGTTTAAAATATTATTATCATTGTCTTAACTATATACAATAAAATCTTTACTTAAATGGCAACCACATGCAATAAAAATGTGTCTGCTGTACAGAGGTGTCCACTATTAAAATATTTGAGTGTAGATATTTAAATGTATTAGTATTTTTTTTTTTGTAATGTGTGAAAGATGTCTGTTATTAACATGTATTTTTTATTGAGAGATGTTTGGTAAATGAGGTTTTCTCTGTATCTGTAGTTATTCGAGAATCAAACTTAAGAATATTCATATTTATAAATGACTAGATATGTGTGTGTGTTTTTTTTGTTTTTTTTTTTTTTGTAGATAGCTTACTTAATTACGACCCTCCGTTATAATTTTACCAATGATTCAGTTTTATACGTTTTATTTTCTTTTTTTTTATCCTTGTATAACATGTTATGGTAAAATGCTCAATTTCTTAAACAGAAAAGTTTTAGTCATGAAAACTTTTCAATGAATAAATAATATTTTATACTCAAATTTCAATTCAAAAGTCAGTTGTGTAAGCTTTATCTATATAGTTCATTCCTAATTCAATTCATTAAGCAAAAGAATTTGATTGATCATAAGCCAACAATTTTGCAAAAATATTAAATTTATATATGGCAATATGACCTCCATTTAATGCTTAAATTGTTTTATGGGGTACATAACGATTCTTTACGTATTTTCAACATTATGTCTGTTTTTCTTTTACTTAGTCAAATTTTAATAATGTTACCCTTACTCGTAAACAACATGTAATTTTTAATTATAAATATTACCTTTAATTTCATTAATTTGATCTTAATTCCAGATAATATTTTTAAAATTATAAAAAATTCTGACTGAAATAACATTTAATAAATTTCTTTCATGAACTAGCTGTCACAAAGTAAATGCCACTTCAAAAAAAGTTATGTATCTTATTAAATTATATCAACAATTTCAAATTAATGGGGAAACATTAATTTTTATCAAGAAATAGCTATTGATACCAAGGATTTAGTTGTAATTATTCATTTTTGTCATATATGCCCAATATTTTTGTGTTCTTAAAAGTTTTGAAATTCCTTAATTATTTGACAAACTGCATCTATATTATATTTACTATTAAAATTTTATAAAAATAAAAAATTTGTGTATTTTATTACCCTAAATATTATAAGTTAAAGAATGTAAAAGTAAAAATTAATAATTTTAATATATACATATAATTATACAGAGAAAAATTATTATTAACTGTATGTATTATAAGTTGGCAATGTTCCACGCGTGTTCTTGTGTATTTATATATTTGTATGGAAAATAGTTATATCTTACAAGATTATACAACCCTAGGAAATTGTGAACTAAAAAGTACAATCATACTTTAGTATATATACATAAATAGTTTTGAGATTCAGGATACATTCATTAACTTTTTTAATTGGTTTTTAAATCTCCATGAGAATTATCAAAAAACGATTTTTATAAGTAAATATTTTAGTTCTATTTTTCGATTTGGTTTTAAAACAATGAATTTATCGGGGAATTTATTTTATTTTGAGAATTTTTTAGGATTACCTACTAATTAATGCTAATAATAGATTGGCATCATTTAGTAAATGATTTTTTTTGTTTATGTTCTAACTGTTTTGTATATATTCATACTTAATTAAATATTTTATACACTTAATATAAATAATTTGTCATATTCAATAAATATGTTTTTATTTGATTTAAGAAAAAAAAATTCTTTATTTTACTATTTAGTTTAGAAATACTAAGAGAAACAATTATTGACTTATACAAGCTGTAGGTATGCTCTTAATGACCCAGAAAGAAAATTTGGCAAAATAAATACAAACATTGACAAGAATTTTATATTATACTTTTAAAAGTAAACAATAAATTAATCATTTAAAACTTACAGATATAAACTATTCAATAATTTCTTATTTTTTGAAAAAAAATCTATTGTGCTAGTACATACCTATATTTTTTAGAATATTTATATTGTTGATAGCATAGGTAAAAATACATACCTAATGTAACTTCTGTTGATTCAATGTGTTTTCTGTTATTATTTTAATGAAAAATCCTAATGCCATAAAGTTACCACGAATCAACAATTTGGAACAAAACATATTTGTAATAATAATATTATTTGTATACCTATCGAATACATAATTTAAAATGTTACAAAAAAAAAAAAAAAATACATACTATGAAAATCAAAATCAAAATTACTAGCAATACTGGCAATAATAATTCCAAGTTTAAATAATGATGGAATGTACTATGAATCAATTAGGATTGCTTTGATAAATTTCAAAAACATCAAAAAAGTAAATATTTCATTTTGGTGAATAAATAATTTAACTTTTTTAGCATTTTTTTATTACATAATTTTATATTGTGTTAAAATTAACTATGCATTTTTAATTATTACTTTTCGTTATAATTTAAAATTGTAATGATTTCAGAGTATTATAAATAATCATATTTAGAAAATGTTATGAAATACTAGTGTTTTATTGTCTTAAGATAAAGATGATATTTTAATTGTGTTAGTAATATATTCATTTTATATATTGAAACATTGGGGTTAACTGCTCAATGTGTAAGACTATTGTGTTATCATTGACGTTTATTTGTGTTAGTATTTCAGAATAATATATTATTGTTAGCTGTTATTTGATTCCCTGTCAATTTTTAATTGTTAAAGTGCAGGTTAGATATGCTCAGTAGATATGTGCAAAAATATGTGTTTCACAAAAAATAAGAAAAGTTGGATCTGGAGTGTGAGTTGAATTTTTAGATGTCAGAATGAGGTAATAACTTATTTTAATGACATAGTAAAACAAAAAATTAGAACATTTTTTTTCTTTTGATAAATTATGTATTGAACTTCATTCATTTTAAATTCAATATTCAGATTTAATGAAAGACCATGTCCAACTACAAAAGTATAAATATTTTAAATCAAAATGTACCTATATAATATTATAGGATTAACTAAATACATATTATTTAAATATATAAAATGATGAACTTTATTAACTGACTCTTATTAAAAAATATCTTTTGATAACAGATGTTTTTACATATCCCATTGATATCATCCAAACGCGTTTTAATCTTTCAAATGCTAACACCTTTGTACAGAAGGCAAATTTTCATTTTTTATAGACATCCGTTACATAGAGTTTTCTCAGTATATTATTAATGATACAAATAATTGAGGGAGCTATGCTTTTCATACCCATACGTTTAAGTAAAGTTTATAAAATAGAAATGAAGCTAAATTATGCTTTTAAATTATTATTTGAACTCAATAAAAAAATAACGTAGAAATGTTCTTAACTCATTAGGAGAAAATATCATATATATATATATATATATATATATATATATATATATATATATATATATAGAGAGAGAGAGAGAGAGAGAGAGAGAGAGTCTCCTCATATATTATGCATTATTTGAAGCTTAAATCTTAAAACTACATGTGATACTCCTGGTAATCAGTACACCTTATGGAACACGCTTATATTGTGATATCATTGCTTATTATATTACTATAGTAATAGGTTGTATATAATTAACGCGATTTGTATTTTTGAAAGTTAAAAGAAAGTAAAATTCAAATTATTTTCATTTTTTTGTTTTCTTTTTTTTATTTATTAAAAAATCAAACATTTACACATATTAGATATTATAATTGATAACAGATTTGATTAACCTACCTCCTGTAACCTTATTCAGCTTATGATGGAGATAGGGAGTTATGATTACTATTAAATAATACTCAAGAAATATAAACATAAAGTGGAATGTTAATGTACATAGGAATTAAAATCAAATAAAAGTAAATCGTAAATTGATAGATTACAATAAATATTTTTTTAAAATTATAACTTATAAAAAGCAATACTAAATATAAATAAATAAAAATGACTTTAGTGCTATAATTAGTACAACGAAGCTTATGTTTATAGTTAACAAAGTAAATGGTTAAAAACAGTGCACATCATTTTCTGAAAATAAATATTTATATACTTATCATTTAATATAAACAATTTTCCCCCAAGTATTTTCTTTTTAAACTCAAAAGGCACAGATTTAAAGAGAGTTTGTCCCAGGTCATTTACAAAAGACTGTTTCATAATAAAACATTTTGATTTATTGCAATTACGACATGGTCTATCAATATAATTATAATTAAAAATTATAATTATAACCAAGTATCTGTGCTATTAGTTATAGCAACAGTTTATATTCGCAGGTGTGTACTGTGCAGTGTTATTGGAACTTAGGTAAAGGGAGGACTCTAAGTGAGCACTGCCTGTAACCTAATCTCCCAATTAACTAGTTATTATTTTTTTTTTTTTTATCAACCAAATTATCATAGAAGAAGTTCTTCTCCATTGCTTTAACTTACTAGGGTTTAATAAAATAGTGTCGTGTAAAAATTGTCATAATCGAGTACCCATTGTATAAATTACATTATGCCTTTAAGTAAACTTAATAAAAGTTTACTTAAAAAGTTTACAAATGTTTTATTGATCTGTTATATTTTTAAATCATAAGTTAATTAATATCATGATGTAGGTATGATAAAAACATTTTTTTGCCATTATTAAAATATTTTTACTCAATATAGGGATGTTCCGTTTAATAAATGTATTACTTTTTGTTTTTATTGTGTACTATGTGCACGCGCAACAGGTGTGGGGTTAGTACAACATAATGCACTCCTATCACACCTGGTTTCACAAAATACTTGTAAGTATCCAGTTCGTGTAATACATGTATACCTCGTGCTTGTCTTTCATTCCGAAATTCATTCGGCACTCACCGCCACGTCTATCCCTTCTATCGGCGTGCGGCTATAAGTTGCGTGACGTAGTATAAAAATATTTTCTAGTGGGAGTGGGAACAACGGCTGGATCTAGTGGCCGTATAAATAAAAACACTGGACGCTGAGTAGTCGGCGAGTTTTCGGCGCTTGGTGCATCAAACCAGAAGAACCATTGTTTACTTATTTAAATTGAATACTTATATTTTTTTAATACTTTAGCTAGTAGTAGAAGAATACAACGTCTTATGATGGCTAAACCTTCCACTTCAATACCAGGACTCATAGCCGTATCAAATCGGCTACCCTTCATCCTTGTGAAAAATGAAAAAACACAGAAATGGGAACGAAAATCAAGGTAAGCATTTAGAGACACTTTGTCATTATAATATATTACTTATAAATGGTGAAGTTCGTTTTAATGAGGTGGTTTAACACGATTTGTTGTATGATGCCATATTTTTTTTATTTTTAATATTTAAAATTCTGTACCCACTTAACTGTTTAAAAAAATCACCTAATGAAAATATTACTTTTGATTCATGTAACCATAAATGAAACAATTAAATATTGAAAGGAAAAATTTAATTTCTTAATTATTGTTTCGAGGTGGTGTGAATATCACCTCGCTATTCTGAATAAAATAAAGTAGACTTTTTAAGCGTAGTGTTTATTTATATTTCAGAACTATATTTATTATTTACAGACTCAATGAATATCATAACAATTACGGGGTCTTTAATTATTTATATGCTTATTTTGTATTGTAGTTTGATCACAATTAGAGTAATTGTTGTTCTTTCTTCTGCATAATTTCATATACTCAAATTACTATCATAAATTATTACTCAATATATATAGTTATAATTAATAATAATATTATTAACTACATAACCTGTAGGCTGCGTTTAAATTCAATCACAATTACAATCAATAATTAATAATTCAATAATTCAATTAGAATGTAATAGGTGTAAAGGAGTTAAACATTTAATTCCGTGATATTTAGATAAATTACATTGGCGCGAAGTCTAAAACGTTTCACAATCAAAAATATAATGGCATATACGTACATATACTCGTACATCACTGCAAATATTTTAAACAATAATAACAGTTCGAATCGGTCGTTTACCTACTAATGATGTGTTACTGTGTATAACGCACCAGCAGGTATAATATTATGTTTGTCTATATTAATCTTGAGAGATTGTTATTTTAACTTTTTACTATTGATTTTGAGTACTGTCAAGTTGTTTTTCCTATTCACCTCCGTATGTATTTATTCCTAGTCAGACCCCACACGTCGCGTCGCGTCGCTCCACGCCGTGAAGTAAAATACCAGTTTTGTATAATAGCATTGTCACTAATCGAAAAAGGAGTGAATTTAAACCAAAACCCATAAAACTGTTGATTGATATATTAATTAAATATCCGTAGTTTGCATATAAACAAATCAAATTAAATATTAGTGACTAACAAAGATAGGCTGTGCCCGCTGTGGCTTTCAGCGCTCGGCCACTGCTATGATTCTACGACAGTGAATGTGTTTACAAAGAAACTGTCAGGAACTATCGTATTCTTTGTTTCGAATTAAACATTGAGAATTTATTTAATGTAATCAAATATTAATATCAACTGTTACAAGTTTATTTTTGTAAACTACTTTAATATATTCTTAATCTGTTATCATTTTTTGGTGTTTGAATTATAGATACCTATATGACAACATTTTTAACTTTTTAACAAAGTTTTAATTTTTTTTTAATGTGTCTAATTTATCTAAAGGTCATTTCGTGAATTTAATTTTACTTTTTGAAGTTAATTTTTGTCATTAACTTGTCAATTTTTGTTGATAATAACGAAATAACATTCTTAAACCATTAATATTGACTTTACATATGTTCGAGAAATTGTTGGTTGATAGGGCTTTACGCGCATTCCTTCGTCCAATCGATTATATCTAACTATTCGCATTCTTACAATGCCTACAGTGTTTAACGACATGTGGAACTACAAAATTTGTCATAGCATGCAAGCCTTGGAACATCCAAATACCTATTTCAAAAGCATAATTATCTTTTACATTAGTCATATGTTTGTCTGTAATTAATTTATAATTTCATTCATAACTGAAAAAAAATATTTGGAGTTTACAATAAATTACAGTATGTCCAATTCAGACGCTCTTTATTGTGGAATCCGAGTTCCAGCTATGTTTTAGAGCTTGAATTTGTGTTCATTTACAGACGTCTACTGTTCTGAAGAGTTTAAAATTATAAAACGATATTTTTGTGCTGCAATTATCTAGTTGAGAACTGAAAAAATGTAATTGTTATAAAAATTACTACAATTATAAAGTGTTGCTTTCGTTTCAAGTCATACGTATAGTATGCAAGATAATTACGCGAGATTTTGCACTTTCATTGTACTAGTGTGTATTTGTCGTCATGTGATGATATTCAGTTGTATTACACGCCGCGGAACGCGTAGCAGCGTCCACGACTTTAGATCGAGATGTGTAAAATATCAAATATGAAGCCTAAAACTTGTAAAGATTATTGATATAAATACTATAAAACTGAAATAGATTATCATGAAACATTTAAAAAAAATATAAAAACATGGCTTTGAATAACTATGTTATTATATTATATTATTTCATAATATACGATGAAACAACATTCAAATTATTCTTAAACGTATTTGCTGTTTTATTGAACGAATCTACAGTATTCTTTATCTAATGTGTAAACTATTAGACAAATAAAAATTATAAAGAATTCGTTTATTTGTGTGGAGTTTGAATAAGTTATACATATTTATTATACAAACATTTACATTTATATGTTCGTCCATAAAAAATAAGAAAACTCGTTTGGTGAGTCTTTGTGTCCTTGAATTGAAATTGAATTCCTGAAATAAAATAACTTACCTAAGTTTTATAAATTAAGTGGTATTTAAAATGGGTTTATTTTATGCATCTATTACTTACCAAAAAAGGAAACAATTGTAATATATTACAGTAAAATATTTTTCTAAATATAATTAAATAAAAATAAGTTTTAATATTTTAATATGACATCAAAGGCTAAGATTTTAATATTCTAAATATCTGAAAATTCTATAGAAAATTGTGAAAATGATTTAAAAGACATGAACACTCTTTAAAAATGCCTTTAAATATATTATTAAGTTTAAAAATTATACAAAATGTTCAAAATGTATTACAACTTACAAGTTATTTTTTTCTGATATTTAAATATTTTGTTATGCCATTTGGTGTATTTAGGACTTCTAGCTAATAAAATAATGTTTAGTCATCATTAATTCTAAAATAATAATTTTAAAAAATGCATTTAACAATTTATTTTTATTTATTTATTTTTTTTTTTTTGACAGTTTCTGTCGAATTTTTTTTGATAAATGGAACAATTTAAGTTCACTGTACAAACAAAATGTATAAAATGATGTAAAAACAAAAAAAAATGCTATCATCAATAAATGCTCTAAAACTGCCTTTAAAGGTTATTTGTTGTTAAAAAATACAAAATAAAAATTACATTTAAATCATCTGTATTTTTCAAAACACATGTTTTATTAAGTTCCCATGTTTTAGAACACCCGAAAAAAAGACATTGCACCATAATCCCAGCACTAAAGATAATTCAAGACTATCAAAAGTAAAAAAACTAATCGAAATCTTAAATTCTGAAGTTTTTGCGCTCAAATATTCTTTGAGGGTATTATCGGCTTATATGCCTAATGCTCTTTTGTAATAAAATCACTTTTTTTTAAACAGATTGTGAATAAAAAGTTGGAAGTAGGTCCAAAAAAATCTAATTATGTTACGATAATTTATTTTTCTATATAATATAAACAATTAAAACTTGTATGAATTTGCTGTATTGTTGTCACTCCAGTTGTATATAATAATTTTTCTTTTTTTTTTTTTACAACTAATTTGTAATTTCATATGCGTTCTAACAGGATGATCATCTAAAGTTGACCTCTTAGAAATACTCGCAGGAAATTTATTGATAAAATTAATGTTCTTTTAAATACCCTCCATCTTCTGAAATTCTCACAGAAGTTTAACCTCAAAACGATTGACATAGTTCGAACAAATTATGATGTTGTCATCAACCCCCTCACAAGAGAAATTAGGATCACGTATTCAAATGTATATGAAAGTGTATGAAATACAAATAAATAAATATCATAAAAGTACCATTACATTTATTCTTTTTAATTGTCTTATTAGCTTAATTAGTTTCTACAAGTTGACCTTATAACTATCAAAAAATGATAGTTATTATCTTAAGCCGCGTCCACACTAATAAAAATTTACGCTGTGCGTCGTATTCGGCGAAAATTTGTTCGTGCGGCACAAAATATGTGCGTGTGTGGACGTGTTCGTCGCATAAGGGCGCACACAAATATTTTCGGCGCATTCCACGCTCACGATCCACAGACCATGGATTTTTTGCGCCGCAACATCAATATACGTCGCAACCTCATTCTAGTGTGTGGTCGTATTTTTTCGTGTTTTAATATTTTTCGATTTTGATAATAATTATAACCATTTACTAAACTATAAATTATGTCTGATACATTGGTTATAATGAAAAAAAAAAATTTGCGGCTTTCATTATTATGAATCATTTAAAGGAGAAGAAACAAAAAAAATTCAGACGTTATTGGATGAAACATCTATCTTAGATAGCTAAGCAGAAGTCAATATGGTTGTGACGAATTACTGAATAGATTATCTATCGATGATGGTACTGGACATTTTAATAATTTTATTCGTATGTATATGAATGATTTTGAGAACTCAATAATTATGATTGGGCCAAGAATTGAAAAAATTTAAGAACAGTCATATCTGTAAAGGTGTTGATATCGGACGCACAACACACAACGAAAATATATTTTATTAACAAACTAAAATGATTTCTATAAATATTTTCGGCGTAATTATTTACGACGAATTTTCTATATTTGACGCACAGCGTAAATTTTTACTATTGTGGACGCGGCTTTACGCATTTTATAGTAATAATCAAATAAGTAAACTTAATTAAAGAAATATTTTTAATAAACGAAAAGGGGTTAATAATAAAATTGTAATATATTCTATATTATTAGTGATTTTACTAGGTAGGTAACTAGCTAAAGGGATCTGTACAATTTCCCCACATTTAATTGCCCGACAACACATTTTCCAGAAACTGAATTTTCCTGATTAGATATTTACTGAGTTTTAAGATTATAAATTTATATTTTTCTATATTTGCTATACAATTTTATTTCAATTGCTTCTGAAGGCACGTTGGGCGTATATACACATGTGTGTATTATTATCATAAGTAGAAAACATGATTTATAAGTATATATAACATATATATGGTATAAAAAGTCCATATCTAAAAACCCTACATAATATATAGATTGCCAACAATACATTTTCCCTTCAATATCAAGTTATTTAATAAAATGTAAATGTATGTCAAAAATTATAAAAAAAATATTATGAAGTATGATGTTATAGTATTTGCAAATTAATATTATATTTGTATAGAATAGGTTGTTATAAAATATTAAATTACATTACCATTAATTATCGTTATCTTTCTAATATTACTTTGTACTAATATGATAAGTACAAAATGATTTGTTCTTTTGTAAAAAAACAGTTGTTCTAGATTTTAAATTTACCGAAACATTTAAAGAAAATTGCACTTATAATATATATTATTTATAATGTGAAAAAAATATGGGTAATTATTTAGAAGTGGGGCTTCAGACAAAACTCGCCCCAAAAATGTTTCACCCCTGGAGACTATTATATAGTGTAGAAATATATGTATTAAGGTGGGGGAGACAAAGTTTCGTTTACTTCATAAAGCTCAAGAAAATAAAGCCATCTATTTTGATGGTTTGTGATGAAAATTATTAGTAAATTTCAACATAAGAGTAAAAAATGGAATTCGTTATTTAACATGAAATCGTAAAAAAATCCTCCGAAAGAAAAAAATTTGATCAAAATATGTAAATAAATAAAAATCAAAGTAATTGAGAAAAAATTGTGTTTTGTTTATAACAATATTTTTTTTTATAAGCAATCATTGAAATTGTCTTCCCCCATCTTAATACATCTATTTCTACCCTATATAATATTCTCCAGGGGGTGAAAAATTTTTGGGTTGAGTTTTGACTGGACTGGACCCCCACCTGTAAATATTTACCAAAATATGCAATTAAAACTTTAACTAAACTAGTTTTGTTATAATTTTCTAACAATTTAATATCCTTGTTTTAGTGCTGGTGGTTTAGTCACTGCTGTGGCACCTGTTGTTGTTAAAGGACATGGCATATGGATTGGATGGCCTGGTGTTCATTTACAAGAAGGAGAAGAAATACCAGAATCAGATCCTAATGATACAACACCAACTGCTGGATTACGATCCAATAAAGTTTGTTAATTTCTTTAATAAAAAATAAACTTCAGTTATGTAAACCTTTTTTATTTCTCGTTTAGGTGATACCTGTTAATTTTGATTCCCAAACTTTCGATAGTTACTATAATGGCTGCTGTAACGGTACTTTTTGGCCGCTTTTCCATTCTATGCCATGCAAAGCACAATTTTCTGTTGAGGATTGGAAAGTAATAATACATATAATGAAAACATAGTAAACTCAAATAAAACTATTATGTATTTTTTTGTTTCAGTCATATTGTATAGTTAACAAAGAATTTGCTAAAAAAACAGTACTTGCATTGGAAATGTTATCAACAGAAAATACTGACTCTGAAACGCCACTTATTTGGTTGCATGATTATCATCTTATGTTAGCTGCTAATAGCATTAGAAATGTAAAGTACATTTCTATTAATAAAAATACTATATAATATTAAGCTTACTTTATGTAAAAATGGTAAAATTTAAAATCTTTAAAAGACTTTTTGTCATTTTAGTTAATTATACTTAGAAAATAACTATTTTGAATATACAAATACATCTGAATAAAATATTTCGTTATGTATGATTCAATATAATATTTTCAAAACATAAAATTATCTTTTAGTAATAGAAAAATTATTGTACTGGTAATGTAAAAAGATAACAAAAAAAGATTTATTTTATTTTTAAATTTCAAGAATAATGTCACAAATATTATCCTTCACTTTTTGACATATGTATTAATAGTATAGACATTTTTAAACTTATTTTCACTCCATATTAATTGTATATGTTTTTTTAGGCAGCTGATGAAAAGAATTTGAAGTTTAAGCTAGGATTTTTCCTTCACATACCATTCCCTTCATGGGATATTTTCCGATTGTTTCCGTGGGGAGATGAAATTCTGCAAGGAATGTTAGGTAATTAAAGAAACCAAAATTATTTTTCTATATTTATAATATATTTTACTTACTTTTTTTAAGCTTGTGACATGATTGGTTTTCATATCAATGATTACTGCTTGAATTTTGTGGACTGCTGCAAACGTCGATTAGGTTGTCGAGTAGATCGAATGAATCTTCTGGTTGAACATGGTGGTCGCACGGTGCGTGTACGTCCTTTGCCCATTGGTATACCATTTGAAAGATTTGTAGAAATGGCTAAAAAAGCACCAGCAGTAATAAGTACATCATTACAATTAGTACTTGGTGTAGATCGGTTGGATTATACTAAAGGATTAGTACATCGATTAAAAGCTTTTGAATTGTTATTGGAACGTTACCCGCAACATAAGGGCAAAGTAGCGTTCATGCAAATTGCTGTACCCTCACGTACAGATATCAAAGAATACCAAGACCTTAAAGAGGAAATAGACCAGCTCATTGGTCGCATCAATGGACGTTTCACAACACCTAATTGGTCACCAATTAGATACATTTATGGATGTGTCAGCCAAAATGACTTATCAGCTTTTTATCGTGATTCAGCAGTTGCAATGGTCACACCACTAAGAGATGGTATGAATTTAGTTGCCAAAGAGTTTGTTGCTTGTCAAATTAAAGAAAAACCAGGAGTCCTCATTGTATCACCGTTTGCTGGTGCTGGTGAAACAATGCATGAAGCTTTAATTTGTAATCCATATGAATTAGTTGAAGCAGCTGATACTATACATAGAGCGTTGACTATGCCTGATGATGAAAAGATTGCAAGAATGAGAAGTCTAAGACTCAGAGAAAAAATACATGATATTGATAGTTGGACTTCAATTTTTTTAAAAGAAATGGATAATACAATATTAGAAGGAGCTGATGCTTTACCAACTACTATGCAACCGGTGACTTTAACAGATTTTGATGATTATTTGTCCAAGTAAATAATAATAGTAATAATATGTTTTTTTGTGTGTATTACTATTTATTTAACAACTTGTATTTTAGATACATTGGCGACACCAATAAACTCGCATTACTATTGGACTATGATGGAACATTAGCTCCATTAGCTCCACGCCCAGATCTTGCCATTCTTCCAGCAGAAACCAAAAATGTTTTAGAAAGGTTGTCTAATATGTCAGAGGTATACATATCTATTATTTCGGGCAGAAATGTCCACAACGTGAAGGACATGGTTGGTATTCAATTTTTAAATTATATAATGTGTACATTAACTATTTAATTACTTAATATATTTATTCAATAATCATGCATTTTATATTACTAGGTTGGTATTGAAGGTTTGACTTATGCTGGTAACCACGGATTAGAAATTCTTCACCCAGATGGTAGCATGTTTGTGCACCCAATGCCTAAAGAGTATGAAGACAAAGTTAAAGATCTATTGAAATTGCTACAAGATCAAGTAGATACTAAAATATTAACTATTATTTTTTTAAGCAAGTATAATAGTTTTTATTTTATAGGCATGTAAAGATGGCGCTTGGGTGGAAAATAAAAGTACATTGCTTACGTACCACTACCGTGAAGTACCTGTTGATATTCGACCTGAACTTGTATCCTTAGCAAAACGTCTCATTGAACAAAGTGGATTCAAAGCTGGTTTGGCTCATTGTGCTATTGAAGCTAAACCTCCTGTTCAATGGAATAAAGGACGGGCGTCCTTGTATATTTTGCGCACAGCTTTTGGTATGGATTGGAGTGAACGTATTAGAATTATTTATGCTGGTGACGATGTCACCGATGAAGATGCTATGCAGGTAATTAATCTTTTAAAATAATCAGTGAGTAGTTCAATAAAATTTTCATTATTTCAAAGGCATTGAAAGGTATGGCAGCAACTTTTAGAGTTACTCAGTCACAAATAATAAAAACTTCAGCTGAGCGTCGCCTCCCAAATACAGATTCCGTGTTAACTATGCTAAAATGGGTTGAAAGACACTTTAGTGAACGGTTACCTCGAGTAGACAGTGTTGGAAACTTGAGCAGTGATGTGCAAGTATCATTAGGTGAAATGAGAGTGGAACTCAGAATGCCTGAAGAAAACTCTAATAATTAACTCCTAAATATTTGAGCAATATGATAATCAAAGTTTGTTTATATTCGTTATACACAGTATGTTACGATAAATCTATCTCAATAATTTATTGTTGATATTTGAATTTAAATATATACTATATATATATAGTATATGTTAAATATATTATTTTTATTGTATAAGCAATAAAAATAAAACATCAACATTTCACCATCTACAATAAATAAATTTAACTACAAATATTAATATATTTTTTTTAGTTCCTTAATTATTTAAATTTTCAGTTTCTTTGATTTAATATTTTGAACACCATTCATTAAAAATGTATTTTTTTTTTGTATTAGGTAATTGTGTTTCAATTGTTAACAACCAATTCATGTATTGGAGATTTTGCTAACTGTTTATTATTATTATTATTATATAAATAATTTTAGAAATATTTTATCTCTAGATCACCAAAATATTAAAAAACAAATAGAACAGATTGTGGTTCTTAACAAAATACTAAAATCAAACATAGAGTACTAGACTGAAGTAGTCCATGGTTATTCAAAATAAAAAATTTATTTATTTGAAAACTTAAATGTTCTTTTATATGCTCTTAATCATTAAAAATTTGTGCCATAAACAAATGTAGTTTTTATAATTTGTTTTTTTTTTCTTTTTGTTCATTACTTTGTACAACTTAGTAAATATTATTTTTATTATTATAAGAATGTGTTTTACTTTTTCTGTTATAACATGACAACATGTGTTACTCACATGATATGGATTTTATTCAGTTAAAAAATATTTATATTTTATGACACACACGCCTGTTTCATTGCTCATTTCCAAATATTATTTTAGTTATACATTACATTTTATTATTATCATAAATTATATATTAAAATATATCTTTTGAAACATAATAATAGTGTTTTCATTTTATATTAAAGACCACTTCCGTAGTTATTTCATTCATTAAGTACAGTATTCATTCCTCGTCAACTGCTGTAACAGTAGTCCAACAGTTGGACTGGTGTGTCCACCATAAGATAATTTTTACACTTGATGTATCTTCTACCGCATTGGAATAGAATAGTAATTTTCTTACTGAAAACATAATTATTTTTATTTAATCCCAACTGTTATATATATGAGAGAGTTAAAATACTAATCTTTGACCAGTGCCGTAGCTAGAAATAGATGGGCCCCGGTGCAAATTAAATTTGTGGGCCCTTATTTTACATTAATGTTTACTTTAAACATAAATAAAGAAAATACGTATCACTATCACAATTCAGAATCAAATTACAATTGTTTTATTAATTACAGAATAAAAATAATATATTTACCTATAATAAATACATTATTTATCTTTAATTATTTATAAATGCATTAAAATTAATTTAGTACAAAACATTTTTTTTTCTGGCTTTAGCATTAGCAAAATTATCAATTATTTTTTCTATATCTAGTTCATCAGTTCGGCTTCTTTTTATATTAAGAATGGCAATGTTACTTAGTCTGTCTTGAGACATGGAATTTCATAAATAATTTTAACAAGTTTCAATTTTGAAAACGACCTCTCTACTAGTTACTGGAATTGTGAGAAATATTAAACACGCAGTCAAGACATCAGGGAAACTACAAGCCAAGTCATTTTGAACAATAAAATTAATTAGATCTTTTATATCCGATTGAGCTGGACCAATTAATGTTTTTATTGATAAAATTTGTCTTGTAAAGTCAGAACTTAAGTCAGATTTATATTTTAGTACAAAGTCATATGAGCACTTCATTATGATTGATTCTTCAGAAATTTTTAGTGATGATGGAGTAATAATTTTCACGTAGATTTTCAAGTGTACCAATTGTTATCTGAAGTAAATTACAAGCATTTTGTATATCAATATCATTAGACTGCAAGCATTTAGAAACTGGTTGGACATATTTTCCCAGACACACAACAATAAAACAAATTCCATATTTTCAATTTTTTTCATCATCTATAAATACCATTTTATTATTTGAAATATACCTATAGATGTAGTATTATTAGAATTATTATTACTACCTACATCTATTATTTCAATTTAATATCTTTATAAATTAACGTTATATTGTTTGACACGGTCCGTAGTGGTCGTAGGTACAATAGTACACCGACCATTACGTATCGCGTTCACTCTCTTGTCCAGCCACGCCAAAGGTCGCGACAGTGACGACGATAACCTCCCACCTACCGCCTCGATAGGCGCTGAGGTGGAGCAGGGAAGCCGCCGGCAACACACGGTGGATACGCACCGCGGACGGGCTCGCTCTCTGCCATCAACCATCACGGTGACAAGGTAGAGTCCCCGTGCCGACGCGTTTTTCTCCACATCTTGCTGTTCTTCTGTTTTCTTTTTGTTTTTTTCTCCTAGTGCGATTACTAGTGTGTTTTTATTTTGTTCTGGAATAAATCAAATAGTGGATAATTATTCGTCTTGTTCCACGATTCTTATATTTCCACTACACCACCTGCGAGCGGACGGCTGCCCACCTGCACCTCCGTCTCAAATTGGCTCCCCGGAAAAGAATCACCCGGTTTGAGGAAGATTGGTAAGTCGCTTTTGAATATACCTCGGCGAGTATTTTTACAGGAAATATATTTCACGTGGTGTATTTCATTTTTGGTCGTCGTTACGTAATACCTAGTCAGTCGGACTATTAGGGAAAACCGCGCGTCCAAAAATAACAGCGATACGGCAGGTCTGTAGCTCTAATCGAACTAACACCGCCCACCACTCTTCCTTCACCTGCGACCCGCGCGATAATAGAACACCACGCCGACCGTTGACCGTGAATTCGTACGCGTGCAGTCGTGCCGATCACCACCGTCGCCGTTGCCGCACCGGGTATTCGTAATCAGCGATTATCATACCGCGCGGTCGTTCAAATATCAAACCCGTAACACACACGAAACGTTATCTGGGTAAGCGGGTCATACGAAAAAAAAGCAACACACACAGCTGTTAACGTAAACAAACCGAATTTACGTATTTCGCGTCTTTTATTCCGCTATCACGCACACACACGTACACTCGACAACGGAGATACACCACATAGTTAGAAACAAGTGTAATTTTAATAATTATTACGGTTTGCACTATGTCGGTGAAACAAATCTCGAAATTGACGTTGTCCGAGCTACGTCAGGTGTGCGCGGTACAGGGAATATCGACGAACGGATCAAAGCCTGATCTCGAAGGACGTTTAGCGGAACATTTACGCGCAGCCGGTGTCGATCCTTCGTACGTTGAAGTGGCGCCTGTTACGCTTACACAGCCGGAGGAAGGGGTTACCGACTTGAACAAGACTTTGCCGCGCGACACCGCGGGACGAGCGACCGACGTTTTACTCGGTCAGCCTCCCGTTGGAGCTCAGACGGAACACAACCTTTTTCAGTCGACAAGTAACCCACTCGACACCTCAAATCCGACATACAGCGTTGACGTTTTTAAAGCCGCCACGGCTCAACTCGGTTCGTTACGACAGTCAATCGGACACTCGACCGACAAACCGTCGATCGAGGAACGACTGTCGGCGTTGGAAGTGAATATGATGCGTTTCTTTGAGGAACAGCGTCGATTCATGTCGGGAGTACGCCGGGATGAGCCCGACGTATCCGCTCCAAGCCACGAACGACCGAGACCACGTTCACCGTCGCCAGCACGCGAGCAGGTTCGAACGCACGAACGTCACGCGACACAACCGACCATCGACATTGGCGCGAACCGCGCTCACGCCGCACTAAATCCACCGCAACACACGCGTGATTTAACGGGCGATCGATCGGTCCCAAATGATAGTGCGTCCCACTATCAACCATATGCGTCGCGCTTAGAGGAGCATTCCGTATTAATTCCGTACGAAGACTTGCGCGCAGCAAGGGCCTCCCTACCCGAGTTTACCGGAACGAGGGTGGAGGACCCCGTTCGGTTTCTCACGAATACGGAATCAGTCCTACAGCAAGCGCGCATACACATTTCCGGTTGGTGTAGGGCGGTCGAGCCGCAATTAAAGGGTACAGCTGCGACTTGGTGGAAGTCCATCAAAGTCCTGGACCTATCCTGGGACGAGTTTCGAGTCGAATTTTTACAAAATTTCGACAACGACGAAATCCGTCTACGATTGCGCGCCGATATACTGTCCACACCGCAAAATTCGTCGCAAACGCTTACGGAATTTATTTTGCAAAAATATCAGCTCGCGCGCCGCGTTAATACGGGACTATCCGAGTCCGAATTAGTCCACATTATCGCCGGTTTAACACGCGAGTCATTCCGTACGCACATTCGTCTACACCGCCCGTCTACGTTCAGCGAATTGCGTAGTATCGCGAGTATACTAGACCCCGGTACGAATGCACCCACCCCACCTCCTGCACGGGAGTTTACCCCACACGGTAAAAAGGGGGTGGTTAGGCTACACAAGGGCCCTCCGGTACAAAAACCGAGTGCGAATTTTCCTCAAAGAAAACCGCCGGGGCCGTGTAAGTTCTGCGGCGAATTACACTGGCATAGCGAGTGCCAGCACAACCCGACCACGTCGGGAAACGGCGGGGGAGCCGGAAGGGTTTAGTCCACCCTTACGACTCCAACACAAACCCCCCATCATCATCATGTAGTCTCGGTATTACGGGCGGGAAAAGTTTTTCGGGAAGCAACTCACGTTCCACAATTTTTTCCGCCACGTCCGCGAACACCACGTTCAACGCGGACAACACAACACCTAACGGCGCCCATTCTCAGACCCCCAACCGACACCACCCCATCACCACGGACGCATACCACCCCATTGGTGGTATGCCACGTCCACATCACTCGGCTGTAGGGGCAGCCATAGGATACGGGACAAAGGCAACAGAGAAAGGGGCGTTTACCACCACGGGTAACGGAGGCGCGATACACATCACGTCGCACACCCCCGCGTTAGGTCAGTCTGCGAAAATAGGTAGTCGGGCGAGCACAGAGGCAATCGTCACGGATGTTTTGGTTCCGACGGGTAACACCGTACACCATACATCTGTCTGCGCGGTTCAGAACCACTTGTCCCGCTCTCCGCCACTACCTACGTCTAGTAACGATAATCGAACACGCCCGGACGAAATCCCAACCCCCGCGGTTGAGCTCGAATTTCCGTCAGGCTTCGTAACAGCGTTATTAGATTCGCAGGCCCAAAAATCGTATGTAAATCCGACTATAGCCCGTAAATTCGGCAAACAATTAAACGGACTACCATCAACGGTTCGATTGGCGGACGGCCACACCACATCAACCAGTGGCACCGTTTTATTCGAACCTAGGATCGGGGCTTTAAAAATTTCATTTGAAGCTATCATCCTAGACAAATTGTATTGCGACGTGTTACTAGGACACGACTTTCTCGTGAATAACGAAGTCTCTTGGGACTACGCCGCAACTACAATTCACATGGGTTCACAGATTAGGACTTCAACATGCTGGAAGGGTCAACCACAACCACCCAGTTCAAGTCCCGATTTATGTTCATTAGAAATTGGGGGCGACAAACAAACTCGCGCGAGACTTACCGCAGTATTGAATAAATATCCGGAAGTATTCAGCGATAAGGTAGGCCGCACCAAACTAATCGAACATGAAATTCTGTTAAAGAGCTCCACACCCATCGCGCTCAAACCATACCCGTACCCGTTACAAAAACAAATTGTAATCGACGATATGGTGCGCGATATGGAAATGCAGGGACTCGTCGAACCGAGCACCTCCCCGTGGGCCGCCCCAGTAGTTTTGACAAAAAAGAAGGATGGTACCTCCCGACTTTGCGTCGACTACAGACGGCTTAACGACGTTACCGAATCCGACGCATACCCTATGCCGATCTGAATCACATGATTCGATTGATGAGGGGTGCGAAAATTTTCAGCGTTCTTGACCTTAAGTCTGGTTACTGGCAAGTGCCACTTAATAGCGAGGCGCGAAAATATACGGCTTTCCGGACGCGTAGAGGTCTTTTTCAGTTCAGAGTTCTCCCATTCGGTCTCAAAAACAGTCCCATGACTTTCGTAAGACTCATGAACGAAGTATTGAGAGGGTTTTTGGATGTGTTCGTACAGGTCTACTTAGACGACATCGTGATTTTTTCAAATAGCGACAACGACCATCTCACCCACTTAGACAAAGTTCTTGAACGTCTAAAAAGGTTCGGACTGACGTGTCACACTAAAAAGTGTAGAGTAGGTACTTCCGAAATTTCCTTTTTAGGACACATTTTAGACGCGAATGGCATTGACAAACAACCGGAGAAATTAGACTGCATCAAAAATTTCCCGGTTCCAAAAAAGGTAAAAGACGTTCGTAAATTCTTGGGGGTTTGCAACTGGTACAGTCAGTTTGTTGTCAACTACGCTGACATCATCACCCCACTAACGAATTTACTACAACAAGGTAATAGGTGGAAATGGACAGGTACGGAACAACGTGCTTTTGATCAAATCAAAACTGCACTATACACGTCACCAAAACTATCTCCACCAGATTTTAGCGCGCCGTTTTGTCTTCAAACTGACGCGAGCGAGATTGGCGCGGGAGCAATCCTATTCCAAAGGGGTGACAGCCCGGCGGACAAGCGCATAGTCTCGTACGCGAGCAAAAAGTTTAGCGACACTCAAAAACGGTACTCAGCGGTCGAACGCGAGTGTTTGGCTATAATCTGGGCGACGGATAAGTTTCGTCCCTACCTAGAATCCCGACGTTTCGAACTCTTTACCGACAACTCAGCGTTAACATGGTTACATAGGGCGAAGGATAAAAATTCCAAGTTAACACGATGGTCACTACAACTATCGAACCTGGATTTTACCACGACACATGTCCCGGGTAAGCTCAACGAGGCACCCGACTTGTTATCGCGTGATCCTACCCCTGGCGAACCAGTAAACGAGGACGTCCTCGAGGAAAAGCTGGTGGGTGTTCCCATGACACCTTACACCACCGATCGGCCCAAAACCGATAACCTTTTCTCTACTTTCGCTCACCACGATAACGACACACCACCATCAGTCACGACATTCGCGACGTGGCAATCCGAAGACCCATCAACAAACGCAGTCATCCAAAACATTACTTCGGATATACCCGCGCGAAACACTAGAAGTTCTAACACGGGAACTGACTCATATGTCTTTTCCAACGGACTTCTACGTGTAAATGTCGGCGACAAGCAACTCGTCGTGATACCAAAGTCCAAAACACAACAAATCATTTGGAGGTATCATGACCACGTTTTAGCCAACCACCCCGGTTGGAAAGAAACGTATCGGGCGGTTCGTCAACGGTTTTATTGGAAAGGTCAGAAAAACGACGTACGTCAATACGTTGGCGCGTGTCATGTGTGCGCGTGTACTAAGCCACTCAACGCGCGCTCTGACGACCCGATAACTACCAGAACACCCCGACAACCCTGGGAAGTTATTAGTATAGACCTCATGGGCCCCTACCCTCGTACAAGTAGGGGAAAATCGTATATACTAGTAGCGACCGACTGTTTTAGCAGGTGGACCGAAGCCTACCCACTAGGTACCGCCACCACTAAAACGATAACCGAAACACTAGAACGCGAGTTTTTTTCACGTTTCGGTTACCCACGCGTGTGTCTCAGCGACAACGGACCCCAATTTGTCTCAAACGAAATGGTTAACGTATTGGACAAGTGGGGAGCGATCGGTTGGACAACTCCGGTATACCACCCGAGGGCCAATCCGGTTGAGCGCCGTAACCAAGAGCTAAAAAAAGGTTTGCGCACACAACTCGTGGAAGGCAAACACAGCTCATGGGACACAAAACTGGCTCCCATTCTTTTCTCGCTTAGGAATAGGCGTAATGAGGCGACTGGGTATACCCCTGCGGTCCTTGTTCTTGGCAGGGAATGCAAAAGACCCGGGGACTGGGCCATCGCACATTCTACGCACGTTCACATCGAAAATTTGAATGGTGAACGGCCAGCGCGTGAACAGCGTGTTTTAGGAATCAAGCAGACGGCAGGTGGGCACAAAAACTCGAAGTTTAGTGAGGACGACGTAGTTTACTACAAGTCACACCACCTGTCAAAAGCACATGAAGGTTTTCACGCCGGTTTCGCACCTAAATGGTGGGGACCGGTCCGCTTGGCAAAAAAGGTTGGAAAGGGTGTATTCCTAACAGACCAACACCCACCACGGAAAATCCATGTGTCATGCCTGAAACGCGCACATGACAACTACAGGAGGCCATAGGTACACCATTCAAATCTAACATGTACTAATCCTAAGTTGTTACAGAAATATGGCCGACAAAAAGGTGACAGACGCACCAACGCAAGCACTCACCCTCCAGCAAATCGCGGCAATGCTGGAGCAGGCGTCACAGGCCGTACGCACCAGCGGCGGCCAACAACCATCGGTGGAGGAGGTACGGGTGATGCCGGAGGCGATGCTGCGTCGGGACCCGGTTCTGGAGGCGGCGTTCCAACGAGGCTGGGATGCGTGCGCAGCAGCCATTCAGCGCACCCTCCAGACACCCGGGCACCAAAACAAAAGGAAGAGGCCTGCAACAACATCCGGGACGAAGCCATCGCCGCCGACGACTTCCGTCCCGAAACCTCCACCGGCCAGGGGGGACCCACCTGCTCCGCGATCGACACCGGCAAAGAGGGGCACCACGAGGTCGATACCGGTGGCAAAAACCACCGGCCGGCCTACCCCCACACTTCCGGTGAAGATTCCACCAACTCCCTCCGGCTGGTCAGTGGCCGAGCGGAACCGCGCGCTCCGGTTCACTCCGGGCACGCCGTACCGCCCGACCAACACCACGGCCGTCCCACCGCCATCGACGGTGAAGGCGGTCGTGGAGACCACAAAGGGGGAGTTGACGAGGAAGCAAATAAAAAATAAGGAGAGGTTCCGGGAGATGGTGGCGAGGAAGAAGCAGAGGAAGGCCAGCCAACAACATCGGCTGGAGAAGCCCTCAACCCTGGCACCACCCACCATTCCCATCACGACACCAACCACCACCGGGACACTACCGGAGGTGATGGAGGTCGACCCGCCGAGCCCTGGAGCTGCCACTCCAGTAAGCTCAAACGAGTCGGCCGCGGTGGAGGATCTGAGTAGAGATGTCGAAGACATCTACCTCGGGTCCACACTCCCACCACTTCCGGAGTTACCGGACGAGGAAGGTGACGAGGACCCTCCCTTCTTCGAGGAAACCCCGCCCTCATCGCCACGACAGTAGGCACCAGGTCGTCCACCGTAGGTCGCACACTTTGTGTGGCTTAGCGGGGGAGTATGACACGGTCCGTAGTGGTCGTAGGTACAATAGTACACCGACCATTACGTATCGCGTTCACTCTCTTGTCCAGCCACGCCAAAGGTCGCGACAGTGACGACGATAACCTCCCACCTACCGCCTCGATAGGCGCTGAGGTGGAGCAGGGAAGCCGCCGGCAACACACGGTGGATACGCACCGCGGACGGGCTCGCTCTCTGCCATCAACCATCACGGTGACAAGGTAGAGTCCCCGTGCCGACGCGTTTTTCTCCACATCTTGCTGTTCTTCTGTTTTCTTTTTGTTTTTTTCTCCTAGTGCGATTACTAGTGTGTTTTTATTTTGTTCTGGAATAAATCAAATAGTGGATAATTATTCGTCTTGTTCCACGATTCTTATATTTCCACTACACCACCTGCGAGCGGACGGCTGCCCACCTGCACCTCCGTCTCATGTTGTTATAAAAAACATGTAGAGACTAGAAAAGTTTATGTTATAATATGATATTTGTGTTTAGTAAATTCATCATACTATTATATTATTAGGCTACGTTTTTATTTTGAGTATGGGCGATGGGCCCCATACAGTGTGGGGCCCTGGTGCAATGAACCGCTCGCACCGCGGTTTCTACGGCACTGTCTTTGACATAAAAAAATTAGTTTGTAAAGTAAATTGATACAACTTCTGTATTGAGCCCAACATTTGGAGGTCTTAAAGACTTCATGAAATACTTTGAAAAATGTATAACATTTTTTTGACAAATGCAGAACTAAACATTTTAATTAGAAAAAACTTTGAAAAAGTATAATTCATATTTAGTTATTTGAAGACGTGATGATTAATTTAACACTGATTCACTCGTTAATACTCCAACTAGTCTCACATAGAGTAAAAATCTTAAAATCTTGATATTATCAAGACAATTTCTTTTCTATAAAAATTTAACTTTTCATTTTCAATCGGGTATTATTACAAGCCCAATAAACAGATTAATGATTTAACCAGTTACTGAAAAAATAGAAATAATTATGAGCCCGCTCCAGTTTAAAAACTAATTTTTATTACTATAGTTAGTCTCACTCAGAATCGCTTAATAGTCGGTTCCATCATTTTTATTGTAATATGAGTAACTTACACTTTTGTCTCCTAACCAGCTCATTTCATCTTTATAATAGAATATAACTACTGAGATGCATTCGTCAACGGTGCTTTACCGAAAAGTGGCTTGCATCAAAAACTGATGTCAACGAAACAAAGGGCCAACTATGTAATCTATTTAAAAGTCTTTTTTTTACCCAATATTTAAATTCATTGTTAATTTATTGTATAATTATTTTGGTGGTGTAGGGCAGATTATTTTTGTTTGATGCAATAAGGTACAGAGACTACACACTTATATTATAATTATATTATCACTTGGGGCGGGTCTCAACATTATGTGGACTGCTCATTTCAGATCACGAACAAATAATAGCTTTTCTTTTGATTTTTGATAGTCCTAATAATTATTATTTGATGTCATATATTATTTTACTTCAATGAACAATTTCAACGTTACTGAAAAATGATGACATTTTAATGAATCCTAACTAAGTAGGTACCTAATTTATCTAAATTTAATAAATTACAAATTTTAAATCTCAGCACATTTATTAAGACTGTTATTTTATACAATTATTGTATTGTATATTATAACTGAGGTGCATTGAATCCACAAAAAATCAAATTCTGTTTTATTTGATAAAACGTTTCAGATTTATATAATATTTGAAATCCACTATGGCCTATCCAACAAAAAAAATATTTGCTAGATGGCAACGCATAATTGTTTTTCGCGTTATGATTATAAAATATAATATATACATACTAAAGAGTTATTAATATTTTCCTTAGTGTGGATTTTATAAGCAAAAGTAAAATGTTAAAAAATAGTCAAAACTTTAAATGATCGTCCTGCACAATTATACTTTTGTGGGTTAGGCTGTTCTGGTTCTATGCGCCTCAACTAATATAGTAGGCGCTTCAGATGTTGTAGAAAAAAATCATACCGCTTTTCAAATTAATAGGTAATGGTAGCATTAAAATCTAATACCAAATAACATACATATAGTAAGATCTTGACTCATTTTTTGATTTTTAGTATTGATACACTCAATATTACAACTATGCTACTCAATGTGTGTCATACTAAGTAGTTTGGTACTACCCAAAATATCAGCCCCCGATATTGGCACATTTAGATTTTTGTTGTTCTGGAGTCTGGACACACGTTTACTTTCTATACTCCGCACGTGATTTTTTATGGCCAATTCTTCTAGGTGTTTGCAATGTCTACTTTATTTTCATCCTTCTGACCTTTTAACTCACTTCTATTCAATATAGACGTACAAATATGATAATAGTGATGTTAATTTTTAGTAAAATATACATTTTAAAATCATTTTTATATAAAAATCAAATGATTAATTTGTACGCACGTATTAATCTATAATAAATTTAAAAAAAACTGAAACATACTCTAGAGTTTGTTGCCCTTTGTCACATATAAATTTATACACACTTCGAATACTCTCGAATACTCTTCAGACAATTAAATGGGAAAAATACATCGGTGCGAAACCAGTACATTATTCGGCGTTAGGTGAATTGCGTCCCTGTTGTAATTTAATACTAGGTATGTAATAAATACATAAAATATACATTAGTTGAAGTATAATTTACAAATTAAATAAAAAAAATCCAATAAGTATGTACAATAAATTTTCATACTAAACATTAATAACATTTGTAGGACAATTATTTAATTATTCGTCAATTATTTATGTAAAAAATAATAGAATCATTATAAAAGTATATTTAACTGGTAAAAATTTAAATGAAACGGCTTTGATTTTCAAATCTGGTCAGTAACTTATTATTTATATTCAATCATTTTTTCTCCAATATAATTTTCTTTTTCGATAATTTGACGTGATTTTCTTTGTCCATTACTACGTATTTTTATGTATGTTTCGGATTGAATATTTTTTATAACATCAATAAAATTGTAAATATTTGGATGACTAGAGATAAATAGATTAATTTAATTTAGAGTGGAATGCCTTACAACTGTTGGTTTTCCGATTTATTGTTGGTGTAAATTCAGCCCAGAGATTTGGTCGTAAACTTGCATCTTTTGTGATGTATGTTTTAAATATGTAATCTATTTTCTAACATTTCAAAATGTATCGGGGACGCAATTCACCTATTCAGAAAAAATATTTGGGACGCAATTCACCTATTCGGAAAAAATATCGGGGACGCAATTCACCTATCTGTGTATCAACATTTTTTTTTTGGGACGCAATTCACCGAACCCGCATTATTCGACTACTCAAGAATCATAATTAATATATAGGACATTTTTCACAACTTCTCCTCCAAGTTCCTCTGTTAGGAATTAACAAATGAATAGTCAATTGTGATTATAATGGGTATATGTTGTGCATTGGAGATTACAGTACACTGCAGGAAACCGGGAATAGAAATATCAATTTTTAATTGTGTTTCAATATTGATGTAAATACTAAGTACAAATACTTTGAAACACCTATAGGTACATCTCGACCTATGTTGGCGTTGTGAATTGCAAAATGCTCAATGTTACATATTTTTTTATTAGTTTTGAAGGCATCATCGAGCTAAATAGGTTAGGGTAGGTTAGGAGCGGCCAATGCATATACGACTTCTAATCAGAGCACAATCAAAGGGGTACACAATGGACTTAGGATCCGGACATCTCTATCCTCATTTAATATTATAAATGTAAGAAAATATGTTTATTTTTCTTTTAATATTTTAAAGTGTTATTTGAAGTTAACAGTCGAATTGAACATTGAAGTAGGCACTTAAGACAAATACAAATTTAGATATCTAATAGGCCAAAATATGTGACCAAAATATTCTATATTTCCGGCGTTTATCA
Organism: Therioaphis trifolii; assembly: GCA_027580255.1. Classification (NCBI taxonomy): domain Eukaryota; kingdom Metazoa; phylum Arthropoda; class Insecta; order Hemiptera; family Aphididae; genus Therioaphis; species Therioaphis trifolii. Next base: position 65,819,693 of record CM050405.1, on the reverse strand, counting down.
ATTTATTTGTTGGTGACACAAATCACCATTTTAATAGAGTCCAAAGTGTCCTAAATTAACATTCGAGAAGGTAAAAAATAGCTCTAAATACTTTAGTACTTCTAGCTACCAGCAAGTGGCGCAAATTACACTGGCTATTAGTGGCCATGACCCATATTACTATCACTCGATCAGACCTGCACTCATATAGTTCGGTAAAATTATAAATTCCACTAGAAACGATTAAATTTATCCCCAAGATCACTGATCTACACCTTGTCAACTTTACTCGGGGAGACGAATGAATAGTAAAATAGTATAAGTAGTCGTTCTGAGTAAAACACGGTGTATTCAATTTAAATTTAATAACATTGCTTGTCATAAGTCCAAAAATATATATTTAATATAAATGATTGTCGAGTGGCGTGCGAACGCTAAAATTATAAAAATGAAAATACTAACTAGTGTCGTGAATGTAAGGCCGTAGCAAGAGGGTAGTTCTTGGTTCACCCCCTAAGTATTTTAAAAATAAAATGTTATTAGTTTCAATTAAATATGTGGATAAGTTTCTGTAACAAAAAGTAAATTAAACCTCATCAAATCGTATTCGTTATTACCATTTATGTATTTTTGTGTCAGTTTTGTTTAATTTTTTATGTTTTTTTAAAAAAGTTTTTGAGTCGAAATAAAAATTCACAACCTAACGATCCCCGTAATTTTATGGTGCCGATAGCCTTATTTGAATAACTCTCCCAAGGCCTCAAATTTACTGAATCAATTGGCTCTTATCATCGGGCCGTGTTAAATATATACATATGACATATTAGTATTTATGCATACCACAGACCACCGTATTGTCATATATGCCGACATCCAGCTAGTGGTATACTTGTTACAATGTTACCTTTTAATAGTTTGGTATATTTTTCAATTTCTTTATGACATGATAAATTATTTTCAAAAATGAAAAAATACGAGAACACTAGACTTTTTTCACACGCAATAATTTTAGTACGTTAAAAATTAAAATTTATTCGTCTTATTTTTTTTTATACGAACTTTTTGTCAACATATGTGTAATATAGACAAAAATGCTTGAAAATGTCCGTTTACATTGTTATTTTCCCCTAACTATTTACTAACGATCCATTATCGCACACTGAATGTTAGCCTTGGGCTTATATAAGGTACCTTGACATTCTATAGGTTAGCCTTGAGTTCTTTCCTTAATACCTAACTTATTAAAATAGATGTCACCTGAGAAGCACACTTTTTGAAAAAAAACTTTTTTGAACAAACATGTATTTTAAAATAATTTTATCTATCGAATAAAAGTAAAGAGAGTTTTATATTACACCTAGGGGGGGTTCAAAGGAGGGTTGACTTAGGTACCAGTTACCTGTTTTTTAATAGGTACATCAATTATACAATAGACATAATTTTTATAAACACGAGTAAAACACCTTATCATTGAAGAAGAGTAGAATTAAATAAAAAATGTTTTCCGATCAACGTGTCCTTTTTAGTTTTTTAAATACACCCTAATAACATAATGGATATTATGTATTATCAGGGTTGGGCAAGATACTCAAAAAGTAGTATCGAGTTACTAGATACAAGATACTTTGATTTGGAGTATCGCGATACTAGATACTCGATACTTGGCTTTGGAGTATCGTGTTACTGGATACTCGATACTAAATACTCGATACATTTTAATAAAATTAGTCAATGGTTTTAAAAAAAATATATGTTTATTATTATGGGGATGACCACTTCGTTAAATATGGCTAAATAAAACAATAAAAATTGACCCTTATTCAATAATAATAAAACAAATCAATTACGACATTACGTAATCTCGCTGTCGTCAACGATGCAATAATAACCACAATACAATTACAGAAAAATTAAATAATAATAATTATAAATGTAAAATTACGGATATCTTATAAGGAACAAACGTAAAATCCTTCCGATACTTCTAAGTGAATAAAAATCTGTTCTCTAGTTTATAACTGATTACATATTATCGAAAGTTTATTGTACCTGTAAATTATCTACATACTATCATAATATCAATAATTTATCATAAAATATATTTTTAAGAAGGTTTCTTTTAAAATCGACACCAACGTATTTGGTAAAATATATTGTGATCACGAAAAAAAGGCGAAAAAATAATGAATTTGCATTACGATGTACATTAAATGTACTCATTTGGGAGAATGACTATCAAAAACACGTTCCGCCATGACTAAACGTCGGACATAAAACACAACTTTGCAAATTATTCACCCTCGATTAACCCCTTACTCTGTGATCGATACCTGACCCCCCTGACAGATCCTCCCCTCAGACAAATCCTGCAGGTCACGTCCCGTCTTTCGAAGACGGCTCGTCGATACGTTTTGTTGGAAAAAAAACAAACACGTTCACGTGTTTTTTTATTACACGGCCGTCGAGCGTGTCTCGGACGCGATCGAGCGCTCGGCCGTGTAGCTGCTTGGTTACCGCGTCGCATCGCACGGGCCGTTTTCGGCGTGGACGGGCGCGCGGCAAGAGAAACGCGCGGGCGAGACATCGACCGAAACAGCCGCGAAAACATATATCCGTTGGTCACGGCGCCGCGGCCGATCCATACGGGGACGAAATATCACGACGGCGATTGATTTGATTCGCGCGCTCTTCCGCATGCCGACGCCGAGACGACCGCACCACGCGCACGAAACGCCAACGGCGGGCGACGACGACGACCATGACCGTCGCGAAAGAGATGCGGTCGACGGCGGCGGTCGGCCGGCCGCGACGACGCCCCCCGGCCGGGAACGCGGTGCCTCGCGCGCTTGCCCGCCGTCGGCCGGGCCCACGTCGGCGAAACGCCGCAGGCTCGGCACCGGGGAACTCGTGACCACGTCGGCGGCGGCTTCTTGGGCCGCCGGCCCGGCCGGATCCACGCGGTCCAAGACGGCCGCCAGAGCTCGGCTAGCTGCGGCTTTGGCCCGGGCCTCGTCGCGGTCGCCGTCGCCGCAGCGTGCGCCCGGGCCAACGTCTTCGTCGGCGCCGCAGCTCGAACATTTGTTACCGCCGTCCGCGTCGCAGCTTGCACCGTCGTTACCGGGGTCCCTAGAGATGAAAAATTTGCCGGTAAACAAGTTATTAGTATCTACATTCGCCAAGACGTTTTCGGTTGATTTCACGTGAAATTCAATATAAATTAATTGATTTTTCCCATTCCGATAAATGTTTTTTTCATTCGTTGAATATATTATGAACGTAAGTGTTTACTTTAAAATTTTACTGACATCCTAAACTGTCACATGAGCATATCACATCAAACATCATCGTTTGTTACGTGTAAGGTGCGAAAATTATATTTGATTTCATTTAAAACATGAGACATTTTTGATGTGAAAACATCTTATACGGCGTTCAGTCCTTTCCGTTTGGGCAGTGAAATTTTCGAGCGTTACCTTTTTCGCGTAACGCTCGTTTGACATGTTTCTACATGTTCATTGTTTATATAAATATACAGGGCCCCCACAAGGGGGGGGTCAGGTGGACCCATGGTACTGGGGCCCGTATATTCGAGGGGCCCGGCGTTCATGTAAATAATTACTTCAATGTATAATAGAAAAAGGTTTCAAATACATTTTGATGATATTATACATGACTTTGCTCAGAAAAAAGCAAGAAAAGCAAAATTTACTTAGTATATAAAGTTGAAATGATAATTTAAATGATAATGTGTATTAAGTACCTATATATGATTTATAAGACTACCAGAACTATACATACATACAGTATAAGTTATAATAATCACATTATTTTATTTTTTAACATACATTTTTAGTTTGTACTATTTATATAATATTACACATGTTTTCAATTTATAAAGGATACCTAACTATTTATTGATATTTTATTTTAGATTCTGAACGAAGTGAAGAATGTATTGATTTTACTATGATGTGTGTTTTTTTTTTTTTTTTTTGTTTTTTTTTTTTTTTGTTTTTTTTTTTTTTTGTTTTTTTTTTGTTTTTGTGTCTGTGTACACCATAACTACTCGAAATAATGCTTCAATTTTGAACTTCAGGGTATGTTTTCGGTGGCAAAAAGAATATCGGAGGTACCTTAGAGAGGTCACAAGTGAAAATTCCCAAAAGTTTTCAAATGCCACGGGAAAAACAAACAAAAAATGAGGAAAAACCGGTACTTTTTGTGCAAAACCCGTTTTCGACGAAATCGATTTTTTTATTTAGCCGTTACTCAAAAACCAAAAATTGTAGATACTTGAAATTTTCACCAAATGTTTATATTGAAATCATCTATACGTGGTAAAATTTTTGAACACTTTTGACTTTTATTGAGCTAATTATAGACAATTGAAATTTTCAATTTTTTTAAGTATTTTTTTTTAAAATAACGATAAAATTTTTTTTTTTTGCCAGAAAATCTTGAAAATTTAATACAAGGTTTCTTATAAGTTGTTCCATAACTGATAAAAAAAAATCCAAAATCGTAAGTCACAATTTTTTTTTATAAGTGCTCAAAGTTCCAATTTATACGAAATATGTAAAAATTGCGAAAATTTGCAAATAATTTTGTTGTTGAAAAATCGTAAAATTTTTTTCTTTTATAACTAAGTTTTGAAAATTTGGTACAAGGTTTTTCATTAGTTTTTCTTCAATTATCTGCAAAAAAAACTCTACCGGATTCAGACAAAAAAATTTTATGAGTGTTTGAAATTTAAATTTTTACAAAAACACGTTAAACAACGGTTTAGCCTCAAACGATTTTTGCTAATTGTTTTTTTTTTCAAAAAGTATAAGTTGTAGAAACTTGAAAATTTTATCAGTTGTTTATATTGGCATTTTCTTTATATAATTTTATTTTCAAAAGATTTCACTCATTTTTAATCAATTTATAGGCATTTGAAATATTCGATTTTTTTTATTTTTTTTTTTTATAAATGTTGATAAAAAAGATGTAGCTCGGACGAAATACTTGAAAATTTAATAGAAGGGTCCACATAAGTTGTTCTAACTCCCATTCAAAAATTATAAAAATACATAGGCACAAAATTTTTTTATAAGCGTTTATAAGTGCTAATATTGACAAAATTCGTCAAAATCATGTATATTTGCTATGTATTTTGCAGTTGAAAATTCATAAAATTTTAAGTATTCAAAACTAAGAATTGTAAATTCGGTACAAAGTTTGAAATACGTTTTCCTTCAATTATCTGTAAAAAAATTTGCACTGGAATAAAATCAAAAATTTTTATGAGTGTTTGAAATTACAATTTTTTCACATAATCGCGTAAAATAACAATTTAGGCATCATTGATTTTTGATATTTGTTCTTATTCAAAAAGTATAGGTCGTAGAAACTTAAAACTTTTACAAAATGTTTAAATAGGCATTTTCTTTACATAGTTGTATTTTCAAAATATTTCGTTTATTTTTGAGCTATTTATAGGCATTTGAATAATTCGATTTTTCTTAGATTTTTTTTTATAAAAGTCGATAACAATTTTTTGGCATAATGGTTATTTTAAGGCTGACATCTTCATCTTCGTTCAGAATCGTTTTTTTTTTTTTATAATATAAAATAATTCCAAAATCTATCCAATAATGCCAAATCTAGCAATGAATCTCGTGTATCCCACCCAACTACTGTATCCTGTACTTACCTTACAATGATTTATCATTGCATTCAAATGTAAAGTACCATACAACTAAACTATCGTAAACCAGGTGCTCCCATGATAGAAAGTGCTATACACTCCTCACCATTATCTTGTCCGAGGAGCGAAGCGACGAAGGACGAACTTCCACCACCATTATCTTATCGGCTTTTTTTAATTTTAACTACACCTATAATTTATACATAAAACTAATATTTAAGGTCTTGAAGTTATGGAAGGGCTTGCTGCGATAACCAGATAAATCCACTTTTTCCCAAAACTCATTTTTTTCCGGAAATGCATGAAGAAAATATTTTTTGAAAATCAGACACAACAACCAGTTAAATCCCCATCAATAGTGATGGAGTTATTTAAAAAAATGGATTTATCGTATTTTGTAATTTGCTGCAGTGATGACATAGGGTTCCTGTGATTACTTTTTTAGAGGCATAAGCTGTCATTTGAAATTTATATATAATAATAGCATTAAATATGCTACAAGATTCAAGAGCAAAATTAACTTTATTTAAGAATTAATAAAAATTAATGTGCTTTTTGGTGCAACAACCAGATAAGTCCATGTTCCCTACAACTTTGACTAACAATATTTCAATACCAAACATTTTTTTTCAATTTTAACTTCAAAGATGTATGTTTAAATGAGCATAGAATTCAAATATATTTAGTTGATAGGATTTTAGCATAAATAATAATTTTTAAACTAAATTTACATTGTCTTGAAAAATTTCAAAAAATGGATTTATCTGGTTGTTGCAGCAAGCCCTTCAATTCATCTCGAAAAATTAATTGATATGATAGAGGGGCCCGGATTTAGTTCTGTACCCGGGCCAAAAATATCATGTGGGGGGCCTGTAAATATATATATTTTTTTTCTAATAAATGTTATTTGATACATTTTCATTTTTACTTTAACTGAGAACATAAATTTCCATTCCTATTTATGATTTCAGTCAACTATTACTTTCATATTATTCAAAATATATAATTGAATTGAATATCGCTTTGTGTCCGGAAAATAAAATTTAAACAAATTTAATTCTTAAAACATTTTAAACCTAACCTACAAATATTATGAAAGCATGTCTTTTAAATTAAGAATATTTACTTCAAATTCTACATATTAAATCTATATTCCTAAGCTCACATATACCTACCGTTTTCACATCTTCTGAGGGTCGTCCATGACACTCTCAGTTTTTTTAAAGTAATCCTACGAACTACTTAACATCACTATTACTTAAACTTGGATTTATATGCAAATAAATATATATATATATATACAGGGTGTGGCATAATGGACTCCCACATTTCCGAGGTGAATTTAAAAAAAAACTATACAAGATATGGAATTTTTTTTTATTTATTAAAACTACATTAAATAAGGTTTTTTTTAAAGTTATTTTTTTAAAATAATGTCGTCTAAATGATTGCCTTGACGAGCAACGCACATATGGAGCCGTTCTCGAAAGTTTTCCATCACTCTCGCCAGCATATCGATTGGAATCGCGGAGATTTTTTGACGGATGGCCTCTTTTAGTTCTTCCATGGTTCTAGGTCGATATTTGAAAACTTCAGCTTTGAGGTATCTCCATAAGAAATAGTCACATGGACTCAAATCAGGGAGGCGAGGAGGCCATGTAATGTTTTGTCACACATTCGGCGTTTTTGAAAAACGCCTCGATAACGAAACCACGTTGTTCACCTGACCACGACATTGTGACGACTAAAAATCGTATTAATGACCTAACCCAGTGAAACAAACCGCTTTTATCTGATCAGTTTAATTACGTACTAATGATGTTTTGAAATATTGTAGTCCATTACGGATTATTTTCTAGAACGGCTCCAAATGTGCGTCAATTGAAAAGGCAATCATTTGGACAATATTATTTTAAAACAAACAACTTTAAAAAAAAAACCTTATTTAATGTAGTTTTAATAAATAAAAAAAAAATGTCTATATCTTGTATAGTTTTTTTTTAATTCACCTCGGAAATGCAGGAGTCCATTACGCCACACCCTGTACAGTGTACACAGTGTGATCACGATAAGTGGAAACACTCAATAACTATGTGCAGGCTTCATATATTTCAATTCTGCTTTTTCGGCTAACTAATAAACATTATTATACACATTTTCAAATAATTAGACTATTTTTTTGACAGTTAACTTTGCGCATGCGCACAATAACTTTTTTTTTTTAAACGGCATGATCCATTTTTGACCACAAATTATTTTTTTTGGTATTTTTTAATGAATTTTAGTGGTTGAATTTCTTTTCTAAGTCAAAAAATGACCGAGTTATAGCAATTCGATTTTACGTTATTTGCCATTATTAATGGTATTAACTATGATATAAGTCGTATCTTGCTTTAAATATGAAAATCTTAAGTTAATTATGTAACGCCCTGTTGGTACTTATTCAAGAATAATACTACTTTAAAAATAATATATATATATATTTTTTTTTACATGACTGAGTTGACATTTTATTGCCAATATGTTTTATTTATTTAATATTTAATATATATGAACTGTGTTTGCATATTATTTGAATTCGAATTTCATCAGTTTACCAAATTGTTTTAAACCATATAATTATTTGAATTTCGACCCTTATTTAATAGGTTGGAGCAAGCCCCTCATGAGTAGTTAGGTGTAAATTATGAATATTGATGATATTTAAGACAAATATAATATACAAATATGTATGATAAATATAGAAAAAATATATACGGCATACGTTTACAATAGACAATAAATGAGTTAGGTGCATTTTATTTCGCACATTTATACATTAGGGTATGCGCGTTTTTTTCGCATATATATCCTAAATTTATCACTGCGGTGAAAACATTTAACGAGAGCGTTTATCTCGATTTAAACGACGGAAAAAACAAATTTATTCGGTGAACTCACCCAGCTCACGTTTCCAGTCTGCGCTGGCACCTCCACCGCCGCTGCCGGAACTGAGAACGCGGGTGACGACGACGGGCCCGGACGCCGTGGACTTCGAGTGGGACGTCGCGACGCCCACGGCCGGACCGGTGGAGGCCCTGCACGAGTACGAGCTGACGGTCCACTGGGTGCCTCACAAGGACCCGCCGAAGACGGTGCACGCGGCCAGGCCGCTCCGCTACTCGGCGGTCTATCCGTTGCCGAGGCGCGTGTCGATGAGCGACTTTCCCCCGGACACCACTTATTACGTGTCGTTTCGAGGGCTGACCGCGGACGGCAGGTCCACGCCGAGCTGTGTGCAAAGGCTGCCGCTTTAAACACTACGACGTGGTTTCGTCCGCTCCAGACGTCACACTGTCCCGTGAATAAATTCGCATTTTAAACACTATACTCTCTTTATTCGTTCATTCATTCGAGCACAATATTATGCATTTTGAAATGTGGCACCCCGATGATCAAAAATAATTTCGACTCTGATTCGTCTAAATTTTATCGTCACAAAAAAAATTATTGCATGTTCATCACACCAGATAATACAGTTCGTGGCATTTGTTAAAAATAATAAAAATAATGAAGTTCTAATCGAATAAAATATAATGCGGGGTGATTCTTTTATCTTTCTATGCTCATTTTTTGGTAGACTTTGAGTATTTTTTTTTTCGAAATTTAAAGACTTAAGTGTTCTTGTACAATGGGCAAAATTTTCATTTTTACCTATATTCGTCTAGGTGATTTTTCATATTGTATACTTTTCTTAAATGGAAACACTAAAACATATTCTGAAATATTTGAATATTTAAAATGTAAATTATTCAAAAATATTTTGGAAAACAAATTTGTGACCTCCTTATAAATCCACCACCCCCAAAAAATTACCTTTTAGGCCAGTTTATCTCAACGCACCCCCTAAATTCAGCTCTGTATGCATGGCCGTAAATCATTGGCGTGCTTACGAGATAATAAAGATCATGGGTCATACTCCTACCCCCATTATTGGTTATGTTGATTTTTTTTCATCGATATTTATCTAATAGACATAATATATCTATAGATATATAATAATCGTATAAAGATATAATAATCTTGCTAAATACATACACCGACTAGTAAGTTTAATATGGCATAAAAAAGAGATACCTAAGGAATGGAAAAGAGCCTTAGTCTACCCCATCCACGAAAAAGGAGACAAACAAATATGCAACAATTATAGAGGGATAATTGCCCTGCTTCGTGTAACGTATAAGATTGTATCTTATTGTATACTAACTGACCTGTTGCTATTGGCTCCATAATAGTTTGAAGTTGGTGCACTTTAAACTTACAAAGTTACAATAAAAATAGTACAACTTTTAATATTTGGTTTATATTGAGAAATGTCAATGATCACGGCGGGACTTATTTTACGGTGCATGAAACTTAGTAAATGTAAGCATTAACACATGCATGCCACTAGTTTTGGATACCATATTAACTCCACTACCAACAACATATAATAATGCGATAAGATAATTTGATTCGATAAAATTTATTTTTGACAGCTAATGATGCCATTAGCCCCACTGTGAGACGTAAGGAAAATTACTGAAAATGTCTATAAATTGTTTTATTTTAGTTCCGGCAAAAATAATGGTAGGTATTAAAAACTTGAAATTTGCTTTAATTAGGTATTTAAAATAGTGTTTTATCTGCAGACTAAATAACATTTTCAGTGTTATTCAAAGCATCAATATTTCAATTTCGAAATTAAAAGTTCAGAAAACATTTTTTAACTAAAACATTTTTTATCGATGTTGAAATTTTTTCTTATTATTATTAAATTCTTATTATTTCCTATTAAAATTAACTGAGGTATTTTAAATGGCTCAAATAATTGCAAGTTTTAATATTAGATAATATTCCTATCAACCAAACACAATAAAAATATGTGAATACCTAAATATGAGGTTTTAGTTTTTTTATAGTTCATACAATTATGTGTACTAGTTAACATTTATAAATAATTATTCTCAATAAAGTGAACTGAGTACTAATATTCCAATAATTTTTTTCGAAGGCCTTTTACAGAAATATGTTAGGAACCAATTCAGAAGTGTTCCACATAAAATAACGAAAACCAATTCGGATGCAGCCTAAAATATGAACCAAACATTGAATAAAATACCCTGGTATTTATCGTTAAACATACAAATTAGGATCAATAAAAACTAAAAAGTTAAACGAAAAAAGTTAAAAGTTAAACTTTTAAAAAGGACACGGTTAGTACTGTGGGTATTTTTAAATCCTTGGACAAGATAACAGTGAAACACGTATTGAATTAAAAAAAAAAAAGATAAATAATTTCGTTAGTACTCGTTAGGTACTAAAAGGTATCAAAGATAAGAATATATGTGGCATATCTATTGGTTTAAGAAAATTTTTATCTTTTCTTTCTTTTTTTTTCTTAATTTAAGAGTTTCAAATTTTAAAAGGTTTTAATTAAAAAATATCATATACTTACGTGTAATTCATGATTTTCGTCTAAATTCGAAATTTAAACGTATATAAAAAAAAAAATCCTGTCTGAAGATTTTTGACATCAAATATTTAAAATTTTACTAGATAAAAACTTCCAAAAACCGAGATATTTTCAATAATTTAAAAGTTTTGTATGTATAGAACGGAAATGGTTGAATGTTTTAAACATTTAATTAAACATTTATCAAGTCTGTACTAAGATCATATTTACATTTGGTGAAAATTTCAAAAGTCTAGCACCAATTTTTTTTGAACTTAAGGCTTAATATTAATATTAAAAAGCCGGACATACTTCACACCATGGGGTATTCTTCGCTCCTGAGGCATGATTATGATGATGGGTATATTAAATTTTAAAAAGACGATATATCATTTCTTTAATTAAACAACTCTGAGTGTTCGCCCTCTGGCGATGATACGATTTAATTGAGACTACCTGGCAGGGGCCGAATAGGCCACTAAATGTGCGCGACGACGACGATGACAGGAGAGGAACACTTATATCTAACGTAACGCAATGAAATACAATAAGAGTAGGAATAAGTTTACACAGCAGGAATGAGGAGATTGAGTTTAGTTATTGGGAGGAGGCGGTCTCTGTTGCCGATCCGGTCTGGTGCAATGACCACAGAGCTCACATAAAATTGGACAAACCTTAACTCTAAACAATCAAATCACACTTATAATCTACGACGGTGACTGGTAACTCTGAACGATGACTAGAATCACGACGACCTGGGGCGGCCTCTAACACACCTCCAGGTGCTGGCGGACTTACGCGTGACTGACGGATCGCTGGTGGACTTGAATGGCCAATAATACACAGCAACAAAGATATAAAAAACTCACAAGACACCGACATGGATACTGTTGATGGTAACTGCTGGTTGCGTGAGATGGTGGTGGTTACACGAAGTTACTTCAGTGTATTATGCCACAATGGTAAAAAAAAAAAAAACAGTGAAACGCAAGTTTATTTTAAAAACGTTTATTTTTAGTATAATAATAATAACAATAATAATCGAATATGGAATATTCAATATTATGTATAAGTATATATATATATATATATATATATATTAAGAATTTAAAAAGAATTCATAAATTAATAAAAAAAAAATAAAATATTTTGTAATTATTTTACTTTTTTTTTCATTGTTTTTATTTTAGAAAATTCCTAACTTAGAAAATACCTAACATAGAATACCTTCGCGGGCTACACGTATTATAAACGCTAAAGTAATGTATTTTAAGTTTTTTTTTTAGGAAAATTTTTTATATTACATTTTGACTTTAAAATGTTTATAAAATAGACTGTCCAATTGTTATGATTAGACTCGAGTCTTTCGATACAGATGAAACAAAATGTTTTAAATATTTAGATAAAAAAGAATTTCTCATTTGTAAAACAAGAACATTTTAAACAAATTTGATAAAAAGAAACATACTAGCAATTAAACCAATTATGGTTAAATGTATTAACGGTATTTTTTCATCACACAGAAGGTTTAATCAGAATCATTTAGCTAAAGAAACGACCAATCATTTCTTTGAAATTGAATAAATCCAACCCTATTACCTAGTCCGAGAAACAATAAATACCATATGGTGTGAATGAAGTACGTCCTTTTTCAGTACTGTTAAGTGTTAGTTAAGGATATGAATAATACGTAATACAAATTTTAGGTTTTTGTATTAAGTTTAAGTACTTTAATTAAATCAAAACTTATAAAAACATGATATTTTCAATGCTTTAAAAGTTAAACATATAGCCTGAAAATGGTAAAAGTTTTCAAAATAAGTAAGTACGAGTTTCACCAGAGCAAGCGCAAGACAATATTTATGCACAGGAAAAATCCTAATTTGCAGCCTTTTCTTGTGGCTAACCCTTTACTTACCTCTAAACCATTGGTGCCCAACCCGCGGGCCGCGGGCCACGTGTAGCCCACGAAGGTATTCTATGTTAGGTATTTTCTAAGTTAGGAATTTTCTAAAATAAAAACAATGAAAAAAAAAGTAAAATAATTACAAAATATTTTATTTTTTTTTTATTAATTTATGAATTCTTTTTAGTAAATATTTCAAAAATACAATAATAATGATAATGATAAAACTAAAAATTAAGTAAAAATTTTTTACACTTATTTTTAATGTGAAATTCGAGCTTGTATTTCTTCGGCTAAAAATGAAAAATATGGTTTTAAATGTTCCAATCCTCAAAGTTGATCAAACTGATGTGTACTACGAAGTGTACCTCAATCCATAATCTTTTCAATAGGAAATAAAAGTTATGAAAACAAGTCTATAATATGTAAAATTATTTTTGTACTTTTATACTTTGTGGCCCGCTTGAAAATAATTGTTTACCAAAGTGGCCCGACAAAAAAAAAGGTTGAGCGTCACTGCTCTAAACAATATCCTCAAAACAATACATGTCCACCTCTAACTTAAGCTACAATATATAACTATCTACAAAATATATTTTTCGATATTTAACTAAACAAATTAATTATATATGTACATTGTACATTATTAAAGGATTAGATTTAATACGTATACGCCTGTCCTATCCGTAAGTTAAATATAAAATCAAAAATTAAATAAAATTTAATAATCTACTTTTCGTAGATAAGACTCAATTGTCAATACTAGTGATTTTTGACAGTTTAGGCCAGTGGTCGGCAACCTGCGGCTCGCGAGCCACAAGTGGCTCTTTCAGTCTAAAGTTGCAGCTCTCCAGCTACACATAAAAATTAATATTTTTTGTTCAAAAACAATATTTAATATCTATAAAATAATTTGATATTGCCTGCATGGAGCACTGTCTATCGTAAAATGTTTGTTATAGACTATATTATATAGTGCATGCCGTTAAAACCGATAATCGCGATGCTATCTACAACTAATTAGAATTACGCCGTCCCTATTATTAAAAAATGTTTTTTTTTTTTTATTATAAATTTATTATATTTTTATTAATTAATTTTATTATTATTGTGTTTATTACAATTAAAAATTAAATTATATTTTAAAAAATTACAAAAATTTTTAGTGGCTCTTTAAAATCTGGAAAATTTTTTTATTGTAACTTTTGGCTCTTCCGTCAAAAAAGGTTGCCGACCTCTGGTTTAGGCCAAGTGCACACGGTGCAACTGTTTTGGGACAAAAGCTTTATACCATTTGCACGTGCGATTGTTTTGTGACTTAGGCAGCGTATAACTGAGGCGCCCGCAAACGAAGCGATCAAAATGAGATTAGTTTGCAATTATGAATTAGTTTAAAATCGGTTGTACTCATTCGGAAACCGCGGTTCCAGTTGTGTTGCAAATATAAGTTGCACCGAACTTTCGTATTTGTGCACGTGTATTGTTTTTGTATTTTTTGTTACATGAGTAACCAAGAAATTAACTTAATGTTCGTTGTAGAGGTGGAGAAGCATGAAGAAATATTTAATTATAAACTTTCTACGTATTCAAGGAAAGATGTGACGGAGAAAGCGTGGCAAGAGGTGACTGTCCAGATGAATATGTCAGGTATGGAAAACTTATTATTGCTAATAATCAATGATGTCATCTGAATCTGAACTCGTCATAGCATAAAACCAAAAAACAACTGCATTGATCGAATAGATTAAGACCAACTGATCCAAAATTAGTCATGTCCGTGTGCGGACTGAAGTTTCGTACGGGTTGCCAACTGGTTGCAAGCACAACTGATTTTCAACTTTTGTTCCAAAACAATTGCACTGTGTGTGCTTGGCCTTTAATCGTACGGCAGACATCCAGTTAATTTAAAGTGTACACCTAATCTATGATTACCATAAAAACAAATTTTGTTTAAAAATAACTATGTACTTAGTATATTTTGTTCGTGTATACTGTGTCGTCTGTACAACATAGTATATACCAGGGGTCTCCAAACTACGGCCCGTGAACAAGTTTAAATCGGCCCACATCACCCATAGAATAAAATATAGATATCTAAAGATATGTGTAATTTAAAAAGTCGTTATCGCGGGCACGTATCATAATTTATGAGCTGAACGCGACGATAGACGTTGGCCTTTCCTTTTCATAATTATTAATTAAACAATGATATTTTGTTTCACAAACCATTGACGAACATGTATTTATAAAACGTCGATAACGGCGTTTACGTTGATCAGAGATTAGCCAAAATTAGCATAAAATCGGAAGAAATAAATATTTTTTTAAACCCGTTTAGTTGTAATATTGAGAAGTGACCTCCTGCCCTTCAAATGGAAATAATATATTTACAAAGTAATGATGCACTGAAAATCAAAAATCGTAGAGACACTTAGTTGATTTTTATAAATTTCTCCCAGATACACTGTACCCAGCTTAAAAAAAAAATTGAAATTGAATATATCTGTATTTGCTACAACTTATTTGTGCAAACAAACTTTTTCCAAAATGAAATACATCAAATCATAATATAGATCGGCCAAGACTGACAAACACTTGGAGTCAATTTTGAAAATTGGAACTAGTAACCAGGGCCGTCCCGAGAGGGGGGTGTAGGGGGTGGGACACTCCCCCAAGACGTTCTAGTTGGGGCCCAGTTGTCACAAAGCTTCATCGATACATTGAGTCGGCAATTTAATAATATTTTAAGTATTTTAATATTTAACCTATAAATAGTATTTATATTTAATATTACACAG
This sequence comes from Therioaphis trifolii, assembly GCA_027580255.1. NCBI lineage: Eukaryota > Metazoa > Arthropoda > Insecta > Hemiptera > Aphididae > Therioaphis > Therioaphis trifolii. Next base: position 65,803,848 of record CM050405.1, on the reverse strand, counting down.
TAAAATTATGAATATTCAAGTATTTTCCTATGAAAAAAAAAATATTTCTACTTTACTTATAATTTTATAAAAATAACATAATAACTATAATATTATTATTATAGTATTAACTCATAACTAAAATAAAAATAAAACAAAAGTAACAGAACGCAGAATAGAGATTTAAGTATTTAACTGTTCATTTGGTTAAAATATAAAAAAAAAATCGTTTATGTTTTGTACATTTATAATATATATTTGTATGTATAATGTGTATTAAAATATTTGTATTTGAATACCTGACCATCATAATTTTACTGTACATACCTTGTTTTAAATAAAAGCTTTGGTTAAAATGTAGATTTATTATATTGCACAATAATATAAATACCTTAATACCTACAATATTTAGATATTTTGGTAACTATAGGTACTACTATTTTAATTTTATACCCAAGTGAATAATAACTATTTGTCAAATTTATAAAACTAAAAAATGTGTTTTAAACAATAAGAAAAAAAAAAGCTGGTAAGTCAGATGATGGTGGTACAAGTTCGTCCTTCGTCTCTTCGGTCCTCGGACAAGATATTGGTGATGAAAGTATTAAGTTTTAAAGAAATGATGACTCATTTCTTTATTATAAAACGATTCTGAGCAAAGCTTCAGTGTTATATATTATTATTTAAATACTGTTTACGTATTTTACGGTTATTTGTATAATTTTTGGTGAGTTTTTTTTGTAATTAAACGGGGATTTATCGATTCCGCCGGAACACCTGGTTTAAAAAAAAATCATATATCGATTCCGCCGGCTATTGATTCCGCCGGCTACTGTTTATAAAAATCATTTATCGATTCCGCCGGCTATTGATTCCGCCGGCTACTGTTCATAAAAATCATTTATCGATTCCGCCGGCTAGGTACTATACATAGTACGCACAAAAATAATATAGTTTAGTAAATGGTTAATCATATTATTTAGTACTCTTTTTATCAATACATTGCCATTTAAATGCATTTAAATATTTAACATAATCTTTTTTATAAAATTTAAAGTTATACAAAATTAAATCATTTTTGCGTTCACTAGAAACAATAGTAAAATTCATATTTAATAAATAAATGATGTACACACATACGCAAGATCACCACACGACTGATTCTACGGAACACAAAAATGCAAGTCATATCTGAAATAAGATAAGATATTGGTAGTTGTGTTCGGGATGGTATCGTTTATTTTCGCTAACGAATATGATTAACCATTTACTAAACTATATTATTTTTGTGCGTACTATGAAGTTAAACCCTCATAAAATATTCAATTAGATATAACTCATTTATACTTCAATAATTTGATAAATAATAATTTACTTAAATGCTTGGAAAAAAATCTTGAGTCACGATTATTGACATTTTTTCAGTATTGATAGCTTAGTATAAGAGTAAACTTGTATTAAAATTTCAGAACTTTCTAACAAATACTCAATATTTCATTAGAAATAAACTTAAAAGAAATCAGACAATATCGTGAAAAATCGTATAATAATTTATTAAAGTGTGTATAAAAAAAAATCCTGAGTCACAATTTTTGAATTTTTGTTAGAATAATTAGATAGGTATATGAGTAAGGTCATATTAAATTTTCAGAACTTTTTGTCAAATATTTAAAATTATATTACATAAAAACTTTCCAACAATTTGGTAAATTAAAAGTTCTATATTTAAGTCAAAAGTGCTATAATTGTTCTAAAAATTTTGTCCAATATAAAAAAGTATGTATTTGATATTGGATAACATTTTCAAGTTTCTAGCTTCAATACTTTTCGATTTATGACTAAATACCTAAAATCTGAACAGTGAAAATCTCGTTTACGGCGGATTTTTACCGATTTTACCGTTTTTTGATCGTTATTCTTGATTACTGGAAAAACTATGGAGATTTAAGAAAAATGACCTCTTTAAAGTACCATCTCAGTTCAATTTCGAATCTAAACAGTTGCTGAACGAAACTTTTGGACAAGGGTTTCTATACAAAAAAGTGGTTACAGAAAAAAATAAAAAATAAAAAATAAACATCATTGTAAAACCATAAGATTCTTCGCTTCACTCAGAATCTAAAAAAATGATATAATGAAGTATATTATAACATGAAAATATTCGAGCGAAGCGAGACAATTTTTATGACCACGAGTTGGCAATTAGTTAGTCGACACCCCCCCATGGTTATTTTTTCGGGACGGCCCTGCTAGTAACTTACAACCTCAATTCGATCAAATATTAGCAAAAAAACATCAATTTCATACTTCTCATTAAAAAAAAAAATTTCAAAAATTATTAAAATTACAATGTATATATTATCATTTAAAATTATACCAATTATATTTAAGTATACTGTAGACAATATTTTATAAAAAGGTTTAAAGTAAGCTTATATTTGTATACCTATATTTACATAAAATTAAAAATTAATATATGTAGAAATAAACTTTTGGCCCGGTAAGAGCATTTAATATTTTTTGTGGCCCGTGAATAAAAAATTTTGGAGACCCCTGGTATATACGTCATCTTGGGTTTTATTTTAGTGTTTAGTACGTATATTATTATTTGATATGTATACGGTTGATCTGAGTATAATCTACATTATTTTTGAGTTAATAGTGGTTGACAGATATTCCGTCTATATAATAATTATAATGGATTAGATACTGAATACGATTATGTTCTATGTTCCGTGTATGATTACATTTAAAATACATTTTAGAACAATTATTGTATGTAATATATAAATATATATTTTTAATATATCATAAACACATCGAAAAAATGCCGCCCTTAACATAATGCCACCTTAGGCATAGTCCTGTGTTGCCTGTGCCTTCCATCGGCCCTGAGTGTCCTGTTGATATTTGGCTAAATTTTCAAGTGTCAATCACTTTTATTTTTAGAATTATGGCCACATTGTAAAAAAGGATTTTATGAAAATCTCGTTTTAGTTATTTAGTCATAACTAGGACATTCATATTGCAAAAATTTTGAAAATTTCGCTATATATTAATGGTATATTGCTTCATACTTTCATACTTTACGAAAGTTTCAAAAAAAAAAAATTGAAAACTTTAGGGCTAAAATAGAATTTTGAAAATTACAAACTTGAGTCACGCATGTTAGGTTATCAACACAGTATTAATATATGGTGAAAATTTCAATTTTCTAGCCACATTTATTTCCGAGTTATTACTAAAGAACTAAAACCGAATTCGTAAATATGTTATTTACCGCACATTATACTGTTTTTACTCAGTTTTTCCCAACGCCAAAAAAAGCTATCGAGAAAATAGAAAAATTACCTCTTTCAAGTACCATCTAGATCAAATGTCTTATCTATAGAGTTTTGGATGATTTTTGGAGAACTATTACTACCCACAAAAGTGTTAACAGAAAAAAAATACAAAAACTCAAAATATACTTTAAGATCCTTCGCTTCGTAAAATTGTTATGCATAGGCATTTTAATAAACATATTTTTAATTCAATTTTAATAAAAATAAAATTAAAATAAAAAATCTAAAATCTTATTGAATTTTTTTTTTAAAAGACTAAGCTATTTTATAAATTTAATTTTTAGAAAAATGTTGATCTGAGAAATGTTTCTTTATGATTAGTTGTTAATTTTTTAAAAAGTTTTTAAATGCATTAAAATTCAAATATTTGTTATGTCAATGTAAAATGATGGTCGATATTCAATCTGTTACATGGAAATATTGATGATAATTTTTGTTTATAATTAATAATAATAAATAATAACTGATCTTTTGATTCAATCAATAAAAATTCTTACACCATGAACTATTTTATAAATAAAAGACCTGATAATAGAAAAATTGGAGTAAAGTTATTTTGCATTTTCAGGTCTTAATATCAAGAATTAAAAATTTTATCAGAAATATATTTTTCAAAAACGCGGTATTTTCAAATTACAGAAATATTCAGCATAAAAATGTATTAAGTGCTTTTAATGATTGATAAAAACTTCAAAAATCTAGTACCAATACTTTGGAGTTATGAATAAATGACGTATTTACTAAATCATAAATTATTGAATGAAAATCTTATTTACAGCTCATTTCACTAATTTTACTCCATTTTTTTGCACGTGTTTTTTTTTTTTTGAGTTTGAAAAACCATAGGATCACTGAACATAGCCTTTTGACGAAAACTAAAACTTGAAATGTAATTCCCTACTAAAAAATACATATGCAAATATCATAATAAGTACATAAAAATAACAATAAAATAAAATAATAAAAATCGTCATTATAAACTAATAAACCTTTCATTACACTCAGAATCTAAGATTCCAAATTATGTGATAGTCACACTTCACTATTCACTGTGAATAGTCGTTAAGAGCTGACAAAGTTACAAAGGAACGTATAAACAAATATTATTTACAAAAACGATATTTATATATCTGATACAATGATTTCAGATGTTATGTTAAATATAAATAATTGAATTATACTTTCTATTAAATACTATAATTATCATATTATTTTCTACGGAAGAAATCCTCTTTTTTGTACTTAGAAGAATATTGTTTACAATTAGTTGTAACGAACACATTTGCTGATGATAAGAAAAAAGTGTATATTATATGCACATAACAAGACATGAATAATGAATAATGTAAGGGTAGGGAAGCTGAGCAGCTATAAAACCTTTCTATTTTTTTCTTTTTTTCTTTTATTAAGTAACAATAAGATACTCCTAGCCTGCTGCTATATCTACATCAAGTAATATTTACAATCTAAAATTTTTTTTTGTCTTTTTTAACATGTTGTTCAATATTTATTAAAAACGATAATATTAATAATAATTACAGTTGATAGTATAATATGGATTACAGAAAAGTAAACGTTGTTCAGTATAACAAATAAAATAACAACAACAACACTTATAATCATAATAGTAATGTACAGTTGGTTATATGCGGCTAACTTAAGAGGTCATGAGGACGACCACAAAACACTAGAACGAAATAGTTATAAAATAAGAAATAGAAAGATCTATTATTGTGTGAATTATATGATGTTGTAATTATTTATTATATTAATTAATTAATAAATAGTAGAGGGATAAAAAAACATAATGTCATTTTGCACAAAATATAATGAAAATAAGTTGAATGATAACATATCTTTGAAAAACTGATAGTGTTTTCTAACCAATTATTCGAAAATATAGTACAGTCATATCCAGCATAAATAATACATGGCATTTACCAATAATAATTCATAAATCTTGTTGTTTTCGCGGGCACATTATAAATTAATAGAACTGATTTTAAATGCTTAAAATCTATGTCTTGTAGATACAGATATTGTAATAGATAGTATAATAGATCGATTAGAATATTGAATACTTATTTGAGTATAAGCGCAATAAAAATAAACAACTATTTACAATGTGTTTCAGCAGTTAACAAACTTATGGCTGAAAGAAATATGTAGGTCACTTTTACATTCTAAAAATTTGAAGAAAACAATGTCATTATAAAAATTCGTGTTTTTATGTGTTTGTGTAACAAAGATCTCTTCTATAAGCTTAAGTAAAAAAAAAAAAGAACTCACGTATAGGTACACCTAAAAACAATTATATTATCACCATTTTAAATATCGATAATACTCTTAGTAGTTAATGGATGGTACATATTCGACTTCCACCATTTGTTTTTCTAACAAAACAATGTGTCAACTACAAAAAATTTAAAACTTTTCAAGATAATGAAACGTCAAAAAAACTAGATGTTCCTAATAATTTCTAAGTTCTGCAATTAAATTTTTTTAAGTATTGTTAAGTCTATATTACATTACCACAGTTCATTAATAATTTGTAAACATTTCAAATTTCTACAGCGTTATTACATATTTGTGAAGTTACGACAAGTTGACTAAAAATAAATTACGTAAAAAAGACGAATTTAAACGTTTTCATACTAAACTAAAGAAGAATTCGATCTTTTAAAAGACAATGTAAAACAAACTCTAAAAATATATATAATCATGCAAAAACAATTTAAATCATTTTAACTTCTAACTAGGTAATAAATATAATTTTTTAAATTTGAAAATGATGATATTTTATGTAGTATGTACACAAATCATAAACTATAACGCCTTCTTTAAGATATTTTCAGGCTTTTTGCCTTTTAGACGTACATTTTTAAGTCTTTTTCAATTGCCCCGTGTACATGGACGTCTATGATTTATGAATAAAAGATATATTTTAAACCTAAATTTCAACTAATTTTCTCATTACGATCACAAACTCTTTAAGCTTTTACTTCTAATTACTCGTAATCTTTATTATGACCACTATGCGATAGATAGAGGCCTATTGAATTTTTATTTTTGAACTTTTTTTGGGAAAATTAAACAATTTCCTAAAGGTTATCAATAATGATTTTTACTGGAAAAAGAAAAGAAAACTTTGCGGGACAGTTCCGCTAATACAACATATCGCGCATGGCACGTATGAAATCCCGATCGGCTGTACCACTCGAGAATATTTATGTATTTATAAACGCCATCAACGGTTTCTGTGATCTTTTACTCCCGCAGTTTGGAAGCCGGCTGGAGAAGTACAAAAACGTAAGCTAAAGGAGGGTGCTCGATGGAGGTTTAATTATAGATCTCTATTTTTCACTGTGTGTTATAGTGATTACTACCAAGACGGAGAGCAGCGCGCAGTTCGTCAAGGTATGTGTGTTCTGGCAGACGTCTAGAAACCAAACAATAAAACACCATAAAAATTCGAATGCGTTTTATAGGTATGTGCACATAATTTTGTTCGTGTTCTCCGTTTTCTAACTAGCAGTAAATAATTCCGGAATAGCGATGATGCCCATTTTGTTTTTTCGACGATAATGATGTAGATACCTAAAAAATAATTGCATTGAGCGCATTGTGTGATGAATCGATATAAAGCGAAACGGAATACTATAATGAAGATATTCAACACAGAATATATACCAGAACTTGAATGGATAATAGTCGAGGTAAACTATATATAATAATATTCATACTACAATAATAACGATGTTGCTCAAAAAATAGTAAATGAATTGACGTAGGCTCCATTGTAAATTATCGTACAAAAAATAGCTGTTTATTCGTTATACCCATACACAGGCATGCATTGTTAAAAAATCGTGGACACACATGGCCTTGATAATTATTTTATGTTCGATTTTACGATAATTTAATCAATTCATTTATATTTTTGCGCCTGAGTGCCGCAGCCGGAATTTATTTTATGGAGGTTTAAACTATTAAAAAAATTCTTTCACAGCACAACCAAACACAAAATTTGAAATTTAACATATCTAATGCAACTGTCATAACACAGTATAAAAATTACGAAAAAAAAAAGTGTTAATGATTTAAATGTACAGTAAATATTTTCATACATTTTATAATTAAATTAAGTTCTTTGGTATCAATAAAAAAATAATTTTTACAATTATTGTTTAGTCCACTAAATTACATTACTTCAGTTTTATCAAATTTTACATCTGCCTCGATAAAGCCATAGTTTCATAAAAGTTGAATTACAAACAGGATAGAAATAGTACGTACTTACCTACCTATAAATAAATATTTACAAACTTTATTAAATAGATCATTTGGAAAAATCTATAAATTTCCCAATACTACGTTTTCATTAAAATAAATTTTAACTATCTGTGTTAACACAAACAAATCTAAGAAATCAATTATCTAAGAAACTTAAAATATTCATACTTGAGTAATGATTATAGGTATATGATTTAGTACTTTGTTCTATGTATTTTAGGTTTTGAGTAAAACAATAGCCGATAGGTTAAACAATTATATTTGTTTTCTATTAACACTTTTTAGTAAAATTAACTTAGTCCAAAAGTACTCTGAGGGTCTCTTAATTTTTTCTCTATCCTTAATTATTTTTTTCCGATTTGAAAAAAAACTACAGAAAAACGGTAATATTTGCCGTCAACGACATTTTTACTAAATAGATTTTAGTTATTTAGTCAACTTCCAAATATTGTTTCTAGAAACTCGAATTTTTTACCATATATTAATGAAAATATAAACACATTTTTTTTTTTAAGTACTTACTTCGCCTCATGAGGTATTCTTCGCTCCTCGCACAAGTTAATGTGGATGGTTGTATTGAATTTTAAAGAAATGATAGATCGTTTCTTTAGTTAAACGATACTAAGCAAGGCTTCAGAATTAAAATATACCATTTGGATTTCTTCAAATAAATTGTCATAGTTGAATATTGACTTAAAAACATATATCGTTATTAATATATTTTATCATTTTTCATCTAATTGTCGGTAAGATTTTTTTTCGAAATTATCTTAAGTATTTTTGTTTAACAAAGAAGACGTTTTTTTTTTTTTAACCAAAATGTTCATTTTCATTAAATAGATCAATTTCTTCAAATAAATATTTAATGTTGAAAATTTAAAAACAGGTTTTACGTAAAAACCGTAAAATAATTTACTTCAACGTTTTTAAATAAAAAACTGATTCACGATCTGTGAATTTTTCCAGTATTATTAGTGATATGAGTGTATGAGTGTATATTAGTGTATGAGTAACGTCATATTAAAGTTTCAAAAGTTTTGACCAAATATTAAAAACTTTGTTAAAAAATATACTTAAAAGAAACGTGATATCTTCAAAAGATGAAGATTTCAAGTTTCTAGTAACATTACTTTTGGAGTTATGACAAAATTACTCAAGTCGATTTAGTAACAGCATAATGTACGGCCAATTTTGCCATTTTTACTCGGTTTTTCGACAGTTTTTCCCCTCACATCTTGCAGGAGAGCTTAGTAAACTCTCAAAGTACCATCTAAATGTGATTTTCGATCTATAGAGTTGCTGGATGAAACTTTTAGACAAAGGGAAGGTAATCAAAAAGTGTCTCCGAAAAAAAAATTAACATCATTGTAAAACTATAAGATTATTAATTAAGAATTTTGCTAAATATAAATCTATTCAAGTGTTGAATATAAAATATAAATGTAATGTGAGGATATTAATGTTAATATCTCGCATTAAAATAAATTCGCGTAAGCATGAAGTGTTAAGCAGTAAGCACTATGTATACTAATTCCCTAGTTTATTGAATAGCATAAACACGTATCGTGCTTATTGTGTTGCCTATATTATAACGTGACTTCTATATCCTCATAACAAAATCGTTCCTCCATAGCGAATATTTTCCAACGATAAGTTTCCATGCAATTTTGAAAATTCTCTGTATATTTCTAAGAATCTGAAATAAAATAACACTCTGTAATTAGGTGACATGAATTTCATAAATTTGTTTTATCATTAAATCCGTGTACTTAAGTATTGCCTGAGGATAATAATAATATGTTATTATGTTAATAACTACTGTGTATTTTTTTTCAGCCAACTGCTAAAGCGTATAGTGATGACAATGAAAAAATTACCGAATCGCAATGTAAATCACAAAATAACGTAAGCTTGATGAACTGAGACTCAAAAAAAAAATTATTTTACCATTGTTTTCCTAAATTAATTTGTTTACGTTTAGATTCTAGACCATCACCAGCACAATAATATCATCGAAGATTTTGAATCAATATTACACTTGATCAAATTAATTAAAAAAATGGCAAGTTATATAAATATATGTATATACGTATATACAACCCCTATATAGTTGATAGTCATAGGAAATTAAAAATCGTCCGCTAAATATAGGGAGTTGCTGTAAGGAAAAGTATAGCTACATATTATGTATACATTTACCAAAAAAAAAGGATATAAATACAGTTTGAAATTGGGTATTATTTATTACCTAGGTATACGTATTTATTATAATTCATAAAAAGTTAGATATCATTTGCATGTATTTATTATTATATATTTATGAATTAATTAAAAAGTGGGTACATATCTAGTACATAGTTATGAGCATGTGATAATTTATAGTTTTAGAATCGGTGATTAGTATCCAGTCTCACTTTTTAGAACTTATTTTACCTAGGTAGATATTTTGTTCATTTATTTTTGACAAGGTATTAAAGTGTTCGCTATTGGGAAATTTTCGACTTTTAAGATGTGTCCATAAATAAAGGTTCTACTTTATTTATATTTAATCTTTCTATTTTGATGAATAAAGTTAAGGTACCATTTTATGTTTTTCATTTTGTTTGTTAACTAACATTATTTTTTATGTTTAGATAAAATATAACAGCATTTACTACGAAAGAATAGAGAAAAGAAGACAGCGACAAAATCTCGAGTTACAGGGACTTACTGTACTCTTGCAAAATATTTGTAATGACCTGAAAAATATTTGAACAGTCTAACCGAATATTTATCAATTTGTATTAGGTGCCTATTAGGTACCTACGTCAATTAATCAACGCTTTATGCACCTTGTTATGAATACCTATTTAAACACAAATTCAAGGTACCTATTAAAAACGAAAACTATATTTTCGTTTGGTCGGTGAAATAAATTATATTTTACACATCATTCAATTCGTGTGGTTTATTATTTCTACGTTTTGTAACAAACGTTTTATTCGATTTACTTCAAAACTACAAAAATGATGGCCAATTTCCAAGTCATTAATTTAAGTTTAAAGCATACCAATGACTTATTTGCATTTTTATACAAAATGAGATAGATAAACGCATACCTATGTCAATGTAATTGTTTTTTTTTTTTTTTTAAGAATAGGTAAATAAAACATTAATTTTGTATTATCGTATATCATTGTACTTATCTTAAAATGTATACATTCTACTATAATGTTCTAATTTATCAATATTAGACTACCGTTGACTGAGCATACTAGTCTGTTTAGCAACTATTATTTGTCAGTAAATATTAATTACCTATGGACAATAATATATAATATTAAATTCATAAGATAAAAAATATATACCTACAGAGTGTCCCACAAAGGTTTGCACATTGCAATATCTTTTAAGACAATGAAAATAATCAAATTTTGTTTTTCTTCATAGACGTAAATAAGACTACAAATATTCATGTTTTTATTAAAGTCTTATGTTTAGGTAAAACATATTTTTCATCTCAACACATATTCAAACAATTTTTAGATAGCAAGGTACCTACTTTAGTATTTTATTTTCTGAAAATGTTCATGATTCAGTGTCAAATCTAATGATACCTATCATTTTATTTTTTCAGAAAAAAATAACAAATTCGATAAGAATAAAAATTTATCAGACAAAATTTTCAGAAAAATAAACTCACTAAAATCTTGAATTTTATAAAAAATACTTTAATAAAAAAAAATTATTAGCTTTTTACTGAAACTAAATTTATGTTAAGTAAAAAAATAATAGTGGTCTTAAGTATTGTATCATAAAAAAAATAGATATCTTTATTAGCATATGTGATATTTTCAGAGCAGTTTCTTTGAAGATATTGAAAATGTGTAAACCTCAATGGATACCTACTAATGTGTATACATATTGTCTATTGCCTGCATATATATAGGTATGCTATGTTACCCACCAAGCCTGATTTTAAGTCAAATTAGTTATTCCTAGGAATAACTAGTTTGACTTATTTACGTGTACAGACTAACTAGTATAGCCTAGGCTAAATAACTGATTTAAACTGTCAATCTCATTAGCCATGTTTAATCATACCTTGTTAGATATTAAGATGAGTTGAAATAATCATTCATTCATTTTTATCAAGAGTCATCATGGTGCGGAATAATAGTTATTAGCTACTAAATAGTACCTATTTCTTATTATGTATTTATTTTTACTAGAGAGTGCTCTAATGACATTTTGAATTACTAAAGATCATTTTTTTCTTACACATGCATTTATTATTTGTTGAACAGTTGTTGGTGCAGTTAAATCTCACAAAACCTTGTCCTGTTATTGATAAATGTTTATCTTAGTTAAATCTATTTTATCCTTACAGACTTCGGTCAAATTAGTTAAGCCTGTAGCATAAAGATAACTATCACCACAATATATAAAAAATTTTTTTTCGATTGATATTTAAATTTAGTTCTTCAAAGTTAAATCAAATTATGAAAAAAAAATGTTTTCTTTTAATTTATTATTTACAATATTTAAAAAAAACACTAGTTAAATATGAGGCTAAAAAGTTTTTGTTATTGTTTAATTACATATATGTAATTACATACATGAAATTACAATATATGTCCAATACTACTCACAACTCATTGCTAAAACTAACAGAAAAATCATCTGGCAAAAATAAATATGAAATAACTAGGTATTTGAAGATTTAACAAAAAAACCATGCATTTATACAAATTCATAATTTTATTGATAACTCAGGAACAATTTCAACCAATCTGTAAGATATTTCTAGGAATCAGAAATCTTTAATTGACATGAGAATTGCAATAAAATTATTACAAAATTAAAATTGAACGAATGTTAACAAAACAAATAAAATGTTCATATAACAGACTTCATTCATAAGACAATCACACAGTATTTTAAAAAATATATCAAAAATGATTATTCATAAAATTATGCATTTATTTTGTATTACATAAAATGTATAAAGTATGTATTATTTAAACTTAATATAAAACAATAAATTCCTTATATTTATTTTGATATCCATCTGATTGCTTGCAATAAAATTTAATTCGATGAAAATAATTTTGGATTATGTCATTCCATATGTTATAACTATGCTTTAACTCAAGAGCTCTAACATAATTAACATAATTCAGAGTATCTTTTAAAGCAAACAATGTATTAGAATTGTTATTATTCAAACAATAAGTTAAATATAATGAATTAGTTCCTAATACAACCTATATTAACTACGTTACATATTATATATTTTAATTACATGTTTATCATTATATGTTATTACAGTAGAACCTCCATTATCCGAACTAATTGGGACCACACCTAGTTTGGATATGCAAAAGTTCGGATATTGGAAATGAAATTTTTTTTTTTTAACAGTTAGATATTTATTATTATTATTATTATTATTACTAATATTTTATCAGTACTACATACATTAAATTATTAAAAATACATTATATACATAGGAGCATATTATATATTATGTTTATCAGATTTTTTTGAAAAAATTATCGATTTTCATTTGACGACGAGCTGCAACGCCCTTTTTTGCAGCCAAGTCTCGCAAACGTTTAAGACGAATTGATTGATAAGCCCGTTACGTTTTGATTATCTACGTACTAACGATTCACACACATATACATTCATATACATATGTATGTACTGTAATAAACCAAAAGCAAAAGTTATGATATATTCAATAAACCGGCCGCGGATACGAGTGCTTCAACGAGTTGTACCGTTCGGATACTCTAATTTTAGTTCGGATAATAGAGGGTTCGTATAACGGAGGTTCGGATAATCGGGGTTCTACTGTAGTTCAAAATAAATTTAATTCGTAAATAACAATAATATTAAAATATTATTGTTATTTTCTGTAAGAAATAGCTCATAAGATAACAAATAAAAAGCTTATAAAAATATTTTTCATTTTAATGTAAAATAAAATACACAACATGGTTACATTACACATAAATGTAGAAGTAAAAAAAGAAAATCAACATACAAAATTTTAATCAATTCAATAAAAGTGTCATAAATGGTCAGTCATCGTAGTCAAAACTAGATATTGTAATATTGTCTAAAATACTAAGAGAAAAGTTCTTTGATAAATCATGTTTCACAGTCATAGAGTATAATTTATACATTAAACAAGTAAGTATTTAATTATTATTCAAATAATATTCATAAAAATGAGAACAGCGAACAAAAAGTTATTAGAAACCAGATTATGTTAAGTTCTTTGTAGGAACAACCCTACTTACAGATATATACATATAAACTGAATATTGCATTTTTTTAAACCATTTAGTATCTATATATTAAATTTTTTTTTTAATATTAAATTTACCAAAGAAGTTACGCCAAAGTCAGTCATATAAAATTAGTTATAAATCAAAGTACACAAAAAAGATTATCATATTCACATTTTTTTTTTTTTAATCAAAATTATTTTATTTTTAGTTAAAATATGTTAGTAAAAATTATAATTAAGTTCTAAAAAAAATTTTACAATCATACAATTTTTCAATTTTATAACTTTAAATTAAACATTATAGTTAATACAAATACATTCATTCATACCAACAAAAGATTCAAATGGCTCAGAATTGATTACAGTGACATAAAATACATTTCTCCATTTACATTATGTATAACGCTTTGTTGGGGTTTTGTAACACACCACTCATACCACACTTTAAACTTGTCACTACACCGCCAAAAATTTACTTGAAGTTCTTCTCCCTTGTTGAGTAACATTGGTTTAATAAGAGGAAAATATGCAGGGAACCAGCTGAACATGCCTTCGCTAAACGTTTCCGGAACAATACTAAGATGTATATCTTTATAAAGTTCAGTATCAAAGTACCCAGCAAATCCATGCAATACACAGTCCTGTGAAACAGTAAACATAAGGAATCCATCTCTATCATTGGTCTCTTCTAAATTCTTTTTGGGGTGGGTGAATGTAAAAAGAGGTTTGGATGGAGCTATATTATAAACGTTATTTAATTGCACTACATATGGCTTTTGAAAATTACAATTATCGATATTTTTTCTAATAGATGATATTTCTACATGCAATTTACGTGATTGAATAGGACTTAAATAGGACGTATAACTGGATGGTATACTGATTCCATCATTTTTTAAGTATTTTTGAGCCCCATCCAAACATTCAGGAGATAATTCATTATCTCCAAAAGATCCTAATAGCTCAGATACTAAAATATCACATTTTTCTGATGGGTTCCACACTCTCATATCTTTATTTATAATGGTAACATGATTTTCCCATTTTTCTTTATTTTTTAATAATAATGTTGGTATGGCATTGTCATTTTTTTCAACAGCATATACTTTAACCTTAATGTTTGAATCTTTTGCTGCATTTAACGTTGCATCCACTAATGGACCACGACCAGCACCAACCACAAACACAATGATTTCTTTATCTTCAAATTTATCAATTAAAGCTTTTGATATAGCTCTCTGATATTCATAATACTTAATAGGATCTTGCTCAAATGTCTCATAAACATACGATTGCAAATTATGTTTCAACGGTTGTAGAGGTGTTTGTAGATAGTCTTCAAAACCACTTATATAGTCAGAACTATAAGGAGTTAAGGATGTAGTATTTTGGTACAGATAACCTAAATAATTGAATTGTTGTTTTATACCTGATGGTCCAGATATTACAATTTGACAACCTATATTGAACATTTTTTTGATAAACTCTTGATGGCGTTTAGGCAATACTGGATAACCTTTTTTATTTGTTATGAATGCGCTAGTTTGAATAATTAATCCTCCGACTGGTTCTCCTAACCAACGGTCTAGTTCTTCATTGCTTGGTAACTCAGGTCCAACTTCTAATGCTAATTTCATTCTATTAACATTTCTAATCAATGATATGAATTTGGTCCATTTTTTCCATGGATCAATTTTTAAACTAGAAATTGGCACCAATGTCCAAAATTGTATTAATACAGCCGAATTCAGATATGTGTCAATTTGATTATCCAGTAATCTAACTAAATTTACAAATTCTCCATTTAAAGGTAATTCAAACATTATACTATATACATTTAAAAAAGTAGCCCATGATATATCTTGTATGAAAGATTTTTGGTTTTCCAGTCTTGTATTTTCAACTGGCGAATCAACATTAACAGGTTGAAAAACCTTTGCAACAATACAATGGCACCACTTCTGAGAAAATTCCGGGTTCATAACAGTACTTGACGGATCTGATAATTTAGTATTAGATTTCAACCTAAGACTCGACATAGATAAACAAGCAAATGTTAATTCCCATTCTTTTACAAATTCCATACAAGCCTTTACATTGATGTCAGTGAGGAAATCAAAACCAAAACGAACGTCTTTGATTGACATATTGTTTGCAGATGACTTATTTTTTTGTTATCAGAAATACTTGTTAATCCTGTAAAATAAATAATTATTATAAAATAAGGTATAAAAATATAAGATGTCCATGTAATTACACTTGAAAAATAAGGTTGTGATTTTCCGCTTACTTATTATATACGTGACTTACAAATGATAATATATCACTCTTTAAGTCTTTACTAAAACCAATACATACTTACAAAAAAAAAAAAAATAATAATTTATTGTTTCATATTAAAAATTAATAACCAATATTTTAAAATACACTGAACATTATTTTTTTTCAAATATTTATTAATTCCTAAATAAAATAAACAAATTTAATTTTTCAAATTATTATGTAGGGTAAGCATTGAAATATATTAATTTTAATTTTATTATTATATCTCTGTTTTTTGATTTAACAATAAACAATAATCTAAATTTAACTTGGGAGATAGAAAACTACACCAAAATAACCTTTTATTTTAAACTTGATAAGTAAACGGTGACATTAAACATAACACAAATACAAAAAAAAAAATAGTAATAAGGTACAAAATTCAAACTGCACCAATTTATTTTATAAGTATTTGATCCGTGGTTTACCACAATAGTCAATAAACACAACCCAATATTATATAAACACTATCTTATAACGTGCAATATGATACTTCTATGCCCTAAGGTGTGCACATAATAAGTGTATCTTACAGTAATTATAGGTGTAAAAAAAAAATATAAAAAATAAAAAAAAATAATAATTATTAAGTTCTGAAGAAGGAAAATATTATTATTTAACTAACTTTAAAAATGATTCTATATATAATAGTTTTTACTTATTATCTACAAAATAATTAAAATGTTTAATATACATCGACAACTTTTTTAAATATATCATATCATTTTGGCATAGTTTACACACACTCTCTACCATAACTATGATATTTTTAAAGATTTAAATTATTTATTAGATATCTTCAGTAATGTTAATCATCTATGACTACTTGAATAATAATCAAATAAAACTTGTTATATTACTTCACAATTACTATTAGATAGCGTTTTTTAAATAAATATTTGCCATTTTTTATACAAACATAAAGTTAAATAATAGATTAATATTTTCAGTATTAAATATTACAATTATCAGAATTAGAATATTTTAGACAACTATTAAGATTTATTACTGTGTAATATTTACTAATAATAATTACAATATAGAAAACAAATGAGAATTATGTGATGATAATATATTGATAACTAATTTTAATTTGTTTTACAATACTTTTGATGATAACTATTGTCTTGAGGTGTATAAACTATTTATGGGTAGGGTAAAACTAATGAAAAAAAATGAAAATAAAATTGGAACTAGTTAGATAATAAAGGAAAAATAGTATAATTTATAAATTTAACAAAATAACAAAATAATGTTCCTGGAACAAATAAAAAATAAGTTAGAATTGAACACGTATATTAGACTGTACAAAAATGACACAAATTTATTATAAGGTTAATTAATAAATATATAACCGTATATAGAGAAGTTTCATTCTAAATTGTAGATCACTTATTATTTTTCAATATAATTTTAAATTACACTAAAAAAAAATTTATATGCATCTGCATATTTTCACTGGTTAATCTTACTATTCCATGATAGAGTGATACATGTCAAACTAAAATATACATTGTTCAAAAATTTATATTTGAAAAATTATACTTAAAAAATAGAAGTATATTGTTTAAACATTTTAAGTTTAAAAAAAAATGTAGTACTTCATCAAACTATAATGGTTAAGAAGTTGTATATTTTCGCTATTAGACAATGCATAAGAATTCTATCCAAATATTTGACTAAAAATATTCTTCAAACATTTATACTAAACCTAATAGTTTTCTTCCTAAATAAAATCTTCAATAAAGATGTTTAATATTACTTTTTGTACAAGACAAGAATTTGGTTAATTTTAAATTAGTCATTTTTGATATGTATGAAACATTTTAAGTTTAGTTCATTATTAAATGATATACAGGTACTCATACATTTAAAGAACCTATTAGTTAGGATTAAAATAAAGTACATTTATTTTTCTAAAATGCTGGATAAAAGTAAAAAACATTTCAATTTTTTATTGCTTTGCTTATTTTCATCATTGAAAACACTTATAATTTAAACAATGCATTTAACTAAAGGTACATATTATATTTAATTAGTTATAATACCATTTTTTTAAAGTATATTAAAACTGTTAACTATGTAGTGTTTAATTTTAACGTATTTTATCACTTTTTATCAATTTGATTTTTCACACCAACAATTTTGAAACATTAAAATATCAATGTTAAAAAATATATACATCCAAGGAAGGTAATTGATCAAATATTCTGATTTGTTATTTAAGTTATCAACAACTTGCCCGCTGTACATATAAGCATTTAAATGCAGATTTTTTTTACATAATTTAATACAATATATTAATTGTATTCTGATAAATTAATTATGTCAGCGATACATGGAGTATCAAAAACAGTCAGATAGCCAAATCTCGCTAAAAATGTATGAAACAATCATAAACGTTTCGGAGAAAATTTAATGAAGAGCACAACGACGAACAAACGAGCCATATTACAGAGAGTAAAAATTATCAAACGTTTATGCATTTGTATCGCGTTTAGGATACTATACTACAAACAGGTCAGAATCAGATGCAAAATGATAAAATCAAAAGTTTCGACTCACCGTGTACAATGTTCGTACCATCGATTTGTATAGTTCCTGACAAACGGCGAAAGCCAATTAATAATCAATCATAAATAATGATGTTTATGAAATAAGACAGCCGACAAGCAACAGCGGCTAGTCTTTATTCAAAATTTCAAAACCTCGTTTAGAGTGATAAAAGAGAAAAAACATAAAACGCTAGACCGCATCCAGATAACAGTTACAACGTTGCCGAAACGACGGCGGCGTGATCGAGCAATCCGCTTACCCGCCGGCCGCCGGCTCTGATTACACGAAGACTACAGATGATTTGCATTCGCGGACCACAGAATAAATGAAATTAATTTAAAAATTAAAATTAAATGAAATTAATTAAATAATTTCATTTATTCTGTGCGCGGACTAAGATATTATCAATAATTTATCATCTAATATCTATATATCATATAATTTTATATGACATTGTCCTATCACCTTTTATAGCTTAATATGGGAAAAAATCAAAAATGTCTATACATTTACGTAAATCATTGTACATAATCTAAACCAGTGTTTTCAAACTGTGGTTGGTGGACCTAGTGATCAGCACCGAACCAATTTTTGGCGGGTCTCAAAAAGTTTGTTTTTAAAATTGTTGTGTACTCAGAATGTGGATAAAATTATATCTATGTATATCATATGATATGCAAATAAAACATTCGTCGTTCAAGTATTTTTTTTTTTTTTACTTTTTGAGCCACCTATTTTGTTCTGTGAAACCATACGAGTAGCTAGATATAAATGTATAAAATGTACAATTGATTTCGAACTGTAAATTCGATCCTCGAGCCGGACTTTAGATCACCTCCGATGTACGTGATCATACAAGGATGTAATCACAGATTTCACTATTTATGGTAACAGACTAAATCGTATATAGGTACTCGATGGCCGACGCCGTACTGCTTACGCTGAACATGGAACTTTTCGTTATCGTCGTTCAATTGTACTAAAATCAAGTGTTTTATGTTTTTACTTGTAACCACTAGGTATTAAGTGGAATGTACAAAACGAACTATTGGCATCGAGTACCTCTACTCCAGTACATACTCCATTCATTAATTCCAGTCGAATAGATCCTATTTAATGATATTGGTTTAAATTGTTACTCTAAAAAACATTTTAATTTATACAATCACAAGTATTATTTATTTATTAAAATTCTATAGCTTCATAACTGACATAACTTCTCGTGATTTCAAACTAAAGAAAAATTGAGTTTCTGTTTCATATTTAATTGCACTTATATCATTTTCAAGAAGTTGAATTGACTTATTTTAAAATGTTCCTTGTAAAATTAAAATAACATTAATACAATTCTACTAAATATTTGTTTAATAATTACTATTAAGAACATTCTTTTGAACAGAAGTGGCAATACTTGTGTGAAACAACATAATTAACCACTCATCAACCAATAGAAATGTAAAATATCCTTTTATATGAATTATATAAGTACGCTCATAGAATATTAATTGCGTAAAACCAAAACTATCATAATCTGATCACAATGCTCCAGTAATAGGGCCTATCATCAGCACTTAACAAACCCAGATCCACTATCAGCCTCTAAAAATGTAAAGTGTATTCGTTTCTTTGCCTTCACTATGAGAGCCCGAACCGTTATAAAATATTAAATTACAGCAGTCTTTTTACACACAATCCAATTATTGAATTTACCGTAGTAGCTTTATTTATCATGATGACTTATTATTATTAATTTTATTTAACAAATAAGAGAAAATCTGAAACAAGTGCCTATTGTATATAATTGATTTTTGTACTTGTTATATAAAACCTCCACACCTATTTGCAATTTTTGGTGTCATAAAACAATGTATAAAATACACACAGGGATAAAAAATTAAAATAAGTGTCTATGATTTGGATTTGAACAAAAGCATTAACATGGACACAATAAACAATAAATACTACATAATAGGATATATTGCACAGTAGTCTGCAATGAATGCATATCATAGGACATTAAAATAATTGTAAGACAGTTGTATTATATAATAAGTCTAAGTATATACATGAACCTTATTTTTAAAGTCAGATCAGTTATGAAGGAAGATTGTCAACATCAAGTATGCACTGTATCCGAAGAATGACGGTAGTCTTTAGGCGATCCATGCTCAACTACTGACAAATATAAGAACAGTACGTCGGAATGGCAGGTTAGCCTAAGCTGATTGTGGTTAGTTTCGTGGGAGATTTAGGCCAACGTTACCAGTCACTGGTGGTTCTCCTCACAATACAGCGAACCTCCATACCTCATGAGTAGCACACAGCATTAAGAGAAGGACCCTGGTTGTAAGGCCCGCAAAAGTCAACAGGAAACCCAGGAATATACTGTCTCGGTAGATTGTTACTGGTCATCAATCCTCTAAACGATAGTGTTGAATGACATATTTTTAAACTTATATTACAATTATTTGTTAATTTTTTCATGTAGTTAAACCAGTAATATAATTTTTGTTTTTAATAATATTGAATACATTTATGATAAACATTATTCAACTCAATAATTAGTAATTCATGACAAATTTAGTAAGGAGAATGCATTCCCTTCGTTCGCAGACTATCCAGTCTAAAATTCAGCGAGGCCAGAAAAACTTAACACTTATAATACACATCTATAAAATAACCAACACAAAATGACAGAATTATTATTTATTACTTTTATTATTACTTATGCACTTTCAAAAAAAAAAAATATATAGAATTGTATGGCAATAAAAAATGAAAATGTGAGTGAACATATTATTTCTACATTTTAAGAGAAACAAAAATGACAACACCTTAATTCCCTTTAACTCTTTG
Organism: Therioaphis trifolii; assembly: GCA_027580255.1. Classification (NCBI taxonomy): domain Eukaryota; kingdom Metazoa; phylum Arthropoda; class Insecta; order Hemiptera; family Aphididae; genus Therioaphis; species Therioaphis trifolii. The sequence continues at coordinate 65,782,218 of CM050405.1, read as the reverse complement.
TCATCTAAATTGATGAATTTAAAATTAGAACATTATAAAAATAACTCATTAGAAAAAGAATGTGAATTTACTGGTTAATATAATTAATTAACAGATTTGAAGTATTCCTGGGATTTGGCTGTGTTGATGGTCTTGCTACCTGGTTTCCAGTTAGCTGGGCACACTAAAAAAAAAAAATGTTTAATAAAATAGGTGTTTAAAAATTGTTATCTTTGTTACACAACATACCTTCTCCAAATTCATCAGTGTATTGGAATGCTTGAACAAGTCGTAAAGTTTCATCGACAGAACGTCCAACAGGCAGATCATTAATAGTAATTTGTCTCAAATTTCCCTTATCATCAATTATGAACAAGCCACGGTATGGTACTCCAGTAGTTTCATTATAAACCTGGTAATCCTTAGCAATTGAAGCAGATTTGTCAGCTAACAAAGGAATTTGCATTTTGCCCAAACCACCTTCATTACGAGGAGTGTTTACCCAAGCCAAATGACTGAAGTGACTATCGCAAGAGGCAGCGATTACTTGGCAATTGATGGCGGCGAATTCGTTAGCACGGTCAGAGAATGCAATGATCTCAGTTGGGCAAACAAAAGTACTGAAAATAAAACAAATTATTTAATAAATGTATATAAGAATTAAAAATAAAGCATATATTACAAGTCCAATGGATAGAAGAAGAAGACAACATATTTTCCTTTGAAAGAATCTAAAGAAATCTCTTTGAATTCTCCGTTAACAACAGCAGTACCCTTGAATTTTGGAGCTGGTTGTTCGAGAGTTAAAACCATTTTGCTGAAAAAAAAAATAATAATAATAATAGTAAATATAAGAATAAGAACGCAGAACTTAAGTTAAATATAAAATGTGTACTCAATCATTCTAATCTACCACACACTTATTGGTTTAATATGCTATAAATATTATACAATTTTACAGTTTTAATATGTAATTTTCCAATTAAAAATTTAATCAAAATTATGAACCATAAGTTTTTGATTTGTGCCACAGGTATGATTATATTTTCAAAAGATGTTTTTTGAAAGTAAAAGAGTAAGATCAGAATACTTTACAAAATTTGTAAATTAAATTACATTACACAAAGTAGTACTTTATATTATGATAAATGGCAAGCAAAACAAACTTTTAATTAACACGTATCAATCCATACGAGGACTAACAAATGTTAGGGAAATTGCATATACTAGTGCCGAAATATAATTATAACCAATATCAACACTTTGGAGACACCATAACATATAAAAATAAATACAACAAAACAGAACGCCCACATATTAGAAATATTAGAATCCCAAATCTAAACAGAGTGGTGACTCAGTAGAACAACCTACAGACAATTTGTTAGTATTATTCCTCAGATCTTTAGGAAATACATATTTACATATATGACCTTCACAGCATTAAGTAGTTAATGAAATTGACAAAGCAGAAATACAGCATTATAAAGGAAAGACTATTTTCAGTTGTAGATAGTATACATAAAAAAACCAACATAAAATTATGGTAGATGAAATATTAAATGATAACAAAACAAATATAATTTTGAGCAAAAATGATTCATGCATTAAAAAAAAAATATATATATATACATAACATTTTGATTATATTAAGTTCAATACCAATTAGAAAATTTTTATGAGTATTAACTACAAACATAATATTATGATGATATGTATACCTACACAGTTCAGAATTTAAAATGAGACAATAATTTTTTTTCACATATTATTTAATAGGTATGTAGGTAATATATTACATCAAAATGTTTAAATTAATTTATCATCCTTATCTATTTTATTACATTCAACAACTCATAAAAGTTAAACATATATTTTATTTGTGTTTTCGTTTATATTAATGAAATATTAAGATTATCCGGATAATGTCGACATTAGCCAGTCAACATTGGATAATGTTAAAAGTTAAAACTGAATTCTATTAATTAATAATAGTTAATATTATAAACTTGGCAATAAATATGGTACTTTGCCACAATTATACACCAGAAATCAGTTTGGTGTTGGTTCGTTGTCTTTAATACCGCTTGATGAGGTGGTACACGAAGAAAAATCATTGAGGGAAATCGCGAGTAAAATGTCAGATGGTGGTGGTCAAGGATATAAAAGGTGTTCATGTAAGGGGAAATGTGACACCAATTGGTGTAAATGTAAAGCATCTAGCATTTTGTGTAATTCAAAATTTCACGGAAGCATGCCGTGTAATAATAAATAATAACACATTATGTATCATTAGGAGGTTAGGTTGTTAAAAATTAAAATTTAACTCATATTATTAATATTATGTATTTTATGGTTGTTGTCTTAAATATAATTAATATTGTTACATTTAATAACGATTATAACTAAATTCATTTTGGTAATGAAAATTATTTATAAACAAACTACAATAAACCATTTATCATTTAAATTAATTGGTTTTAAGTTACATTACTGTTTTGAATAGAAGGTATATTTAACCATTTTATAAAAATTAAACTTCAAACTCAATTTAAAATATTCTTCCAAGTAAACAATTCAAATTAATGAACATTTAGTTATTAATATAAAATGAAATAAAATTAAATATTGATTGACAATACCTAAATAATTTGTTATAGTTGATACAGTAATATTATCATCAGCATTAAAAATAAAATACAGATTAACTAAGAAGGCATTTATTATCTTTTTATTTTTATATGTTGAAATATAATGAACTTTTAACTTGATGACATTCAATTATGAAATACTAATAATACTTATATATAATTGGTCATTGTTTGTTGTTTGATTAAATAAAATTAAAATAATCTAAATTGTCTATAGATAATATATATTATGTTCTTCAGAGTTGAGACTTTAGATACACAATATTATCTAAATCGAGAACATGAATGTTAATCAAAAGGTATAACATCCAAAATGTTATTTCCCGTTTATTTTTAATCAGATGACCAATTAAATTCGAATAATACTAACAGGACACCCACTATTAAAGCCGAACGAAATTATTTCAGTTTTAGTACAGGCACATATTTAAGATAAAACGAAATTAAAATGCAAGGGGAATCATTTATTTGTTGTATTAAGCAATTACACGGTTTTCAAGTGGGCCCGGGGCGGCGATAAAAAAAAATCCTCAAAATGCAATCAATCAGCGTCGACTTCGGATTCACACTGGTGCGGCGGCAGCGGCGGTTAAATAGTGCACTATGTATGCAGTATTAAGCCACTGTCGCCACCAGAACCATGATCGATATAAACCAATTTTTTGATCGTCATCGAATGAAAACGGGGCGGCGGTCGGGATTCTAAGCGGTGTCAGTAGAGAGAAAACGAACATTTTTCCGCGTGTACAGAATCACGTCCACAGAATATCACGGAAGTGGACGCCGACGTGCATCTACGGCGGCGGCCAAAAGTAACGAGTAACAATGGGCCCCGGGGGCGGGGGGAGGGGGCCTTCGAGAAAACCAGCGCGCCAGCCGCCACGTAAAACGGGTAATCGACAGAAATCATTGAAGGTTATATCCGACATTAAAAAACGTCGCGTATCACGAACGGACGTGTTACGTAATAGGTGGCGGCCGGGGACACGTACGGTGTACGCAGATACCGGTCGGGACGAGAAGATATGAAAAAAAAAAAACGCACAGCAGACGAACGCCCGGTGGACGATTCGTGAATTGAAAACGAACGGTGCGGCGACGGAAACCGTGAAAACGATATGAAATATTATGATTCATGTGCTCATATTTACCTGTAGTTGCGTGGAAAACTGCGGAATTCGATGATAAACACGGGAACCGTGGAGTCGAGTGTGATGATCGATGTGCGTGCGGACGAACGTCGTCAAGTAGAATAGACGGCCGGCCGGGCGAACGCAGTACTCGGTCGACGCGTCGCCGCCGCCGCCGCCGTCGTCGTACGGGGGCTGTTGCGCATGCGTAACTCCCGAGAGTGAGTGCGTGCGTACCGATCACGACCGGCGGGCTCGTCTACGGCGTGGACGCATGGTACGAGGCTACTTGTTGTGGCCTGCACCGTGTACTCGTATACAGGGTGACGACGACAAGACGTGCGCATTGCACAATATTTTGTATAGTCGTTCGGAATATTCGAATAATCTTATCTGTACACGGTACACACGTCTTGGCCATTAATATTTCTCGTTTTTTCACAAGCAATCCATAAACGCCCCGACCGAACACTTGACAACCATGTCGAACGTTAATAAGAATTAAGAAACAGACATTTGAATTGTTTTTCCGATTAGTCGCCATTAGTGCCGTTTGAGTAGAATTATTTCACGCAACATGATAATACGATAATACCGTGTTGGATTACGGTCGGAACACCATTTGCGTAGGCACGTTGACGCTAAGAGAGGGCATTTAAAAAAAAAATGTTTCTCAGAAACGACTACTATTGAAAAACGGTTCTCTCAACCCAATCCATTTGAATTTATTTCAATTCGAAGCAATAATGCGAGTACCCGAGTACGATTATTTCGAAAACACTTATCGTCTGTCGATCTTGGTTGTAATAACACGACGATCCAGTCAGAGAAAACCGTACTAGAATAAAAGCAAAACCTCAATAAATATTAAATGATAAACCCACAATCGACATATAAAAATTTTGTTCATATATTAACTAAATACAATTCGATATAATTGGGCCACCCTGTACATTAGATCATCGAAAATCGAAATGACGATCGTTCGCGGTGCAGCACTGCAGCTTCAAATTTTGTCGAGTCAGCGGATGATACGATTTTATATTATCAGTTATCACTTATCACCCAATATTATGCTTGGTCATTGCGTGAAGTTAGAATCGATTTTCGGCAAGACGAAAGATCACAGCTGCTACTCCTTACTGGACAAAGAATAAAATTACTAGATTTCGTGGACGAATTTCTACCAACGATATGTCGATATATTGCTCCGAACTGCCGCCGCACGGCGCATGGCAACAGCTGAAACTCGACGTTCGTGTAGATTCTGTAGGTTCCCCATGTTTTACTATTATTTATTACGTAATACGTATCCGTAAATGCGCGATAAAAATGATTTTCAATCAATTTATTTATTTTTTTCATTTCAATTTAATACCAACCTCTTTTATACATAATTTCAAACTTAAGAGTTTAGACGTTCGTCGGTTAAACGATGTCAGTAAAAACTAAAAAGTTGAAACTTCGGTCCTTAGACCTGTAATAATTTTCTTATTTGAAACCAGCGTTGTTGAGTAGGTCACTGTCGCACTATGTTAGAATACAAATTATACAATGATTCGATCGTGCCGTATTTTCGTATTCATCGTAATTATTATAAGTACGGCACAAGTACCTCTATTATAATGTTATATTGACCTCGAGTTTCGACGATAGAATTCTTGTCTCATGTCGTATGTACTATGCAATCAACGGTTTTACTATTCATACATTGTACGTTATTATTGTTTAGTCGTACTTAACACATTTAGTAATATGACTTTCAGTTTTCAATTATCGCGTTTGATTATAGCTGAATATCTGATACAGAGGTTCATTTCACCTATGTATACGTTGTGATGTATTTACAGCTATAAAATAACTACTAACTAGGTACTTGTAAAGTTGTAACTAATTTAACTATATAAGCGCGCGCTGGTTCGTCGTCAGTCGCCGGAAACTGCGGTCATGTTTCGCGTGTCAAAGGTCGCGTGACCGTTGTTTTACGTTTTCGATTAACAAACGCAGCTCCGTCAGTTAATCGTTTTTTTTTTTAAATTCAATACAATATATGTTTAACTTATAATGCAAATCATTATAAGAAAAAAAAACGTGATGTCCGTAGTTTGTACTCAGATAAGATTAAATGCACATAAACCGACCAGAAATCATAGATAAAGGAATATACTTTATATTATATACCTTTATCTACAACAATCGTAAGCGAATATCATATTATACAGTTTTCTCCTCACTCTAATACGTTATAATACTTATAAATTTATAATAAACTTAGTATTCACCTATTGGTTGTTATATTAATTATGTAGGTTCTTGAAACAGTTGAAACCGTTTAAATGCTACGGTTTGACATTGACGTTCTGCAATGCGTCACCTAGATCCATAGGTGAGTCCATTACGAATAAACACGGTTATTTATAAATAATTTTCCGTATACTGTATAGGAGAAAAATAATGGAAAATACGCGTGCACTCGCTGATTTATACACTTAACTAGACATGAATTATTGTCTTATTCACTGCATATTTTCGTATCTTTTTTTCATAATAATAAACATTTAAAATACATTTTTTTCGGTAGGTTTGGTTTATATTTACGTCAAATGTAAAAATCCGTTATTTATCACCTCTACAGCGTATCTATGAAATTGAATTAAGGTTTTACAGAGATGTTTATCAAGATATTTCAGAACGATTACTAATCATCTCCTCTCTACTCTCTTGCTTGCATTGAAATTTTGATGTTTAAAAAAAAACAAATGTTTTTCTATTTACATAAATCATTTAAAATATAACAGTTAGTGAATTTTAATATGAATATCTACTTTCAACGATAATTTTTTAACTAAACCTAAGGTGACAACTGTTTTTAGTTACAGTGTGTCAATTTGTCATTATGCTAAAAATTTAACAATGACGTTTCTATAACAATTAAATACAATTTACAAACTTGTAAGTTATTACTAAATTTCTATATGACTATATAGGTCTTGAAACCTAAAAATAGAGGAGACTGAAACTCCAGCTTTTTACGGTACAAACCAAGTAAAGTTTTATTTCATGAGTAATAGTTTTTAACCAATTAATAATATACATACAGATATTCCATTCCATATGACACTGGACACTTCCGAAAACAAATAAACTGCTATACTCATAATTATTAATATTTTCGTTTTAAATACAATATACCATTTTCATATAGTTTGTTGGTAGGCAATTAAAAAGTCGAAAATATGAATCATTTGTCAGGTAAAATTGTAAAACTATTATATCATACATATCATATCTAATTATTGATATATGAGCTAAATGTAATTTAATCATTTCATTTTTTAGGATTTAATTAATGATGTTATGTTTTCATATTAGTACCCATATCTTCGGAAGGATTTTGAAATTTCCGGAAGAGCTCATGCAATCCATTCCGTTGTTTATTTGGTTTTACCAAATATCAATGGAATATAACACACACTGCAAAATCCTATACTAAATTCTATACAAAATTTCTATGCAAAATTTTATACCTTTATGTATTATGATTACCGATCACGTAAACCAAAAATAATGTTAGTTGTGTAACAGTGTAACTACACAGTACGTAGTATGTACTATGTACAGTGTACATTTACCTACCTATAATAACTTATAAGTAATGACTATAATAATTATACATTTACACACATGATTTAAACAATGAATCTCCATAATTTTATTATGGATTAGTTAGTATCTATATAGCTACATGTTGCAACATGTAACAACATAACACAATGTAATAAAATACCTAGGATATGAAATATTATATACTATAATTACATTATACTATAATCATCAAAGAATACAATAAAACCGGTCTTGCATAAAATTATTTGTGAAATATTTTATTTTATTTTTTTCTATAAAACATGTTGGATTTGAAATCTAAGGCCCAGAGCTATAGTAGTAAAAAGCTAATGTTGTTTAGAAGCGGCATTCTAAATTCTTCGCCGGTATGTATATCATACATGCATATTGCATTACCTATGCATTTAAAAATAAACTATTTTTTCAATTATACACCAAACCTTTACTCGCCTTATAGGTACGTGTTTGTTTCATCTTGTTACAAAAATTGGTGTGGAATGTTTGCGTAGTTGCTGAATAATAATAATGAGAACACAAATGCGTTTGAATATTATATATATATATATATATATATACACGACGAAAACAAGTAAAACCGATTGAAATGGAAATCAAGAATAATCTCAATGGCAATGAACATAGATCTCCTGATGGTGAAATTTCTATATATTGACTATTTTAACGTTTTATTTCCGTTTAACGGGACCTATTTTTTCTTTTTTTAAACGAATGAAAATAAGAAAATAAAATGTAGTGTAAAATTAGATAATTCTTATTTATCTATAAATATTTTAGTTTATTTACTTAGATTTAAGTGCAGGCAATTTTATTTAGAACGTTGACAGTATAATTTTAGATTCTGAGTCAAGTGAAGAATCTATTGGTTTTACTAAGATGTTTATTTTTTTCTCTGGAGACATTGTTTGGTACACCTAACTTTAGTTTAAAAGTTACATTCAGTAACTCTATAGATACGAAATCGATGTATAGATAGCACTTTGAGTAGGTATTCATGTTTCTCGCCTCTCAATAATTTCCCAAGACATAAGGGAAAATTGCCAAAAAATCTCATAAAAGTAGTAATATTTGACGTAAACAACACTTACACTAAGTTGATTTCAGTTATGAATTCATTAATCATAATTCCAAAAGTAACGTTTCTAGAACTTATTATTATTAATTGCTACAAAATTTTCGAAGGTTCTAATAAAAAAAAAAAATTACAACTTTTGATCTAAAAATAAAACTTTGTAAGTATTTATCGTATGTACATAGTACTCTGAGGGTCCATTTTCACTCCTATCTATAGTTTTTTCAGGCGCGAGGAAAAACTGCCAAAAATCGAATAAAATAGTAAAATTTGTCGTAAATGACATTTTTACTAAATTGATTTATTGGTCGATCCAAACATAGAGAAACTTTAAATTTGGATAGAACAAGATATTTTAAATATTTTTATAAAACAATTTGTCTTTTTGTCAAACATAAAAACTTTAGATAATTTTTTTTTTAATTTTCCGAAAATTAGTTGAAAATTGATGTAGTATATGAACGGTATATACTTAATATTTGATGAAAACTTCTGAAAATTTAATATGACTTCACTCATATACGTTACTGACGATGCTTAATAGATTTCAAAAATCATGAAAAATAGTTTTTTTTTTATGAGCGTTTATGTGAATCATTTTAAAACTTTTACATAATTTACTACTTTTACGTCAATCTTCAAATTTAAATATTCATTTAAAGAAATTAGTCAATCCAAACGGTATATTTTAATTTTGAAGCTTTGCTCAGAATCGTTTGTCTAAAGAAATGATGCATCATTTCTTTAAAATTCAATACACCCATCCCCATTAACACGGCCGAGTAGCGAAGAATATCCCATGGGGCGACGTACGTATACTTTTTTTTTCAACGAATATTAAGCTCTATTTATCTTTTACTGAAAAATATAACTTACAACAACCAAAATCTACAAAATTCACACTGTTACACCACATATTTACATTTTACTGTTTATTATGTTAGTAACCCGTCTTGTTTTCACCTAGATATTCCGGTTTTGGAAGGTACTTTCATGTGTATTAGATTGTTCGTGCATTTTTAACAATTTACATCATATTGTGAAATAATTTTTCACTAAGGAAATTTAGGAACTACTGGATCGATATTAATTTAGATTTGTAGAAAGAACATTTTATGGACCTAAAAGTATTTAATGAATTATCCTCCTAATAATTATATCTAGTAGTTAGTACTTACCTATGTATTATTTCTTACGCATGTGTATAAAAAAAAATACATGTTTAAGTAGTCACGGATATTTATGGTTTCAAATTAAAACTAAACATATATTACGCTGTACTACATTCGAATTTTGATGTTGTAACTTAAAAATAGAACAATAAATTCTGAAAATACAAAAAAATGTAACAAAAAAAATGGTATGTATGCACTTAAAAATATATAAGTATTAACTAAATACAAGCGCTATTGTCACTACCCACTATCAATAGTATCATATACACATTCATTATTTACGCCGGTTATGCCTGAGTGTGTACCTTTATAATGCATACAATTACTAACTAATAACGAATTTTAGAATAATTTGTGTATAACAAATATTATATTTATATAATATATATATAAACGTTTAAATATGTTTATAATATATATTGATTAGTGATTACGAAGCTTTAGCCTATTTTATAATGAAGATGCCTAATTGATATTTTATATTTTTTAAGAGCTGTACCTTCCTCGAATAAAGGCTGAAGTCAGTGATCTACAAACATCTACGAGGCATTGTAGTTTTTATGATTTAAAAACTCAATTAAAAATATATGAGATTTTATTGGCTTTAGTAGCCAACTCTTATTTTTGCAAATTGAAAAAAACAAATAAATTTCAATATTTTTTTTAATAGTTTGACGTAAATACTACAGAGTGCAGACAACGGTTGCATTCAAAGAATGTTTACCTCTATACGTGCAATTATTCAAATAAATAAATCATAATACATTTTTTATTCTCTTTTTATGTAAGAATTTTAATGAATAATATTATTTATATTTAAAATAATCATTTTTTTCAATCAAAATCAGACAACAATTTAAATTCTTATACACTCCGAGTTTTATACCACGAAACCATATATGAATCCAGGGTCATTTTTGTATGATCAACCGAGTAAATTATGAAGAAGGAACTTGAAAAAAATAGTAGTTACTTGGTACCTTAACTTAGCTATTTCATAATAAACTAACTCATTTTTTGCACACCCAAATAAAATAAATAATTTTATAATAGAACTCTATAAATACTTACTTTTACCAATAGGTTTATGTAACAAGTTGTAAAGTTGTTTTAAGAAGTACTTATGGTAATAATAACTTCTCCTAAACCAATGGCTGGGCAGTAAAATATATTAGTCCAGTCCTAAGTGCTTTTTTCCTAAATATAAAACTAGCTATGGTAATCTATATTATATCTAGCATATTATAGTCAAAATAAAATAACAGTTCAAAAGTAAGTATAATGAAGCTATTTTGGCTATTAAAAATAAAAATCTATGAGATAATTCTGAAATTACTTTTGAAATTTTCACTCAACATAAATTTACTTAACAAAAGTAAAATAATGCCTATATTTACACGTGAATATGATCATGTATTATCTAAAGGCATAGGCAAGGACAAGTATGAAATAGGCTATTTACAATGAAAATGAATGGTTAAATAGAGATGATTTAATGTGGCAGCTAAGTTAAATTTTCTTGTCCATTCAGTCGTAGATGCAGGTACCCATAGTAAATTCTTTTAATTAATTAATAATTATTTAAAATACATAATTTCATGTTGAAAGTACATAGGACACAAGAATATGTTATTTATAAATTTGATTAAATATTTTTCACATTCAAAAAGTAAATAGGTACCGAAACGCGTTGATTTGAAAAAGAAATAAGTAATATAATAGTTAAATAGGTAGTTAAATAGGTACCTAGTTAAATAGGTAGTTTATTATTGAATGTAACATTAAAATTAAATGTAATTTAAACTAACATGTTTACCTATACTTAGTAAGTATTAACTATTAAGTAAACGTGTAATTTTTTAAAACATTTTTTAAGATACATTATAGTTAAAAACATATTATTTATAAAACACCATTTTTATTAGACGTAAGTATCTAAGGAGTAAGATTGTACAATTATCAAACTGGATATTTTTAAATAGAAACGAAATTCGTTCATACTCATTACTTTAGATTAATGAAATAATTCGTAAAATAAAAGTTTATTACTACATTTTTTCTAATAAACTATGTGATTTTTGACAGTAATGTGTTTGAATTACCTGTTTTACTTCTTAAGACTACTTCATATTGACAATTGCGAAAAAAATTTAATATATTTATCATTCATGTACCTAATTAAAATAAAGGACGATTTCGGCCTATACTCAAACACGTCTGTATAGTAATTTTTGTTCTAACATACAAAAATTACTAAAATTAGATCAATCAACTACGATTTGATAGTAAAATTTGTGGGTTAAAATTTTAATTCATCTTCAATGTATTCAAAACATCAAAATAAATTATTGTAGTAACATGTTCAGCTGTTTATTTATTGGACTACTGCCTACTGTCCACTGTTTTGAAATACTTACCAGCTATCACTTAAACTGTATTCATAAATGTAACAATATATTTGTATAAATAACTTGTCTTAAATGCAGTAAAATCCTTTATCTTATATTAAAAAATACCAGTCAGTATTTAAATATTTTCACTTAGTTAGTAGTTTATTCTCATAAAAAAAAAATAATAATAAAAATAATAATAATAATAATAATAATAATCGAAGGTTCCTTATGATTCTAATTTTGATAACTACCTCTAAATTCTAGTTGATTAAAAAAAAAAAAAATTAAAAATTATCAAATTGAATGATTCTTATAGTATAAATATTAGTGCTGTTATGAACTCAGATATTTAACGTCGAATCGAACTCGGACTGACTTACCCTAAAATTATCGAATCTGAACAGAACTGAACCCACACATTTTTATTCGAACACCTACCGAAGAATACTTTTTAAATAATTAACCAAACTCGAACCGAACTTTAAAAAGTCAAAAGATTTAAAAATAAAAATGAATGTAAAATACTTATTGCATTATTGAAAATTTACATTATGTGATTTGATGGTACAAGTTTGCAAGTACCTACATTTTTATGTAATTAAAAAAAGTATATATTGAATAAACTACGTATTATTACGTAAATTTGTATATACAATTTGTATTGTATATTAAATTGTATTATAATATATATTATATTGTCATGTAAAAACACTAGTTTTTCCACCAATTGAGGTGACAGTCTTTGTCTTCTAGCTGTCACTATACTTCTCCAGTTTACTTTGGAAAACAAATAATGAGATTTCTCGGGTTCGATTTTCGAACTAAATGATGGAGAAGTTGGTTCGGTTCGATTATTTGCAATTTCAAGTTCGATTTTCGGATTAAACCGAACTCGGGGTGTTCGATTCGGTTCGAAAATCGAACTGTTCGTAACATCACTAATATATTTGTATGCATATTCATTTAGGTATACCTAGGGCTAGGATCAGTGGTGTATTGGAGGGTATATGCGGGTATACGGCGTATACCCTACCACCAGTTTACTGATTTAGCGTATACCCTGTAAAATTACTAGAGATACGCAGGTATACGCACGTATACCCACGTATACCCCAAAATTAATCAAAGACATAAGTATAAGATGTAGAAGATCAATTTTTTTTTTTACCACATTCATGGCAAACAGAACGAAATTATGTGATACAAAGTAAGTTCTAACTCCATCTTATCCTATTGCATGGCGTAAATATGTTTAAAAACTTTTTGGGGGGGGGAGGGGGAGATAAATCAATTTAAATATAAAGACGTGGTGGTATACCCCACGGCCCATCATAAGTTAATTTTAGGTTTGGTTAGACATTTTTTTTTTAAGAGAGAGAGAGAGGATTAAGTTCCCCACCTCTCTCCCCTCAATATACGTGCTGAGCGTATACCCTAGAAAAAAATTACGAATACATCACTGGCTAGGATAGATTTTTGTACGAGGAAGGTAGGTAGTAGATACTAAAAAATATTTAACAAATTTTCAATCATCACTAGTGAATTTAATACTTAAAGAAGTAATATAATATACATTTTATGTAATGTTCATATTAGAGGTACCTACCTAATAATTATTTCCTAACTTTTAAAATAGTTTAAATGCAAACAACTATTTTTAAATTCAGTTTCTACTTAGTTTTGGTCTTAACAGACATCGGAGTTTTAAATTGAGCAACTTTCATGAAACTAACAAGAGTAGGCATAAATATATATATATATATATATATATATATATATATATATATATATATATGAACTAAAAATAAAAGTAATAAATATGAAAGGACCCTACAATAATTCAAAATAAAAAAAAAATAGATTTTATATAATTTTTTCATGATCCATGATCTAAAAGTAGTTGCCTATTGAACTTTATTAAAATAATTTTCTTCCAGACATTGGTTCATTTGTGTTTCGAAAACATGTTTTCTATTTTAAGAATTTTTTGGATACGAATTGAAATACAAATAAAATTTCATTTTACGATATTAATTTTAAACAAAATAATGTCTAATATTTTTAAAGCGTACCTATTAGTATTTTTTTTCTCAAAGAAACAATTATTATATTCAATTTCATACAGGTACGTATTTAATACACAGGCACGGGCACGATTTACAATGACTCGGCCATTTTGGTCTTTCGATAGTCGACGATTTAGTTTTGGAATGTGTCGTGCGCGTAGTGTTTTAGATATTATGTCTTTAGAATATTATGGTTTGTAGAGCGCCGGGCGATGTGCGTGCGTATGGAGTTTGGCTGTGGAGATTGAGTGCATCGGTCGTGCGCGTGCGCGAGTGTTTACGGCGGCGAGAACAGGAAAAATGAATAAATAATATTTCGAGCGACCGACGTTGTCGGCGAAAAGGGTCTCAAAGTCGCCGTCGGTACCGAGTAAGCGTATTCAGAAAAACTTAAATTTAAAAAAGAACACGGCGAGCCGTGAAGTTTCACGCGTCGTTATCACGGCTCGCGTTAACGGTGTTATCAGTCTGGAGACGCCGTGGGACGTTATCTCACTTAATACACAAAGCATAATTCCCAGCTGCAGGCTATTGCGCGTTTGAAAATAATAATAGTAATAATAATGAGAAGGAATCTATTATTTTAACAGAACTCACTGCTAGCGACCGCGTCCGCCGCTATATCATCGCGACGTCCCCTCTGACGGCCCGTGTCTGGTGTGCGGTGCCCGCTCAAATATTCCATCGTAACATCGTGGTTTTGCGTTTGTAATCACTGCCGTTCGTCGAAAACTGTGCCTGTGGACTGTGAGTGTACGTACGTTTTCTATTTTTTTTTTTTTTAAACCGACTGGTCCGCCGGACGTTGTCGGGACAACCCACTCCTGGTTTTGCAAGACACTGGAACGGCTGTTCGGTCGGACGCTCTCGTTTGCAGCCGCCGATCATTGTTGTTGCCCAGTAACACCGTTTCTAACGGTTGCATACCAGCTGCTGCCTGCGGTTTGTTTTTCCCGGTTCCGCCGTTCAATCCCGGTCCGTTTTTTGTTCCTCCCGTTTCGTTAGCTACCGCCGCGCCTTCGACGACTCGTCCGTCGGCTGTAGCTCGCCCCGCGTTTCCCGACCGCCATTTAATTTTGTCATCAACAGCGCGTGCCACTCGATCAGACATGGAGACCAACGAGATCGCTAAGCTCGTTTTCGAACTGTTGGACAACGTTAATAAAGCCATTGATACACAATGGTCGAACACTGATAACTTTGAACCGATTGAACACAATTTATTAGGTAACGATATATTTCATTAGTAGTTGTTTATCTCACACATAATACCTACCTATAACAAAAATTATGGCGTCTTGCGATATGTGCTCTACCGCGGATTGCAGCTATTAATGACCATCGATTATGTATGGTCTACTACGGCATCATGTCCATAACTTAACCATCCATCCGCTCTTAGTTAGATATAGGAAGAATAAAGCTGGCTAAATACTTTTGACCTAATTTTTAAAATTTATAACCATCATAGACGATTAATGCTAGTATTTATCATTGATATTACGCTGTATAGCGTTTGGAAATTCATTTTTATAATTGTCTTATTTATTCTCATTATTCATTTATTATATTGACTAACAATAATTAATAGTACCTATTTAGCGAACAGAATAATTTATTTATTAACTACTTTTATATACTTCTTAATTTTGCGGTAGAGCGCATATGTAACAATTTAAGAATGTAATCAAGGTAACATTCACAAGTTTTTAATTTTCCTTTTAAAATAAGTTAAAAAAAAATTTAATTTGCTTTTTATTTACATAAATAAGTATACCTAGCAATTTTTATCAATTGACAAATAAAATAAAATTTTATATTTTAAAAAGATCTATTTTATGTTAGATTGATTCTTTAACTTGATCTGTGATAAGTACATAGTCAAATTTTTAAATAGAATTATTATTTGCAAGTATGTTTTATCACTATTTATAAAATGGTAAATATTCTTGTATTTTAATATTTTTTTTCTTTTAAGGTTCCTAGATAATTTGTTTATGTCACTAAAATTTCTATATTCTTCATTACTGTATTATTATATTGCTTAATTATTTATTAATTTGTACCTATACCTATTCAAAGTTTAAATTTAAAAAGAAATATACCTATAGGTATACGTAAGTCTGAATTTAATGTGAAGCTATTAAATTATTATTATTTTCTATTAATGATGTTTTTTTCCATCATCTATTTCTACTTTCAATCTTAGTACACTGAGATTCATATTATTTATATTGTATAGAATAAGTTTTAATAGATATTAAAAATATTTTATGTTAATTTTGCAAATATCTGATTGATATTTTTTTGTTTTTTAGTTTCCATCATCAATAGCACCGATATTAAAAAACTTCTTTATGATCATACCCAAAATAAAGATGGCGGATTTTCAAATCATGGTCGAAGACAAATACATTTTATTTTATATTTAAACACAGAGATGAATAATTGTGGTTGGGTTAAAAATGATTCAGCTCTTAACCTTGATCGATATATACATGGTAAACCTATTCCTTCACGATTGTTTTGTCAACTGGTGGAAATATTTAAATTAACAGCGTTTATGTACGAAGTTATTATGTGCACTCCTTATAGTTTTTGCCGGGATTTAATTGAAATTATTTTAGAAAAAATTAAAATTTTGGATGGAGAAGCTCAGTTAGTAGTTACAGAAAATTTAATTCTTGCATTATTTAAATCTATCAAACGCCTACCTCCAACTTCAAATCTTGACGATCCTTTAATAAGCAATTTCAATGAAGCTATGTTAGTATTCAATAAGGATTATTTGCCTAAGGGACTAAGAAGATCTGATTTTGAAGAAGAAGAAAAAACCGTAACAAGATACAATGGATTCCGTGTGAAAACCATTTTCAAAATTTTTGTAGAGCTCATTAAGTACAATACTTCTTCTGATTCATACAGACAGTACCCTATGTATAAATTTAAAACAATACGCAGCTTACCGGTTACTAATGAAAATCCCATGTTCAAAAAGTTTTTTGATGTGATAATGTATAAGAGTATGAATATGTGCGATTTCAGTATACATACTTGGCTTTCATGGTATGAAGTTTTTGACCATGGTGAAGACACTAATTTACAATCAGCTATTGGACATTTGTGTTTTGAATTATGTTCTATGATAGAGAATGAAGTTATCAATGAACAATTTTTAATGGAATTTCATCCAGTATTACGTAACATATCCATTGAAAAAATTGATTTTGCTAATGTAGATATAACTGACATTGATGGAATGGTGAAACATGTACAACAAGCTTCTAAATTTCATATTAATGAATGGATAAAAAAAATGATTGAAAACCCCAGTGTATTCTCTCATGCTGGTGCCATTACAGTATTAGATAGTTCCATGGATACTATTGATTTCAATTGCTATAAGAATATCATTGACCAGAGTATGAAATATCTTAAAGATGGAAATGAATGGGAGGAAAGTTTTTGCTATGCATTATACAACGGACTTATACAAATGGATTCAGAAGACAAATTAAATATTCTAAAGCACATAGTTCTTAAATACCCAGAACCTTCATTTTTTAAAATAGCGAATTATGATTCTATAATCAGTGAAATTGCTCACAATGAGTATAAAGATAATGCTGACAGAAACGTAAGAATTTTAAAATAGAAAAAATATCTAATTATTTTATAAAAAAGTTCAATACATTAACATTTAATAATAACATAAATAATAAAATTAACGTATTTTTAAGTTATTTTACTGCCTTCATTATATGACCTATTAATGTTTACAGGAACTGATGACCAAAATACTTTGGCTTCTGATGTTACAACCAAAAAGAACATTTCATTTATTGATATCACAATATATCACTGGTATATGTGGATTGCCGCCAAAGAGAGTGGAATCTAAAAGGTCAATTTTACATAAAGTTATGGTTTTTACTCATACAAACTTGCATTGCTTTTTTATCTATCAAGAATATAGAGAATGGTTACATCGTGCTGCCACCCTACCATCAGAACATAGGCAGAATCTTCGTTTATGGGTTTGTATATTTTTAAAATAACAATAAAACATGTATTGATAATATATTCAAAAATATGTTTAAATATAAACTGTTATAACAGATTTTTGGAGCTTCCAGACTTCTACGTTTAATGAAACCAAAAATATTTCTTGCAAATGTCATTACACCTGTTTTAGATCCCATACCAAATTATGATCATATGGTGTATTTGATGAATATAACTAAAGTAATTATATTTTACTTGCATCTAATTAAAATGTATATCTTATTGAACACAAATGTTTATAGTTTTTTGTCTCTGAATGCCAATTGGTGACAATGCCTGATTTAAACATATGGGATGAATTAATAATTAAATTAGCTAAAATACTGGATGATGCACGTTGGAGTGTGCACAATTATTCTTCTGTCAAAACTGAATTATGTGAAAAGGTTATTATGACAATACAACCTTTACTTAATTATGGATCTTATATAGGTAATGATAATTCAATTATTTTGTTATTTATTATAATAATAATACTTGTTTAATATTAATATAAGTATTTTAAGGTTAATAATTATTTAATTTTGTGTAGTCAAACCTGGAGATTTGGAATTTATCAAACAAGAATTGTCAACTATGAGTTTAATGACACGTAGTCATTTTCTACGCCTATGGACAGCTGAATATATTACTGTAGAAGGAATGGAAGAACAATTTATAATGACTATACAATCACAGAGTCATATTTCATACTCCAATTTAAATAAATCATCTACTCAAAAAGCTCAAGAAGAATTTATTTTCAGCATTGCTACTGTAATTTTCTTCTTTAACATTTATTATCCAATAATGCATGTTGGAATCACAATATAAAATTCACAAAGTTACTCTTTTAATTTAACTTTATTTATAATCTCATAAAGCTTTTTTTTTTTATTTTGGATGTTAATATTAGCAAAATTTGGTCTATAATTGCTCATTTCATTTTTCAATTTGCTCATTTCAAATTTAAATAAATTTAAAATAGAACTTTTTTTTATGATTGTATGCGAGTTGTATACTTTTTTTTTTTAAAGTAATTTTAATTAGTATTATTAAATTATGAAATTATATCTGTTTTGATTTTACTATATTATGCAGAATCGAGGCACCTCTTGACTACATTATACTTCTTAAATTCTATTTAAATTAAGTAATTCTTAAAAATTTCTAATTAAATATCTAACTGATATAAAATTTGTTAAATGTTACCAACTGTATTCATTAATTTAAATACATTGTATTTTTTTCAAGTGTTACATGTTTATATTATTTCAACATGAAATAAAAATTTTCATAGATTTAATGTATATTGTATAATTATTATTTTTTTTTTTTAGTTTATGCCCAAGTTTACGTTGTTTGAAATGAAAAGTTTTTTGGCAAATTACTTAAGTTCAGCCAGAACTGAAAATATTTTTGAGGCTTCATTTTTCTTATTTGACTGTGTAATGAATGCTTTAATGAGAATAATTGTGTACTTGAAGCTTTTCACTCAAGCAAATCCGTCTAATAGTCAATCTTCTTGGGATTATCTTGACAATACTATCGTCAATTTTCTTGATGCTGTGAACGTATGTATAATTGATTAATGGTATATATGAATAGATATTCATTGCTATGTATATACTTTTAGTACAATCGATCACTTACTATTAGGAAGCAAAACATTTTTACTTTTTAGTCTAAAAATGGGTAATTTTGTTTCAGTATAACTTACATTTTATACTATTTTGGTTTTAACAGTTATTAGTGTATTTTTTGCCATCCGTGTATTAAGTTATATTGTAATTTATCTATACTTATGTTCTATTAGGCGAATCTCCAATTATTACTAAATTATAGTATATACATAGTAAAAATGTTTACTTACATTTTTTAATATGATTTATGGTTTAGAAATATCGTAATATTGTAATGTCTATAGTCAACTTCTAAATAGTTGAATTTAGCTGTAAATTGATTTGTTTGAATGTATGAAGATGAATTTTGTATTTATGAATATGTTTTAGTTTTATTTTAGAAATTTGTTATTAATTTTAAATGTTTTTTCTATAGACGTCAAAAATGAGTAGTATCTACGATGAAGGGGTCAATGCGAATATGGCATTCAGCACTATCACTAGAATAATAATGATAATTAAACAGATGGAAGATACTCGTCAAATGCCATTACTAGTTGTTACACGTCGTTTGATTGATTTAATCATTCCAACAATAGACACTGAGACAGTTACAAAACTTTTGACTCTGATCGCTTCTATTAAATCACCAAGTTCTAAAACTATGTTAGGAAATTTGGTTAAATCATTGATGACAAAGCTTGAAACCGAACAAAAACCTCGGATTCCACAATCCTTTCAAGGCTGAATTTTTAAGTAAACAATGTTTTTTTTTATTTTAATTAAAATCATATATATATATATATTTATAAGAATTATTTAAGTTTTAATATTTACATTCAAAACGCTATAATTTATTATTATATTAATGTATTGTTTTAAAAATCTAATGTTAATTTCATACTCTTATTATTATTATCATAATCATTATTTGTTTTCCTAATTAGATCTCTGTACTTTGATTAGATAATAAGAGTAGATGTGTAGATGTGTTGGTATAATTAAAATAACAGTTAATAGTACGTCTGACAATACTATTTCATTCCCTTTGAAAAATATGTATTGAAAAATTAAATTAAACAATATTTAATAAATATGTATGCATTTATAGTATACAATATTTATTACATTGTACTATTGTGTATACGCATTTTTCAAATGTATGCATATTATTAAACAGATATAAAATAATAGGTCCCATTTATTACAACATTAATTATTATCAAATATCATACACATGTAACTTAATTATTTATTGTTAATATTCCATTAAATATTTCAAACAAATATTTTTGTTTTTTAACGTTTTAAATTATATATTTTAATGAAATTATTTATAAATATATATATATATATATATATATATATATATATATATATATATGTATATTCAACCATCATTTTTGATCAAACACATTTTTGAGTAAAAAACTGTTATTTTAAAATTTTGGCTGGAGTGAGATAATGACTGATGCACAAATAAGATGGAAACCAAAATACTATTACCATCACACTGCATAATTTAAATTACTTTGTATATTTTTTATGTGCTATGATATTGTAAGTCCAAAAAAATGAAAACTGATCATGATTTCACTAGAGTTGATATTAGTTAAATTAGACTAAAATTTATCAGCTGCCAATCACCTAATTTCTACTTAAGTTTGTGAGATATTATCTAACTTTATACAATTTGTCATATGATATGATAATATTTCATTATTTTTATGCAACTATTTAATTAATTTAAGTTCCTAATTTATTAAAAGAAGGTGTGAATTACAATACTTAAATCAAATTAGATTTGCATATCAATAGCAACAAAACACAACAAAACCTCTTGACTTCATTAAAACTCAGGTTTTTCTTATTTAAACTGTTAAATTATAAAAATGTACAGAAAAATTTATCCTACAAAAAATTGTCGTTTTAAAATCATCTGATATCTAGTAATTTGTTTGAAAACTTATGACTTTCATCTTTTAAAATTTTTTTTTACGAAAATCTGGGTATTTCGTTTTGATATGTAATATACTGAACAGTTTGCAAACATGATAAATTAATTCTAAAATTCATCAAAAACTACTTTCCTAATATTATTTATTTTGTGTAAACTGTTGATTAAATGTCTTGAGGATTTTATTTAAATATTATAAAAATAAAAATATGAAGGTTTACTGTTCGCTTATACCAATTTCCTACTTAAAACATTGTAATGTATACACTATTAATTTCATTATTATAGATCTTTTCTTTTTACTTAATACATAATTTTGGTCAGCGATGGACTGGTATACTATTCTATTGTTCTACTATACAATGGTTCTGAGCTAAATTACTACACCAGTCTAAAATGTTAAGAGAAAAATTATTTGTAAGAAATCACCAATTAAATAAGTGGTAACTGAATGAGCAAAACAAAAAAAAAGTTTGATACTCTAAACTATTTTTGACATTGTTGATTGGATTGTGTATGTTAAGTTTGTCCCTGATGTTAGTATTCATGTGAAATAAAATTGTAAGGTTATAATTAAATTTTGTTTGTAATAATAATTATTTTTGTTTATACAATAAATCATTGACAATATTTTTTCATTGTAATAATTTTTATTTATTGTACTGATTTTATTTCATTTCTCAAATAATAAAAATACAATTTTCGTTAGGTGTTGGGTTATTGTTCTAATTTGCACCAAAATGTACTTAGTAATGTATGTTCATTTAATTTATTTTATTAATATTATTATTATTATTTTTTTTTTTAAACATAATTTGTTCAATTTTACTTATATCAATATTTTTATTTGTATTTGATTTATAATTAGTGGTTCCTTGTTTAACCATTTGTGATGGTTGAAATGTCAACGAATTAAACTATACAATTGAAATCAATACATTATTATTATTCCATAGTTATGATTTGGGCAAATATTAAGTGTTCATTAAATTATAAATTGATTTTACGTTTGTGTTTTTTGTTTTTTTAAGTTCATTTAATATTAATAACAAAGTGTCTTTTCTGAAGCTGAAGTTATTTGGTTATAATTAATGTTTATTACTTGCTTTTAAAGAATATATTTGCTTCAGAATTTTGAATATTTTCTCAAAATGATTAAATAATTAGTTTGCAGAAAAATTAGAACTTTTAGAGTATATAATTGATGGTACTTATCAAATATAGTGTTAAGTAATATGTAAACATTCATACATAGTACTTATCAAAGAAAACCAAACTATTCTTATTTTTTTCTATCTTTCAAATTATACTTTGTACAATTAGCATGTGTGATGATAAAATTCTAAGTTTTTGATGTAGTTAAAAAACATGTTCATAGAACAGTATTCTTTGAAATATATAACATCTGAAAAACTGTTACATATTATGTTATTTAATTAGAGCTTTCAATTAATGAACTAATAATTGTTTATCAAACTAAGAACCTTTGATCGGTCAGTTTGTATGTCTTTTTACGTTATGTAAAATGGTGCTTAAGATTCGAGTTTCTGTAATTTAAATAAGATTTTTATATTTATCAATGAATATTTACGTTTATTTTTTTATACATAAAAGTATAAATAATGCTTTTTGAAAAAAATTATCAGGAGTGAAATATTAAATTATTTAAGAATTTTACTAACTCATATGTCAGTTGTTTGTTAGAGAACCTTTCTTGGATCAAATAGGATATTCAAAATATAATCATTAGTTTTAATAATGTGTTGTACATATGTAAAATAGTGTATTGTAAATGATCAATATAGGTGATACTTAAGTTATGATTTCACTGTTGTATATCGCCCTTGTCAGTAATAAGTATTAATATTTTTGAATTGTTCTCAATACACATTCGTGTTGTGTAATTAGTATCCAGTCACAGTACTGAATAGTTTATGTTTATAATCATAAAGCACTTACAGAGTAGATAATTTAAAATATTTTAATTTTGTGGTACAAATATAGTAATTATTTAAAATTGTATTTTATTTTTGACTATAAAATTGATTCTTCTGTATTTTACTATCAAAATTTGTATTGAAATGGTTTTAAAAATATTTTTATTTAAATTTGTTCTTGGTCTATAAATTTGATTAAAGTAAACATTGATTATAATGATATCAAAAATAGGATAACAGTGGGATAAATATTGAGTTATCTGTTATGGCTGATTTTTTTATGTATGTTGTGTTATTTAATTTTGATACAATATTGATTATGAGATATATTTTCTAGATTTCCTCGAGTTGAATTATCAACTGTGTTAGCTGAATAATTGACTTGGTTGGCGTAAATTAATTTCTAAAATTGTTCAACAATCTTATTTTTTATTTAATTTATTTCAATACATTGTATTTTAAATTTAAATAAAAAAGTTTTTGAAAATGTTAACACATTATTTTATTTGTTTAAAAATTATCTATTAATTGTAAAAGATTCACTTGTGGCACTTGAACCAATATTTGTATACCATAATTTATTTTACTTATACACATTGATGCAATTTAAATATTTTGTGCATTAGAAATTTTTATAATCAACAGAAATAATTATTTATATAATTTCAGATGTGTCCATTGCCCTTTTTAAATGAATAAATCAAATGCCATTAGGACTAGAACATTTTCGCTGTGTATAATTACAGTTTAATAAATGAGTAAAGATTTTAGTTTCATTTGAGAATTTCATGTATAAAATATTCGAAATTGATACGACTTTAAACACAAATGAACAAAATTACTTAACAGGAAAATGTATTGTTTTACATTCAAAAAATATATTGAAACTAATTATTATGCAATTGTAAATGTATATATTGTATGAATATAAGCAAGCGGTAAGACAAAATTTAAATTGGTAAATACAATATAATTTTAAAAAAAATACTAACTACCTATGTTTTCGTTTCCTTTTTTAGTATATGTGTTTGTGTACACTGTGTTATGATCAAAATTAATGCATATTTAAAATAAATGGAAAAGTATGGAAAATTTGTATTTCATTAGTACATAGTATACAATGGTTATGTAGTTGATATGTTACAGACCATGTTCAGTTATCTTGGCATCAATATAGGTTATTAAGCAGTTTCAATTATTCTTTATTACATCAGTAATTGTATGTAATCGCCATTTGGTATATATTTATGAGTAAGGTCATATTAAATTTTCAGAACATTTTGTCCAATATTAAAATTGTATTCGAGAGAAACTTTAAAAAAATTTTCAAAGATCTATTTTTAGCCCAAAAATTGTCAAATTGTTTAATGTATGTTACAATATATCACTAACTATTAATGGTGAAAATTTTAATTTTCTAACATTAATTTTGGAATTATCGTTATAACTAAATAACTTTTTTTCTTTATTTTATCGTTTTTTTGGTAGTTTCCTCTCATGCTTAGATGAGAGGAGAAAAAAAAAACCCCAAAGAACCATCTCTGTATAATTTCTGATCTACAGAGTAGCTGGATGAGACTTATTGACAAAGTAAAGAGTACCAAAAAGCATAAACAGAAAATTGTAAAACCAATAGATTATTCACTTCACAGTCAAATTACTGTATTAGCCATAATAAGTTATACAACTTAATGTTTGATTTTAAAATATGAACTAATTGCAGGGCTTGCAAACGTTAACGACAAAAAACGATTGAAATTTGAAACGCAATTATAACAAAAAACGATAAACAAAAAAGATAAAATATCATAAAACAAAACATAACAGTTAACAAAATATTTAATATATCGTTATACAAAACATATCGCTAAACGTAAAAATATATAGAATATCATTAAACGAAAAATAACGCAAAACGAAATAATTTAAAATCCATTTATTTATAAGAATTAAGTTATAATTTTAGTTTCATAGAACTATAAATGTATTTTTCCACGTGATTTATTTTTATCTTAGAAATCACAAATACACAAATTATTATTGTTAAATGGTGGTATAAAAATCAAGTTTTCAACTATTAACTGATTATTAGACCATTTTACTATTTTAGGTGACATAAAGTTTTTATTCTAAATAACGATAAACGCAAAAACTGTGTAACGTTTTAATTGTAAATAACATAAAACAGAATTTTTTTTCCAAATGCAAGCCCTGACTAATTGACAAAATAATATATACTTACCTATGAGATGAATATATCTAATAAAATAGCTGTGTATACCTACAAAACACTAGATAAAATGAGAATAGATTGAATGTTTTTTTTTGTATCTATTTTATACTTAAAATTGTACAAACTGTACATCAATATGGTAAAGTGTAATAAACATAATTACATGAATGTCATTGGACTATTAACATTACCTATTTGATTAGGCAAAAATATCATTCGACAACAGCAATTTGGCTGTTTAACAAACACAAGTAAAAAACGTATCAATATTCTTGGTTGGAATAAAACATCAAATTTCTGAGTTTGGAAAAAATATATCAAAATACTTTAACTTGATACCAATGAAATTTATAAATATATTTTTGAATGTCCTAAATTATCGAGAAAACTTTAAATTTATTAGGTATTAGACATTTAGTTACAGATATGGATACACAAAACCTATGTTTGCATATTTAACTCATTATTTTCTTAATTTAAGTTCAAAAAATGTCGACTGAACATTTTGGTTGCCAAATCACTTCAAAATTATAATTCAACACAATTTTACTAAAATAAATTCAAAGCCAAGAAGGATAGGTAAAGAATTTATTCCTAGTTAATTCTTTCAGTTAATTTGACTCACCAAATTTGGGGTAATCAAGAAAAATCAAACGAAATTGTCATGTAATTATTTCACAATATTTGAAATTTCAACTTTTAAAATCATTGCGCTAGAAACCTTATTATAATTTGTACATAAATGTATCATCAAACTTTTTATGGAAAAGTGATTTTTTCTCATTTCATTGAATAGCAAATTTCTTTTTTAAATGAAAATGTATGAAAATGAATTATTTTGACTACCTACGAAGAGATTTCACTTAATGCTTAAATATTTCATCAATTATTTTTAGGGCTGAAATCTTTTGATCAAAATAAAATGTTATTTTGGTACATGAGTAATGATAAAAAAAAAATTAAAAAAAAACAGTATCATTTATTTAAATAAAATATTTAATGTAAGGTGAAATTAAAAAAAAAAAAAAACTGTGATGTCAACAAATGAACCTATCTTATATAAATATTGGAAACTCATATTTCATAATAACCTTTAGTAAATAAACAGATATAGTGAACAATTTTTGAAAATTTTATTTATTTTTACTTGAAAAATAATCTAGAAATTAGTCAATTTAAACATAATAAAACTTTAAACACAGATAGAACAGAGTTTTGAAACTTTTTTTTATAAAAAAAAAAAATGTGTGTTTTGTCAAACTACAAATTTTTAGATATATATTTTTTTTAAATCTACTGAAAATTGATGAATGGTATAGTTTTAATATTTGATGAAATATTTCAATTGGTGCTAAATATTTAAATTTTGAAATATATAATTCAGGCGTTCCTATTAAAGATAATGGTAACAAAATTAGTTACCATATTACCTATCATAAAAATGATTATCTATACACACTTATATTAAGTTGGATGGTCCAAAAAGCCAAAATTGTAAATTATAAATTAGTTCAATGTACAAACATTATTAGGAGAAATTCTAAGCAACATTTATTTTGTAGATTAAACAATAGGTAAAACTCAGCAGAAGTAATATTTCAGTATATACATTGTAATATATTTTGTATAAATTTGATCAATTGGAGGAACACTCCATATGAGAAAAAACAAAATATAATTTGATCAATTTTCATTATTGAATTGATGTTATAACTACTATTTACGACAGAAAAAAAAAGTTACGAGCTAGGGCTTCAAATCTCTAAAGTCAATATGTATAATATATTATACATTATCAATTACAAATTAAAAAAATTAGTACACATTTTATTTAAAATAGTAGTTCTGTAAAAAAAAATGTAAGATTTACTGTATAATAAAATGTATTTTTACATATTAATAAAACTTAATTTTAAATTAATACATTTATATATACATATTTATAAATGCAAAAGTATTTTGGTAGTTACACTCCTTGTAAGCGTGAGGTTGCATTTTTTAAATCTATATTTGAGGCCAATGATCCCTCTGAGGAGTATTTTTATTTGTCACTGTCTTTTTAAAATTAATCTCATGTATATTCATCCTGATTTCACATATTTGAGTGAACTAAGTTCAGAAAGTTAATAATTAATCAATTTCAAATCATTAACAAAATGAATATAATTAAACTTGAAGTGTTGATAGAAGGAGCTTCTTCTTATATTCTAAAAATGTACATTTGTTGCTCTTATTAGAAGTTACTTAAATGAAATTTAAGTTTCATTTGTTTAATTGATATTTTTCTAAAAATACAGTCAGTGTAACTTCTAGACTCAATATTAATAGTAAAAGTACAGAAGTCATATTATTGTCATTCAAAATTTAATGATGCTTAAATATGAAAAAAATAAATGCATCATGCTTAACAATTTTTATGAACACCTAGCATATTTCATATAAAATATTATAATTTATCATTGATATGTTTACAATATCTATGTACACCTTAGGTTCTGTTGAGATTTTCATTTAGTATTGAATGGAAATCATCAACAATAACAGTATGACGTAAATAATCAAGATTTTAAAAGAAACAGTAGTACTCAATATAAAGATCACAACAAAAATTTGTTTTATAAATAATATTTCAAACAAAAAGTACAAACATGACCATTACTAAATAAATTTTATATCTTTTTGTAGTAAAAAAAAAAAACTGTATATTTTAATCATTAAAAAAGAAAAACACTTCTAATTAAGATACTTCACTAATAATTACTAAATGGATTTAAATATTTTGCTTATTTTTAAAGAATATAAATTTAATTATTTACACGTCTTGTATGATAAATTACAAAATGTTTACTTAAAGAATTACAAGAAATTAATTAGCAGTTCTTCATTTTGCGAAAATAGGCATAATTTGTAAGTAATTTATCAATACATTTTTTTTAATTAAATCACCATACTGTTAGTCGTAAATCATAAAATTCTGACAACAGTATTTTATTTCTTATTGAAAATGTCAATAAGTGGACAACAAATAAAAAATTTAAGTTCACAAAAAAAAAAAAAAAAAAAAAAAAAAGACAATTTACACATACAAACCAAAATATTCTTATAAATATAAGTACCACAAATTATTATAACCTGTTTTTTTTCTAGTTTAGTTACACAAATTCAATTTTTATCTTATGGTATTTTAATATTACAAATTATTTTTGAACATTCACTTTGTATAAATTCTACACATCAATTAAAAATGGATATGATGGCTATAAGCACAAAAAAAAATTAATTTTAATAATTCAGTATTTTTACTACAATTTTAACGAATACGAATTGTATATAATAAGAAGGAAAGAAATTATGTAAGAAAATGTTACCAACTGAGCACGGTTATAATATAATATATCAGTAGAGTCAATGTAAGTCTAAAAATTCTTCATTCAAAACCTGTAAACAAATCAAAATATAATACATTAATCAACTTAATATTGGAAAATCATAAGTTTTATTACTTCCAGGCAAGATTAATTTAAATCTTAAAATTATATTATTGTATGATCTCATTACCAACTCATATATTTATTAATAAATTTAATGTTTATATAAGTCTTTAAGATGATAATCTAATAATTTGTCACAAATTGATATCAATAAGAGAATAAAAAGGTCATAACTCATTATGTATTCATGGGTTTTGATCACAGTGGTTCATGTAACACACAAATTTATCTAAATTTCGAAGTATTCTTAATGATTTAGTACCAAATACTGTATTTAAATAAATTCAAGCTGATTGATTCAATTTTTACCTAAACAAATATTTAAAAAAAAACTTTTCAATTAACTTAATTAACTCATTTACACAAATATGCACCTACAGTAATAAATTTTTATAATACTAGTAAATTACTGGCATTATATTTAATAAAAACAAGAATAGGAAAATGATAAAAATATTAGTTTAAAAAGTATATATATTTTAATATTTTCTAAATATGGGACATTAACCCGTCACTGGTTGCACACGGTAAATAATCTCTTTGTATTTTAAGATGAGTGTGAATATGTGGTTATTGGTAAAATTACATTGTACAATACCTTATAAAAATCATATTGTTATAAGATATTGAATGTTACTTTTTCGAAATACTATTTAGTTAGTTTGATGATCGCGTACATAGACAAACTTTCTTGTTTTGGAAAATATTTACCTCGTGCGACTAAATTATAACAAGCTAATTTAATAGTGTTAATTTTATTTTATCATTGAAAACAAATTTGGGAGTTGAGACGTAAGATTGAATGCTTACAAAACAGTATTGTAGATAATGATTTACTCAAGAGTTTCAAGTGGTGATAATAACAAAAATAATAAAGTCGTCCTAATTACATCTGTAAACGAGATGCCTCACTCATGTGTGGAAAATCAAAGCGCATGAAGTCTTAGCCACAAAGAATAATTCAATTGAATAGGTGCGTCTTTTGTGTAAGAGAAAAAGACAACAAAAAAAAAAAAACTACAAGTGTGCACCAATTGTGAAACTTATATGCAGAAATCACTTAATTGAAATTAGACCTGATTATTTTACATTATGATTATTTTTAGGTATCAATACTTTTTTCCACTATATTATAATAATATTTTGTGTTTTGGAAAATTATTACCCCGCGCGACCAAATGTGACGGGTTAAGAGATACATAATTTAAAAGATGACAATTTGTATGAATTAAAACCAAATAAATCAAAAATATACATTCATTATAAGAAAAAGTTGAAAAATACATTTATTTTTTTAATTAAAAAAACGAGAAGGTACTGATAACTTCTTCATTTCTGATTATGCCATAATATTTACAAGATTTATCATAATCCCAGTTACAAAATAAATAGGTATTTAATTTACATCAATTTTATTTCCTCAGAAAAAACTAGTTAGTAAACAATGGAAAATCATTTTCAATACTTACGAATAATGGCAAAAAATTAGGACACAACTGTCGATGATTGATCCACATTTGGAGCGTTGTCATCAGCTGATATGCTCTTATCGTCAACATTTCCGACAGTTTTTTCTACTTCTTTTTCAACTTGTTCTACATTGGAAGCATCATTACAAGTCGAAGTGACAATAATTGTAGGTGTCACAGCTTTGATTTCTGTTTCAACAGTTTGGTTCTTATCTTCACGTACTTTAATTACTTCAATGGCTTCTAAATTTTGAATAGATTGATCGCCGTTAGTAGATTTTATCTCAGGTTTTACTTTGTCATCAGTATCACCATTTGATGTTACATTGTCCTTAGTAGCAACACAATATCCAATATCGCTTTTTATTATTTCCACACGATCAACAGTTTCTTTTTCTTCACTAGTGCCATTACTATTTTCCAAAACAACAGACTCTTGTTTAGTTTCTTCTTGTAACACATCATTTTTAGGTAGTTCAGGTGTTTCAGGATCCTTAATTTTAACAGAATCTTCTGCAGCTTCTGGTTGTTTTTTATCATCAATGGAGAGAGATGAGTCAATTTTTTCTTTATTTTCCTTAGCGACTGGAATATTGTCAACGACTTCTTGTTCTTTGGAATCTTGGGTGGGTGCATCAGTCTTAGGCTCAATTGTTGGTTTGGAATTTTCTTCTACATTGGATGGTGGCAACACACTGGTTTCATTATTATCTAAGTCCATAGCAGAAACTTCATTTTTCTCAATATCTTTGATTTCCACATGATCAACCTCATCAGAAGTTTTATTTTCAGTTTTACTCTTTTTGGCTTCAGGCAATTCAATAACTTCTTCAGTTGTTTTACGTTTTGATCGTTTAGGTTTTTCTGAACTCTTTACTGTTCTTTTTACAGTAACTTCGGCTCTAGGTGTGGTAACACCTCGAGCAGCCAATCGCGAACTCCTTCTTCTTCCACTATTATTTTCTTGATCCATATTTGCCCCTGAAAAAATAAGCAAATAATTAATTAAAATTTATAGACCTATAGAAAACAATTCAATATTGTATATACCTAGGTACGTGAACAAAATTTAGAATAATGCTCGAATAAAAATTATAATTTAAGATGTTTTATTTAAGTAAATAAAAATACTAGATACCTATCCAATTATATAAATAAAAGAATATTTATTATTATTTTTAACTCATTTAGGTATAAGATAACACATTTATATTAAGTTGATTTTTGCTGCTGATAAATTAAACAGAATTGATACAATACCACTTATTAAGGTATTTTATCAATCAGTAGAGAATAAAATAAAAGTAAACATTTTGTGTATTTGGTTATACTTGGTACTACTATAGTACCTACTCAAACTACTTAGTTTACCAAAAATACCTAGACCATTTATTGTGAAATTGAAGTACTTATCAATTAAGTAATAATAAGTATTAATTGATACTTTTGTCCACATGCATTATTCATTTTTAAACACACTATTTTTTAACAAAATGTTCAAAAATATAGATAAGATTTCTTTCTTTGAACAGCTTATGCATATTTAAACATAGGTACCTAATATAAAATTGTATATTTTTAATATTTAATACTTTTTTACAATGGTGCCCACAAATACGGTGCTGGATTATTTATAATTAAATTATTTTTGACAAAATCACACAATTTGCTCAGCCATAAATCACCTACTGTTAAATTTGATAGAAAAATTGTTGAAATGTATAAATCATATACTTAATCCAATTTGAATGACATACTTTTATTTGTTTTACAATTTTTGATAAGTGGTAACAAAACATATAAAAAATATATGAATAAACATAACAAAAACTGATTATCTACATAGGTAATTATAAAAATAATTCACTAAATAAATATTAAATAATTTAAATAAAAACTATCTAATATAAATAAACAAATATAAAAATAAGTAATAAAATAAATATATAGTGTAGCGTATCAAAGGTTTAGTTTGTACAGATCGGTTTCAATTTCTAAATTCAAAGTATAATTAAATAGTTTGACGGTTTTTTAAAACAAAATCCGACATTAAAACAAACCCATATAATTTTAGACTATATACCTAGGTACTTATTTCATATTTTTCTATTAATTTATTTTACGAATAATATACTAACCAAATAATTTTTAATTAAATTATTTATGTGCCTAATATACATACATATCTGTATTTAAAATCTTAGATCATTATTTGAAATTTCACAGTATAGACTTAATCTCTCTACACGATATGAAAAAAGGGTAATCATATGTTAACACTGTACATATTAATGAAATATGTATTTAATCAATTATAATAACAATTCATTTTACATTGAATCATTTCAATTTATTAAGGATTTCTAAAAGCATTTATGAATATTTTATTAAATAATTTAATTAAATATTCAATAAATACAAATAAAGTAATTTATAAGAATACCTACTGAATATTACCTTAACATAAGAAATATTTTTAAAAAAATAGGAATTAATGGGTAGTATCTATCTGTCTACTAGTTGGTAGGTACTAAGATGAGAAGGAACTTAATGTTTTAAGCAAATACTAAAAAGGAGAGATTTAAAACTAACTTTAGATTGATGAAAATAAGATGGAAACATTAAGAGACAAAATATAATTAACATTAAAAGTAAAAAATAAATAAATGAAAACATTAAAAGACAAAATATACAAAAATTAAAATTAATTAAAAATTAAAAAAGAAATAAGTGAATAAGATAAAACAATATATTTATGAATACCTAATTAAAATAAATACAAATTTGATAGGAGGATATCTATTGACCACATTAAGTAGCTACGTTAATATCAGAGTACAATGGTCAGCGACTACTTGTATTTAAGTATATCTTTATTACAAACATGAAAATTAAGATATTGTAGCATAGGGAAACTAAAGATCTTAAATGAAATTTTTTTAATTCCAACTCGAGTTAAATTAACATTAACATGTGTATTAATTTAAAAAATCAATAATCAGATATTATTAACTAATATTATGGTATTATAAAAATAGTCTTGAACTACTCAGTAAAATACTTTGGCTTAAATAGGTATAAAGGTATAGTAATTTTGTCCTATTGAACTCAGTATCTATTGCTTTGATTAACTTTTATGAACCTGGCCAGAAACATAAACAATTAATAACATCAAAATACATTTTTTTTGTTAATTCATTATACTAACCTATCACAAAGTTATTAAATTAAAAATAATTAAAAATTGTATTCTACTTTACATACAACACATTATAGTATTTTATGTAAAAAATAAGATTTCACATTCATTCTAGGGGATTGCACTAATGTCACTAATTCTCACCATTTATTACCTAACATGTAGTACTACCAGGGGTACTACCTACCAAATTTTTAATGTTTAAGCATTTTATCTAACTAGGTCCTAATTTTTATTTGTAACACTAGGATACATAGCTAAATAGGTAAATGTTTTTATTAAAATAAAATGGTGTAATGGTGAAATGATGAACATACATTTATAAAATATTGCTAGGTAACTAGTTTATTATTTAATTTTTATTTGGTAGGTAGGTAGGTATGTAGGTAGGTACCAATACAACACTTGTTTGCTTAGGTTAAAATTTAAACACATGCAATGAATTATAAAGGTATATTTAAATATCAAAAACATTAAAGGTAAAAAAAACATTGTAAAACAGTACAAATACAAAACATATTAAGAGATAATTAATCAATAGTATTTCATTTCTGGCAAATTGTTAACATTTTCAGAAATGAATGACTTTAACTTATTCACTATACTAAAATAAATTATGCAGTTAGATTTTTAGTTTTATTAGTATAATAATACAAATTACATTCTAATAATCAAATAGATAAGAACTGTAAATACGAAACATGCATTAGATACAAGATAATATGTTATTTAGGTAATGAATAAAATACAATTTTACCAACACCCAAGTATTTATAGATATTTCAAGTATGTGAGTAAAGTAGAAAGTTTGCAAAGAAGACATGGTGTGTTGATATAAAAACAGATCGGTAGTAAAAACTATGTGCAACAATTTGGTATTGAAACATGCTCATCACAATATAGTTGAATGACCAACAAGAATGTCATGTCAAATAATATGATATAGTGGTGTGGAGTTAAAGACGAGCATCGGAGAACATAATAGGCTGATAAAAGCATGCAACGGAAAGTCAACAGATAGATTTGGGGGGCACAGATGTAGTACGTGAAATAACGGACACATGATGACGTGCGCAAGTCTTGGACATTCAGACACGAACGGACATAGTTTATATGACCAGGAAATTGGACACCTACCACTGGTTAGTTTACAACGTTTGAACCAACGACTCGAAAAGTCGCCATACACGTACATACACACGTACGAAAAAATACGGACGCACTTATGCGACAGGCACACACACGAGCTGGTGTAAAATGTACACGGACAAGAACGCGGCCACCACCTGCTGGGCGGGCATAGACCACCCCGGGTGCTTTGTTCTCGGACGCGGGACAAATCATCGGCCATAGATAATGGAGATAAAAGTTTAGATCCATTATCTTCGTACCATCATTATTCGCGGTCAACACATGGTGGCGGCGTCGGACGGCGCGCGTCTGTCTCGCCGGCACACGCATCGCCTTCCCCCCTCACCGCACGGTCATGGACGGACAAAAAGAAAATGCGCCGCGAGCCCGAAAAACTAAAGAGGCACGGAAGGGAAGGAAAAATGGTCGAAAACGACAGCGAATGACAATAACAGAAAACAATGACGAAATGACAAATACAAAAAAAGGAATCGATATACATACTTACGATGCACGCAGCGTGTGACAAATGCGAACAAGACAGCGACGACGAAGACCACTACTGTTGGCGATGTCCGGTTCCCGCGACGAAGACGATGGCGTCGGCGGTGGCGATGCGAACGTACGACGCGTTCGCAACCGGATTGTTAAAATTATTGTTTTTGTCGCGGCGCGGCGGTCAACAGTGCGGGCGCGAACGACGGCAAACAGAGCACGGACGAACGGCTACGGGAACACGTCAAGACACATACGCGTGTGCGACACGACGGTGGCGGCGGCGGCGGCGGCGGGAGATACGCGTCGGACGAAACGCGTAATCGGCGGCGTCGCGTGTGCGCGTCGGGCCAAGTGTGCGGACGTGACGTGAAAAACACAAAAAAAAAAAACTCAAAAAGAGTCGCGCGACGTGAAAAACAGACGCGGAAAATAAAACGAGCGCCGGAACGGTGAAATTAGCAGGCAAGGTTCGAGAGACGAGAGACGTACGACGGGACAGAACGACGGACTGGTGGCTGGTGCCGAGCGCGGCGCTTGTTGTTTGAGAGCCGCTTGGGATTGATAATAAAACAACACTGGGAACGCGCACACACACACACACACACAGTGCATACACATTACACACACACACACACACACGCGCAGGCGCACGCACGCGCGCGCGACTACGAGTTCGTCGGCGTTGGCGGCGGCGGCGTCGGCGTCGGTGGGAGAGCGAGCGAGAGGGTTTGGAGAGAACGACGCCGCCGGACAAACGGTGGGACTTGCGGGGCGGGGAAAGAGGGAGCGGATGCGCGCGCGCGCTCGGTGGGCAACGAAAAGCACGCGCGCGCGCACGCACAGGCGCCGCCCGGCTTGGTTAGCGCGCGCGCGCCAATATAACACAATTATCGTACGCCGTTTAACACGGTGCACGACTCGTACGCACTCGCGCACGCACACGCACCGGCGGCCGCACGCACGGCAGTCGTCGTTGTGACCTCTCCTCCTCCGCCGCCGCCGCCGCCGACCCGTTGTTCGGACGGCGGTTACGGCGGCGGCGACGGCTTCGTCGCACACACGCACTCCACGCTCGCGCAAGACACGATTCTCGGTGTCCGACTCTGCCCGCCACCGACCGGTTCAGTGCGTCCAACGTTCCGGCACGCGGGACGTCGCTTGCGCGGCGCGGCTTTCCGTCGTTATCTACGCCGCGACGTTACGCCGAATTTCCGACCCGTCGTAAAATGTTATAATTATAATTATTATTATTATTATTATTATTATTATTATTATTGTCGTCGTTTATACAATGTTATGACCCCCCGAACTCGATCCACAGCGGCCATGACGAAAATATTCGCTACATGAGCACGACGGTGAAATATTATCGCCGTCCAGTGGGGAACGGTAAACTTGTCCGAATAGGTTCGGTGTACGACGATCGGACGATGTTTTCGCCGTGATCCCCTTCCCCGTTCCCGCGCTCATCGGTTGATACCAAGACGATTTACTTTTGAAAACGTTGTTGATAATTTGTTGTGAATGTGAAAAGATGGCTTTCAATATGGAAAATCCGATATTAAATGTTAATGATTATGAATTAATGAAGTCAATTATTTTCGCATTTAACGCAAAAACGAATCTTTACCGCGTTCAAAAACGACATTGACAAACACGCGTAAGGAGCAAAATAAAACGTTCGAATTCCTTATACCACGAAATTAATGATTATTATTTATTATTATTATTATTCTCTGTACCCACTGCACAGTAGCTACTTATCAAATTGTTTTGTTGATCACGATTTTATGCGAACGCCATCAAATCCTTGTTGTAATACTAAACAATAATATTTTATATTTTATAATAATACATATTAAATAATAGTATTATCCTTATTAGCGGACTGTGACAATTTTTCTTTTCACCGCAATCAAGCTTTTTTTTGCAATTGATTTTTGACAAAATTTAGATACCTACCTTAGGTGACACGTCAAAATATCTCCGGTTAAAATATCTCCGACAAAATATCTCCGTAAAAATATCTCCAACACAAAATATCTCCTGTTACAATATCTCCAACACAAAATATCTCCGCAAAAAATATATATAAAATAAAAAATAATTAAATCAATAAAAATATTATATAAAAATAAAATAATAAAATACAATACAGATACAATAAAAATTTAAAATTTTAGATTATGAGCCCTTTTTATAAAATATATGCATATATCCGTTAGGTAGTAAAAGCTCTTTATTTTTCTGACTTTTAATAAATTTTTAAGGCATTTTTACGAATTCACGTTAACAAAATTTCAAATCGTAATGATATAGCGATACTTTGTCACATTTCGCGTAGGTACACTTACATGTTATCGATGTTACAAACTCGTCTTTATCGGTAAACCAATAGAGAAACAAGCTCGAAACAGTTAAATTTAAAAATATAATATTTTTCTAGATTTCTCTTAGAAATACTCTTATTAGGTATATATTATAAATATTCGGTATATATATTACTAATATGTTGTTTTATAATATCTACAATAAAAATATTCATTGTTTTCTCTTAAAATTATTTATTCTAGAGATATTGTTACCGGAGATTTTTTGACAAAGATATTGTAACAGGAGATATTTTGTGTTGGAGATATTGTAACAGGAGATATTTTGTGTTGGAGATATTTTGACGGAGATATTTTGACGGAGATATTTTTACCGGAGATATTTTGACGTGGAACCCTACCTTACTGGATGAATATTGGTAAAATTATGAACGATTAAGAATATTTGAAATTTCCGTGTATGTTTTTGAAACGTCAATAAAATTATGAAAGTTGACACTATCCGAACACGAGTTGCAATGTAATTAGAATGTTGCACGTTTATTACGCAGGTCTGTTTTATAACATTTTTGGAATAGATTCAAATCGAAACGTGTCAATTGATTGTTTTAACTCCATAATCATGCATAATATCTCACGCGTGAAACTGTTTTTTTTTTAATTGTAATTACTAATTATATTCATTATTCAGTGTCAACCCGATGCATTTTGAGATTCAGTATACCAATTTGTTGGGCCCCGCAAAATTTTTTAGTTGAATTATTCACAAAAAAATGTATTCTAATCAAGTTCAAATTATTTTTTCCAAACGTATAAAATGAGTAGGGATATTTTGTACAACAAATTATAAAACATAATGAATTATAAAATATGTAGGTATAAAGTATACTTAAACTTTTAATAAGTACAAAATATATTAATATATTAAGCAAACATTATTATTTAATTGCAAGTAAATGTTACCGATATTCAATTAATAATTCATTTTTTCAATTGTAAATAAGAGAAGACAATGATTAATGATTAATGTCTTATGACGTTTAGCCAATGCTGACTTGTAATCAAGGCGAAATTCAGGTGCCCAGCGCTTATAATATTGTTTGCAAATTTTTATCAGTATGCAAAAAAATGTTAGTTTAAACATTGTTTTGATTACATGTATTATGCATATTTAAATCATTGGAACCCTAATTATTCTTTATGTAAAAATTTTATTTTTATAAAGTTTTGAATAAAACCATATAATTATGACTCGATTATTGATAAATGTATGTTTAAGCATAGGCGTGACCATACTACTATACTATTTTTAGACTTCATTTACAGAGGCAGCATATTAACTAAACGGACCAAAATTTTTAAAATTTTTTTTTTCATATTCAAATTTTCCTTAACAATCATAATAATTAAATGGTCTAGACTCTTGATCATACAATTATTTGAGATAAATGTTATTAATATAATAATTATAATATAATATTATTGTACGTATATTTATACATATCTAATAATTAATAGAAAATTATTTTATAAAACTAAGCCATTTATTCATATAATATTATATCTGTGGCCTGTGCCCTTAGGTGTTTGTTAATTCTATAAAAAATATTACACATAGGAATTTCCAATAAACCTCTATTAATGCATTGTAACAATTTTATTTTTACACCCTTTACGATTAGTCTTATTTTTATACCTATACGCTCCAACCCTGGAATAATTCCCCGGAGGAAGTAATGCGCCGTCAGTCCCATCCGGCCCACTGGGTCATTGATTTAAACAAGATATGAACTGATTACAGTTTACGATTCTTTTTCTATTAGAATAATATGTTAATATGTTATAGTTACATACAAATATTGCATTTTTAGCAAGGGAAAAACAATATAAAATACCTAATTGAAATAATATTATAATATTTTTCATTTCATAAATTAAGTGCAAATCATCGGCCTTTTTAGATATTACAGGGGCAGCACAAGCTGCCCCTGCTGCCCCCGTAGTCACGCCTATCTATTTAAGTACCTACTAAAGTGATTAGAGTTTGAAAATGTAACAACTAAGGCATATGGTAAAATGATAAACTTTTATACGACCAATGAAAAATTTGTTTCGTTTGATCACTAGTATGTACATATTGCATTATAGGTTCAGTAAGTTCTACATTTTTTTCACATATTCAGGCAATTTTGTTGTAATACAGTTGTATCGATGTATTTATCATCTACCATGAAGCTTAAAAGGCTTCTTATAGAAATTATACTAACTATAATTGTACATCTTTACGAATGAACATCAATAACTATTTGAAATGGAGATTGAAAAGAGAGGATTGGAAGTAAGCGTATATTTTGTGGATTATCATTATTCATTTGTCATTAGTAATTAGTAATTACTAACGGTTCTAGCTTCCTACTTTGATAAGGTGTATGAAAATATAAAATTCAAATAATGAAATAAACTATGTGTTTCTTAAATTTTAGTAGATCCTACTGTCATTTTTAATTTTATGATTTTACAGAATTGTTTAGTAAAAATAGTTTCACTACTTAATAATACTTTGATTTTACGTTTCAAAAAAACATACCCTATTTTAGCTGTTTAAATATAATATTCGTGTTGTGTGGTAACCTATGTCCTATTTCATATTTTGTCCATTTATTTATTTAATATTCATGATATATAAATCTTATGAATTTTACAAAAATAATGAAAGTATAATTATTCTTGTTTTCCATAAATAGTGACAAAACGAGCTATTTGACCACAAAATCATTTTTTTTAAATAATAAACGATTACTATTTATTTCAGATGAATTATTGACTTCGATGGTTTGGGTGCGAGTCGTAATTGCTGTTGCTTGTTAAGATTCTATATACTTATAGTATATGTCGTAAAACTCTTAGACATTTTATTAATTAAATACACTAATTGAGTATCGAAAAATAATAAAATATTAAACTTTGAAATCTAAACCTTAACTGACACTAATTTTCATTTTTTTTTTTTTTTTTTATTACAATTGGTTAAATGACGTAACATTATAGTTATATACGTATACATACGATTGTCGACAATGGAATTAAAATTGCGAATCCGTGTAAAAGAAAGAATTAAGAAAGAATTTTTTTCGTGATGTCAAATTCTAAGAGCTCGTCTCCCCTCTATTACTGACATTGATTTAATTACTATTAATATTATTATGTACTGTGTATAGATCCATAACAATATTCAAAATGTCCATTGAATCAGTTCATAATATTAGCCATTAGTTAAAGTACCTCATCGAATATTGAATTAGCTCCTAAGAAACGTAATATTGAATAGCCTCCCAACACAATTTTCAACAAATAGTTATAAAATATAAATGTTGAAAAATCACATTACTTTAAAATTTTTAGCGACACTGTCGGATAATTGCTGGAAATGATCTAATAGTTAATCCGATTCCGATAACGCATTAAAGTCATAAAACGATCACAACCATCGTGTTTACAAAATTTAACTACCTTAATATAAGAGTAAAGAGATTTCACTGATATCGTCAAACGCAGTACCCACAGTTTGTCGTGTGAATTGTACCTATAGTTTTATATAAAATTAATTCGGTCGAGAAAATGAGTAGTGAAAAGGAAAATTAATTTTAATACTAAATAAGTTTAAATTTAGCTATCATAAAGCTCTCTAAAATGTATTAAAACGATTCAAACATAATAAACGAGGATGCTTCTTTGAGAATTTGTAACATTGAAAATGTTGTATGGATATCGTCTAATCTTAATTATAACGACGATCCCAAAGTAGGAAATAAACTTGAACGCCATCTTACTAATAATGGATTAAAAATACACTTCTTTCTGAGCTATCGAAATTATAATATGTGAAAGTATATTATGGCCTTCAAATTGTTGCATTCATATTTAAGGAAAAAATAATTTGTGATTTTAATTATTTTCATATATTATAGTGAAATTATTATTTCGAAAATGGTTGATAACCACTGAGATTTATAAAAATAAATGTTGAGGGAGCCAATTCAATACATGAATCTTGGTAGCCGCTTCAATACGTACAAAAATCGATAATCTGTCTGAGTTTGGGAGCCAATTCAATAACTCCAAATTTAAAAGGTGTTTATTTTCACTATTAATAAGCATTTATACGAGTACTATCTCAAAGATGCTTTATTTTTATTTTACTCAGTTTTTTTATGTTTTTGTTATTAAAACATAATTTGTATTATTAAAGTATATGTTATTGATTATAAAAATGTATGTATTTAAAAATTGTAACGTTATACTAGTGGGTATACATATTACCTACTGTATACTTGCTTAGTAACAAAATTTGCTATCCACTAAGGCCTACTTTAAGATAGATAAAAATAAAAAATGCATTTGAATATTTACCATATGAGAACATCGCAATGGTTGATTTGAATTTACCTAAACAGATTACATCATTATCCATAATTTAAAAAAAAATTAACGGAGTAATATTTTTTTAAGAATATTTCCGTTGAACTTAAACCTGACGAATTTCATCTTCGTGACATTTTTCAGTTTCCACAAGTTAGGTTAGGTAACCACTATAGTTACTGTAATACCCACCATAAATTTACATATTATTTTTGTTATTGCCCAACTATTTATTTTTATTTTTATCCTACCACTAATCGGTGGAACTATACCTATACAATACACATGATATTTACGTGTACGTGTATACAGTATATATATATGTATACTTAACTTATGTAGATGTAATTTTTTTAACTTCTTAAGTAAATAATTTTAAGTTTTTTTCCTTTCTTATTATCTAGTCATAAGTTATAATACAAAACCAAATACCTAATACAAATATATCTTCCTGTTAAAAAAACAAATATATTTACTCGATATATTTTACCGTTTAATGATATGTCAAATGATTTGAAATTCTCTCACATTAATAGTAAAAATCCATTATACTAATGTCATTTTAACCATATCTATTATCAATGACTCACTCATCAAATGCCTTTCACTATTTCTCATCGTCCCATTAAATATTTTCAATTAATTAAAAATATTTAAATTGTTTAAATGGTCAACATTTTTATTTTCATTTGAATTTTTTAGTTTATTGACAATAAAGACTATTGTTTCTTAGACAAATCGATTGTCACTAGTCAGTTGTAATAGTGTCATCAAATTGAAATGATATTAAACCATATTAATTTTCAATATCCGGTCTCTTGCTGAGGAAATGAGAGTAGTTGTTGGTATTTCTATGGTTTTTTAATTACCTACAGTACTTATATTCTTTGTTCGTCGAGACTAATGTCTATTAAATTGTTGGTGCTCTATTAGAAAATTCCTCTTTACATTAACCATAAAATACGTTCTAAAATATTTATTAGCATTTAAGCTTATACCTACGAGTTAAATTAGCAAGTCAACTAATAATTAAATAATTTTGAGTCTTTGTCCGATCGTGTGAAATATATTTGCGATTATTACGGCACATTTAATATTGTCTTGTTGATTTTTGATATTGATTTTGTTTAATAGTGGAAACTATTTATACATGTTAAAAAATACCATATTAATTGTATTTGTTATTATAAATATTTCAGACTATTGTAATCTCGACTTTATTATTATTATTTGTCCGTGTGTCACGATAAATAAATATTGCTCTGTAACCACGTCCGGACTGGCTCGTAACCAATGATATATATACATATATACATATATTATATAATTCTCATTCATTTTACATCAAATTACGTTTGAAAATATCGGATACTCAGTTTTTCGTTATTCGATGGTGACGAAAATTACAGATATAAAATATTTGTTAAGATACGTAGAGTGTTGTGTGTACCTCATATAGGTACAGCAGTTATTACTATCTACTATTAGTGTCGTTATTCATTTATTGAGTCCAAACTTATTAAGTTTCTAATAACTGTGATTCTATTTAACGATAGACTTGAAATTTTATAATTGTAAATAACTCTTTATCAACAAAAATTGAAGACGTCCTTATGCATCATTAGACGATTAAAAAACTCGATGACATTTTCGAAGCATTTTTTTCACGACCTGTCACATCGTCTTTCGCCAAATCAATGAGCATATTGGTCGATGTATACGTTTAGTCTATAACTTGAAAGACGCAATCTGTACATCATGAACAGGATATTTCAAGGATCGCAACAAATAGTGCATTTCAAAGTAAATTTTAAAATAAAAATCATTTTGGAATTTTTTTTCGTTTTTCTAATACTGCTGTAGATTTAAGTTATAAGAAATTTACATTAATTAT
Source organism: Therioaphis trifolii (assembly GCA_027580255.1). NCBI lineage: Eukaryota > Metazoa > Arthropoda > Insecta > Hemiptera > Aphididae > Therioaphis > Therioaphis trifolii. Next base: position 65,737,883 of record CM050405.1, on the reverse strand, counting down.
TAAATGCATAATTTTATGAAACATTCTCATGATATGTATGAAAAGTCGTCTAAATATTTAGAAAGTAAAATATAAAAACTACATATTACGATCAGTACTAATGATAGACGATAAGTGTTAAATGGTTTAGAAATAAGTTTTCAATAAGACAGTGGTGGTAAGTACCTACCTACACCTACATATCGATTTTGTTCTGGTCAAAGTCTTTTACTTGCCGGAAAATGTATTCGATTTATAAATTGTGTGTAAATTAATGTACCTACATTTTATTCTAGATTCTAAGCGGGACAATATTGTAATCGATATTTTGTTATTAATATTTTGGAAGCCACTGCCTGTATAATTATACAAATGTATTATCTCTGAAGTCTTAAAAGTATACCAATACTTATAGTTATAATTCAAATATTCATGAATTTCACTCGTCTTAATTAGATTCGTTAATTGTTATCTATAATTGGTTATATCACCTTTACTTCAATATCAAAATAATAACCAGGTATATAATATGTTACTATTAAATTTTATCAATACGTATTGTGAATAGTTAGAAATTTGAAACCACAAATTAGCTCTGTATTTTGCTTGTTATTGAGTAAGAAGTGAATAGTCTATTTTAACTCTCAACGAGTCAAATGAGTGTACGTCGAAGCACTGAAAGTGACAATGAAACATCATCACGGCAGCGCATAATATTTATTTTGCTAAGGGGATGCTATCTGTCCATAGAAGCTTCCAATAATTTCAAGGGTCAATTATTATTACAGTTATTATTATTTTGTTATTACAGTGTTCCCAATTTTCTCGCACATTTTCTTATTCATTAAAAACATTAACTAAACTATACAACGAAGTGATAAAAACAGTTTTCATATGATTTTCTAAGAGATTATAAATCGATTTATTGTAATGATAATAATTATAATATTATGTATCATTAAATAAATTAATAACCATGCATTTTAATTAATTAATAATTATTGTAATAATTAATAGGTGATTGGTGATGTGCAATGAATAATTATTTTATTATAATTTTAACTTGGAATCACTATAGATGATAATGTTTATATGTTGTGCTTGTGATTAAAGACCACGGATTATGTGTTGACAGTAAACGATTTTGTGTTAGGTATATTAATTTACTTACCTACATCATTGCTTATACCTATTATTATGACTCAGGTCTAAATCAGAGTATTAATGAAAAATACGATTTTTTATACGAAGTACTTATCATTTACCTGAATATCTAATATGTATAATATCATTTATTTTATTGTACCAATGTAGGATAATAAAGTAATTAATTTACCTATTCTTAATCCAATAACTCTATACATATTTGAAGTTGAACTGTTATTATTAATTTTATAATCTTTAAACAAATTGTAAATTAAATTTATTTTCTGATTTACAAGGTTCAAAATTAAAATATTTAGTAGTTAATACATAATTCGATAATTGTGTACAGTTTCATAATGTATATTGCCGATAACAGACTTTTCTGAACTTTATTAGTCGTTGTAACCATCAATGATTCCATATTAATAAATCGATAAATTGTAATTTACTATCGTAAATGATGTTCGAAGGTGTTTGAAATGTTGTAATTAAATAATTTGATATGGTTGGTGATTGATTACTGATTAGATACGCATGACAAGAATGTGTACCGTAATTCATATGACTACACTATGAGGCCGTTTGATTTCTGTCAGCCTTTACTGTCTTGTGATAATGCGATTTGCATAATCTATTAAGTATCTACGTCATATATATTACTCATATTAAATTAAATGCTATTTTAAAACGGTTTATTATTTATTTAAATTTATTGTAATGCTAATTTTTAGTGAACAATATTTTTATGTTATTAATAAAATTGTTATTCAGAATCTGAGGGTAGCGAAGAATGTATCGATTGTATATATATATATATATATATATATATATATTATATATTCATATATATATATATATATATATATATATATATATATATATATATATATATTATATATTCATATATATTGTATATACACACAATAAACATTTTGTCTGTATTAAAATTTGTTGTCCTACAAGTGGTCTCATAGAAAGAACAAAAATTGTGTTAAAAATTAAGATTGACATGATCAATAAATTTGTGTGAACGCATTTTTAAATATAATTTTTATGAAACTGATGATTACATTTTACACCTAGTAAATTTTTTTTTTGCGAAAGATTCACCAAATGTTTTTCTATCTTAATAGACAATTCGGAAACTTCTTAAATAATGGCTGTTTAAACTTAAAATGGCTTTGACTAATAAATAGGTACGAAAAAAGACAATTTATTTTTGTTCTAATTTCATAAAATGTACGTTTATACGTCTCAGAATTGTTTTTTTAATTTTAAGATTTATTGTTGCTTGTAAGTTAAACAAAATAATTATTAATTACACAATTATATTATTGTGTGGTGAATGCTCTAGGAATTTTTAGTTCTATAATACGTCTTCATATTGAGTCAATATAACCATAACATATTTGTCTCAGTAGCCTTCCCCGAGATGTTTAAACATCTGGCCGACTTTTTTCTTATTTATTGTGTAACAGATAATAATATTGACATCCATTTGTATTTTGTACAACATAATATTTGATGCCAAAAAAGTACATAAAACATATTATGTATCTATATATAAATGGTAAGTCAAATAAATTTAAGAAAATGTAAAGATAAGAATTATTGTTAAGTTTTAAAAATAATAGGTAGGATTTTGGTTTATTAATTTAAGAATAACCGTTAATATTTTATATTGACTTACTATATCAATATAGTTTATCAGCGAGTTATCTCGGTACACAGTTTACACAGAAACCAGTAAAACATTACACTAAACATTTTAACAGTAAACGTACATTTAAACGCTATAAAATGTATAACAATAAAATTGAAAAATATTATTGCAATATCCATAGTTTTAGTAAATTAATGGTGAATTTTAAATATTTATGAAAATCTTTGAAATGACATTGATGTTGGTATAAAAATTAAAAATACAAGTTATTTTCAAAAATGTTACAAGAAATAAATTGGTTTGAATATCTATTTTTCAATGTTAAGTTTGAAATTCTTAAAAAAGGATATTTTTTAGTCCGCCCAAATGTACCCTAATTTTTAATGTAAATTATAAAGTTGTATTTTACTCATAACCTACAGAGGAAATGAAAAAAAAAGTTAAAGCCTACAATAGTAAAGACTACTATGGAAAAAGTTTTTTTTTTTTTTATTTGAAAATACTAATAACGTCATTTGGTACCTAATAACGATGTAATAAAGGGGCGGTTAGATCCTTATTCTAAAAAGCTCACATTTCCAAGATGTGTAATTGAAATAATAAACTAATGATTCCTAAAAAAACTGAAAGAAATCCGTAAAAAGAAGTATATATTATACGTTTTATTATAAGCCGAAAGTACACAAATTAGTCTCGTAAAATAAGTTTTTTTTAAGAGCATTCTCTTAAAAACAACAGAAACTGCGACTTTGATAAAATAATTGATATTGAATTACTATATAATAATGATGATTATTAAGTGATATAATCTAATCTTGGCTCTTAATCGCACATTTTCTTAAGTTAAATAATGTTGAACAAACTATTCTTGACATAGAAACTGTTATTAATTATCATTTTGTCAGTTTTAATTCTTCAATAATCATTATTACTCATATCAAATAATAAGAACTAGTAAGCAGATTTTATTTGATACTAATAAGTAGGGCAGAGGACTAGTAGCTCTAAATAAGCACTAAATATGCAAGCACGTATGCACTTAAAAACCCTATAATTTGCACTTAAAATATGCATCTAAAATTTTTTTTTGCGATTTAATTTAGAAGTATAAGAAAAGTAAATAGGCTTTACAATAAGTTAAAATGATTACTCAATTTAAATATATTTTATACCGTCGCCAAGTAAATAAAATACACATTTCTCTTAATTTTCCTAATCAAGCCGTAACTTGTATTTCTAATGATTTTTGTTAATTTTATATTTCTTCTTCTGGCACTTAACAAAAATATCCATGTTAACTATGTAGGCACACGGTTCACCGTAGTGCTGATGTATGGTGTACGACGTTGGAACAAAAATTAAAAGTAAACATATTTTTATCCAAACATTTTGTCTGTATTGTTTGAAATAAAAACGTCAATGTGAAAAAAATTGAATTAAGTTTAAATATGCCTCAAAAAGTATTAAATAGCGAGTAAAAATGTAAAATATGCCCTGAAAACAAAAATTACTAAAAATATGCAGTTATATGCAAAATAAAATTTCAAAAATAGCTTTGTAAATACATGAAACGTATTTGTTTCGTACTCTGCCATTTTTGTAACCGTACAAAACAAATATGCAAACGCTATAGCCTATAAGTCCTCTGCCCTACTAATAAGTAATAATATATGGTTATTTTTTAAATGGAAATCTATTTTAATGACATATTGTCTTGTAAAGTCGTAAAGGTAAGAAGTGTCAAATATTTTGTCAATAAAAATATTACATTATTCAACCGAAATTAAACGGTGAATATTTATAGCGATACATAAATATTAAATACATTATAGTATATATACATATTTTCTTTAGCATTCTTTCTAACACTAAGTTGAATAATACAGGTGATAAAGCGTCACCCTGTTTTAGACCTTTACCGACTTCAAAAGGATCTGATAGTTCTCCTTGTACCTGGACCACACATTTCGTGTTACTGTTGTATAATTTTTCTAAGTTTACTATTTTAGTTGGGATACCTAAAATTGTTAGGTTTTCCATAGTTTATTCTGAATTATACTATCATATGCTTGCTTGAAGTCTACAAATATTAGATGGATATTTTTATAATATTCGTAATATTTACTTAGTATTTGTCGTAATGTGAATATGCGATATATCGTTGACTTCCCTCTCCTAAAGCCACACTGGTAATCTCTAATCACTTCCTCCGATTTATCTTATATTCTTCGTAGGAGACACATAGACATGACCTTATACCCAACATCTAAGAGAGATATACCTCTATAATTCTCTACGCATTTGAGATCACCTTTTTTAAATATTGGACAAATAACTGATGCTCATTGCACGTTATTACTTAGTGGTAAAACACATGTGTTTTAAGTATTTTTGAACATCAAAATATTTCATTATCACGGAATATTGAAAGATTCAGAGAAAACAGAATAAAAAATTGAGAAGTTTGAGGAATTTGTAAAATTATATGGAAAAATAGTTGATATGTGTAAGCCTATTTAATTTATATGGAAATAAATATAAAAAGATTAACTTTACAAAAATTGAAAAATAAACGAAGAGATGTACCTACCTGTTGAACTTTTATGATATAGATACCATTTTCAAGGACATATTATTATTATTTAAATAATTAATAAAATATGAAATTAAATTACATTTGTTTGAAAGATTCAATTTTAACGATAACATTTACAAGTTAACAAAAGCTATTTTGATCTGTATTAATTAATAGTTTAAATAAAATATACATAACTTTTGTAATATTCTATAATATAGATAATAATTTCATTTGTAAACAAATATTTAACTTTTCTAAAATTTGGCTTTTGCTATTATCAAAATCATATGTGCTATTTTTATATGTTGTTATTTCGTGTAGTGAAATAAAAATTATTTTTTAATGTGTCTATAATTAGATCGATTAGATCCTATGTGAATAGTAATACTTAATTAATTGCATGTAAATTAACAGCTGTTGTTTATATTTATATTCATAGTGGAATTATTGAATTTATGGTATCTGACAACTTAAATAATATGTACTTTATCTTTAAATATTTTTTTATAATTTTAATTAAAAATTGTTTAGTTTTTCAGTTCTGAAAACGGTTTAAAAATATTTTAGGAACCAAACTGTTATGTTTCTCATATGATTTTTACGATTTCAGCATTTCATAGAGGTCATACAAAAACTCGAATAAATTTATAATTTCTACTCTAGGGCTAATTGTTACATTTGCATAAAAACCTATATTTAACTACATAGATTTGTTTGTGACATTTAAGTAGGTGGTAGATATTTAAAATGTATGGTACCTATAGAATTTAAGGATTACTGAGTAGGCAGCTGTTATTGCATAAAACAAGGACGGCGCGGCGTTATAGTATACCTAGAGACGGCATAGTACCTAGAGAATAATTTAATGATTGAATATGCACATAATTAATTTACCATCTGATCTTAAGTCAGTTATTCAATGTAATGCATGTTTTTTATAATGATGATTAAACTTTATAAGATAATTTATTCACATGCATTTATGCTAAAATTTAGTTAAATACTCGAGAAATAAAAATGCTTAAGAATTTTGATGACCTAAAAAAAACTGTCGAAAAATTGAGTGAAAAATTTAAATGTATTACTTAAGCGAGATTTTCATTACATCAATTTTAGTTATTTAATTATAATTTCGTAAGTAATGTTACTAGAAACTTAATTTCAAAAAATTCTCCAAATATTCCGACCATTTTTGGACAGAATATTGAATTTTGGATTTTATGAAACGCAATGTTTGATTTTTAGAATTAATACTTAGAAATTTGATAATAACCTTACTAATGGTGCTGGAAAATTCTCGAATACCATTTGGATTGATTTTTAATCATTTTATTAAATTTTTAATGATATCGGTTAGGTATTATTTTTGTATATAATTTCAACTTTCAGTGTATAACGTGTATAAAATAATTACTTGATCCAATTTTTGAAACTTGGGATGTGGATTATAGAATAAAAAAAATTTAGTGTTAGAAGCTTTTGTTTCTGGTGGAAAATTTCTGGTGGAATAAGAATTAAACATTTTATTGTAAATTTTACAAAAAAGCTCACTAAAATCGATAAGATATGTCAATGGTATATATAACACTAAAGTTTTGCTTAGAATTATTTAATTTAAAAAATGATTCATCATTTCTTAAAAATTATATACATCTATTAACATTATTTTGTCCGTGAACCGAGAGGGTAAGAACGAATTTTCACCAGCATTATCTTAATGGCATTTTATTAATCAATTTTAATGACCGTGTGAGCACATTTTTGTTTTATGAACGAATATTTGGCTTATAAGTTAACATTAAACGTACACTTGCATTTAGGCACTTCAATAATTTAACAAACCCATACAAAATGAAAACAAGGAAGTATTTTTTTTGGGGCAAGAAGGTATTTTTTATTAGGAAGAGGAAGTATCTCATGGTACAGTACATGCCAAACCGACAGAATAATGAAATGTGCTAGGTAATCAATTTAATATTTTTATAAATCGTACCGTACAATATCGTTCGTCAACCGTTGGAAATGTCTTTACTAATTGATTACTTATTATTTTTACCTATGGAGATTAAGCCACCCATTTAATTTGGTCCCTTAAGTTCGTTCTTGATTGATAATTAAAAATGAATATTAACACTCAAACCGAATCTACTTGGTATTTATTTATACAAATATTATAAGTTTATCAAAATATTTTTATGAGTTATAAATGAAATTTCATTAACAACACGATTTAAATTATTTTATTGAAATGTAAAATGCATCAGTTCGCGAGTAATTAAACACAAAGATTAATGAAGGGTAAATTTTATTTTTTTTAAAAACGATTGCTGGTGGCTGCCGGCTGAAAAAGCGATAGTAAATATTATAAGTAATGACGTATTGGGGTGTAACATATATTGTATGTAAATTTCTATTACAGGTACTTCCATGATACGGGTATTGTGTACATAACGCGTTTTCGTGCTTTACATTCGTGAATTTAAATATTTGAAATGTTAAATGTTTAAAATGTATATTGGTTTTAGGTTATTTATAATAGTCGGAAATGACTAATGATTATTGCAGTGCACTTTGTTCTAGTATTATATCTATGTGTATAGTTACCTACTCCATTAACTGTTATACCATAATAACAGCGATTTGATTCAAAAGCACCTAATTGAATAAAATCACTATAACACAATGATTTGCAACATTTCAGTTTCTAACGCAAAATTATGTGTGCAAAATCATTGACCAAAAATTAATGTGTATCTACAATACGGGTGTACTACATTGAACAATTTAACTGAGTGTATTTGTGGTCCCTGTTACTCAGGCAGTGATTACTCAAGAATTTTAATACAAATAAATTTTTTGGTTAATAAACTCTTTCACTTAGATAAAATAATAAACGTCTAAATCTATACGATCATCAGGATTTGCACTGCACTGAAACTGCCATACGAATCACGATGTTAATTGGTTAATGAATCGTCATAATTTATAACTCATAATTGAGAATTTTTACTCGATTTTAAGTAATAGAAGTTCTAGTGTATTGTAAATATATTATATATATTTATATAGACTCTACCATGAAAATTAGAGATAAGGAGACCAAACTCCTATGAGCCGCCCGTTTATAAAGTGGCCCGACAAAATTCGCACGGTTATTCTGCCACCAGGAGCGCGTCGTTCGATTAGAGGGCTACATTTTACAATTATAGCATGTAGACATGTAGTATTATTATACTATATATAATAGGAATTATGTATGTTTTTCGAATTAAACATGATTTATTATTCCTTGCAAATAATTTATTACTTTATGATTTAGATCAGATCTAAAACATATATACAGAATTGGGGATATTGGTTAAAATACAAAAATAACGTACATTTATAGTAAAATACATATAATATGTGGTAAAACATAACCCTCTAATCGAACGACGCGCTCCTGGTGGCAGAATAACCGTGCGACTTTTGTCGGGCCATATTTTGTATACGGAGTTTGGTCTCCTTATCTCTAATCTTCATGGACTCTACATTTAAATAATGTCATGGAAAGGGAGAAGTTTGAACTTGGTACATTTAACAGCATATAAAAGATAATCAAAAAAGACCAAGTTATTGATTTGTAGTGTGGACATAAATGATTATACTTAATTGGAATTGAACTTATGCTTATTTTTATCCATTAGGGGTTGTTGCAGCTCCATCATGATTGTTCTCATGTATTTGGATCCTATTTATGGATATATTTACGAATATTTACGGACTGTGTTTATTGTATGTAATATGGATGCTAACTCGTGAGTTACATCCACTCGACAGTGCAGGACAACGTATTATTGAATCGAAAGGTAAATAATATGAAGACGTGTTGTATAGAATATCGAATATGTACGTAAACGACGCATCTTGCAATTAAAACCAATCAATAGGCGTGGACAGTTGAAATGTGTGCACTGTGCAGCATAATACAGATTTTATTCGCACCTTGCGCTATATTTATAGTAATAAACTATTAAATAATAAGAAATTCCGCGCCATACCGTGCGTGACATACAACACGATGCAAAATAATGCGTTAAATCTCTGAACTCCGGAGGGAATATTTTTAACGAAATCAATTTGATATTGTGATGAACAAGCACAGTCTCAGAGATTTGTAGAGTTATTGAGATTTGAAAACAACGTTTTCTTATTTATCCTTAACTTACATCATTGTGTGTAGTACGACACATTTTATGCAGATAAAATTTTGTCTACAGTTATGTGTAATATGAAATAGAAATGTGATATAATATATATATATTATATACACACACACACATACAATATGGACTTTTATATTCTATAAGGTAAAAATTATATTAAAATATACATATTATTATTTAGTTAGAGTGGAATTGAACATTTAAGATAAAAACAAGTTACAGGATATGAACGCTGATTACATTGAACCTATTTGTGTAGTTTTATTTTTTACGTCAAACCGAAATTGGTCCTTTATATGTGTATATATAATGTGCACACATGTTTACCGTATATAAACTTACAACTATAATATAGACATAGATTGTATAAAATGTGTTATCGATGGGGTTCATTTTATCGATATTTTTTCAATTTTTCTAGGTACGTTTAATGCAGGGGTCGGCTATTGATTTCTATGACGGTCCAGATAATTCGAAAACAAATTTTCGAGGGCCAGGAAAAACTTTAATATTAGTAAGATAGTAATCAATGTATGTATTTTCGTATTAAATTACAGTTACGATAATTAATGTAATCGGAATCGTAATCTCCAATTACGTCATAACAAATGTATCAAATATCTAAATTCTATACGGAATTTTAAAATGTGCGGAAAACCGACGTCTAAGAAAAATATTTTCGGCGGTCCAGATATTTCCTCTCTGCGGGCTGCCTATTGCCGACTCACGGTTTAATGCATTCTTAGACGTATAATATGGAAGATAAAACCTAATACTTAACATACGGTCTACGAGTGTACAAAACAAATATGTTTGAACTGTGTGAGAGGACCACGAGCATGTACAAAAGATAAAACATAATATGTATACATTTTATATGGAGTATTAATATGGACTATTATATAAATTATAAATTATGTGCAATATTGGTGCTTCATATCTATATTTTTTATAACATTCGATATTCTTGTGCACACGTGTGCGTGATGATACTATTTTTACGTGAACATTTTTAAACAATCATAGCACTTGCTGCTTCTTAAATGAACATGGAATTTACATTATTACATCTATTTTAAATTTTAATTGAGATGTTCTTAAATTATTGCCATCTAAATATATTTGGAGTTCATTTATACCTATATTAAAATAATACTTGTATAATGGTATGGATTTATTTAAAATATTCTTTTGTCTTTTTTTGGCACGCGATATTTAGTCAAATATACCTAATTGTTTACCAACAAATTTATATCACTATATTTACCATCACTTATACTTAATTTAAATTAAGCAAAAAATTAGACAAACTGCATTTTTACCTTCAATCATGAGGCATTTCTCTCTTAAGGGATTTTTACGAATTTTCGGAGGACTTACATTTAAATGATAGCTAATGGATTCATTTGAATGTAATTAGTGACTGAACAAATCTATTTGTTATCGAGTTTATGTGTTCATCAATTAAAGGAATTTTCGTGTCTTTATGCAGTGTTTAGTCAGAAAATTTGCTATTTTTGTACTAAATATTTTAGGTTCTGAGTGAAGCGAAGGATCTACCGATTTTGCAATGATGTTTATTTTTTTTTCTGGAGACAATCTGATATATACATTGAATTTTGTCGAAAAGTTTCATTCAGCAACTATATTGATCGGAAATTGCACGTAGATGGTACTTTCATGGTTCATTTTTCTCTTCTTATTTATAATATTTTTCTGGGCTCGAGGAAAAACAACCGGAAAACCGAGTAGAAATGGTAAAATTTGCCTTAAATGACACTTTTCGCTAAATCAGTTTAAGTTATTTAGAGGTAAATGGGTAAATAATTTTTTCAGAAACTTTATCCATGTATTAATGGCGTATTATTACATACTTTACATAAAGAAAACAAGTTCACAACTTTTGGGCTAAAAATTGAGCATTGAAAATACCTCGTTTTTAAAGTTTATCTTTAATAACGTTTTTTATATTTGACAATAAATTCTGAAAATTGTATATAATTACACATGTATACTTAACTAATGATATAAAATTAAATTTACGACTCAGGATTTTTTTTACAAGCGTATAAGTAAATTACTGTAGGATTTTTATGGTATCGATCGGTTTTTTTTTAATCTATTTTCAATTTTAAATATTTATAAAACATTATTGGACTATCCGAATGTTATAAATCTTTGGATACAGACAAAACAATATGATTTGAATCTTTTAGTAAAAAAAAAGTTGTCTTTTGATTTGAATAAAATGTTTAATCTGTTTTGGTAAAGAAAAACTACGGACAATTAAACTAAAAACAGTTAAATAAATTAACGGAATATTTTTACATTGACTTTAATCACAGAATCGTTCAACTAAATAAATAAGTCGTTATCGTTCATTTAAAATTCAATACACCCATCACCATCATATTGTCTGAGGGTTGAAAAATATTTAAGGAACGGAGTATGTCTGGCTTTTTGTTTCGATATATTTGTAGGTATTTTATTAAAATGGCTTTTACCACAATTACTTTTTATGGGGCGTGGAATTGCTGGGTATACAATGTATTGCTGTAATTCAGAAAAACTTTCTTATAAATCATAAGAAAATACTTTTCACTTATAATTTATTTCCGAATTACTTTGGAGAAGAGAATACCTAAGCGTTGGCATGTTTGTTGGAGTTTAGCCGAAAGGCGTGACAACCAATTTAATTTTTTTGATACCTAAATATTTTTTGATGATATCCATGTAATGATTTCGAGTATTTTACCTACATAAGTCCCTGTTTTATAAAGATGTCAGTTTAAATATAATTAGTATTTATTACGATAAGGTGTGATTTGTGATTCGACTAGTTAATAAGCTTTTTTAAATAAAGTTCTTCGTCTTCGTTTTGATAAAATATTTTTGATGAATAAATTGTAATAATCAATAACCAATGATCAGTATACCTGATATTTATACGGTCACATACAATATTAAGATAGTCTTTTTTTTTTGCTAAACCCAAGTCTTCAATATTTACAAATAAAGAACGAGTGAAAGAAAACAAACATTTTTGGTTACATACAATGCCGGAAAAAAATGTGTTTAATTGTAATTAAGAAAAAACAAACAAGTGCCATTCAAAGTTATAGCCCTCAATATATATCTATTATTTTAAACAATCGTATAAACAGGAAAATATTTGTTTAAATGTCTGTAATGTTGAAGAATATTTGAATATCCACAATATTACTCTCGTACTTTGGTAAAGATTTTTATCTTGGTTGTATACTTATTTTCCTGGTTTTTTAACAGTTGTTACATTTAATGTTGTACCGGTTGAACTGATGGAAGCAGATGAGCTGTTTTTGATGTAGGATTTCATTAATACCTATATATATTTATGTATTTATATGCAAAGGTAATGAGAAATTATTTTCTTCTTCGCCTTAACGTTTTTGAATAATTAAGAAAGAATAAATTAATTCAATTTTTATTTTATCGTAAAAGTATATGGATCTGATGACACTACACTTTAATTTTAAAATGCTTCCATGCCTTTCAAGAATAATATGAAAATCTAAGAAACATTTTTGAGTCGTGAAATTTAAAAATATGGTATGAATTAGGTACCATAAATAAAATAAAACGTGTTTAGTCGTAGTGTATTTAAAAATAATTTTAGAATTTTTGAATTTTATTTAAAAGTAATTCATTTTACTTATCTCATTTGATGGGTCATGGACTATCTGACAAATTTGATCCAAAAATGGAGTATAAATTAGAGGTTTGATTATTTTCTAAAAATCTAAGTTAGATAATAGAACTTTTTTTTATCTTAGTAGTTTTTTTAAGTTCAATTTTAAACTCTATACAACGAATAAATAATGTTTAATAATCAATATAATTTAATATTCAAATAAAAATTATTACTATCGGAACTGACAGTATTTTATATCTATATTGATAAAGGGGGTAGCGGGTTAAGGGGGGTCTGGTGGCCCCCACCGAATCTGGTAAAATCGTTTAAAAAATCTTGAAGAGGGTCGAAAAACAAGCAGTATAAGCTTTTTACCGTCATTATAACCCCAAATAAAAACACAGTAATGGCGAAAAATATGATTTTTTGTGATTTTTATTTTTTTCAACCAGTTTAATTTATTTTTAAATGGTTTAAACGCAATTAAAAATTTGTTTTGGATGTTGTTTTGGTCAAGTAAAAACATGTGAATTTTAGGTTTAAATGCGAAAAAATCGTGAAAAACGCGTCATTTTCAAGATTTAACCCTCTTATTTTTAGGGTTTTTTTCATTTTCCCGAGGGGTGCTGTATAGTATAGATAGCGGAAATCGTCCTCTTTCGAATGCAGGCAATTGGACTCGATTTGGTCAATTCTGGTGAGCGGGGTGATTTTTTGAAAAAAACTCGAATTTTCGGTAAGTTACGGCGCGTACTTGGTATAATTCGTCTTTGCTATAAAAAATACATCTCTATAGGGGTTTTTGAGATCACTGATAACGAATTTGATGTCAAAAAATTTTTAGACAACAAATTCAACCATAAATATTTATTAACAAATTTATTTCAAATTACCATTATCAGTTAAACCAAATGCAGTTAAAATTCATATTACGTTATCGGTAATTATTATATTTTTGACTAAATAAAATAACCATGAAAATTCAATGAAACATAATTTTTATAAAATTAATGTTAATATTATTAATACTATTAATATTATTAATTAACTCTTTCTGGAATAAAAACTGAAAAACAGTTGATTGGGAGAAATTAAAAAAATCTTTCATTAATATTTTTACATTATAAAACCTGTGTTAATAAATATTTATGGGTGAATTTGTTGTCAAAATTTTTTTTTGACATCAAATTCGTGATCAGTGACCTCAAAAACCCCTATAGAGATGTATTTTTTATAGCAAAGACGCATTATACCAAGTACGCGCCGTAATTTACCGAAAATTCGAGTTTTTTTCAAAAAATCGCCCCGCTTACCAGAATCGACCAAATTGAGTCCAATTGCCTGCATTCGAAAGAGGACGATTTCCGCTATCTATACTATACAGCACCTCTCGGGAAAATGAAAACAACCCTAAAAATAAGAGGGTTAAATCTTGAAAATGAAGCGTTTTTCACGATTTTTTCGCATTTAAACCTAAAATTCACATGTTTTTACTTGACCAAAAAATCTGAAAAAATTCAGGGGACTTCCACACATCCAAAACAAATTTTTAATTGCGTTTAAACCATTTAAAAATAAATTAAACTGGTTGAAAAAAATAAAAATCACAAAAAATCATATTTTTCGCCATTACTGTGTTTTCATTTGGGGTTATAATGACGGTAAAAAGCTTATACTGCTTGTTTTTCGACCCTTTTCAAGATTTTTTAAACGATTTTACCAGATTCGGTGGGGGCCACCAGACCCCCCTTAACCCGCTACCCCCTTTATCATAATTAATATGTTATATCAACTATAAAATTATTCTTTCAAAAAATTATAAAAACAAAATAAAAGAAATGTTAGTTTCAATTTAATCTAAAAAAATGTGTATTATAAGAATGAGTTAATAAATTTTAAAGATTAACTAGTTCTATATATACAATGAAGCCAACATTTTTTCCTAATATTAAGCATAAACTTATGAATTCATTCATAGCAATGATTTATAATTGTATATTAAGATACCTTTTGTGATTTTATACCAGACACAAGTTACAATAAATTAACAAAGAAATAATTAGATAATCCAGTCTTGACCATTTATACAAACACAATTTAAATGTTATTTCATATTATAATTTTATTAATTTAATGATTTTCTTAGTTTTTTCAATGTTATGCATACAAAGATAATATAAATAATAATGTTTATTAAAATAATATATGAACATTGCAAATAAATAACTTTTTTTCATAAAAGTTGGTATTTGTAATATATGTATGTAAATTGTATGTATTAAAATACATATAAATACATAATATGTATGTATTATAATTATTATTAAAGTTTATGTTAATATAATGCTTTATTTTAATATTTACCATGCCATCTTTTATTTTTTATATTTTATCTTACTCTTTTAAAAACACTAAGAGAAACTCGCCCAAATACACAGCTTTTATTATGCGTATAAAAAGGTATTTAACTTGACGCAAAATTGTGTAATTGCTTTGTGCATTTTTATATGATTTTAGAATCAAATTTACGGCAAAAACATTTACTATTGAGTACATTTTTTTCAATTTGCAAGCGTTGTTATTTATAATACTCAAATGTATTAGAAACATTAATATAGGTGAGAGTGATTACATATAATCACATTAAGAAATAAAATATTTCTGAAATAGTTGATCCCAAAATAAATAATTCTCAATATTGTATACTTAAAATTATTGTACTCGTATTTATTTATTTATTTATTTAAATTACAGTTAATATAAAGATAAGTTTTATTTTAAAGGGTGTACTATTTTTAGTACATTGAATTCGGAGAAAAATTATAATTTAACTTTAGTTAAAACATATAAAATTAAATAATTTTACATTAATACCACTTTTGTAACTGCAAATAAAATACATAATACTTAAAAATAATTGTTTTAGTGTATAATATCATAAGAATATATTGTTTATTTTTTATATGCAATTTAAATGATCGCATATTTAAACATTAATATCTAATGATTGCATGGTAAAATAGGTATCCTTTGAAGCATTTTACAGATACATGTTTTTTGTATATGTTTATTAGTTAGATACTTTTACAATTCACTATTTTCCAAATGAAGGTAGTGTTTTTTTTTTTTTTTTGTAATGATCATGATGTAATGTGGTCAGATGATCCTCTACTGAATACTGAATATTTCATATAAATTAATTGTGATAAGTTTTAAAACATTCGAGCTCGAATGTTTCAAAATTAATATAAATTTTTTTTCAATCCATTCTTGGTCATAAAAAATCAAGTCGCACATTTATTGAATTTAGATAATTCTTCAGTGATTGGGTTTACTCATATTTATATAGTTAGACGTACCTATACCGTTTGATGGTTTTGTTGTATGGGCTTGACATACCTAATAAATCGACTAATACACACACACAATACACGTACATACTGCATAATGCATACGCATGTATTTTATTACAAATTATATACATGATATAAACAAATGATACAGTTGCAAAGGTTATATTTTGCGGTTATTATAATTGTTAGTATAGTAAAATTATATACAAGAAACATACATACGTTCATAACATAGTGCTGTAAAAGCACACTCACAGACACAAATTTAGGGGAGAATCACCCCTGCCATTCTCATTAAAACTGACATTTATAAAATACGTTTGATGCTTTGTAGGGGTAGCATCACGCCCACTGGCTACCGTTGTGCATTACATGACTGTTGATTTCAATTCTGTATTATATAAAACGTAACAGTTTTTGTAGTCATCTTATTATCAAACAATATTTATTTTTACATTTATATGACGATGAATTAATTTAAAAAGTTGGTCTGGATACTGATGGTAAGCATTATGGTTGTAAAACCATTACATTTTATTGATTCAATTAAAATTAAACAAAAACAAAGTAACGAATGTATTTTTGATTGATAAATTATTGGAATATGTATTAGGTATACTTATTATTAGTAATATATTTAACTTCTATTATAATAATTTAATTGCTTTGAAATGCAAATACTTCATGTACATATACTCTTATTGTAGGTATAAACAATCCTTAATATTTACTTACATAAATATTTTACGCAATTAAGTTTTTTTTTTTTATTATGAAATTATAATATTCACAAGTTGTATACCTCATACAATTATTGATAACAATTCAAATTGTATCTCCAAATATTATAAATTATAATGAATCACAGTGAAATATTCGATTCCGATTAGATTGTTTTGTGAATATTGACAATACCCATCAAGCGAGTCAACAGTTTTTGGGGGGTCGTACAGGACGGTACTAGTCTTTTGATGCACAAATCCAAAAGGGTGAGCGTGGCCACGAGATACGTGATGTAGATTGAAATCAGGAAGAGAGCTTGACAACGTCATTTTTACGAAGGGAGGTTGTGACGATATTCATTAAATACACCGAGGTTGTTAACGTTTTTCAAAAAAGTTTGTTGTTAACTCAATTTTGATTTTAGATGGACCGAGTAAACTTTTGATTACACAATCATGATTTGTTTATCTTTTAAAAACTAATTTTTATTTATTATTATTATTTTTACAGACCAAAAGGTTCATTGAGCCGCTTCTATCGATAGGAAATCAGACTATATTATCGGAATATACGTCAAAGGAGTAAATTATTTTCATTGTGTCCCGTAAAAAATGCTCGGGTAGTGGAAAATATAATACAAGCTAGAAAGCACAAGTTTTCCCGTAAAATGTAGAGTTCAATTCGAATTCGTTTGTTTGACGCGTTTGATTCAGCGTTTGTGGCAAATATAGGTGATAAAAACTCGCTTTTATAGTGATGAGTGAAATGTGATTAGTGTGTAGGTAACTACGGATATCCTTGCTTCCTGTTTAAAATGTTCAGTTGTTGAGCTATAGAACTTTTTGTAAAATTTAAATCCCGTATTTTCTTAAAATATTAATTTCTTATTGAAAAAATAAAATAATATGTTACGCTTGACGTGAAGTTATTGTTGTGTCAACTTGTTTGTGTGCGTGCGTGCGTGCGTGTGCATGTGTGTGTGTGTGTGTGTGTGTGTGTGTGTGTGTGTGTGTGTGTGTGTGTGTGTGTGTGTGTGTGTGTGTGTGTGTGTGTGTGTGTTTTACTCCGGTATACAATTATATATAATTTTGTTGCTAGAAGCGTTAAATTATCTTTTACCCAGAAATGGAAACTAATTTAGTACCTATGTATTTTGAATAATCTTTTAACGATCGGTTGATCGATTGTCCTAATATTATACTGGTGATGGTCTCGTATATTAGTATTTCAAGGGTAAGCATAGTTTTTTGAGAGGGTAGCTGGTTATTATAAATATGTATATATATTTCATATTTTAGAAGCACTGAGTATTCTTAGGATGGATATTAATTATTAGGTATCTTCTATGAATTTGTGCTACTTACCTATATAGAATTATTTATTGTATTTGTTTGTTGTACAATGTCATTCTAAATTGTATAGTGATAATTTTTTTCAAGGGTAAAATATTGGTTAGGTTGGTTATTAAAAATAATTTTAGGCATTATTTTTTAGTTTTTTATATTTTTTCATGCAAATGAATAAAAATTGAAAGAAAAAAACGAATTTACAGAGCAGTTCGAGATTCACATAAAACGGTATCATCTGGACAAATTCATGAGACCGAAATATAACATGCAAAATTGTACACCAGCGAATTTGATTGAAACTTTCATAAACAGGTGGTTTAAGAATGTGAAATATTTAATCACCACGAAACGAATACTTGTATACTTATCAATTTAAAAACAGTTTGGTTGTAATTTATAATTTATTAAGTTTTATTTTTAATTACAATTTTTAATAATTATTTCAAAGACTTTTCAATGCATTGTGTTTACACAAATTGTAGGCATGATGTCTAAAACGCATCTTAAGTCTTTAAACACAAATTTCTGAGAGAATATTAATTTTAATTAATTTTATTCAGCATATAATTGTGTATTTGCACATGGTACTTAAGTAGAGGAAATTTGTTTACTTGATAGCACTTTGGACACACTGTGTCGATTATTTGGGCGCTTGTAAAATTCGCTGGAACTTCGTATAGCAATAAATTTATCTTTTCATTTGATTAAACATTTAAATCATACACTATGTGGTCGAAGTCGGCCAGATAACCTTTATGAATATATTACGAGAATTTAAATGTATCAGATCAGTGTACTGTCATAAATACGTTGTGCGCATAAATGTTAAGTTTATCGATGATTGTAAATGTTTGTATTTTCAATCATATATTATAAAGTAATCGTTTTAGAACGTGTGGCGTGGTACGCAAGAAAAACCAAACGTGCACTCTTCATACTATTTGTCGAGTTATTCGAAATTCGATAATTCTCATCCGTGCGCTTGATTTTGTATGTACAATATAAAATATGTCAATATACATGTATATAGTTGTCGTTCGTCCAATTATAATAAAACGATAAATACTTTAGTAATAAGGTAATTGACAATATTGTGTATACTACTAAATTTCAATGATTTTCGTACCGCATCAACTTTAACAATCATGTACTGTGTACACGTAACATGTGCACACTACATTATTATAATATAATATATACGATACCAATAAGCGCGTGCATTTTCATATTACGATTTCGAACGAATTGTTCACATAGATTTGCAACCTCAACTTAAGCTGTATCTGAAGTGAAAATCGAAAGACAAAAAATCGTTACTCTACTAGTAGATATGATATTGTCGACCCATAATAACATAATATAATAAATCGTTAATTGCACATCGAACTGTACTGTCTTTTCGCTTTTAAATAAGTTGGTTACATATATTCGTCCTGAATTCTTAATATCCTACAAATATTGTACCTATATTAGTGATTTTTACTATTAATGAGTTAAATGTTTTATTGTTCTTTCAATTAAAATTTTTAAATTAAATATGTTTTTTAAAAGGCTTCAATGTAGAAACGGAAAAAAGTATAAATCCGTGGTCGTAATTATACTGTATACTAATTATAAATCGTTAATCAATAAGCGATATAAAAAATAATTCTACGTTAATGCAACACAATGTTATTGTATTATACGTATAATTGTGTTTAAATGCGCCCAAGGTAAATATTGATTCAATAAATTTTAATCAAAAAAATTAGCCGAATGTGATATTTACTATACGACTATACAGGACTTATAAAATATAGTTTATAACGTCATTAACGATTTTGATAATGTAAATTAAGTAAAAAAAAAGTTCAGAAGAGAAGAAGGGTATTTCCACATTGCTATTCTGTCAAATCTGCACACTCAATGTTAAATAAATGAACAAATAAAATACACCATTTTAAACCTTTCATCATATATTTTGAGCTTGTTATTAAAATTTTAAATTTATTTTTAATATAAATCAATGAAAAATAATAATCATTGTTCGACTCAAGTTGATTACTTAAAATGCATTAAAAATAACTATTGACGAATATATTTTTTTTTAAATTCTAAAGTACTTATAAGTTTGTTATTATGATTATATACATATATAAAGTATTTTTTGATTTACAGTACTTAAAACATAAAAGTATAAAAAACTTTTTCATATTTAACTATTTCAGCAAATATTTATAATAATTTAATTCTTTGGAAAATATAATTTTCGAAATTTATATCATTGGTTTTTGAATTAAGGATTTTGATGAATTTCGGCTAGATGGATTTTTCTATCAAGTCAATAAGTTCAATATAATAATAATATATTTATGAATATTATACCTATAAAATTACTTATTCTGAGTATATGCTGCTAACAATTTGAATGCAGTGCAAATCGTGTAATTTTCTAAGTAGAAAAAAATATATTTTTGTAAGTCACGTATTTTATTTGTATATTTTTCGAAAATCATCGTTGAAAAATTGTCAATAATGATCTTTACATACATAGTTTTCACAGTTTATATTGTAAGATATGACCAGTAAAACAATTTTAGATCGCCGTTTTTACCCGTGTAATAGTTGTGTCCACACAAAAAGAAAAAAAATCACGTACTAAGTAAACTTACCAAACATAATCATTCAATGTTAGTGTAAAATTGAAATTACTTGTAGACGTTTTGTACAGGATTTACGACACATTATTTACCTTTATCAATAAACATTTACTACAGATTATAGACTATAGTGAAGATTCGTTACGCCATATAATGTATAGGTACAGCGGTTCGCGTGTGCGCCTTAGAAACCCAGAAGCCACTGCATTCTTTTCGTATGCAAGTGAAAATCGCGAATGTTTTGAAAATAGTGCGGTTGAATTTTCCCTAAACTACAACTTGTACACACCGGCTAAAATACATCATATTTGTCAAATGTTTATATTTTATATTTCCCTTCTCCGGTGGCGTGCTGCAGATATTTGTGTATAATATATTACACTACAGCTATCAACCATTATATCCGTTTGCTCGTGACCTCGGCGACGTTCTTGCCTCGGACAATGATCGGACAAATGCGTTTGGTAAGTCAAATTGGTTTCGTGGACCTTTATTTGTGCGATATCTAAATTATCTGACATGAATGGTTTTAGATGCTTGACTGATTTCACGATGAGTCAACAAGATAACACCGATGTTATTTTCAACGCACTAATTTATCATCTATTTTTTATTAAACTGCCATAATATTTAAATAGATGTATGCCACAAAACGAATGAACAAACATTCAATTTGTTTACTACGGTGTTTAAACAGTGATTGGGATTTATAACTACCAAAAAAACGTATTGTAGAAAAATAATTTTTTTTTTTTTGTTAGAGATATTTTTACCTCGTTCAGCCTGTTTTAAACAAGCTTATTAGAGTTGTGTATACTGACTGAAAATGTCTGTTTGTAATAGACGTTTTCTCTATAACAATTACACAAAATTAAGTTTATTAAAAAAAAAATGTACGTTAGATGTATACTAAACGTTGAATTGCATCCATAAATAAATGGGTCAGAATGTATAATGTTTTTAAATTCACTTGCTGTTCAACTCTAAATATTTTCGTAAAATTGAATAAGACTTAGGATAAAACGTCTCTAAATATAATATTCATAATTAGTAACATAAAATGTATAATTTGTAAACATTATAGTTACGACTTACCACAATTTGTTTCGTAAAATTTGTAAAATTATACTTTTGCAATTTCTGACAACTTAAAGCTTGTTAGCTCGACTTTTGGCATCGTTACATCTCATATCAGATGTATCTTTATTGATACTAAAGCTCTCTTATAAATTCAAAAATGACATCATCTTGTTGAGAGATAGTTTTCGAATTATTCTTAATATTATAATTATTTTTATTCCATTTTTTGAAAATTTTATTCAATTTCGGAGACAACTCGAAAAAAATGACTGGGTATTTATAGCTAGCATTTTTAAAATATCGAATGTTTTCATGTCACGTATTAATTGCTGAAATTCGAGTTCACGTCATATTATATTCATAATTAGCGCATGTGTTAGAGCGTGTGGTTGAGCAGAGTTGTAAGCAAGTTGAGTACATGTCTGTCAAGTATTTTATTTTTGATTTACAAAATTAAGATGAAAACTTCGAAAAAGGACAAATTTATAATATTTTTAGATAGTATTAATTGCTAAAAGTGATACAAACTTAGCTAGAAATATTATCAAGATTTCCCAACACTATTTTTAATTATTTGTGAAATGTTCAAATGTTTAGTAATATTACTTATGTTATGACTAAGTAATTATAATTTATTTCGAAAAAATCTAGCTTAAAAAAAATGTCAACGTTTTTACTGTGTTTTTTGATTATTTCCTCTTACGTTTGAAATAATTCACGGAGAAAAATTTTAAAACCTACTCGATCGTAATCTATGGGCACAAATGGCCAAATCGTTTCTAAGTCAACCATATACTCGTACACCGGAGTTTGCGCATATCTACACACATTATTATGTTGATAATATACTATACGTCGCATAGTTTAATGATAATTTTCAATCTTCACTCATCGTACTATTTCTATGAGTATTTATTGTCTGTTCCAAATGTAATAGTAAAAAATTTGTATTATATTTAAAAGCGTCTTGTAAGCCTCCGTTGTAGATCGTGCCCCCCCCCCCAACGAAGATGTGATAGCCAGAGGTATGTGTACGTTTTTATAATTTAAGTTTAAAATATCAAAAGTACACGAATAATAATACGCGGCACCACCTCGCCGTCTCCAGGCGAGATCCGACCAACACCCGCAATCCCCTACACAATATGTCCTATTCGAAGAGACGAGCAAACACAAGTCACACGTCATAAAAAGACACGTGCATGAGAACGTAATAATATTTTAATGCTTTCAGTTGTATAATATAATACGTACCTCGGGACCCCTCGACGACCGCGGCCGTACCATACATATATCGGTCTCTGTTTATAGTTTATACACTTATCCGGTCGGCTTTTTTTTTTTTTCACTCGCGACACCATGACACCGACATAGCGCGGCGGCGGCGATGGCGGGCACCTTATAATTTATTTATGAAGAAACAACGACTGCGTCTACGTACCGTTCGCCGTTTGGCGGGATCCAACTCGAATAAAATTACCCTAGGTAAGAAACCAGTATATAAACATATATGTATATGTTATATGAATATTAAACCCGATTAACAACGACTCGTGTACAATGCGTATACTGTGTATATATAATTATCTATGATCTACCCGGACTGCGGGAGGCGGCTCGGCGGCGGCCGTAATATATTACACAGCGTAAGTGCCGTATAAATTAACCATTTTTTTTTTTATACTCGTCTGCTCGTAGACTCTATCTCTTTTTCTCCTCTGGTCTTTCTTTTTTTCCGAGTGTTCTCTCTACTTTATGACATAAGAATGCGAGTAGGCCCATAGCGTGTACTCGCGCGTGCGTGCGTGTGTGTGTGTGTGTGTGTGTGTGTGTGTGTGTGTGTGTGTGTGTGTGTATGTATGTATAGCCGTCACCGAATAATAACTACGAAATCGTTTATTGATGTAACGTGAAGGAACGAGCAATAAAATATAAGATTTTACCCACCCTCGGCGATGAATCACCGCAGTCGATTAACTGCACGAATAACGCATCGTACAGTGTCGGGTGGCTCACTACCTAAAATATAGATATATATTATATATACACACACAAACGCGCACATGCACACATATACATATATATTACATTGGCGGTATACAGACTCGGTGATTCCTATCTTTCTCTTTTTTTTTTTTTTTTAATACCTCACAGACGAGGAATCCGTATAGGTAATTTTAATGGACGCCCCGAGCAATGATTAAATCCCTTAAAATATTAATACATAATACATCGTTAAAGGTACCCAATTATACCGAAAATGTACAACATATGCACACTACAGTACTCCGTTGAGAATAACCTAACGTATCTAATACGGGAGTCGGTAAACAAATCTAGTAAAAAGAGGGGAAGATATTCATTTTTTTTTTTTTATAAGTTATAGTGTTTTTACCTGTAATACTTTATTAAAATAACAATAATAATTTATAAATAAATATATATTTTTAAAGTAAAATGCATTATTAATATATTACACACTTATTACAATTTACATGTATGCATACATATTATTTGCGTGAAAATCTAATTCAAGATATATTTCATTGATTTTAGTTTTTACTTTATTTTTTGATAGTTTTTCCTTACTATTGGAAAAAGTATTGAGGTATTAAAAATGGAAATGTATAAAGTACCATCAAGATGAAGTTTTTCGATTTATAGAGAGATTCAATGAAACTTTTGAATCCATGTACATAACTACTTGAAAAAGTGTTAGCATACATAAAAAAAGCACACTCAATTTTTAAAATGATATGCTTTTTTCGCTTAACTCAGAATCGATATTTTGTAGATATTTTGAATAAGATTAAGTTCCTTACTTTGTAAGTGATACTTCACGATTTTAAAAGTTAAAATTAAAAAATAAAATAGTTTACCTTCAATAACTAAATTTCAACTTTAAATACTAAAACTCAAAACTTATCATGATATTTACCCCCGTTACGATCGTACCTATTCGTCTATAATTGTCTTAAATGATAATGTTTTTGTTTATTTTATATATTGTTACCCCAATTCTTGCTGTCTCAATTAATTTGGCATTATCTAGTAAAAATGCTTAACCTAGTAAATTGAATATATATATATATATATATATATATATATATATATATATATTTTTATATATGTTTATTTATATATTTATATATATGCGCATACTATAGTGTAGGTATGTAAACAGTAAATATGTATGAAATTATCTCTGTAAAATCTCAATACTTTGTTTCTAATTTTTTTCTACAATTTTATTCAATGATTTTTTTCTTGAGATCTTTTTCCTGGATTCATATTGATATATATATATACTCGTGTGTATTGGTATTTACTGTTAATTTTTTTCTTTACTTATACAGTATGCCAGTATATGTGTTTGATAAAACATTTGGTTTTTGTTCAACTGTTAAAGAGTTTATACACAAAATAGTATTAAGTACAAGCGCACGTTAAAAAAAATCGGGTTTATGTAACAACTAAAAAGTTGAATAACGTGGAACCACGCGTACTTTGTTCGTATATGCTATCGGTAATTGCTACACTTTTTTATGTATTTGAATATTTAATCACATCTGCTGGCATCAATTATTTATTTTTTTTTTTTGAAGATTAGAATAATATATAATGTTATATAATTTGAATGTTTTGACGGTATAGTATATTATAATTAGAAATAAAAGAAATAGTAAAATTAAATTATACTAAAAGTACCGACCATATTATGTTTTATTAATAACAGGTTAAAAAAACTACATAATTTAAATAATTCAACGATGTACTACGTTACTATTCTGACCAACGGTAATGATAACGGTCAATAAAATATACACTCCAGTCATCAATAATAATCCTATAATGAATCTCCTATAACTCGAATTTAATGGTAACTAGTAAATGAAGTACTTGAAATATAAAGATTTTATTAAATTCATTATTATACAATAAAAACTTGAAGACTGTGTACCTTACATTAAATATATTCATAAAAAATAATTTGTATTTCACGGTTTGATTTAGTTGATCGTCAACATATTAGTGTATTTAGTAATGAGTTAATTAACTCTATTGGAAATATTTCTATGTCATTCAATCATTAAATGTTTTAAAATGTATTATTTTATTTGTAATATTATTTTAGATTCTAAGCAGAGCGAAGGATGTATTGATTTATAACGACGTGTTTTTTTTTTTTTTTATTTTCTGTTAAGCATTTCTGTATATTATTTAAATAATGTTCAAAAAGGCTTATTAAGCTTCTATATATAGATAAGAAATTTGATTAAGGTGTCGCTGAAAACGTGTCATATTTAATTTCAAAATAGTTTTTCCAAGCATTTGGGAAAATTACTCAAGAAGTGAATTAAATTTATGGCATATACGATTTTCGTGAAGTCAATTTTAATTCAAACTCCAAAATTAATGGAGCTAAAAACTTGAAATTTTTTCTATTGATGTACAAATTTTATTATATTTTCAAAAAATGTTTATTGTTTAATGTATGAAACTTTTTAAATATTGGAAACAGTTAAGTATTAGAAATTTCTCATCAGATAAGATTTTTAATTTGAAATCCGATAAATATTGTTTTACCAAAAGATTCATCATATATATTCTATTTATATTTATAGTTTCCTAATGATTGGATTAATAAATATTTTTAAAGCCTTTAAAGTTAAAATCAAAATTTGACCAATTGTAATAATTTTAATAAATGACTGGAATTTTTATCATAATTTTATAAAATTCACAATGTTTGATCTTAACTTTTATGAAATAATACCTTAAACATATTTTATACAAGCTTATAATAAATTTATTAATTTATATATATTTATTAATTAATATATAATATATTAATATAAATTGTCATCATCACGACGATAATGGAGTTTTTTCTTAATGTTACATCTAGCATTTCAATTTTCATCTTTTAGATAATGCTCTCCGTGTAGAAAAGTGCGTGTAACAATTATTAACAACTTAAAAATGTATGAGTGAGCGAGTCACTCCAGACTGCCCCGTAATCAACGGCAACCACAGTTGACCGACGTTCAAAAATCGGTCTACGTGTACTATTTGTTGCATACGTTGCCGCCGCGCACGTACACGTGCCTATCGAACACGTTTCAACTCCCGGAATCGATTGAAATCTCGCTCGGACCTGTAGTTGAGCTTTTGTTTTCAGTAAATTAATTTTCGCGTTGGTTTACATTAATTATTTTAATTTTCATTAACATGTGTGCTCGTGTATAGTAAATGATAATATACAAAAGATGTCTTACTATATTTAATAAAATATAAGCAGAAAGTCTGAATATGTGAAATTTTTTTAAAGACAGTAAGTAGTGTTTTTAATTTTTACGTTAAAATTTGCATGTCTGGTGTCACTCAAAATTTGTCAATTACAAAATTTGGATAATTTAATATTCGAATTGAGTTCGAAATTTCAACACGTTCTTATTGGTTAAATTTTGAACGGTTAATTTGTAGTGTACGAGAATTTTTCATTTTCTTTCCTTCATGGCATTCAATAAATTTGGCTGATGTGAATAGATAAAAAAAAGTTAAATTAACAAACTCAAAAAAGTGCTATTATATAAAATGCCCGAAAAAACTTAGAGGTAGATTTGAGTGATTTTAGAAAATCTATTTTTGGGCCAGACTCTTTGAAATTAATATTTGAGATTTTTAAATTATTATCAAACTTTTGGCCCTTAAAAGCTTGGATATTCAGCCGTATTATACTTTTCATAATGAAAACATTTTAACGACACAGATTTGTTGTAGAATCATTATGATATGAACATTTTACACCACAAACAAAGTTGATACATTTTAATTGACAATTGGTCCTTTTTTACATCAACATTTTAAAAATGTTTTTATTTTTACTTTTTTTTGTATTTGCCATAAATGCAATGAGAATTAAATATACTATAGCATGTGTCACAAAATCGTTAAAGGTTAGATAACAAATATATCTAATCAACAACAAAGAATTCCGGTTTTTTTCTTAATAAGACTCTTAAATTGACCTAAGTCATTAGAATCTTATTTAGAAAAGTACCTGGGTATCACGCCATCTTCCCTCCAATTTTAAGAAACTTTATTTCTTTTATAATATTTTCCTCTTATAGAATAAAACTAAATGTATTAGAGTTTAACAATACAAATCGGTTATTTGATTTGTATTCACTAAGAAACCATTATAATTCATATAAGTTATAAAACATCGGTGTTGTATGAAATATACATTTTTCCGAAGTTACAATTTTTTTTTATGTATCTGAGATAATTTAGATAATTTTTATTAGGCCTCTTTCTTTGTAGTCCTCGAGACTAAAAACATGTAAACCAGACTCTGAATTGGAAAAATGTGTATTCACCATTGGGACCGAAATCTGCTGCTTTAGTAGACTAGGAACTCACAGGGACTCACGTTCGTAACGAGCGTTTTCAAACAATCGACTTCACTGGACTACAGAACGATTCGAAATTGAAAATGTCTATGTAGTTCAGAAACTCGTGTTCAGCCACGTCGTTGTTATACAGCAAAATTCTTACTGTCAAAACCGCTGATGTGGTGACACACTACACACAAAACGTTTGACGACATGCGTTTCACAGAAAACTCAGCAGTTCAAACCTACGTTGACATTAATATTATGTTTTTGCGATTCCTAGACATCTCGTTTCACTTGATCGTGTAAAATCGAATCTGTGATATTTGTATATGGACTACAGACGTCATTCGTGTGAAATATATTAGTACGTCGATATGTTGAATGTCTATTAAACTTAGGATCGAATATATATAAAGTCATTTTTATTTGCTAGGAATTCATGCCTTAAAAAAACCCCTAAAAATACATACATTTATGCCCCGAAAATTCCTTAAATATTTTCTAAAAATATGCAAAAATACTTAAATAAATTTTTCAACATTTTTATTTTATAATATTAAAAACTTTAAAAATACATTTTAACGTGTGTTTATAACAAATAATAATAATAATAATAATACATGCTAGGTCATGCTCCTTCGAAAATTTTTCAAATACTTTTTTAAGCTTACCTTAAAATAAAAATAAATATTTCAATTGAGTAAAGGTACACACACTTATTTTGTCAAAGAATATTTTTGTTAATACATTTTTTGATTTCTTAATTTTACATAATTTCTAAAAAAGTATATTATTTATTACCAACTAAGGAATAAATATTCCTATTCACCATATGATGCGCATGGGCATGGGAAACGAATACTTAAGCTTCACTTAAAATATTTTATATATTTTGTATATATTATATAATTATTAATAGTATTTTAATCTGTGTATTACCATTTTTCATCTCTTTTATAGCGACAATTTGTTAATTTATCCATATAATTGTTGTTTACTTTAGCGATTTCGTTGTATTGTTCAAAATATTTATTACTAAAAATCGTATTGTTCTATTGGGCTCCGAGTCCATAAATAAATAGATTAAAAAAAACAATAACAATAGTATGTGAAATATGCTCTTTAAATACAAATGTACTATAATATGCACACCAGATTTGTATAGTTAAAAAATATAATAAAATAGCAGAACAGATTAAAAAATAAGCGTTACGTATGCACTAAATTAAATAAGAATGTAAATTAAATACTGGAGAGTCAAAAGTCAAAATAACTACTAGAGTTACATCCGTGTGTACATCTGTTGAAACAGGCACACAAACAAAAATACACATGCTGCCATATCATAGACATATTAATATATTAATGTGTCTATGTGTCATATTAAGTTAATAGGTATGTTTTAATTATAAAAGTAGTGTTTCAAAACCGTGAATGCAATAATTTTTCTTTTTAGTTTTTCAATTTTTAACAAATATGAGTATACATAACTTTGTATAAATTAGTTTTCATCTTTGAAAATTTATGTTTTTTGCAAAACTCTATTTTTATGCTGATATCAATAATAATTGCTGATATAAGATTAACGAAATTTACTTTCATACTGTATTTAGTAAATAAGTAAGCATTAGAAATTTGGCTTGATATTATTATATAGTAGGTATATTATAATGTGTGTATAACATTTAATTTAAATGTTGAGTGTAAATAAGTGTCTAATAGTAATATGTATAAAGGCATTAAAATCAAAAAACACAAAATTATAAACATAGTAACATAATGACAATGTATCAGAACATAATTTAGTTATCGTCGGCTAAGACGTAATACCTCGTAAGTCAAAAACATTTATTTTTCAGAAGACACATTTTTGTGTTTATAAAATCAATTTTTGTATTTAGTTTAGCCTATGTTTTAAATAATTTTTTAAGACTATGTTTTCCATTAGTCTATAATGTAGTTTTAATTATAATTCGTTTTTAAAATGTTTTTTTTAGACTTACGAGGTATTGCAATAAGTATATTGAAAATGGATATTGACATACGAGCTATTATTATTTTATTGTTTCCTAGCTGACTAATTTGATTACATTGTTAAATAAAAATGGTTGGATCAGGGGTTTTTATTTATTAAATCTTTTAATACTTCAGCCTTTTGAATTTATTATTAAAACATGATTATAGGTAACAATCAAGGTATTAAAAAATAAACATTATTTTAAAGAGAACTAAATTTTAATAGTAACATTCAGACCTTGAATTATAGTTATAATATAATAAAAATACAAAAAAAAAAAATATAGTTTTAAAGCCTTGATTTTTATATTTTATAACATTAAAAAATATACATTATATTATTATTAATTACAATAGTGTAATTAAATTAGTTTTACTATCTTATCATATTTAATATGATTATAAAACTCATGACAATCATTAGGAATTACTTTTTTCAGTTGCTGTAAATGTTCTCACTTACTTTTGGAAATTTTCAATTCTTCTGCATGAAGATGACCATAAATAATAGGAGATGCTATTTTACACATTTTTTTTCTTTTCCTTTGAGCCAATCTGAGATCAGAGTACTCATCATCAAAATTAATTTTAAAATCTATTGTGCCATTTGGATTATATCGAAGTGACTTAATATTTGTAACAGTTGGATCTCCAGCTGATTTTCCAGGTCTTAATGAGTAAAATCTATTTAAATCAATTTGATATTGTTTAAAAAATGATGTATCACACCATTTTACATTATAAGGAAAAGGTTTTTTCCTAGCACTTTGTGTAATTTTTATATAATCCGAAGGTAAATAAATATCTGCATTCTTCAACTTGCGTTCAATATTAGAATGAACTGAGTCACACTCCATTTGGGTGTGCCCTTTAGTCAAATATTTTGTTCAATAATAGGTACAATTCACATTAAAATTAAACTATAGTGTTTTTGAAACTTTCGTTGATCGTCATTATCCAACTCTTTTAGCAGAAAATCAATCTCGTTTTCATCCATTCTTATGAATTATTTTATACAACTTAATAGTTACAAACAAGATAAAGTTATGTAATAAACAAATGACAATATTCAATTAAGTTAAAATGAGAAATTGGCACTTCAAAGTTCAAACATACTGTGTGATAATCTATTCTATGGTGATAACTTAGATTTAATAAAATATAATCAGTATTATCATTGATTGTGAACACTATATTTTATAATTACAACTATTTATTATTTTTATTTATGAATCGAAGGTATTGTGGCCACAGAACTGTTTTAATATTTGTTTGCAGTTACCGCGGTATCAGTACGCCAGTAATAAATATTTTGTCCAAGGTGGAGATACGATGTATTTCTGACAAAATACTAATAATTGATTTACGCGATATTGCGTCCAAGTTTATATTCTCTTTGGAAATTATAAGCTAAACGTAATATTACCATTAAAATATTCCATATTTTTTTCTGTAAATTTTGATGTATATATCTTAAAATATCATTTTTTTGACTTACGAGGTATTACGTTATGCGTATTAGTATATTTTGATATTTACCTAGGAAAGCGATATTATGTTAAATAATGTTAAAACTATATAACTACGTATAATATGATTTTAAGTAATGTATATACAATGGTAATTTCAACTACAACACTGTTCGAAATGCATGTGTTTTATCAATGAAGCTAGAATTAAAAAATGATTTTAAATATCAAGATTTAGTGGGCTTACTTCAAATACAACAGTATATAAATAATGGTGCGTATATACAATCAATCTCAATAGCTAATGATTAATTATTAATTTTAAGCGTTTTTCCTTGTAAAATATAGATGGGTTTCAATTTAATTTATCGTGAATTTAAAATATATATTATAGAATGATGTTGGTTATCATAAAATCTTTATTGGATCTAAATTAAAAAAAAAAAAAAAAATGAAGGTTACATTGAACTATTATACATTTCATCAAATAGTAATTTAATATATACACCTTTAAAATAAATTTGTAATTTTTATAATGTATAAAATAATAATTCAAAATATTACTACAAATATTAAATATGGATAAAGTATAAAACACTGGTCAGTGGTCGGTCAGTAGCACCGAAGTTTCAAGCAAATTGTATTACAGTAAATATTTCATATTATATGGTACTTTAAGTTATTTTATTGTTTCACGGTTTTTTTTTTATTATTAATTAGCTTTTAGTACAACTATGACAGCTCAACAATTATCACAATATAATTATATAATATTAATATGAATTGTTTCACGTTATATTATGCGTGGTTATATATATATTTCCTTCTAAATATACCCTATTTTACCAAAAAGATTTTTTTTCACGTGTGTTGGCTTAACTATTATTGTTTCGTGTTTAGTTTATAACATATTGAGTTCTAAATAACAATAATGCCTATATTGTTTTAATTTTCCTAATTTTAATATGTATTGAAATTTTTTTACTTATTGTTACGTGAACTAAATAACACGTTTATACCTGTATATATTTGTATAATAATATGAACCAGATGAGTAGGTACTATAAATGTAGCACTTGAAATATTTACAATATGTTTGTGTGCAGTGAAATAAATTAGTGTGTATACACTATACAGACATACAGTATAAAAGTAGTTATAGTTATAAAATTGAAATAATAAGTTTTTTTTTGATTTTCTCTCCATTTCAAATAACTCAAATCGATTAAAGGACATGAGTTTTAAAATTTGAACAAATCTTATAAAATATACAGTATAAAATCAAATTAATACATATATGACATAAGTACGTTCTATGTATAAAAGTTTAAGGCTAACTATGTGTATATTAAAATACACTTATCTCGACCTAATATTTGTTTCTATATTCTAGACTATGATGATTATAATAACGATGTAAATTGCTTTATTACTGTACCGAAGTTCATTAAGTGTTTTGCAGGGGTGGAAAAAATTCAAGCTACGAAAAATAATTTTTTTCAAGTCACAGCTCAATCACTCACCCGTCTAAATAATTACTTAATTTGTACATAGATACTAATATAATATACATAAATATATTATGTAAATCATATGAAATATATACTCGGCATCATAATAATTAATATATTACTATTTTTGTGTATTAGTGTTAAACGAAAAAGGTATTTACGATTAAAACCCATAATATATTACATTTTAATGAAAATAATAAGTTTTTCGCTACCTTCGACTAATTTAAATTTTTTAAATTTTACCAAAAAAGTTAATTACTTTTATTGTTTGCGATTATACTTAGAAAAAAATTCAAATTTATGCATGGGAAGAAGTTTTAATTGGAGTGAGCATAAAATAAGCTTAAAAATCACTCATTAGATTTGATAAAAGTTAAGTACTAATTACGAAATAGAATAAATGTTTTAGCTGATGAAAATAATGTACATACTAAACTAAATAAATCACAAAGTCATTAACTGAGCTTTGTACTTTGTTATATTATTTGTTTATGACTAAAACCAGCCAACGGTCTTACACGAATAATTTAATTAATATTCACGACTATATTTATATTTTTGATTAAATATGTTCTCGAAAATGTTTTATGATATTATTTCATTAATTTTATTTTATCACAATTCTAATTTATTTAGTGTACAATTTAATTTTATAATTTAGTGTACAATTTTACTATTGCCTCAAACATTTAACCAACCGTTTATTGTCTCAGGTCACCATGATTTTCTTAAAATCCCGACCACGGATTTGTCTTATGTTTTTTTCGGTCAATAATATTTTTCTTACCTATTTATTTGAATTTCGATCTTTAATTTATGGAAAATATTTGTATATTTTTCAGTGGAATAAGTTATATTTTTCCAAATATAAAGGTTTATTCATCTCCAAATAAAATAATTAACACAAAATTAATGTGGCCATTTAATTTGTACTTGTACTGATGATAACAGAAAATGAAAATAAAAAGTTTTGCTCCGAGATAAATACGCTGGCTGCAAGCAAATCCTGTATAGTGTACAGTGTACACGTATACATCAACACTATATAATATACTTACAATCTATCACTTATTTATACAGGGTTCGTCAGAAAAAACGCATGTTTTTCAAAATAATGCTACGCTAAAAGTAATTTCAGTAACATAATTTTTAATATATTGAAAAATGTAGAAAAATATGCAGTTTTTATATCTTTTATAAAATTTAGGTTTTGAAAATAATGTCAGTCATATGGCGTTCTAAAGTCGCAATGCAGGAATGCAGGCACTCGCGAAACGAGCCTATCGCGTCGGTCAGCATCTGTCCCAGTACTTCTCCCACTGCTCGTGCTATCTCATCCTTCAATTCATCAAGGTTTTATAGCTTGTATTGATACACTTTTGATTTGAAGTGACCCAACAAAAAAATCACATATTAACTAGTCAGGGGAGCGAGTGAGCCACGAAATGTCGCTAAAAAACTGTATAAAAACTTATACTATTCCCAAAATTTCAAGCCCAAAAATTTACACTGTGGGTTTTAATTATTATTAGTGCTCGGATTTAAATACCCAAAACATTTCAAAAAATGATCATTCACCAAATTCATTTATGACGAATAAGAACTCTCTGTAAAAAATTATTAAAAATAAATTTACATTGAATTATTAATTTTTTTAGAGCAAAAACTATATATTGATGAAATAGAAAAGTTTAAATTTACAAAAAAAATATAACTGTTAACCATATATACATGGCTAATTAATTGGTGTCAAAAAGATAAATTTGATACTTATTTTATTTAAAAACAGTTAATATACACATGTAGTTTGGAAAGTATCCTTTCAAACGGTCAAAAAATTCTCAACGTATCATCTACATGATACTACCGCTCTATAGATTTACTGGATAAAAGTTTTAGATAAAGTCAAATTTACCTAAAAGTATCTCCAGAAAAAAATAAACATTTTTGTAATATTCAGAATCTATAAACAATTCAATACGAATGGATTGAGATTCGAGTCCTAATTATTACAACAGTAATAGTGTTATCTATACATATTATGTACATATATATTTATACATTGATACATTGATATATAAATATATAATTATAAAATATACCATTCATATATTTCACTATTTTGCGACTAATTATCGTTTGGTTTTTTTTTCTCAAGATTTATTCTTGACAAAGAAGACATTTTTTAACCAAAATATTTTAAAATTATTGTTTTTAAATTATTGTTCTATAATAAAAAACAAAATTTAATTATGATTGGATGTACCAATATATTCAAATAAATTCTAAAAATTGAAAATTGAGGCAAAAATAGTTTATTACGTAAAAATTAAATTATAATTTACTTGAACGTTTATAAAAAAATTTTGGATTACGATTTTTGAATTTTTTTTAATATTGTAAGACAAGTGTATGATTATATTACATTTTCGGATGTTTTCGTTAAATATTTAAAACTTTATTAGGGATAAACTTAAAAGAACAAGGATTTTCAATGTTCTATTTTTAGTCCAAAAGTTTTCAAATGTTTTTTAAACTTTTTTTAAAGTATGTAGTAACATGTTTTAATGTATGATGAAAATTTCAAGTTTCTCGGTTATAGGGCAGTTTTTTTTCTCGCTTGGAAAAACTATCGTGAAAGTCGATAAATGATCTGTTTAAAGTAACATCTAGATCAAATTTCGAATATATAGATTTACTGGATGAAACTTTTGGAAAATTATTACCACCCAAAAGTGTTTACTGAAAAAAAAAAAATATCATTGTAAAACCATAATATTATTCACTTCAAACAGAATTTAAAATAAATTATTTTCAAAATTCTATGTTCTACTCAAAAGTGATAAGATTTTTACGAAACTTAAATCAAGTCTTTACAAAAATGTGTTGATATTTTTATTTTATGAAAACTTCAAATAATTAGCTACATTACTTTTGAAGTCATGAGTAAATAATTCCAGTCAATTTTACGAAAATCTCGTTTACGGCATATTTTATCACTTTTACGATATACCATCTTCTACATAGATGGCCGGAAAATAATTGAGACTAGATAAATACGAATTGTTTAAAGTACACAGGGGAAGCGATTTCTGGTCTATAGAGGGGACTTTACGTAACGTTTGAACGGAGTCTCTTAAACAAGAAATGTGGTTCCAGACAAACAGAATAAAAAGAAGAACAAAACAGACGTCGTTGTAAAACCAATAGATCTTTCACTTCGCCTCGGAATCTAAAAATAATAAATAAACCACACGTCATATTAAAACCAATAGCGGTGTCCCTCTTCATCCGAAAAAAAAAACACTACGTGGTTACTACGTCAATCGCGCGGCTCGAAACAAAATATCTTATGCTTGCAGTGTTTTATTTTTGCGCACCACACGTCCCGAACGAGCGCGCGTATAGACAACGTAATTTTGCATATTTCAATGACGTAATACAGCACAACGGTTTTATTTGCGCTCACTAATCGTCCGTTCTCGAATACATTACCAAACGCAGACAGAGTGCCGTGTTCTCGTCGGTCCCGCGACGTCTCTTATTATAAATCTCGTTCGCCTTAACGCGAATACGATTTGACGCGCCCCGTCAATAAATCGCGCCGGACTATACAATTGGAAAAAAAAAAATACTACGTCTTCACGTCACAAGATAATAATATAATAGTTTATCATCGTCGTCATCATACGTTACAATACATCGCATTATCATATTATTATTATGACGAATATTGTTATTAAAACACGGCCTCGTCGTCGTCGTCATCGCAGCAGTATTTCCATCGGACGGGGACGGGTCGCATTTGCGTCCAGTCATTGCCCGTCGTGGACCGTATATAAACATACACACGCACGTACACGTTGTTATTATTATTATTATTATTATTATAGGCGTGTGTACCTATTTTACAGTGTACGTAAACATGAGTTCAGACGCCGCAATGACACGCGGAGAGTATAGACGTGATCGTCCGTTAAGGGTGGATGCGGGCAAGACGAGAGGAGTAGTCGTCATGCCTGCATGTCTTTTACACTCCTCGTGTACCTTCACGACCATATGAATAACACAATACGTTTGTCGCACGTTTATAATCTTCCGTCGAAAAACATTGATCACTATCGATCGCGTGGTGGGCAGTGTACCAGTAATACTATGAATAATGTATTATACGTGAACGTGTGATATCAACTGAGTGTAATGTTATAATAATTTTCGACCGGTCAACATTGAACGCGTGTACCTACCTGTAATCAATTTCAAATGCGCATGCTTCCGTATGAGAGCTATAAAAAAATAAGGTCGCTCGTCTTTGACGCGAAATACGTCTCGTGTACAATTCGGAAAATTATCGGCTGCAGATCGTACTTTCGTGACCTTTGTAGAATATCTCATCGGTACGCACTTCTTAATAGTGTCGTATACATACTGAATGTGAATTTATGATAATTTAAAAATACAGGCTTAGTTTTGGACAGACGAGAAAGGTGGACATACTGACGTAGAGGATGAAATATGAACTGTACGTACTTGAGCCTCATGTAAAATAAATTCATATATTTGGATAACATTAGTTTATTCGTTGTAGTTGTTTAGAAATTAATGATATTAAAGACTTAAAATTTCAGCGTTACGTAAGTATATACAGTTATATAATTTGATTTTTTTTTTCGGTTAGCGTATTAAAAAGTAGTAGTTTATCTGGTTTTTATTGCATAAAAATATCATTGAACTGTTATACCTTATTTGATAAAATTTTACTCATAAGCTATAGTTAAAGTATTATTGGTGCTCGACAATATATTTTGCAAGAGATTTTTTGTCACATTTGCTGATTTTATAAAAATTAAAACTTGTATTCCAAATACCTGATATTTTCAGAGTTTATTATATTATATAATTCTAACGAGAGTAAAAAATCAAAAGATCATGAAGACCTTTTTTTTATAAATTTACATTTAAATTCCAACTAAGGTAGTTTTAATACCATGAAATAAATAATTAAGATTGGCCTTCCGCACACTACGCGATTCACACGCGACGCAATTTTTGCCACGCGCGATATCCTAGCAAAGTAAATGGGGAACCACTAACACTGCAATTTGATAACGACGCGATTGCGACGCGAGCGACTGGCGACCCGCGCGACCGACAGTGCTAGTCGCCTGACTATCGTATCGCGCGAATTGCATATGCAATGGCGTGGCGAGTGATATATTAACCACGGGCAAATACATAATTTTAGACACTCCCCTTCCCCTTAAACCTTTTTTCAAGATTTACACAATTTAAGAGATACAAATGTATCAAAGCAAGCAAGTTAAAAAATTACAAAAATAAAAAAGTTATTATTAGTTATTTGACATTTATATTAAATACCTATAAAGTTGTATAACTGCATAAGGATATGTTTTTGGGTTGGTTATAAAAGTTTTTTTTTTTTTGCTTTGTCTTGACACTCAGTACATACATTTTAATAAAGCAATATATATATTAAATTTATATGTTTATTGATTAACTTCACTATAATTGCATT
Source organism: Therioaphis trifolii (assembly GCA_027580255.1). NCBI lineage: Eukaryota > Metazoa > Arthropoda > Insecta > Hemiptera > Aphididae > Therioaphis > Therioaphis trifolii. Next base: position 65,698,562 of record CM050405.1, on the reverse strand, counting down.
TAAAATTTGTAATAATTTTTAAAATAATTGAAATACGTGGCAGATACAAGAACCATATTTTTAAAATTGTTTATTTGATGTATAAGATTATAATACATAAGACTTTTCTTTGAAAATAACTGAATTGGAAAATAAAAATTAACTATCAAATTATACAAATATTTATATTTTTAAATATAATGCAAGAAGTTTTAGAATACCCAAATGTTTTACAAATTTTTATTTTTTACTGAATACTAAATAAAAATAAAGAAACCTGATTATTATTATTAACCCTGCGATTTATAGTTTGCTCAAAGCATCCCGTATTATCTGGCATTATTGAAAATAAAGTATACGCTATACATGTAAGTTGTCCCACTAACATATTGTTGCTGAGGCACCCTGAGGGGGTACTCCCTCAACATTTGCCACGGGCAATTGCCCGTTTTGAACCTATATTCGCTACGCCCCTGTGCATACGATTTGATTTGATAATTTTATTTTATTATTTACGTATCGACTGAATATCGTTTCGTGTTGGTGGACCTAAAATCGCTTAAATCGTTCAAATCGCGTATGTCGCACATATCGCATTTCAATTGTGTCGCGTGTGAATCGCGTAGTGTGCGGAGGGCCTTAGGTTCATTGAAATTTTAAAACATTCATCAACCATTATTATTAGTGTTGTTTAGATATTCGATTTTTCTAAAAAAAAAATTGTGGGTAAAAATGATTGTATCAATGACAAATGTTTGATAAACCTAAATTTCTTCTATAATGTTTCAGCAAGTACATAATTCACTACGTAAATTTATTATGCGTCATACATAATAAAATAAATCAATTTAAAAAATGTACACATTATTAAAAATTCAAAAACATTATTAGTCAATCAAAAAAAGATTCTATTAATAGTTACAAAATACGAGCTTTCTATAAGACTATTTCAATGTGTTAATATACTATATTCTAATAGAAACGAGTATTTACAAGGTCAAATTTAAGTCATGTTTACAATTTAACTGGGTTAAAAAATATTTTTTAACCCAGTTAAGATTTAATTTTTATCATTTTCTTAATATACTAATAAGTCCACAATTTATGTGAAAAAAAAAATTTAATTACTTTTCATCTGCGTCATTTTTTAATTTTTTAGTTTTGTTACGTGGTAATCTAGACTTATTATTCTCACTTATATTATATCAATCTTAATACTTATTTTGAATGAAAACATACGTACTATATTTTTTTTTTTAAATCCAGTTATTTGTTTTGTTGAATTACATTATTACAGTTCCCTGTTTCGGATATATAAACAATAAGAATTTAAAATTAAAATAAGGATTCCATTCGTTCCGTATTTAACGGGATCGTTCCGTATTTCAATAAAGCATCCTGCTATCCTAAAATAACACTTTTGTTCCGTATTTTGAATAATTATTTATCCTGTATTTACCTTATTTCAAAATGAATTCAAAATTTGAAAATGGCATTTTAAAATTTAAATGATGATTGTTATACAATAATAGCATAGAGTGATAATATAATATAATATGGATAAAATCTAATTTGTTTTTATTGTTTTTTTAATTATGGTTATAAATTAACTATTGGTAAGTTACCTATTTATTTGTGTTGGTTTTATTTGTTTCAATTATTCAGTATTATAAAATAACAGTAAAATAAGTTAATAACATCAAAATGTTATATGCATTGCAATTTAAATTTTGATTCTAAATTTAACATAGGAAAGTCTTCTTATCATTTGTTTCTAATGACTTTTGTTTCTAGTATTTAAGTGATTATTTATTAGGTGGAGAAAAAAGCAATGTTACATCAACACCAAATGTAATTTTACTTACCAAACATTTACTTAGATTTTCGATAAGAAATGTAACATTACCATTATCTAATTTTGTAACAATATATTTACTGTAAACATAAGTCCTAATATCTAACAAATATCTTGTTTCAATATTTTTAAGGTATAAAAGACTTGGTACCATCTTTAAAAGTAAAGATTAACAATTAAAAGGACAAACAATAATTTTAAAATGTTGAGCCTAATTTTGAAGTTTTAGATACTAAGCCCTCCCCTCTCTCTTTCTCTTGATCATCATCTGTGTTAATTTTCGGTATGATTTTAAATGTCCCATATTTAAAATAAATCTGGGATCCCTAAGTTAAAAGTAGCAGAATAGTACAAGTAATCAATTGAGGTTGTCCCTGATTTTCCAACGGTATCATAATAAGTAAATTATTATGATACCGAAAACTATTTTTATGTCACGCTGTTCTATTATATAGTCAAAATACTTTTTTAACTCATTTCAACTAAGCGTGCTTTATTAGTTAGTAATGTATACACATTAATATATTTGTATTAGTGATTGCTGAAATTACTTTCAGTGTGACTGAGTCAATATTTAAATGAATAGCAACGATATTATAAAAAATGTGTGTAGAATGCTACGTTAGAATTTTTTTTTTATTAAGTTAAAAACAAACTGAAATTTATACAACCATAAGCAAATGAGGTACAAGAGTGAAAGCAATGAGTATTATTATAATGAAAAATTACTCAGGTTAGAATTTAAATAATGTGATTCCTATTTTTCGTATTCTTTGAGAAAACTGAAATTTGTATACTATGATAGTACTACAATGATAATTAATGTATTTTACTAATTGTACAATATTACTTTAATTAATATGAAATAAACTATATTGTTAAGTTCACTACCTAATCACTGTTATCAATATTAATATTGATTTTTTTCCGCCGTGAAACATTGAAAAATTAGTAGTATTTGTTTTTTATTTTACCATAAGGTTTTTTTTAGATTTTGAGTGAAGCGAAGGATCTTATGGTTTTACAATGATGTTTATTTTTTTTTTATTTTTTTATTATTATTTTATACACACTTTAATAAATTATTATAACTCATCAAAAATTATGCAAATAACAGTAAAATACGTAAACAGTATTTAAATAATAATATATTATATTACACTGAAGCTTTGCTCAGAATCGTTTTATACTAAAGAAATGAGTCATCATTTCTTTAAAACTTAATACATTCATCACCAATATCTTGTCCGAGGACCGAAGGGACGAAGGACGAACTTGTACCACCATCATCTCACTTACCAGCTTTTTTTTTCTGTAAACACTTTTTCGTATAGAAATCCTTATCCAAAAGTTTCGTCCAGCAACTTTTAGATTCTGAGTGAAGCGAAGGATCTTATGGTTTTACAATGATGTTTATTTTTTTTTTTATTTTTTTTTAATTTTTTTTTTTTTCTGTAAACACTTTTTCGTATAGAAATCCTTGTCCAAAAGTTTCGTCCAGCAACTCTTTAGATTCGAAATTGAACTGAGATGGTACTTTAGAGAGGTCATTTTTCCAAAATCTTCATAGTTTTTCCAGTAATCTAGAATAACGATCGAAAAACTGAGTAAAAACGGTAAAATCGGTAAAAATCCACCGTAAACGAGATTTTCACTGTTCAGATTTTAGGTATTTAGTCATAAATCGAAAAGTATTGAAGCTAGAAACTTGAAAATTTTATCTACTATCAAATACATACTTTTTTATATTGGACAACATTTTCAGAACAATTAAAGCACTTTTGACTTAAATATAGAACTTTTAATTTACCAAATTGTTTGAAAGTTTTATGTAATATAATTTTAAATATTTGACAAAAAGTTCTGAAAATTTAATATGACCTTACTCATATACCTACCTAATTATCCTAACAAAAGTTCAAAAATCGTTAGTCAGGATTTTTTTTTATACACACATTAATAAATTATTATACGATTTTTTTCGATATTGTCTGATTTCTTTTAAGTTTATTTCTAATGAGTTATAATTTTTACAATAATTGAAGTTTAAATGAGTTATATCTAATTGAATATTTTATGAGGGTTTAATTACAAAAAAACTCACCAAAAATTATACAAATAACCGTAAAATACGTAAACAGTATTTAAATAATAATATATTATATTACACTGAAGCTTTACTCAGAATCGTTTTATACTAAAGAAATGAGTCATCATTTCTTTAAAACTTAATACATTCATCACCAATATCTTGTCCGAGGTTAGGTTAGGTGATCCCATGATAGAAAGTGCTATACACTCCTCACCATTATCTTGTCCGAGGAGCGAAGCGACGAAGGACGAACTTCCACCACCATTATCTTATCGGCTTTTTTAGATTCAAAATTGAACTGAGATGGTACTTTAGAGTGGCCATTTTTCCAAAATCTCCATAGTTTTTCCAGTAATCAAGAATAACGATCGAAAAACTGAGTAAAAACGGTAAAGTCGGTAAAAATCCGCCGTAAACGAGATTTTCACTGTTCAGATTTTAGGTATTTAGTCATAAATCGAAAAGTATTAAAGCTAGAAACTTGAAAATTTTATCCAATATCAAATACATAATTTTTTATATTGGACAACATTTTCAGAACAATTATAGCACTTTTGACTTAAATATAGAACTTTTAATTTACCAAATTGTTTGAAAGTTTTTATGTAATATAATTTTAAATATTTGACAAAAAGTTCTGAAAATTTAATATGACCTTACTCATATACCTAACTAATTATCCTAACAAAAGTTCAAAAATCGTTAGTCAGGATTTTTTTTTATACACACTTTAATAAATTATTATACGATTTTTTTCGATATTGTCTGATTTCTTTTAAGTTTATTTCTAATGAGTTATAATTGTTATAACAATTGAAGTTTAAATGAGTTATATCTAATTGAATATTTTATGAGGGTTTAATTACAAAAAAACTCACCAAATATTATACAAATAACCGTAAAATACGTAAACAGTATTTAAATAATAATATATTATATTACACTGAAACTTTGCTCAGAATCGTTTTAAACTAAAGAAATGAGTCATCATTTCTTTAAAAGTTTAAAACTTAATACATTCATCACCAATATCTTGTCCGAGGACCGAAGGGACGAAGGACGAACTTGTACCACCATCATCTCACTTACCAGCTTTTTTTTTTTTTTTTAATGTGATCGTTCATGAATTTTGTTTTGTAATTTCAATGTTTACAAATAAAATTATAATATTAAATTAGTTTGTTTATAGATACTTACTATAAGTTATTCTTCACATACGTTATTTTCAACTTCTGTAAACGAAAACCATAAGGAGCCGTATGTTAATGTCTAGTATCACGGTAGTTATACGAAACTAATTAAAAAAAAAACTGAGTGACATGAGTACACGACCGTGTTTTACATGAAATAACTAGCTAACTATTTCCCATTAAAACCATGTAAAATACGGTAACTTATTTTGTCAGGACTAACGAATGGATCATATTATTATTCATATATGAGACACCAATACATCGAAAAGTTATACAGATCATACCTTAGTAACTGTCATTATAATTGGTCAGATAATGTTACAAATACAAGCAAAAACGTTTAACATTCAACTTATAATGTTTGTATTATTTTATTCGCCGAGTTTAACGTTTTTCGTTTTTACTAATCACGAGATTGTTACGTGACATTTATCTTTCAGTTAAGCACTTAGGGTAAAACTTTACTCCAGTGAATATTTATAGATGTGTTTATCGGGCCCAATCTTACCTATATGATTACTAGACTTTGATAAACTTACTAACTTTCGATAATACATAACATCGATAGTGACCATTTTGTTGGTGTTAGTCTCAGAATGAATATTTAGTTTAATTCCTGCTTTAATATTGCTTAGTAGTCGTACCGTTTTTCTATTTATTTTTTTTAACCTATATTATCATTTGATCATGGATGATTTTGAAAAAAAAAACGCAATACAACTAAAAAAAAACCCTTATCAACAAATCAATAAGTTCGAACTGTAGCATATAACTATATCATTAAAAACAAATGTTATGATCATTTTTAAAGGTGCTAAAAATTAATAATTCACTGTATTTAATATAACCATTGACTTAAATGTGTTGTGCATTAATAGATACAATAAAAGATTTTTATAAATTATAATAAAAGGTTATTTGTTCTGAAAATACAAAATCATTTTGTGTTGTAGGTACTTATGAAAGCAATTATCAATATAAATAATGATAATTATATTAATTTTAGATTCCAAATAAGCCTGAAAATTATATAATGTATTTTTATACCTTAATGTTGTTTTTTACCGTTACTTACCCTTCTAATATTTGTATCTTGATTATAGAAATCCGATGTATCTTAGTGTTGATAAAACGTATTTTTATATGACTGATTGTATTGCAATTACAATGACTTCTTATTATCTTTAAAGATGCGTTCTTCAATTATCAAATCATTATAATGATATTAATGGTCATAAATCATAATACTATGACACACCATATATTACGAAGAAACACCGTAAAATAATATGATATAGAAAATAAATACCAAAACAATGCTGATGTCTTAAACTTATTAGATGGGGTGGTGGAGGTTTTTAAAAATCTATAAGAGGGACGTGGAATAAAAAAATGATAAAGGATAAATGATAAAGGATCATGATAATGTTATCAGAAAAAAAAGTAAAATTGTTTATTTATTTTAATCGTATTTTAGATATCCGTCGTAATGAAGCAATTCAGGCTGGTGTAGTAGTAATTTTTGGTGATGCAATATCTTTTGACGAAATAATTTATCATTTTTAAAATTTCTTCGTGTAATACGTAATGTTTCTATATTGGATTCATTATTCATCATTGATAGATATTTTTTACTCCTACATTTAATGTCAGAATACATTAGGATAAAAATGAAATTTTATTGTTTTTCTGATCGAATTTCGTACTCTGCGTGACACTAATATTAATAATTATTAAAAAAATTAATTTATAAAATGTTTTTTTGTAGGTTGGATTTCGTTATTTAATATTGAAAGTACTATTTGGTGTAAATGTAGTTAAAGCTACATCGGAGTGGTTTTTCGTTAGAGTGACAAGTCCCCTGGGTCTTTAATGAATAATTTTATTCTCAGAACATTGTTTTTAAACAGTTTACTGAGTTCTCCTATTTAATTTTTCCCAATTCAAATACTCGACATGAAGCCAACATCAGTAACTACTTGGATTTTTTCATAGGTGAGTCGACTCTAAGCCAAATATATTAGGAAAGTCAATTAAATTTAATTACTCACTTAAATAAAAAAAAAAAAAACAGAGTTAAAAATGTCATAATTTTTATTTCGTACTTATTTATAGTTTTATAAATATTTGCCAATTCGAATAGTAATATTTAGAGCTTAAATTTGTACGTATGCTATTTCATGTGTTTTTTTTTAATAATTCATTTAGAAACACGAATTTAACTGTTAATAAAAATAGCTATTTAAGTAATATAATTTTTGCAGTTCCGTGTAATTTTGAACTTTAGAGTGTACAAGTTATTACAATTAAAATTTTTGATATAGATTTTATTAGAATTATAAACACTTTCAAGTCATTAGTCACAACCCATACGCAAGTTTATATCCTATGCTATAATATCGAATATTAGGTAGGTACTTAACGTTTTTTAACCATACTTTTTTTTAAATATTTTTTTTGCTTGAAATACTTTATATCGCATTACTCGTAATAAATTTTACTTGGGTATTTAAATAACGAAAAAAACTCTTTGAAAAGGGTCAGTGAACGGATTTTGGCCTTGGATTTCGGTTTCATTATAGATTAAAATATGATAAAGAAAACTGGCATACCTTCTTCAATTTTTTTTTTCTGAAGTATTTCATTTATTTAGTAAAATATCAAATTGTATTGTTACATTAATTTTTACTCACTGAAGAGACTGAAATCCACTAGGTCCCCCTTTTAAACTTGAAATAGATTGTATCAAAGATCTTAGAGTAGTTTCAATAAGACAGCATATAAAAAAGCAAAAAAAAAAAAAAAAAAATTAAAAATCATTTTTTTGTGTCACACCGTCCAACCAGTTAAAAATACATATCGCTTTGTATGCGTTTGTATTTAAATATAGCAACCGATTTAAAACGAAAAGTTAATTTAAATACGCATTCATTCGATCCATTTGAATATCTATTTTAAATACTTTTTAATATTTCTAACAAGTATGCTTATTTGAATTTTCGACGTATGTGTGTACACGTTGTACACACGTGCAGCATGAAGTAATTTCCGTTTTCGACAACTTCTTTCCCGCATTGGCAAACGAGACGTGCTCGCGGCACCCATTCCGTGCATATATATATAGAGACATTCGTCTGTACACCGTACAGAGTGCAGTCTATATTTTAGTTCAAATACGTTCGTATACGCGTACTGAGTCCTCTGTGCGTCGAGCAGGTACCTAACGATCGTCGGGACGTGGGTATACATAGTGATATACCTAATTAGGCAACTGACGTTATTTACTCGTCACCGCGGCTCCGACCGGCTAGCGGCGGCTGTTCGCGTAAAAGCGCGGACGTCACTCGGCGGCTCGTTGCGAACAGACGCACGACAATTATTATTACAATGACAAAAATATTATTGCGTCGAACAATACGAGCGCCTTTAATTGCGTTATGAAGACAGTGGGTAATCAATGATCATATCGTTACGCGTTACGAAACGGCACGGCGGCGGCGGAAGCGCAGAACACGACGACCGGTTTGGATCGGATAGACCCGAAAATAACTCATTGAGTCGTGTGCGAGAAATCAGTCGATACGAAAAAGCTCATTTTAAAACTAACGCAATAAAATATAACAAAACAAGTATGTTCGAGTTGCGTGTGGTTTTGTTTAAAATATAGTTCTCGGCGTCGAAAACCACATTATAACTTCAAATAAATATGTTATTATATTGTTATAAATCAATAAAATGTTTTATTATGGAAACGGATTTTTTATCTTTTCTGAATCTTTCCGTTCGTCTCATCATCGATTATTGACTACCAAAACATGACGTGTCAACTCGCGGCCGGCGTAACATATCAATAATTCGAATGTGGCTAAAATTTAAAAAACACGGATTATGGCTGGTTTAGATCGTTTGCTTTCGTGGCAGAGAGTAGTGGTATATACTCGCGGTAATCGGTGACAATTATAAATATTGCAGGGCGACGGGCATAGTGATGATGGACTACGTGAGGGTCATAGCGTGCACGGCATAATGATTGACGTGCAACGTATGTGAATAATATCGTCACGCATCGACGTCATACTTCAGAAGAAACCGTTAAAACAAACGGCAGTTGTAATGAATTCGTTTTAAATTCATTTGTATGTTTTCACGATAATACGAATCTCTGCTGGACAGAGGGTAGTCTATTTCCGTTTTCTCCGATGACTCACGAAAGCTGTACAAAAAAAAAAAAAAAGCTGTATTGAAAACAAACAAAACGGAAATAAACCCCATTGCCACGGTCATTGATTTCGACGCGGACAATGACGAAAATTGGGAAAAAAGAAGAAGAACGCTAATTCCTGCGCGTTGGTGAAAAATCGCGACAACTAGTGCACACTCTCGCCAACGTAAGTAATCGCGTCGACGTCGGACCGTGCGAGTACCGAACCGTCGTGTCCGGTATGTTATACGCGGGTTATACGTATAAAATGTGTACACGAACGCTACAATGCACGCGATCGTCGTCAAACCGTCTGTTTTCAATAGATTTCTCGCACGAACGTGCCAACGACAATAGCGGCTGGTATACTATACGTCATGGTATGCCTACTATTCTCACATTTTGTTTTCGATTGTTTGCAAAGAAAAAATAATGCGACTCGTGTACTGTGAATTAATGTATTACAACACACATGTATTGTGCTTTTAGTAAAATCGAACGAATGCGTCGCCGCACGGCCTGCCTTCGAGCCGTCTCGAGCAGGTCGGTGCCGGTGGCGTACGCGTGCAGTGTACGTACGCACATTCAACACGTGCGTCATACTTGCACGAAATGTTTCGAAAAGGATCGGTATGGTGATTTCCAAAAATCCATGAATCACATTCAGTGGTCAGTAGGTGTTTCCGAAAACGACACTTATGTCACGCCGTTTAGTCAAAGACATAGATAAACAAACTACTTATTGGTCTGATGACTGATGACCTATAAGAACATTTGAAACATTTATATTTCTGAAAAACCCTATTGTCTTTTATCATACTATGTTATAATTATAAATATTTGCAACTGTTTAAGAAAAATGAAAAACTTAGAAGGTCATACAAATAGAAAATAGTTAAAAAGTTAAAAACTATTATTTTCACAACATTTTTCCGCGGTATTGTAGTCCTTATTTAAAATTAAAATACAAGTTAAAATAATAAATGGACCAAAATAATCATAGAATTAGTCAAATAAATTTTGAATACTCTTAAAATTTCATATGAGAGTTGTTTCTCACTCTATTATAATCGAAAATTTTCAATCATGTTAAAAATAAGAAATCGTATTTAAACGACCAAAACAATGTTTTATATAAAATAGTTAGTAAAATAATTTCATTTTTCGAGCTATGCATCTCGCATACGTAATATTAATTATTACCTACCGCTGAATTTTACTACCAATAGTTCTTTATACTTCTGTGATTTACAACTTTCAATATTTATTTTATTATAATTATTATTATTATTTTTTAATGCACAAATGATAACCGGCGGCAATTTAATATACTGCGCACAAAAATAGTAATTAATATACGCGCGATTTACCGCCAATATAATTTTATCGTAGTCATCGTTATCGCGCTAATCATATGACCTGCTGTATATAACTGCGTCTGCTGTAAATCGAAGATACATGGTCGTATAATCGTATCTTTGCGCTATGAGTTCATAGGTTTTGACGTCATCAGATCATTTTTTTTGCTCATTTATCTATCGTTTTTTGGTATTTCTACATACACACACCAAGTCACAGTCGCGGACTCAAAAGAACCGTCAGAATTATTTTTCAGGAGCCCACTCAAGGGCCAATTGAAATTAGGTAATGATATCTCGAAATATGAATAAAAATTTTCTCTCCCTTCCCTTCCACCGAAACAAATACACTAAAAAATATTTATAAATTCAATTCTACATACCTATTTAAACCACAAACCTACTATTAATTTAAAATATATTAAAAAGAGAATTAATTTAATTACTTAACATGATTTCATGATTTTCATGAGCATTAGAAAATTTATCAATAAATATTTTACTTACTCATGATATTTACTATTTATCTAATGCAATAGAATACCTTAAATCAGTGGCGAATATTGACTTTGAAGCATAGGTAATGGGCATGCTCATTTATAATTTATTATGATATTACACATATGACATATTAATACATTTGTTTTTTACTATTATATTTTACCTAATATAATCATAAATGTAAATATCATTTGATATTGGGGGAGAGGGGTTGAATAACCCTCTAGTTACTCAATGATGCATTTACGGAAATAAAAAATACCTACAAAAATTATATCGTTGCCCTCGCTTTCTAGTATATTACATTAATACCTAATTACAATTAACTTACTATACATTTTTTCTTATGTACCTATAATTTCATCTACTTATAATTTAGGTGCATAACTAATTAAGTATATTTGAGGTAAAATGTACATTAATATATAAAATAATATATAAATATCATGATATGCTTTTTAAATTATTAAGAAATAAGAAAAATAACATTTTTAGCGAAAATATGCAATTACTTTGTATTCAAAATTTAACCTATGTTTTTTAATTAAAAAAAGTTGATTTCAATTGCTTACTAAATATCTTATTTTCAAATTAAAAATGTTAAAAAATACCTTTTACTGAAAATAATGTAATGTATTCTATATTTGTTTTTACTACTATTTTTACGAAATAACAAATAAAGGTACAACATTTTTTAATTTGTTTAATTAATTTGACAATTGAAGTAAGTACCTACAATAGTCACATATTGTTATTGACAGTAACAATCTCTTAGGTAAAAATTATTAACTAGTTATTGAGTAGTTATTTAAATTGTTATTGATTTAAAAATATTAATGCAATTAATACAATAACTAATGTACGAATTAGTATTTTGACTTAGACTTAAGCCGGGATCATACCATATGTGTAAAAATATACTGATAGTAGGAAATATATAAAAAAAATAAATAAATGTTTTTGGTACATTCAAATATGGTACAATTGAATATTAATTATATGAAGCACTGTCGATGCGCAATAGGATGATTATGCTGGATATTATTACCTAATATCATGGTTGCAAATGGAATAGGTTTTCGGCCCAGCCGTTGTTTCATCGCGATAAGCGTTGTACAGCATAATATACGCTATCGCATACGACAGTAAAATGTTCAATTAAAATAAAAATTCGTAATATATAATATTATATAATGTATCAATAAGTATAACAGAAACAGATAAAATTTTTGTCATACATTATTATTTAAAAAAAATATATATTGAGGATAAAATAATTTTTGTATTTACTATCTACGTTTTCTTCAGCATGTGTGCGGCGTATAGGTACGAGTATATGCCCGGAGAATTGTCCACTGTACAGAAATACAGAACACAGAATTTCCTAATTATTATAGTATTCTTACATCAGTGTTCTTTTTTTCATAACGTTTCTTTCAGATACACATTTTTTTAAATATTTTGAGAATTTTCAATAAGTACCATGTTTACTTTGTAAACTGATGAAAGTTTTATGATTAAGTGAATTTGTTATTAACTTTGTTTCGTCATATCAAAACACTGTTGGTGGGAAATCGGATTTTTAATTTCTGAAAAGTATTTTCTTACAGATTCCATCATTTTTTGAAAATCAAATCAATATCAAATTTTTCTATTTCATTCCGCTCGGGCCAGTGGGTGGTAGGTCCTACCCGGCGCGACATCATCGTATCAACCACGTCGATCGTCGATCATCAGTCGTCGGCGACCGCAGCAGCTGACGGATACTGCAGTGTTGTACCGGGAAAGCCGGTACACGTTCGCCACTCCGACCGTCGTCATCGTCGTCTCCGTGTACGTTACCATCGTTATACCGCGAATAATACACAGTAGTAGGTATCATTATATTATAATATATACCTGTGCGTGCGTGTGCATAGACCCGCCGACACCGCGCCCCTCCGTCCGTCCGATATATTGTGTGGTGGTCATTACGTGAACCGACGGCCGAGCGTTCGTGTGTGTGTGTGTGTGTGTGTGTGTGTGTGTGTGTGTGTGTGTGTGTGTGTGTGTGTGTGTGTGTGCGTGTGTGTATAGTTTTGTACGCATTACGACGACAACAGGTACGACGCAACGCGGCGAGTGCGTCGTCGGTTTTGCGCTCGCTAGCCGGCCGGCCGGTCTCTCGTCAGTCGCACAGGTTTATTCGCGCGTTGTGCACGCGGCCGTCACCACCGTCGCCGCCATCGCCACGACCGCGGGACGCGAACCACCGTCATCGTCGCGTCGGTCTCTTTCTGCGCGAAACCTGCGGTCCGAGATAAATATATAAAACATAATTTTTATTTCGTATCGTTCGCTCGATCTCGAATCGTGTTTAAGGCGCGTCTTCCTCTGCGACCCGCCACATCGTCCCCGTGGCTCTCGGACTCACGTCCCGTCGTCGTTGTCGCACGTGTGAACGTCGCGCACCCCGTAGCCTCGGTCACCGACCCCCCGCAGTACGCTCACGACGGCGTCCGCGCAGACCCCGTAGACGCGACCGCCACCGACGTGTACACTGCAGACACTCCGCCGTCGTCTGCTGCTGCCGATTCTGTGCGAGTTCCCCGAGTACCGCTCGTTCGTGACGACACTGGGAATTTGCGGCCGCCACTGTAGCAGACACGACTGACGCATGCCAAGGGTAAGCGACCTCTGTCTTCGGGCTTCGCGAAAGCGCCGGGCTCCCGGATATTCATCGCGTTCGGGCCGGGGGCTCGTTTGATTTCAATTTTTTTTTTTTTTTTTTGTACACTATGCTTTCGCCGACGATTTCTGGCGATTTTTTCGTAATCTAACGATCACTGCGACTGTCACGATCGACTGCTTCGATAAAGGCATTAGATCACATTTTGCATAAGCGTTTGGAAGTATGAAATGCTGTATGCAAATAAATCCAATATTGTCCTCTTCTAACCTCAGAAAAAAAATAATGATAAAAAATAGCTGACTCTACCAAACATTTTACGTTCTATTTTTCTAAATCATTTTTTACGTACATACATAAATTAATCACAATTTACTATCAATCATATTGATTATTATCAGTATTTCACGAAAATCATTGTACATATATATATATATATATATATATATATATATATAACTAATGGATATCCTTTTAAAAAAATAATCTCACAAAAGTTAATATTGGTGCCAGATTAGAATTGTCATACGCCCCGGTACATCAAGACATGTTACCGGTATATAATTTCGATCCCGGTCGTCCCATTAGACCTTTCAAAAAAACCCGGTCAAGTGCAAATAAAATTCTATAACTTAAAATAATGTATGTATTTAAAGTAATTGTTATTAAAAAAAATCTAATTTCACTGCGGACATTCGATATACGTGAATAGGAATGTTTGTACTTTGAGTTTTTCTTTACTGATAATAAATTGGTACACTCAATTATTACGATTTTAATATGTACCCACCATTACAAAAAAATGACAAATGAAAATACTTATATAATTATTCATTATAATATTACAGTTTTATGGTAATTGTTCGGAATTTCATACATACGTCATAAGAAAACCAGAGCTACTGAAACGGGTCGAAATGCAGAAAAATAAATAAATATATTTCAATTAATTATTCAAATTAATCATTCATTTAATTTAAGTATATATGGTGTATGTTTGTCAGCATTTGAAAGACTGGTGTTATGAAATAAGTATGCACTGATATCAGCTCTTTAAATTCTATAGTTCAAAATTGGTTAGATAGCAAATAATCAATAATGAAAAAAAATTTAATGCATTTATTTTGATAAATGTCACAGTTTGTACTTTTGTAACTTTTATGGGAACCATATGCTTAGTATATGAGAGATATGATTACGGCTAACTAAAGAGTACAGTATGTTAAACCTGTATTATCATACATTTTTTTTTTTTAATGAATGTTTGTATTAGGTATTTAAGACTTAACTAACCATAAAATTATATATTTGAATTGAACCGGAACCACTGTAATAAACTGTGTACATGATAACCATTTATGGATTAAGATATTATATTTATCCAATAGCCATAGTCGCCGTGGATTACTTAATAAAAAAAAAAAGTATATTTATGTACCTTTAATCGTGGTTAGATACGGTAATATTAAATAATTAAATAGTT
This sequence comes from Therioaphis trifolii, assembly GCA_027580255.1. Taxonomy (NCBI): domain Eukaryota; kingdom Metazoa; phylum Arthropoda; class Insecta; order Hemiptera; family Aphididae; genus Therioaphis; species Therioaphis trifolii. Next base: position 65,683,232 of record CM050405.1, on the reverse strand, counting down.
TGTAGTGACCTAATGACAATTTTATAATATATTTATTGATTAACCTAATAGTCAAATCATACCTTAAACTTGAAAAAAAAAGATTTCCAGGGTGAATAATTTTTACAAATATCCACAAGTCCACGATATATGCGACATTACACCTCAACACCTAGCGTACACTGTGCGTAGGCCGATTCTTAAGAGAATACTTGTATCTCACGTGCTACATGTACCGTATCCGTCTGTCTAGTATAGACAAAATAGCATTATTGCTCTCCGTTGAGTTTAAATTGTAGCGTTTTATTGATCACATATAAGTCTGTATACAAGCATCAGAAACGACTGATTTTGAAAAAAGGAGAATATTCTTCAGAAATTACCGAATCTTTTTTTAAATATGTGTTGCAAATGAAGAAAAAAGTAAATATTTAAAAAGTTTTGATAAAATACTGAATCTATGTACTTATAAGAGACCCTGAAAATATTATCTTATTAGAGAGCGCAGAAAATTCGAACTTACATAAATACGAGAATGATTTCCTTACTTAATTATTATGCAACATGAGAACGTAATCGATCCCAGACACAACCGCGATATCGTCCGCCAAAGCGTAATTCGGCAGCGCGTACTATGATTATAGATGCGCTCATGTATTTATTTTACCTAATCGCGGTAATAAAAAGATACACACGAGTATATTATCTTAAATCGTGACATGTAAAGACGAAAAGTTTTTTTACAGTTGCACGTTGTTTAGTCGTGCGACAGGTAGTATACATATACGGTGACCATTCACGCTTATTTTTGTAGGACAGTACTTGTTTTTAAGTACCTACTAAGTCCTTTTGTCAAAAAGTATTATTGTGATAAGTACATCTAAAAATACGTATTAGATTTTTTTGAATTCCTCAATACAATGTTATCTGAAACGTAAACATATAAATTGTATAACTATTTGCAGCGTTGTAGATTATTGGCTGAAAATCGATCGCAAATGTATACACGTGTATTTTTATTTTCACATTTTTAGCCGAGTTTTTTTCTCCGGTTGTTGTTTTTAAGACTTATGGGTTAAATACTTCAAATTATTTGTTCTACATTTTATTTATTATAATAGTAAAATATGCATGCTATATGTAGTAAGTACAATGTACACACTATACAGCACATAATCTACATATTTTTGTTATTTTTGAACTACTCATATTATAAAAAGTGAATAAGAAGTAATATTTGTGATATGATAGCGGTAATTATTTACTGAGTGGCTCAATATGCGCAATTAATATTAAATTTGATTGTTCCTTTTCGTAATTGTATTAAAATAACGGCCACCATATCTTATGAGATGTAAATAATATATATAAATATAATAATGCGCGTGCACTGAGGTCGTATCTCACCAAAGCGTGTGGCGGTAGGTCTGGGCTGAAATCCGGTCGAAAGCCGCGGGGACCGAGTATTTTCTCAAAGAGGCGCCGAACGATTCGACGAGCGAATTTCGCGGTCGTCGTAAACCAGTTCAGTCAGTCCGCCGCGCTGGGCCGCCTCGGTGTGCAGCGCGAGGCGGCCTCGCATAAACGGCGGCGGCGGCGCACTTTTACTATACACAACCTAACCATACACACGCAAGATCCTGTACGTATAGGTCTGATGCGTGTTATGTATATACGTTATATTATATTATACGAGGGTTATTATTATTATTATTATGTTTTTTTTATAGTGTTTTTTGTTTTGCCGATACGCCGCCAATACCGTGTGCATAATAATATGATGAGTGTTATACAACTCTGTTCGAAAATTATGTTATTGCGTAAAATAAATCGCCGCGAGCCGCGCGAGAACGCCCGTGTACCCCCCACACGCGATACATAATTTTGTACGCACGTTCGTGTACACACCACACCAGTGACGTACGATGATTTTTTTTATTATATTGTAATATCATTACGGCGTTGCGGCCAGACGGCGAATTGAGTCGGGAGACCCGCCGCGGCGAGTCGTTTCATAACGTCGCCGCCGCCGCGCCGTAGTCAGCCAACGATCGCCGTGCCGCGTCTTTCGATGTCAAACATGAGATCTTGCGGTTTACCGCGAGAAAAGCGTCGAAACACGTCAATGTACCTACCGCAAATAATAATATTGGTATCTACTCATCGCGTGTCGTCGTCGTATAAAAAGTGACCGGGTGAAGTAACGCGGAAAAAATTCTATATTTTTTACCCGATTGTAAGATTCTACCCGATTACAGAGAACAATCTTCAAAGTTCACAAAAATCGTATTTTGAATAAAACCAAATATTTTCCAAAAAGGTTTTTAGTGTTTAAACAATTATCTTTACAAAAGAAAAAAGGTCTCAAATCATTAGATCACTTTTCTATCTGACGCTTTTCGACCGTCTCTGCTGCTGAATTTTAATCTCTATTGTATGACAGAAATCACGATGGAATAAACGCCGACTTGTTTGTATTCGTGGCCAAGAGCGTTTAAAATCGACTGTATCACATTTATACGTTTTTCGAGAAAAGAAACACGAGGGCGTCATTTCAAGTGTAGGTAGAATGGGGCGGCATTAGAATTGACTAAATTTGCCGACTTTCAGGAAAAATGTTGATCAATGCCAAGTAAATGACGAATGTATACATTACGATTCGTAAAACTGCAGAGACTAATCCAAACCAAACAAAGACTATTATATTATATTACGTTTACGGGCTTATTACAATATAATATTATTGCATCTAAAATATTTAATGTAAACCAAACATTTTCAAACTAAACAGATAGGTAAATCCAAAAAATAATTTAGGCAGTGTGCAATGAGATTTTAAAATAACGAATAATTCCTGCGTGCATTGTCGGTTACGCGCTTAATACCTTACTAGTTAATGCAAACATTAATTGGATAATTACTTAATTTTTTTTTTTTTTTTTTTTGAAATTTGAACTGTAGTTCTACACAACGGATTATATATGATAACGATGAAGAACTATTAGGTATTTATTTACCCGAGACTAACCATTGTTTATTGAAATCTAAGTATACGGTGATTGAAAAACTAAATTACGATGCGTTGATATAAACGATTATTAACGTTATTGTTAACGATTTCGGCATTACGACACCACGAATAGTCAATTATTTGCATTCTGAGAGTTGCGCGAATTCCTTATAGTTTAACCCCTCCCCAAATCACGTTTCTGAAAAAACCGCTATCCACCATATAAACCGAATTGTCACGGCACACAGTCTACATTGGGTTTGAAGTTCATCGGCCGCGTCACGACGAGTCACTACGATGTTGCGGGTGCACACATCTTCGAGATCCTTCACAGAAAAACAAACTTTTTTCGTGTGTGTGTGTGTGTGTGTGTGTGTGTGTGTGTGTGTGTGTGTGTGTGTGTGTGTGCACGCGTGCTGTTCGCGTATACGCGAATGTTTAACCATAGATTATCCACACTCGACGAGAGACGACAATTATTATTATTATTATTATTATTGTTATTATTATCATTGTCGTCGTCATGATCATCATGACCATCATCATCATTATCATCATCATCATCGGCATCATCAGCCACTTCCGAATAAAACGGCGGTGCGCACGATCGTGCTGTCGCATAATCATCGAGTTAAACGAGCGTGTATAATCCGTTAGAATACACTCGTACCAGTCGTATATATAAAAACTATAATAGTATATCGCGCGCGCAGCGTTCCGTTATTTATTATTGTTATTATTTTTTTTATTACTGACATACCTACGTCGTCGGTAAAGCTGCTACCTACACAATGTTTACTCGGCGGTGTACTCCGCGTATATTATAAAACACGGTCCGAGTTTTGAACAAGACGTGTAGACGACCTACACGCATTCGTAACGCCGCGCATGTGTCAGCAGCAGCAGAACGCGCGTGCACTATACTCGTCGTAAGTACTCGCGGCGGCGTGGGTCTGAAATTAACGACGTCCGTACGTTTTCGACGTTCAGGCCTGTACAATGACTAATCGTCCAACGGCGTATGAGCCGTAAAATTAGATTCGCGTAGAAAAACTCGTGTTTACTTAATTTAAAAAAAAAAAAAAACTATATAAAAAAAAAATAGTGTACGTAAAAGTGCTTCGTTCCGGTAGCGGATCTGCTCTTTGAGAATATAGTCGGACGGATAAGTCGGTATGTATACGTCATCTAATCACGCGCCCGTGTTATAATAATGACTGAGACAATCCAATAGGGCATCATAAGCGCCAAAATCCATGTTATACTCGGCTTTCAATCGATATAAATTACTAATCAGAACTATAGTTGAATGATCATTTAAAATAGATTAAAACCCAACTTTGCGCTTAATGACATATTTTTTTAAGTTAAAAATATTCAATGATAAGTCGAGTCTTTTCGGTGAAAAAATGTTTTTTAGCTCTCCCGAATAATTTCGAAAATGTTACTTATGGTCTTTTCAATAATTGACGTCGACGACAATATGATCGCGTACAATTTTCGGACTCTACGTTTACGATTAAAATGTGCACAGAAGAGCATCGCGTTTATATAATATGGCCCATGTAGCCGTATGCGATAAACCTACGATGTACCTGTGAGCGCTTTTGCGAGATCATTGAAAAAGTCGATGATTAGCTATTATTCTTAAAGATTTCAACGACCGTCTTAAATTGTTACGATTTCCTTTTTCCTCTTCCCGGTGAAAAATCCTATAATCCATTTCTGGTTTTCCGTTTTTTATTTTTGCGCCTTGCGGAAACACTTAGAAAACGGCAATATTACGTGAAAATGGTCTGGTGTCATCGAATGCGTCCCATAAGGTTACATGATGCCAAGATACATCGTCATGTATAAGAAGCGAATACAGCTTTACATTTGGACGTAAAAGTTTAGGTTAGATTTTCTACACACTTTACCACAACAACTGTTGAATAATATTTAATATATAATATGATAAGATAAGCCCAGATTTTTATGCAAAATCATTTATGTTGTATGTATACACAACCAATAGTTAATAATCATGTCCACAATAGTACAAAAATTAAAAAATAAATAAATAAAAATGTTTACATATAAATACTCATAACTTAGTCCGTATTTTAAATGCGCATCAAATAAATGTAATATAAATATAGGTACTTATAAGTGAAGCTAGTAGTGGACAGATATTTACGTCATATGGTTGCGAAGTATGGACTACTACGAGTATAACAGAACGACGATTAAAGACTTTTGAAAATAAAATATGGAGAAAGATAAGTGGCCCGGTAAGGGACACAAGGGCAGGTCAGTGGCGTAGAAAGTTCAACCAAGAACTGAGGGAAGATTTTAAAATAGTATCAATTAATGGGTTCATAAAGAGTCAAAGAATACAGTGGCTAGGACATGTCATGAGGCGGAATACCGATGTAGTTACCAAAATAGTTTTAAATTGGAAACCAGAAGAAGAAAAGGCCACGGAGTCGTCCTCGGAAGAGATGGTTGGATGTTGTATGAAAGGATTTGGAAGATCTTGGAGTGCAGGATTGGGGGGAGATTGTGCAGGATCGTGATAAGTGGAGTGATTTGGTGATGGCGGCGAACACTTTTGGAGAGTTATGAAAGCCAGAAAAAGAAGAAGAAGAAATAGTGGACATATTATAGGAACGTAGACAGAGGGACATAGGGTCCGGATAATCAACCCTCAACATACAATTACAATGAATATTTTATAAATAATGATCATTTATTTACTAACAATATAAATTTGATTTATATTATGATTAATTAAAATTAACAAAAATGCATGATTAGTATAGACTAGGTTAAATGATAATTAATGTGATCGCTAGTCATAAGATATAATACATTAACGGCAAATGAATAAGTAATTATTTTGCATTAAAGGTATTTGTTTTACACCTTGATAATATCACAATAATAATATCCAAGGCTGCGATTTTTATGCAATGTTACCTTTTTGTCTGGTATTTTATCAACAAAAGATTTTTGGTAGAAACCAGCAACAAAAAATCAAAATATTAAAATATTTTAATTAAAATGTATTTTTGAAATTTTTATTTCTGAATGAATGATTAAGAAGTGATTACGTCAGCTAAAAAGCCTGGAAACCCATAAAATGGCGTTAATACTATTTTAAAAAACGAATAAAATACTCTAGTAATACATTTTTTTAATTTTTTTTCACAACTTTTAAGTTATAAATAATCAATTTGAAGCCATTTTTAAAGTGCATTTTTAAAAATAATTTTCCCATTTTTTCGGACTCTTTTTGAGATTTTTCCGTGCACTTAAATCCCTATATTATTCAGTAATAATCATAAATATTTTATACATAGAATATAGACTAAATATAATAGATTATCGAGTCTGTATGATATATCTAGTATAAGGCTTAATGGTGATGACATAATATGTTCTTCCTTAAAGTGGGTCTAAATTTCTAAGGTACTTACATATTAATATATTATCAATGTTTATTGGCTGTAAATCATAACAATGATTTAAAGATGGAGAACTTGAACCTGTTTTTCATATAATTAATTCATTAAATTCAATTTAAATATCTTATTCAATACAACTTTACGAAATAAAAACTTCATAAATAGGTACCTTATTAACAAAACATAGGAAAAATATGAAAAAAAAAACGTTCCGATATAGTAAGTTAGAAGGGATTACCCCAATATTTAAAAAAATAAAAGAAAATCTACCCTTTCTCAATCCGAGCACTGTTTATTACCTACAGCTGCCACACGCTGCTATGGATGTATACATAGATCCCGAGGCGGTGTCCTCGAAGTGATGATTTTGCACTATAATATACTCGCGCATGCATCAGATCCCACAAAAGGCCTAAGCTGTATTATAATTTAATATAATATATAAAACATGATACGCACGACAATGTATATTGTTGTAACTACGTGCGTCGTGTACGCGTGTTTATCCGGTCGGGACCGGCTCGGCCTATGCCGTCTGCACGGTCAAGTCTCTTCCCGGTCACACTGCACCGTGTACATGCATACCCACGTAATAAAACACGTGTTGTAACTGCAGCAGCGTTGTACATATCCGTGGTTTATCACAAGTATTATGTTTAGGTACAATGTAACAAATGAATGCAAAATCTGAAAATACGTGATGTTTATAATATGTGTTTATATACGTAATATCGTAACCTATAAATACCAACCGGTATGTGTACCTGCGTACATACACCGCATACCGCTGTGGTATATATTATATATATTTCACTATTATTATATAGATCAATGAGATTGATATAATATTATGCATGTACGGATTATTCATACAAGTGAGATTGATCATTATTATTTAACCAAGAAAAATGTACTATTTAAACTTCTCGGGTAATACTCGTACTGTGATATTATAGGGCATTACTACATTAATACCACTACTATTACTACCATCATTACTATATTACTAAGTATTACTATTATTATTACTAGCTACTGCTCTTATACGTTATACTTTTAACTAGCACTACTATAATTATCATCCCGTTACTGTCATTTGTAATGTTAGAGATGAGTGTAAAGAGTGTGAAAGGAAAGGATTTAAGAACAAAATATATCTATGATGTATATTTGTTTGGGTCGGTTACCTATATAATCAATAAAGTAACAGTTTTAAGTAATAATAAAGTACAACATCAGTTTTAATTGACTTAACCCGACTTTGATATAAAGTTGGTGGCCACGTCGTTAAGATATTGGCCATGACCATTCATTACACGCTATAATTAATAAATTGAAGGAAACACAAATCGAGGGGATCTTTTCCCATTCTCCTAGGCTATTATAATCAAATAAGGCAAACTGGTCATATGAGTTCCGAATATATCATACAATTTTATAAATTATGGACGCTGATAATTATGTGGTATCATACCTATCACTTTTGTATCTGATACAAGTTCCGTATAAATATCAGCTGATTCTAAATTAAAAATGAAAATAAATAAATAGGTAAATCGTCATCATACAATCAAATATGATTGGCTGATTTATTATGGCCATCTCCTTGACAAAGTATTGATGTATTATTTGTATTTGGTTTATTAATCAAACTATCGAAAAATAATAAGAGAATTTAATGTGAATCACCTAATCGTTAGATTAAACTAGGTACTTAGTAATTATTCGACAAGTTTTCGGTCGATTTTCAATATTTAATTTCTCACTCAACTTATTTATGTCACTTTAAGGTCGATCATTTTTGATTCACTCGTTACTCGTTCCTTCGATCATGCCTATATCTAAGTCGATTGTGAAAGAGGGCTCAGGATATTTTTCTGTTCTCTTAATCATTTTGATTAGGTCCGCCTTATATCATGGTTTACCCCCGAAGTAAACCAATAATTCGATGCCGTGTAGCTACTAACGCTTCTATTACAGTAACTATCGTTTAAATCACTACACTGTGACAGTGTGACGACCGTTTATTTCGCCCGCAGTTCTAATCGGCCAACTTTCATTATATGCGAACAACTCAATAATTATAATATTGTCGTTTTGTTTTGGATTGTTGCATTTTTAAACTATCAATTGTCGTATCGCATACACGTATATACTATATTATATATATATATTCATTTACGGCATATACGGCACATACGCCAGAGACCGGTACCTAATGACTAGAACACGCGCACCGCAGCCGCCGTTATTGTACGCGAGCATCCTTTCAATGTTATGAACGTACACACGTGTACACGGTCTCACACGAATCGCGTTTGTTTGCGATCGTTATAGGCACATGTATGGTGCAGTGTATGTGTTTTTTTAATTAAACGACGGGCGGTTGTTTCATTTTTTTATCCTAATATTTCGTCATCGTGGGACTATGCACGACAATAATGCACGAGTATTCATAACAATTGAGCAACTCACACTCATTGTATACTAATATAATATTATACACTTGCGTGTATCGTGTAATGATGTAAATACAAATCACGATAAATATCTTTTGGCAGAACTTCCTGTAAAACCAACAAATGTTAAGAAATCTATTTTTTCTCTTGTGCCCTATTGCTTTATTAACTCTTACGATTCTTATGTGTAAAGTAAGTATATATTTTGATAAATTTTCTTACAAATAAATGCATTCGTGTGATGTGTATAACTTAAAGTCTAAATAACTGATAAATAAATGCGTAGAAATACGAATATAGGTATTATACACGTACACAGTGTTTGTGTTACATAGTAAATATAATGTTACTTATCATAAGTTATTATTATGACCCAGCGTTAAGAAATCGTACGCTGTAATATTTAGATTGTTAAAAAAAAAATTGTCATATTTTTTAATTTTATCGAGATTCTTAACAATGTTGTATGTGCTGTCGGCAACAACCTTCCGGTTTAAATGATACCTATAGACTATGTTAGACAAAGTCACGTTCTAACGTATTCGTGATCAAAATTAAAATAACATTGCTGGAGTAATTATATTTATTATAAATGATAACTATCAGTCGTTCACACCATCAGTATAACAAAATATAAATTACACGTTCAAGTCGGTTATCACCTCGTTTATCAAACTACATCTATAAGACTGTAAATCCACGTCAAATTATTAAAATACATAATTAAAAATCTAAAAAAATATACATAGAATGTTACGCCGACTGTCCAGTTTACTTTATTCGTATACATAACATATTGTAACATCTACACAAGTATATATGTATGTATGCTTGTGTAGATGTTACAAATATATATGTATGTATGTATATTTATACAGTGCCGTAACTTGGAAGAAATTCTAGGGGGGCATGATTTATTTTTAACCAAAATTTCAACGATATAGCGAAAAATGTATATTTATATTAAATAGGTATAACCTATAAATACTATCATTATTTTGTAATAGTTTTAGTTATTAGTTATTACTGATCACTAAATTACTTTGACGTACAAACGTCACGCTACAAAATATTTTTTTTACATCATTGTGTATCATTAGTATCATAAAGCGCACATTTGGTATGTTACTAACACTTTGAAATTTTCATTAAAACTGATGGTAGAGGGGGCAAAATAATACCTTTACAGTTAAACGACCAGGGGGCAGTTGCCCTCCTTGCCCCCCCCCAGATTACGCCGATGTATGTATATATATATATGAATATGTACTGTTTTGAATAATTTTCGACCAAATCAATGTAGTTCTAGATTAGGGTTGCCATAATATTTGGTATTTGGCTAGAGTCTCGTCGGGACATTCTAGAAATTCCTAAAATAGGAGGGTATAAAAATACTCAATTTTGAAACAAAAATTAGGGCTCTTTATTTTAGATAAATTATCTGTTTATTCATTAAGATTACATACAAAAAAATATTTTTAATTTATTGCAGAAGTACCTACTTGGACGGCCATACTTTTCAGAAGATTTTGCTCAACTGTTCTTTCTACCCATTAATATATTGGTAGAACTCTTGGCAAGTCATGTTTTAATAATTAATTTGACACTGTAAAGTCGACTCCATAGTCTCTGGGAGCAGGCGATTTCGTTCATCAGTCCACTGGGCCGACATTAATGAAAAAACCTCTTTTCACTGTGGCATTGTGTGCAGGGATTGCAAACAAATATTCGCATAATTTCATCAGTCGGCATTTTCTTTCGTGATTTTCAGTTCCTTTAAAAAAATAAATCCATTGATTGTGATTGCTTTGTCATTGATTGTGATTTATTTTGATCTATAAATCACGATTGCGATAACGACTTAATTGGATTCTAATCGTATACGTTTAGTATAGGGTGACCATAAAAATAAAATAAAAATACGGGACACTAAGTTACTAAAAAAAAAAAAAAAAGGAAATTCTAATTTTAACTGAATATATTAAAAAAAAAAACAAATTAAATGTATGCTGTATAATAGTTTTTAAATACAAATAAAATAAAAATATTAATAAGTATAACATGTACACAAAAGTCCAAAAAAAAATTATTTTGAAGACGATGGCAGGTAAATTTCTTCTTTTAATGTTTTTGTATACTTTTGTGCTGAACTGATTTCATCGAGTAACTTAGTTTCTTTTAATAGAATATTTTAAAACTCATTACAAGATAAGTTTTTAAAATGTGTCAAGACAAGAATCTAAAAATAATGCTGATAAGTATAGATTTCAAATATGTTCTAATGAATATTGTGATACAAACATATCGTAGAATTTATAAATTAACAATGAAGAGAAAAACGGGATTAATATGGGACCGACTTGAAAATACGGGACAAAATGCGTCCCGTATAACTTTTGTCGGGACAACGGGACACAAAGTGAAAATACGGGACAATCCCGCATAATACGGACGTATGGTCACCCTAGTTTAGTAGGTTTTTTCTTTTTTTTTTTAACAAATTGAAAAACAACCTATTTTTGTTTGGGATTCATGAATCGGGACATTTTGGTCTTTTGTCGGGACGTCGGGATAGAGAGCTCAATATCGGTGACAGTCCCGATATATTAGGACGAATGGCAACCTTATTCTAGATATATTGTGTTACCTGTAAAAATACAAATATAGCTATGGAATGTGTTTATTTTTTATTTTGACCTAGCGATTTCAAAATAATCGATGTATCTACTCAGCAAGAAACGTTCATTATAAAAAAGTATAATATTATACATGAGGTGTGTGTATTATTATGTAAACTGTTTCATAATTCAAAAGGTCTGTTCTCATTAAAAAATAATCGTTGTAATTAAGGGGAATCCAAAAAAATAGGTTTTTTGAATAATTATAGTCTTCACCGTATCGGCCGGTTAATACATATTTAACTAGAGTCAACGTTTGTTATGGGAATAACAGAAACTCTTAGTCCTAGAAAACACCGCATTCATAAAATCGACTGTATTTTCTGAACAAGTTCATGTGAAATATTGACCCAGGTTTGTTAACCAGGTAATTTTTTTATGTGAATTTAACTAATTTTTATAATTTAATAAAGCTAATTTGCTACAAATGTTGTTTTTATTTTCATACTTTAAAAAAATTACATGTAATTCAATTTATTCGCTTTTAATAATTTTAGTCGTATTTGGTACATTTTAAAATGGTAAGTTTAATCATAAATATGCTTGACATATTTCACGAGGAGGTAGATTATATGTATATTCTTTTGATGTATTATATACGATATACTAGATAAGTATACATGTATTAGAAAATAATTCGTGCTTTCATGATAAATAATTCTTCTCATTTGATTACATAATTACAAATATTTATCATATTTTTTTTTTGTTTTTATGTTCTTACGTTTCTCACTGTTACTATGATTATCATAATATTTCAAATTTTGCTATCAGTTGAATATAATGATACTGTTTATTTCTTAACACTTGTCTTTACACACAATTTCTTGTTTTGTTTTTTACGTTAGTGATTCTGATAACTTATACATAATTCATCTGCATTATTTACTTTGTCGATCTCTATCAGTAAACTTACGTTTTATGATGAATAGTATTAAAATAAACAATAAGGTCTAACACTTGAACTGATTTTGATAATGTTTCACCAAAATCTGTGAATGATTTTGTTTGTTAGGTTGGAGTGTTACAAAACATTCAATGGGTTAAGTGAATTCAATAGTTTCGATATTTAAAACCCACATTTAAAATTACAATTATTATTTTTTCTCTCGTACGTAGCTTTTAATATGTTTTTTTTTTTTTTTAGATTGATTTTATCATAAAATATACTATAATCAATGACCATAAAACTATAAAAGATTTTAAGATTTTTTCACGAGTCTAAATAAAATTGTTAGAATGTATTTAATAATATTCAATGTAAAATAGTTTATATACAGTAGAGTGAAATTTAATAAAATTATGTAAAATAAAGTGAAAATTTTAAGCAAGATTTTTGCTCGTTTTTCCCTGGTGAAAATTAAATTGGATTCCGTGTTTAAATTTATAAGTTTAATATTTCAAATAAAAACCTAAAGCTGCAAATAATATCTAAATTGTAATTCATATGAAACGACACGAAAACTTTATATTTTTACTTAATCAAAAATATTTTGATACAACGTTTTTTATTCTTTATCCATATAGAAACATCAGATTTTTTATACAGACATAAATTTATTAATAATTAGAAGCTAAGTCGTGGTTTCCAAAAAAGCTTCTCTAAACCGGAAATTTCATAAAATGGAAGTTCGTATTAAAGAAGTTTCACCGAAGTTTATGAAGTAAATTATTCGCCTATATACGTACACAAGCAAATAAACTGATCTAAATCATAAAGTTATTCTTAATAGTAAAATATTATGTTTATTGTAAGATATAATAATCAAAATTAATTGACACACAACACTATTTTTTCGAAAACTTTCTATTTCATAGTTTTGTACATTCCAACTTATACAACAACATTTTTAATTTTCATTATAGGTAAAAAAAAATAAAACAAATTATCCATCAACATTTTACATTTCTTACACCAATTCAATTATAATACGTAGTAAAGTTAATAATATTGATATTATTATGATCTAAAATACAGGCTAATAGTACAATTTTTTTATCTAATCAGTGAGAAAACTCTAGATATAATATTCAATATTTAATTTTCCATTTATTTAGAATAGATAAATCACTTAATCATTGCTGCTAAGCGCTAAACTTATTCGTTCAAGACAAATCAATGTATACTAGCGAAATGGCTCTCATATGACACCAAACTAATTGAAAGTATTTCAATTTTATTTTAAAGAAACTTTTTGATATTTTTGAAATTTTGCTTTTCCATACCTAGTTTATTTGATATTATTAACAATGAGATCTTTTTAAGACTTTGACAAACGTGATTTTTAACAAACTAATCAATTTCTGTTACGATTTTTAGAGTTGAAATGCCTACATAATGTACTGTTATAATTTCCATGTCCAAAAATGTGAAGATTTTGAGAAAATATAAGTATTAAAAAATGTTGCATGAATTATTATATTAATATTATTATATAATAATCAAAAATAATTATAATTGTATAATAAAAACAATAAAAATACGTCCTTGAGATATCTTCTGAAAACCCTCTTAATACAGGTATGTTTATAAATAATATAAATAGGTGCATTTATTCATTCATATCTAAATTAAATACATTCAACGAAAAAACCAAAAAAACTTGTAAAGTTAATTTAATTTATATTGGATCTAGTTATAGTTAATATGTTGAAATAATATGTTAAAATCGCATATATTTTTGGAGCTGGTGTTTTTTTTTTTAAATAACAACCACTTAATTGGATTATTATATAATTTATTCACAAATCAAAATTATTAATTATAATGAATTTATTTTGAGTTTGATATTTGTAATATATCATTTTAAATTTTAAGAAATATTGAGCATTCAATTTAAATACACGTCCAAAAAAAAAAAAAATTAAAAATACATATTTATTTTTTTTATTTTTTATATATATAAATATATATACAAGTATATATATTAATACAATTCACTGATAATTGATAAAAAAATTCTAACGTTTCCCAAACGCATTTTGAACTAGGTTCGTTCAAACTTTTTTGTTTCTGTGACGTCTGGACACGAACACCGTTATACCTACTCTGTTTATTACGACCGTTATTACCGCTATGAGTTCATAATAATTAGATTTGACGCGTGTATTTTACCTGGTATTAGTAAGGGAAATTTCGATGGTGTCATTTTTTTTCTCCTATTTTTACGTAGTGAATAATGTGTGCTTTGAAATAATTTTGCGTGAAAAAAATACACGTATTTTACCTACATTTTATTGTGATTAGAAAAATTTTACTACGGACAGGGTCGGAAATATGGGATCTTGAATTTAGTATTAGTCTAACCTAGAGCAGATATTAAAAATAATAAATGTTTATGTATCCATGTAAACGTTTATACAAACTAATACGGTAAACTCTGTTTAAGTTGAACCTTAAGAACAGGAAAATGTTTGAAATTGTGAAAAAAATTGAACACTTAAAATTGTATCATCTTTCTGAACTACAATATTTATGCATTAAAATTTATATTTTCATAGGTTCTTGAATCATTATATTTCAAAATACTATCTGAAACATTTGTTTGTATTTTTTCCTTCTTTCTTCGGCGATATTTTACAAATGCAATAATGTATCAATAGAAAGAGCAACATATTCCATACCTTTAGGGGTCCAACATTTCTCAATATTTTTAAGTATTATTATTATTATTTTTGAATTCGTTTAATTTCTAATAAAAATCTCATTTGTATACTCGGGGTGATGAAAACAAAAAACATGTAGAACATCTAATACAATAATTCCACGGAGATTTTAATTGTAATTTGAGTTCTAAAGTTACTTCACTATACCGTAGAAAAAAAGACTTATGTGGCTATGCCGAAGGGAGAAAGGCCCTTCCTTAAATTCACCCTCGGACTCGGTGGACTTCCATGTCGGATTTGATGAGCTTCACATTTCAAACACCCCGTTAATACAGTTTAATGCGATTGTCAATAATTGCTTTTTATAATACTTGCTTGTATATACGGCGCGAGTATACACGAAGCTGGGGTTCCTAGTGTTTCGACGATGAAACAATGATTATCAATGAAATGTGATGACGTTCAAGCGCGTGTGACTTGTGCAATAATATTGACAATAATAATTTATTAAATCGTATAAAAGAAAAGCCTATGGGGGACGTCTCCGACCGCGCGACTGCTGTATATTATTATGTAATTATTGTGATGACTCGTTTTGTGTGTTTTGCGGTTTAATTTTTATACTCGATGGATGAAGTGCCTACAAAATAATATTGTTGTCCATGCCTGATGTACAGTGTACTCTAAACACAATGCCATGCGACATGACAATGAAAAGGATTTACGTGTCAATTTTGAAATTGTTTAGGAAACGCGGTTAAAATTAATTTTTTTTATCTATCAAATAGAATCGGTTTTGTTTCAGTGCATATAATAAAATGTAGGTATTACGTATTATTAATTTTTTTATACTCGTACATAAAAATTTCACTTGGAACGTTTGAACCCATTATATTACTTGTATATAATACTACGTTATATGTTCAATTTAGAATTGTAAGTAGGTAGGTAAAGGTATAAATTATTTATTTTTTTTTATAATACGTTGAACTTTTTTCAAATTAGTATCTCATTTAACAAAATGATCCATTTATTAATGGAAGTTTTATAAAAATTAGAATTTCATTAAAGTTAATTTTCTATTTTAGATACATAAACCTAAAGGTGAATTCAGTAAACTCTCAAAAAATGATAATTCAAACCATATCTCCAAGTTTTGATTACAACATGTATTTTATTTATAAAATACATAATTTTTATGGTTGTAATTTTAAAAATAATTATTTTCAAATCTGATTTTTTTTTTATGATAATTTATTTACACCTGTTTAATACTAGAAATAAATTAAGAGAGAAAAATATAATTTTTTTTTCATGTATAATTGATGTAATTTATATATACTTAACTTTTAGTAGGTACTAGAAAATGTTACATAAACTTAACCATCAGAATTTTAAACTATCAAACTATTGATGAAAAAATAAAAATCACCTATAAATTTTAAATAAAATTTATACTTTAAACTATAGTAAAATGTATATTCTTATAAATTTAATTACTTGTTAAACAAACTTAATTAATGTTTTTTACAATTGAGTGAAAATAACTAGAATCTAGATTTATTTACAATGACACTTAATACTTTTATGTTTACTGCAGTTTTAGTTTTAATACTCAAAAGTTTTATGTAAAATTATGAATATCATATTTATACACAATTTTTACGAACACTTGAATCATATCTTTGATTTATAAGTATTTAAAAATGTATGTATAACAATAATAATAGTAATATAATGATAATAGTAATATATAATAATATAATTATAATATTATTATATTTATAATAGTAATATAATGATAATAGTGCACTAATTTTATGCTCTGGTGTTGAGTTAAGTGATATATAAAAAATATCCAATTCCCGATTTTTTGTGTAGCTGTCTGGCATTTATATTTTACTCTTGTACGTTAATTGTTTGTCGTCTAGAGCAATTTTCACTTAAAGAAGATATATAGTTATTTACTGTACACAACGTAGCGTGCAACTATCTCATGTTATATTATTTAACTTTAACTTTGGATTTAATATTTTAACTCTTTGAACTTGTTACGTTAATTTTGTCAAAGAAAATAATGTAAGAGCTTTACATGCTTATGATTTGAGTACATAAATCGTATATTGAATACAAAAACAAAAAAGTGGTTCAAACATTATTACCTACTATAAATCGTCAACTATAACTTAACTTTTTTATAAGTGGCTGAAGTAATTTTGATTGATATTTTAAATTCAGTTAAATAACGCGATTTTTTTTAAACAGGGTATTCTTTTCATTCATCCAATAATTTTTTGTATGACCAAGGTAATTAATTGTTAACCAGTATTTAGAAGAAAGAGGTATTATATACTATTATTTTGAATTTTATACAATTTATCATTGTAATTAAAAACTAATCCCGAGTAATGCGTACATAAAGTGATTAATATTCAAATAAAGCACGTAAAAAGTTAGACATAATAATAAAAATACAATTTGAAAAATGATTATACGTGGATTATGAAATTATTGTTATTCTATTATTTAAGATTTAAAAAATAAAATATAAATTGTTAGTAAGAATACTTTTTTGACAATTTACATTTGAAAATAACCAAAAGCCAAATTTACCCAAAAATAGGTTGTTTATATTTTTTGAATATCGACAAAATGACTTATTGAAATAATAACAATATAAATATAAAATTTATTTATTTATTATTTCATACTAAATTATGTATATTTTAGAAGCAAAGTTTTCTAAAAGGTAATTTTGTTCAAAATATAAAATGTAAAATACGTATTATATATTACATAAATCTAAAATCTCGCACAGTTACAAAATTTTATGTGTGTATATATAAGTAGTAAAAAAAGCATTTTATGTATGTTCAAACATCATATCTTTCTTCAGTACGAATATTAGGAAAATAGATTTTGCCATAAATAAGGATTTAACTTTTATTATTTTTTAAATTTATAGGTAACACTTTATTTTTGAGAAAAATAGGGTTTTTTAAAATTATTGATTTTGTATAAAATTATATGTTTATAATTTATCAAATTTTCTATTTTCTATAGGAAGCTTATTTTTGTAATTTCACGAATAAGTTTATGATTCGTGTCAACCAAAATGAGTTTGCTATCGCCTATCGGAATATATTTAAACAACTACAAGAAAAAATAGCCTATCAGTACCATCTCATAAGTGAAATTTATAAAAATATGATATATTGAAACTGAGGGGCTATTTTTACCGATTAAAAAAAATTATTTCTCTTCAATTTCAAATTGACACTGTAGCTTTGAATTACTTTTTAACCTGAATATTTCAAATCACAAATTGTTGATCCCAAAATTTGGTATAGAGATGAAACATTTTCTAGAATGCTATTACGTCTATAAAGTATGAATAAAATAAATACTCATCCAAATTTGTTTGCTCGTTGAGCGTACATATTGCCAATATATTCTAACAAAATACATTCAATTAAAACTGATTTTGACTAGATCAAATTCCAGTACACCTTTATAATCTAAAACTTATTTCCAATCGATGTAGGTATACCTGTGTATGTTATGAATCACCAAAGATTATTTTTATACAATCTATACTTGTAATTATTCAATTTTAAAACTAAACAGCTTCTCATCCAAGTTGAAAATGGAAAATAATTGGTTTTATGAAAAATAATAATTCCATTATATCTCGTAGAGACGAACAAAGCGTGTATAATTGGCATTCAGCATACGTGCCTGCCTAGGCCTTAACATTGGCTAAATCCGTCACTAGTTGATATATATATATACATCATTATTAATTATATACTCGCTACTCGCATACACTGTATAATACCACGGTGCTGCGTTTTCGAAATCGTTCTGTATACTTAAAATCATAATTACAGTGATATAATGTCCCTACTCGAGTCAATTTTATTTCTACGTGTCTGTACGTTCATATGGACGATAAACAATAATATAATATTATTTATGATAAATTATTATAAGAATAATACACAATTAGCACTACTCAATATAATAATTCATAACATTAAAGAATAGTTGTTCTAGGAATTCGTTCGTTTTTTATGTAGATATCATGGTGTGGTCAGAAAGATAACTAACTTAAACGTAAGTATATGTTTCGTAAGGCATAAAGTTTAATCAGAAAAACGTTTTACCATCAGGTTTCAAAATGTTGAGTTCTTATGAATGACATATTTCGACTATTTTTGTTATTATTTTATGTTGTGTAACGAAATATTCAAGTACCTATCCATTTCGGTTGGCATTATACCGTTCGATTCAAAAAAATTTCAACATAGTACTGTATAAGGTAGTCTACATATCTATCGACTATTTAAAAATTAATCACACCGCGGTTCTTTTATTCCAATATTATGTACTCAGATTCGTTGCCACTGTTGCAAGCCGTCGTATTGAATATTAATAAAAAGTTTAACCGGACATTTCTTTCGTTTTATCGGAGACACTCTGATAGTTGATTTATTATTTAACGTGTAGATTTAATAACCATGTATTAATACCAATTTATTACACTTGAAAAATAAAAAAATTAATTTTTACAGAAAAACGTACGTTATATTTTCGAAATAAATGGATTTCCAACGGAGTCGGAATCGTTTTTTCAGCACGTATCTCGCATTAGGTTAGCGCTTTCAACGTACGAATAAAAATAAGTACACGTTTTCAATTACATGTTTGACATTTAGTTTTTGTCGTACAGCCCATAAGTCTGCTCCCAAATAAAATACGTTCGCGTTGGAATAATTTACAATTCACTGCGCACCTTTTCGCACAGTGTATAGATAATTATTATTTAATCGGTGTCTGAACCGGTGGGGCGACTAGCTTGCAAAGGCGTCCCTGACCCTATTTTCAGAGGGGGGCGACTTTTAGACTTGTAATGTTGAGGAATAAAAAATAAACAAAAATAATTTAACTATAATATTTAGGATTAAAAATAAATAAAAATTCTTTTAAATGAATCACAAACTAATTAAAATTATTATTCTATAAAACTAATTCTTTGAATCGTTTGTGTTCTCCAAATCTATCTATTATTTTGCACGCATCTAGTGTACTACGTGAACTGTGAAGACGTATTCGTGCACTACAATAATATCATTACTATTTCGTGTTTAACGAAAAAACAATTATCGAACGTTCAATATCAGATAACGTGTATCTAAAAGTATCTATCGTTATAAAATCGATACGATACGAGCTGGGTAAATTCCGAGCACTTTTATCAATATATTACACACCTATATCATAATCTATGACTTATATAAAATAATTTCGTAATTTTTTTCTAATGATTATTATAATATAATACAGATAGTGTAAAAAAAAGTAAAAAAAAAAATTGAAAAGGTCCAGGGGGGGGGCGATCGCCCCATCGCCCCACCACCAGAAATACGCCCTTGCTAGCTTGCGGCCATGCGGCACGGTCTCACAGTTCTACCGATGGATCCGCCGTCGCCCGGTGCTCGATCTACACGACGTCGTCATCGTACGCGATCTGTGTGATAATAATACATTTTGATGATAATAATAATATTTAAATAATGCATTTTATGAAACGACGAAAACGCCGTCACAACGCGCCGGTGGCGGTACACAATGTACACGACACGATGGCCAGGGTTACGATGACAATATTGTCGTCCGCGCAGCCTGCGGTGTCCTGCTCCGTCTACTATGTGGAAGACGCGGAGGGGAAAATAAAAACAGCAGAATTTTTTTCTGTACTTTCTGACAGTTTCACAACACCGCCGGCGTGCTTACGCGGCCGCTATCTGTCTCTGGTCTCTGCGCGCGGCGGCGGTCCGTTCTCAAGAGTCAAGACGAGAGATACGGTTTATTTTTAGACACGCGCCCCGCAACCCGTAGGCCGACGCGTCGTACGACGGCGGTAACGGTGGATAGACACAAGTGCACGCACAAGTACACACGCACACACACACACACACACACACACACACACACACACACACACACACACACACACACACACACAAAAGCGGCAGCAGACGACTATATTATTATCATTTCGCGTTCGAGTGTGTGTGTTCACGCACACACGCGCGCGCTGACGCACCGTCGTCAGAGCTGCTCGCCGCGCCGTACCCGTCGCACACGCATTCGTTCATCGCTGGCGTGCGCGGCGACGTCCGTTTTACGAGCGTTGTCGACTGTCGTTATTATTATTATTATTCATCACATGACCGTAGACGAAGAGACGACGAAATGTAAAAGCCAGAAGAAAAAAAAACACGAAATTAAACATAAATAAATTAACGAAAAATCGATAACGATCATTTTGCGGTAGCCACCTCGCCGCCGCCGCAACCGTAATGCGCGTGTATCTTATTCGACCGGCTCGCCAAACAATGTCGTCATGACGTACTACGGGTACGCAAAAACGCGCATCAATTTTCGAATCGCCGCCGTCGTGACCACGGTTCGAGTATAATAATAATATAATAGTATTACATTACATTACAATAGTCGTGCGTGTCGTGATACCGGGCCAACGAGCCACCACCGTCGCTGCCGGCCGCTGTCTGTCACGTTCTCATCCATCGTCGCCGGTGACACCACACGAGACTCGACCACGGTAAATCGACATTATTTTGTACACACCCGGATTTCCATTAACATTATCATTACTTATAGCCTATATTATGATATTATTATATTATGAACAGCAAATGATTTTTGCAACATGCGGTTTCTTCGGCGGCATGGTTATAAATCACATTATTTCGATGTATAGGTAAAGTGACCATATAATTTTTTAATCAAAACGGGACAAAAAAAAAAAAATCATAATTATTTGTTAGAAACAAATATTTTTAATTTAATAATATTACTAGCAAATTTCTGTGGTACATATAATGTTTTTAAAGGACAAAAAAATTAAATTAACTTATTACAATTACTAGGTAATTAACTTATTATAAACAAAATGTTTTCGAGTAATAATTACAAAATTAAATACTTGTATATTTTTTCTAAAAACGATATTTCGTCAAAGAACATTTATTTTCATTTTTTTTTTTGTCTACTTTTTGAAAACATTTTAGCGTCCCGGAGATTTCCGGGCAGCGTATTACCAAACACTATAGAGCCCCAGCGCCGTATTTTATCCCAGCACTACCATTGGTCCGTTTAAAATACGCGCCATAATCATATCAATATTAAATTAATATCGTTATCAATTTATAATGAGCATTTTTAATTTGTGATATTATACGTCTTGAATATTGTATATTTCTTGTGATATTTCTGAAAATAATTTTATAATATACATATGAGCATTTTTATTTTTTAATTTGTGATATTATACGGAACAAATGCACTTTACCACGCCCCTCACGAATTTCGATTTTTTTTTTTTTTTTTAAGACGTGTTTATTAACGCTGATTTCGGAACTGTTTTAATTTTTTTGCGGAAACCATTATTTTGGAAGTTATAGCCTTCCAAAGTTTGTGATTTTTTGTTTATACGCATTCGCTCCACACTACTTCCGCGCGTATAATAATTATTATACGCGCTCCGCGTATACTATAATTACATTTATATTTTTTATAGATTGATTGCGCTATTTTGACATTGAGCGTCGCTTCGCTCCGCAGCTACGTTCGCTTTGCTCACTTCGCAAAACTCCCCTCATTTGCTCCGCAAGCTCGTGTCGCGCCCCGAGCGCTTCGCGCTCGGCATTCAAATCGATATCAACCCTCGACTTGCTGTGCAACGTGGGGACATTTCGGCTTGATAATCGACTTGTTATGCAACGTGGGTATTATAGTAATCTGTGGTATAATATCACAAATTAAAAATGCTCATTATAAATTGATAACGATATTAATTTAATATTGATATGATTATGGCGCGTATTTTAAACGGACCAATGGTAGTGCTGGGATAAAATACGGCGCTGGGGCTCTATAGTGTTTGGTAATACGCTTCCGGGCAGGACCCGTTTGGACCAATTTTCCTAAAACACAACTCGTTTGGACCAATTTTGAAGACCCGTTTGGACTAAAAAATATTAGTTTTATACAACTCGTTTGAACCAGCATTTTCCTTCCCATTTTATTTTTAACAGGCTTAGGACTGTCTTTGGCATGATTAAAAATGCTGCTTCTTATGTTTATTACTATTATTGATTTTTTAAATATATATATGTATAATAATATGAGTGGTTGCTTTGTTTTAGAAATAAGCATAAAAATAGAAATATATAATTTTATATTATATTATGTTAAATTATTATGTTGAATTCGAGCTGCTTGAAACATTTGTCCAATGATCTTCAAGTACGTCAATTGAGATATCTGACCATTTTTATATTGTGTCCATCGTGTGTGTAGTATGTTGTGTTTTTGAAGTGTATCATTTCTTTGTATATTAATTAAAATAAAAAATTAGACCAAACGGGTTCACAAAATCCTGGTCCAAACGAGTTGCATTTTTATTAGTGGCCCAAACGTCCCTGGTCCAAACGTGCCTCGACCAGATTTCCCAGGGGACAACGGGACAGAGATTCAAAAAACGGGACTGTCCCGCTCAAAACGGGACGTATGGTCACCTTATGTATAGGTACAATAGGAATCAATTGTTATAATCGATTTTTACGACATAATATATACCGTCCTTTAGTGCAATCTATATCTATATCTGTTATGTACATTGGACTTTTTGTCTAAATTGGCCCGTATTAAGCATGATTCACACTAGTCAGACACGTTCCGACAGACACTGTACCGTACCGTTCAAATATACTGTACCGACCATTATTGTTCCTATACCCACATTTTTTTTATATGCATTTCAAGTTTGAATTTTGACAAAATACGTAAAAATCACGAAAATGTGCGAAATGTATTATATATTTTAGTTAATACTACCAGGTATGTCTATAGAAGTTCCGTTCCGTTCCGAAAAAACATTCTCGCGCGGAATGCCGGACGGACACTGTCGGTTCGCTATGTGTATGAACCGAACGGAAACGTTTAAATGTGAATTATTTTATTTAAACAAATACAAAAATATTTTACGGAACGGTACGGTACGGTGTCAGTCTACGTGTCTGACTAGTGTGAATCATGCTTTACAGTGTCGTTATGAGTTTGGTAACCGATTTCTACTGTTAAATGTATTATAATATCATATCTCAATACTACCGAACCACCGGAACGAGTACCGGCCACTTTTACGCCACACATAATGGGCTAGAAATCACTTCAGATTTTTCTAATTCACGTTGTCAAATCTTTCATCACGCACATATTCTATACATTTCTTTTTTTCTCCTGACTATACGTCCCCATTTCCGAATTCAAAATTGAAATTGATTTGAAAATCATCAGTGACAAACAACACACTACTCGATTCGAGTAACTCGAGCGGGTAGGTAGATACTATGCGAGTGTACGTTAAAATTATAGCACTCAAATACTTTGATGACTTCGTGATTATATAGATCCTGTATACAGTGGCGTATTTACGGGGGGGTCCCCAAGTCTCGACCCCCCCCCCCAGAAGAAAATTAAATTGAATTTACGTCTGAAATGAAATGTACTATATATAGTAACATAATAATTGTATTTACAAGATTCCAGATTCAAATACAAAATATTTTATAAAATTGTATTTAAAAGTCATAAATGAATTATTAGGTAAGAATAGAGGAAGAGAATATTCTTTTACTACCTATATTATTATGTATTTATATATATATATATATATATATATATATATATTTGTTTATTTATTTATTTATACATATTTATATTATGTTATAATTTGTAATTCAGTGATAATGGTGAAGAGGGTTACTCAGAATATAAAAAATATTTTTTGGACCCCCCCCCCAGAAAAAATTTGAAAATACGCCACTGTATACAGATAACAGATAACTCTATTATCTACAAGTCGGTACCTACAGACTGCATTATGTGCCGCAATGGCGGAAAATGTCTGATTGGGACCATACTGTTGTAAATACTAAGTACCTGCATTTTTTTTCATATGAAAAATTATATTTTATTTAGTATTATTTTTACATAAAAATATCATTTAGTCGTGAAGTCTTCGGCGACGCAAATTTTTAGCGATTACGTTTTCATCTCCCTCAGCCGTCCTGTTCCCCAATTTGAACTATGAATTCTAAAGCAAATATTTATAAGAATAGCATGTGTATGAATTATTTTCAACAGACGCCGATTGGAAAGGCTGAAGGCGTCGTGACCAACCACTGCGCTGAATGAAAAATCGGCCTTCGCCTTGTCATACTATACGGACGTTACACAGTTGAATAATATTTCTGTATTACGATCGAATTTACGTTAATCGAGGTCGAAGCGCTATTTTCCGACAGCCCTCTAACAAAAATTTACATCATCATTTTACATTGACCCTATCTGCTTATATAGGCTATTACGTAATCATTGTTCGGTAAGAATAATTTACTGACATACTATAAATACAAAAAATACTTACCGAAAAAGTTCTAGATCATACTTCATTATCGATGTGACGTAAGAATATAGAGTATTGTATGATTTGTTTAAATATATTTAATTTTTAAACAAAAACGTTTGGTGTTTAAATAACTTTTGTTTTTTGTTTATTCATAAGCCGGCAGTCGGTGACGTATCGAAATGTATAACCTTAAAATCTTGCTATACCTCTTTTATATAGATTATCAAGTATACATGATATTACTTTTACCTTGGATCCACAAGCTTTAGTGATGAGTTCATTCAAATTTAGTAATAATAATTCTTAATTTGTCTTATCTTATATACATAAAAAACTATAATTTGCTAATGGTAAAAATATAAAGGTAGATAGCATATTACATTATCTTTGTAAAACAAAACTAAAATATTCAAAAGTTCATATCTTACTTAATTTTAAAATGCCTATTAATACTTTATAAATATAATTATGATAAGGAAATGAAATCACTAAAGACAACTTGGTACTTAACGTCTTAACACAATAAAAATGAAAAAGTTTATTAAAAGTTAAAAAAAAAAATCACATTACTTATTAGTGCAGCAGTTCTCAAACTTTTTTGTTGGCCAAGCCACTTTCCAATGAAAAAATAATATATATAGTATATCCGGTGCTCTACATTACCAACATCTAAAAAATAAAGAATTTTAATTAATTTTTTTTTTTTACTCATAACATTACAAGTGTAAAATGTGTTTGAATAAATGATATATCCATTTCGAAGAGTAAAAATAATAATGATTACTAGAATAATAATTAATTAATGGTCTGTCTTATTATAGTTTCTTTTTTTCTTTCGTTCAATCTCTGTCATAATATATATTATACATCATTGTTGTGACTAATTGTATTATACAGTTTCAAAAAAATGTATTTAAGACCAAATAGTTTTGAAATTTAAAACATTGTATAATTACTGTACAAAAGTAAAATATGTTAATATGTGTAAAAAATTTAACTAAATGTAAGAATTTTTTTGAAAAAAATTAGCCAAGTTGTTTTAAAGAGGGCTAAGTTATATAACGTGAGGACTTATGCTTCCTGTGCCCACCCCAAAGTCCGTCTCTGGCTATATTAGTCCGTTAATAAAAATATACTAATTAATGAAATTAAAAAAAAATGTTTTCCATTAGAATTTCATCTAAAAATTAAGGCTGTCATTAAAAAAAAAAGATAAAACTTGATGAAAATCACGAAAATAAGTTTTATTTGGAATTCTTAACATAGTATATAGTTTGTAGAGTTTTATATTCAGTGAATTTGACTCAAAAATATTTTTTCACATCTGGATTATATACATTATGGATTGTAAACATTTTTGTTTCAATGATTTTTTCATAGTATGTTTGTAGCGTCAAGATTAAATTTTTAAATACATACGAAAACATCAATCAACACATAAGGTCAAATTACCAGTACAGCTAACCGATGTACATACTACGGCTATTATAGCTGATTTGTCTGTTTTAAGTGGCGTGACTAATTAGTAATTGTGGTGCTCTAGTACCACCCAGAAATGTACCTCGTATTGTTTACGTTTCGATCGTAATGGTTCGACGGGACCATCTACGGAGTGTTCACCATGACTGGAGTCAGAAGATAGTCTAAGTGTATTCCTTTACGGTCGAAACGTCAAACCGTACAGACCAGACATCGCAAACACCACGTCACTGTAAATCAAATGGCACGCGAATTAAAAAAAAAACTAAAATAAAAGCAATAATTTCAGCCGAAGGTCGTATGGCGTTAACTAGACGTTGAAGTAATTAAAATTCGATTTCGATTCAAAACTCGTTTTGAACGTTTGTTGTATTTTTATCCGTGTAATGATGACAATATTTAGCACACATATTTATAAGATCCATTTATCTTACGATCATGAAATTTTTTTAGGTGGCAATGAATATATTTCAATAAAACTCATTGGTACCTTTATTTTTCTGTCGATTCACTTTTTTTTTTGTTTATGGTATACAACTGTTGGCAACCATCGGTTGTCGTTATCATAAATTCGTTTCGAACTACAATGAAATCTCTGAATAGTCGACAATCAAAGAGGTAAAAAACATTTACTGCGGGACATTTTAAATTTGTTATTTACAAATTGACTTAATATTATGTATGTCAAAAATATTTTAAAAATAAATAGAGAATATGTTAATATGGTCATATAAGTTTTTGTTAAGTAGTAATTTTTGCAGCTCATAAAGTATTATAAAAATCTATTACTTTAAAAAAATAAATTTTAATTAATATAAGTTTTGTGTTAATATTCAATATGAGATAGTCTGTTGTATATAACCAATAAGTTTTTGACTTTCCAACTTTAGAAACAAGAAAGTAATCTTCTTTATATTTTGTAAATTTCCATTTACTACTAACAGACACATTCTTGTTCTGTCGAAATCGTAGACCGATGAGTTCACAGAGCGAAACGAGTATCCGTATGAATATATACCTATAGATTATGACCCAACTGTATAATATACGTTGCTCGTCGTCTGTCGCACTGCTAACGGTATTTGATTTATTTAGGTTCTCACGCGCCTTTTTTGCGGAAGTTTGCACCCCGTCTCCGTCACAAAACGTTGCGATGTGAAACATGAACTTTGCACCGACCGGAAAATCTAATTTTATTATTTATATATTTTATTATTCTTGTATATATATTTGTGTGTGTGTGTGTGTGTATGTGTAATACACAATAATTTAAAAGTAAAATTTAATTTTAATATATTCAAAGTTTACGATTTGAAGAAATTATTAAAATATTGTATAGGTACTAAATTGTGTAGAATTTTAAAGCACTTTTATTAATACATTTTGTGTACCTATGTATATATTAGTTTAAGGATTTTTGATGAAATATTTTTCTCAGATACTGTACTTGAAAATCTAAGTATTTTGTGTGTAAAAAAATGTCTATCCCCCCCCCCTAAGACAAATTCCTAATTATGCCACTAGTGTGTATAATAAATGTATTTATTTATATATAACAATATGGGACATAATCAAATATTACAATATTGTAAATTAATGTAATAGGTATGTACAAGTAGGTATTATTATTGCTTAATTAGGTATCTATTCTCATATTTAAATACATATTTTCATTCAATCATTTACTGAACCAATTGTCCAAGTAAGGCAGACGGAGCTCCTTGCGTTGCGTTCTTCAAGTTGGTAGATATTAATAGTATTACAATTTATAATTTAATTTGTTGAAAACATATTTAGCGAATCAAACATTATTTCTACAGTTATAAATTTAATTTAGTATCACTGCTGGTGAAATTGGCATTGTAGCAAGAACATTGAATCAATCGTATACCTAATATTGTACTGTGCATTCTGTATACGTTGTCTAGCTCATGACCCTCATAATTGAGGCTCAATACTTTTTTCGATTTTGACTTTAAAAACCATTTTTCATTATTTAAAAAATGTCTTAAAAGCGTCACGTTTTCGTTCAATGAGTTTTCACTTTTAAAATTACATATTTATGTCATTGTTACAAATTGAAAAAATAATTAACCCTTTAAATGATGGTTATAAAACTACATTTATAGTTCAAGTTTTCATCTATAAAAAAAAATGTAGACCGGTTAAAAAAAAGTTTTGACGTGGTGGAGAAGAGGTGTGAAAACTAGTGCACCCGAGGCAGCGAAATCCTAAAAATACCATAGACAAAGTCCCGTAGGGAGCCGAGGGAAGGACGAGCGGTTGAAAATAAAAACAAACCCCGACACGTCGTCGTATACACCTTCAGCCGAGTAAATCAACTACGGTTTTTTATTCATTTCGCTCGCCGAACGATTTGGCATTTGCTGGGGATGTTTTTACAATTCAACATTCGCGTCCACGTCAACCACGTAAACGCCGCGCCGCGCACTTTGGGAACCACCGCCCGCACGGGCGATTCGCCCGTGCCGGCGGAACGGTTTATAAATACGGCAAAACCGCCGCCACCGCCGTGTCCCCGGTCTCGCTCCGCGGACGGAAATGAAAAAAGCCGATTATACCGGCCGCCGGACAGTTGCCAGGCCGATAGCCGTCACTCGACCGTCGCCGCAACGTCGCGGTGTCGCAGGTGCGCGTTTCGCAAAGGTGAAATGCCGCCCGAGCTCGGTTTGTTTTGCCGCCGGTGAAAAATCGTGGAATTTTTACTGTCCCCTCGGTGGGTGGGTATCTTGCGAAATCAATTTTCATTTCAAAACAAAAAACAAAAAACAAATAAATAACATCGTGACCGGACGATTATGCACGGACCGGTAATACTACGACACAGTCGTAATGATAATTATGGCGTCGGCGCAGCAAAAACCGTAGCACACGTCTGCTAACGTTTGAACATCTCGCGAAACGACGAGACGCGCGCTTGCGAAAATCTTCGCAGAACGCCGCGCCGTGTTCTTTCATACGCGGTAGGTTCGCACGTTTGTTCGTGTGGAATAAACGACACGTGTAATAAGATACAGACGTGCGTGTGGCTCGCGATCATCTGACGCGTAGTTTGAACTGTTATTGTTGGTGTTTTCCTTTTTATTGAACAAATAACACTTCGAGTGGAGGGGACGACAGTAATTACTATTATGCCATCATTGTGAATAATACGAGGAATAATACGTATCATAAACGGTCAGAAGTGGTTTTCAATTCGTCGTCCGAGACGTACGTATACTTAGGAAAAATGTAAAATAAATTTTTGAAATTAAATCGCGGTGTAAATGTTTGATGTACATTAAGATCTAACGTACTTAAAAGTACGTAGACGTTTTCGCCCGAAGATATAAAACATTTTGGTTATCACCGTTAGACGTTTTAAACACTGTTGAGTATAAGTGAGTATGACATGATTTTGATGTTTAAAATTTGTATTCATAGTGTTATCTAATTTCTTAATCGGTAATTGGGTTGACGTATACTGTACACAAATAACATTTAAAAAGATTGTTTTTTCATGATTCACACATTGTCTACAATTAAATTATATCGACACTGACTATATTCAATTAAAATATAAGTTAATAATTTTAATTAAGTGACCAATAAAAAAGTTCTGATAAGAGGCAACAAAAATGTTTTTATCGTTTGTTATATTTCGAAAACCATATCACTTTTATTTTGAGTTTGAGCGAAAATGATATTTTGAAGTTAACCATAAGGTACTTTTTTGGGTGAAAACAGATCCGCCTGTATATTAATTTTACGATTCGTGGTAGTATTGTGTACCTATACATAAACTAATACTCACAAGTCAATCAGTAAGGAATTTACATTTGTATTATTAACTTGTTAACCTCTTAGAATAATGTTTCAACTGTATCTAAAATATATAGAAAACCTTGGCCAACAATTTTCTAAAATAGTTCACGTTATAATTACATTTAATCGCTGTGGAATAATATATTTGAAATCCACTAACTTCATATGAGACATTTATTAATCTATGGACAAAATGCAATAAAAGTTTTTTTTTATTTTTCAAAAATAATAAATTTTTCATTTTTATGCCATTGATTGTTTTATATTTCAGGAAAATCTTATATGATAATTTAACCTCCAAATACCATCGACTGTTTAATTGATATTTTCCTAGATTCTGAAATTGTTTGCAACGAGAAATATTGAATGTTTAGAGATTACACAATAAATTAATTTTATCTTATTAAGTTGTGTGATTTTACTTTAAAACAGTCATACTAGTTTTCAATTCCACTGACTAAATATGTATATACTTATATGGTACGAATAAATTATGTATAATTCTCAAAAATTGTAATTTGTTATATTAGTTATATTGACTTATAAAAAGAGTAAAAACTCATTAAATTTTTGTAATTAATAATAACTTAACCACTAAATTAATTTTAGTAATTAAGTACTACTTCTAGAAGTACCGATTTTGTATTACTATAATTTTTTTAAATATTTTGTAGAAGGCATAATTTTTAATTAACACGTGCTTTGATGAATTTTAATTATAATAATATAAATTTTATAGTGTGGGTATTGGTTGATATAGTTGTTTATGATCTAAGATGCACAGAGGTTAGTATAATATTATAAAGTGTGATCCGAAAACATAAAGATGTTTTAGTCTTTACCATTTCCATTCCTTTGAATGAATAGAAAATACATACGCATTGTGCTATGAGCAAAAACAAATATTTACTAATTTATCAGCTAAAATTGAGTTGCAATGTTCTTTTATTAAAATGTTGAATACAACTAATTGATTAGTTTTGACTTGTTAAAATTATTATTCTATTGAATTAACTTTATCACTTTATTAATTTGTTGTATGGTTGAGTCAAATTGAGTTAAATAAAAAATAAAAATCATGGACATTTCCGCGAGTCCGTTATATTTAATTAAAGTTTAAATATAAATCCAATATACATTGAAATATAAACGTCATTATTTACAATCGATATTCTGTGTATATGCCGTAGTTTGTCGTTCGTTTATTTTTATGATTTTAAAGAATCCATCTGAATTTTGTGACAGGAAAGATATAAACTTTCAATACAGTACACGAGAGGAGACACTATTTATTTTTCCGTCAGCTGATGAAGAGAAAAGGAAATTAAAATCATGTCAGTGTTTGTGTGTAAATGCGATTAACAAAAAAATAAATCAGAAACGAGGAGGGTAATCGTCCCTCAGGACTTTTCTATTTTTAAATGGAGGATAATTGTTATAACTTAAGTGCATTGTATTATTAAATAACAAAACATTTCGCTAAACGAGTTATCCTTGATGTTAATAGTAGACGTTATTATGGTAGATTAATTTTACACATTGCGTCAAGCTTTTTTGAATCGTTTATTTTTTTTCCTATGTTTTAGTCACTTATCATCTATTTTGAGCACAATACAGGGGGGTCCTAGTTATTTCATTTTATAAATACGTAACGCCTAATTTGATTGAGACCTGAAGGAATGGCGCTTTAACTACAGATTTAGTGCTGTTAAACGTACAACGTGAACAATATGCTAACAGCGTAGATATAAACTAGACGTATTTATTGACTTGATATTAACCTAAAGAGGTAATTTATAAGTTCAATCTCATCCGACCGCGACGATCATCTTTCGGCCTTGCGATTAAAATATCGAAAATTTCGTAATGCACACTCATTATTGAAAAAACGCAATTCTCGTATTGGGGTTTCGGAAGTCGCTAAATGCTGTTACTTTTAACTATAAGTTTAAATTAGAAATAAAATGGAACACAAATGTGTACTTCAAAGTACTATTACAATAGAGTAATACTTTTTATCTGTGATTTGTAAAAACCTAATAGTAATCACACCTATAATAAATGTTATCTCGTAAAACTTATCATTTTATCAAATAATTCAATTATTTAATTGTTTTATTACAACACAGTTTGAGGATCTGAATCATACTCTTTAAATTTTGTTTTGCACACTAAAATCATATCTAAAAATACATTATTTTAGGCCCTGATTATATTTTATAATTTATTATATTTTTACCGGTGAAAATGAGTTGCCATTACTTATACATACAGCAAAAGTTATATTTTCTGTCTCCATCACGACGTTAAGTCTCGAGACCCTGTCTCGAAGAATGTGCGTAGCATGGAATAACTCTTGGCTCTAAAATTCTCCATAACTTACTGTAGTCGCTTTTTTACATTAAAAATGTAATTATTTTTTAATAAAATAAACGATAATATTAGACTTGTTTTTATACATATGTGTTTAAATGAATTATGTTTTTTGATTAGATAATTAAATTATTACGAACGAAATTATAAAATCAAGATGTATGAATATTCCGCTATTAAAACTGTCTATGGATTTTAATTTATCGCTGTATGAATCAATTTGTGTACTCTGTACAATATAATACAACACTGTTACACTAGGAACTTGTTTTATATTGGTCCATTTATTATAATTGCTATGATAAAAATAAATATAAACATAATATTAAGTACATGAAAAGTTTGACGTAACAGCTTACATTTTGTTATGATTTAATACCTGCGGATCAACACGAAAAAATAATAGGATTTAATAGTATTTGCGCTATCAGCCGTTTGGCGGTCGGCTCACCGTCCCAGTCCCGTGTTCATTGTACCGCATTACCGCATATGAAAATGTATTGACTACCGGATACATGTTTAGCTTATTAGAATCACGTATATCAAATGTTGACGTGGTTTGGCAAACATTATCAACAGAACCTTTTTTTTTTAATTTTTGCTTCTGTCTATCATAATATCAATATAAACTGAGGAGAGCATGGATAAGGTCTGGAATGAAAGTAGTTTAAAAAAGGAAAGGGAGTTAATCAGTTGACCAGAATTAAAATTTTTAATTTTTTAAACATTCTTATCAATATTTGAAAGTGTATCGTGTTGATTTTTTTGATATTTTAGTTATCCATGGTTGTAAATGATTTATAATTTTAGTTTAGTCAAAACAAATAATATAATTCGTGTAATTGATCTATTTCAAACTCTTTTTAGCATAGTACGAGTATAATCTTAATTTTCGTTCTTTTTTCCGAGTAAGTAAACATAATTTTATTAATTTGAAATGGGCACGTGCGGTACATTCAATAGTGTAGAAAAAATATAGGTATGATTGATCCACTGCGATTTCTTTTTCATTCCAACATCAACTTTAATATTATTACGCGCGAATATCTGTGTATTTAAATTGATATTTAAAAACTAACTCGGCGAACCGACCAACAACAAAACGAAATGAAAACAAGACAATCGAATCCGCTACACGTGTGTGTAAAATATACGCATTCTCCCCTTCGCCCAGGCATACGTCAGATCGCGTCGCGAGACTATTCGCACTCGACGCTATAAATCAGCGAGGCGAGCCCACGTCGAAAATGATAACGGCGGGTGGCGTAACAGTGCGCGCGCGGCCCCACCACCGTGGCCGCGGCGACGTGAGCGTGTGCGCCTCGTCCGCGTACGCGCGCTACGCCAAACGACGCAACGACGTCGCGTCTCGTAACGTCACGCTGTCGTCGCTGTATCGCTATAACCGTATAACTACAATATCACAACCGTGTAACTACGATGTTTTAACTATATTATTATTACGGAACGTTATATCGTACTGTCAGTACAAGAGGGCCATATATCGAAATTTTTCAATTTTAAGGTTTTGGTATCCCTGAATTCGTAATTTTTTTCTCTATTTCTTAAGAGTGACGCAATCTATGTAACTATATTGTTAAATTTACTATTAATAAAATAAACTTATTGCACTAAGGCACGGTTATAGGTAGTTGATAACAATAAAGCCCAGTGCTCGAACTGAAAATATAAAAGAAGGGGTACTGAGAAACTCAAAAAAAAAATTAACGTCCCACTTAATGATTGAAATCAATTTAAATTTAAAAATAAAAGAAGGGGTACGCTTAAAAAAATTAAGATAAGATGGGGAGCTCCGTCCGCCTGCGTCCCCCCTCAATTCGAGCACTGATAAAGCCTCTCCTGAACAATTTTACTTTTTTGATATACGGCCCTCTTGTACTGACAGTACGATATTGTTATTATTATTATTATTATTATTATTACTGTTTTAATGTCATACTGATGATGTTCGCTTGTTGCAGGTGAGGAGCGCACGGCGGCCGCGTACGACGACTACGCCCGTGCACGCGGCGCGGTGATCGTCGCCGGCAGTCATGTCACCATTGTCGCCGCCGTCGTATCACGATCGCCGCGACCACTGCCAACATCGCCGCCGCCGCCACCGTCGCGTAGCACCGCACCGCGACACCAGCACCGTACCGTCCGCCGCCGCAGTGCAGTACTTCCGACCGTCGTCCGTCGCGACGACAGTGACAGCAGCAGCAGCAGCAGCCGTCGTCCCGCAGTTGTAACCGTTCGTCTACCCGCCGTGGCGTCCGCGCGGTCATGACGATAGCGACCGCGGTCATTGCGGCCAAAACGACCACGACCACGGTCGCCGCAGTCGCGGCACCGACAGTTGCCGCACCGTCGACGAACTTCGACGTATCGTCGTTATTGTTTTCTTCTTCTACTTCTCGTTCTGATTCTTCTAGTTCTTATTCTTCTTCTTCTTCTTCTTCTACTCCTTGCACTCGTCGATCTTGTCCGGTCCTCGCGATAGTGTCATGACCGATCGCCGGTGCAGTGGCTGCAGCGGCAGCGGCGGCTACGGCGTGGTCAGGGCCACCAACGGCGGCGCGAGCAGCTGCGGCCGAGTGTTGTCCTCGGCGGCGTCGTCGTCGGCCGGCCGGTGCGGCGGCGGCGGCGGTGGCAAGACCGCAGCCATCGTGCGGCCCGCCGCGGCCGTCATGCACGTGAGGAAGACGTGGAAGAACGCGGTGGTCATGTTGCTCGCCGTGGCCGCCGTCACCACGGCCACGGCGGCGTTCTACTTCAATTACGCGGCGACCACGTGCTGCTCGATCGCCGTGGCTGGCGGCCAGTCATTCGGGCCGCCGGACCAGCTGCTGCAGAACGGGCCGGGAAACGCGGCGTTCGGCGTGGCCTCCGCGGCCGCCGCCGACGAACCCAACCGCAGCCTGTTCGGCTCGTCCGTGGCGCGCGCATCCAAGATGTATGCCGTGTGCGAGACGCACGACTACCGTCGGGGCGTCAGTCGTCGGGTGAGAAACTTTAATAATATTACATAACGTTATGACATGTGTCAATGCCGTATTTAGATTTTTTCGGGGGGGGGGGGGTCTAAAATTAATATTGTAATTTTTTCTATATTAAATTTAAGTTTTGATATTTCATTAAAAATTTGACGAAAACAACTGTAATTATTTTTTTTTAAATAAATATAATTAAATAACCAATATAATATGCACCTTTGCACTTGGTGTGATTTATAGTTGAATTTTCAATTTTAACACTGATAAATTCATACAAAATATGAAATATAAAATAAAATATTTAAAATAAAAATACTCAAATATAATAAATTTTAAACTAGTATTAAACTCTTATGTTTTTATAGTACAAACTTCACGATTTACACTTGCGTATTAATACGACTTGGACTGCTCGTGCGTTGCAGTGAAATCACATCGCGTTATGTGCGAGCTAGTTATTCCGAAAATGTTCGGCAATATCTACTAGATAAGCAATATACACAATTTTTGGGTAAAATAAAATCAGTTTATTGCGATTGCAAAATTTGTGAGTAGTAAATAAATGTATTATCAATTTAAAAAAGTGATAATTATTATATCTATGAGTGATAGTATGTGATTAAATAATTATGCATGTTGTAATTATTGAAAAAATATTACATTATATTTATATATGTTGAAAAATATGCCCGTTTCTCGCTTAACCATGTTTTCGATAATCCGTCCGGCATCAATAATGGTCACTGTCGAAAATCATTTGAAAAATTTATAAAATATTGAATGAATTTCGGGTAAAGAGGCCTGGACCTCATGAACCCCCCTAAGATACGGCCTTAATGTGTGTATTTCTAAAATGTTCGTCTGTTACAATGCATCGTATCTTTTTTGTCGATTCAGTACAATTATGTTGTGATGTAACTATACGACGTGCCAGAGACTAAAAGTCAGAAATATAATTCACGCCATGTATTCTTTGCTCCTCGGGCAAGATAATGGAGATGAATGATAAACCGTTTCTTTACTTTGACGATTCGAAACGAAATTTCTGTGTAAAATATACCGGTCATTTATTTAAACCATTTCCCATCTAATAGTCGGTTAATTTTTTTTTTTATCAAAACCGTTTTGAAAATTTTTTACCAAAAGATTCAAAGCTAGAACCTTATTTTTAAATAATTAAGTGAACAAATTATTATTCAAATAAACTAAAACCGTATAAATGTATTAATAGTATTAATAATATCAAATTAAATTTTCAAATTTTAATATTAAAATTCTTCACTTCACTTAGAGCCTATTACAACTTTATTAGAAATAAACTTTTTTTAAAGACGTATGTACTTCGCATTTAAAGGTATTCTACACTTCTTGGATAAGGTGATGGAGATGGATAAATTGAATTTTAAAGAATTGATATATCCCGAGTACTATCTATACACGTGATTTCTGATCAATAGAGATGCTATATAAAACTTTTTGACAAAGCGAAGTATACCAAAAAGTAACTCAAGAAAAAAAAATCAAAGTAAAACTTATTCACTTTGCTTCAATTGGAATCTAAAATTATCAAATTATTTATACTGCACTCTATTATACTTCGATTATTCATCATACAACAGTGAGAGACTTTCCCTCCACTTGTGTTAGGTTATAACTTATAAGCAATACTCAATACATATCAAAATGATCGATATATATAAATTGTATTAAGTAAGTACTAAAATGTACAAAGTTACGATAATTTAAAAAAATAAAACTTAAATTAAATATTTTCAAACAAAAATATATATATATACATTTACCATAGATCAGTGTTGTTTTATATTTTACATAATTTATTAAACATGATCAATAAACAAAATCAAACAAGTTTTTACATCAATAATTATAATTAAAAATACCTCCACACACTTTTCTATTTCGTACTTCATTAAATGTGTTGTATATTATACACAATTTTAATTCTTGCAAAACCGTAGAAAATCTCCAAGAATTTCCGGAAAGGAAAAACTCACTTTTGCTAACTAGATAATTTTTAGCGTCCTGCGGAATTAATTTCGATGAAGTTAATTTTTTTCTACAATTACGTATGATGTTCTGATCGAGGTCATAGATTAATGTGTAAATATATATATATATATATATATACACACACAATATGTTTATAAATATCTTTAAAGTAATAAAAAAATTATTAAAATATAATATTATATAAGTAATCAATTAGATACTTCATGAAATACAAAATATACCTGTGATTTAGCCAGTGCTAAAATTAATTTTGATAAAAAAATCTAATATGGTTATGGAATGATAATTTTTAACAATATTTTCGTCTATTTTTTTTACCTACGTCTAATTTAAATATATTTAATATAAAAAAAAATTATTTTATCACATTTCATTAAGTTCCGACGTATTTTTGGGAATAATATTATACTGAATCAACCTACGTCCTCTTTAAGTTTCATCCCTGACGATAACCCTAAGCAGAATGTCATGTAAACTATTTATTTTATATAACACTTAAGAAAACGTTTTACATCAGTATTTATAGTTGAGACATTAAATGCGAAATTGAAATTCTCATTTTTCATATACAATTGAAAAAATAGTAAAATGTAATATGAGCTCAAATCTACTGTGACACCGTTGCAAGGACGTTTGTTGAAATGGCCATAAGGTTAACAAAAAATAAACTCAATACGTAGCAAGTCAAAATGTAGATAATATTAATGTTAACTTAATAATACGATAATTAATAATGTTAGCTAAGCCGAAAATGAGATTTTTTTAACATAAGAATTTTTAAAACGGTTGTGTTATTATTCGTGCTATGTTACGCTATTATACTACATTTTTAAATATTAATGAACCGTTTTGTTGTAACTCAGACTGTGAATAGTTATACAGATATTTTACATCTCTCAATAAATTAATAGTTTAACCTTTTCTCTAAAAGTCAAAACATTAGTTTAATATGATATTTATTTTCCATGCCAACTGGCAACTATAGTGCACATTGACCGTGTAGTAGAAAATAAAAATGTAAAATTTGAATTATCTTCCAAAATGGTTTTAAATATGTCAGCAAAATTAATAAACGTATTAATAATATTTAAAATTAAAATTAAAAATAATTAATATCATAATGGATATTCTTGGAATTAAAAAAAAACATCTTTTTTAATCACCTAAAAAAATTATGATTATATTTACGAGCATAGAAAATGTGGATACAATTTGAATTACCTAATTGAGCCGATAAAAATATTTTTAAATGAACACGATATCACTTTTATGTTAATTCAAATTTGATAATTAGGAAGCTTATACAAGATCTACTAGTACCACTACCTACCCGTAAAAAAATGCTTTAATAAAGTGATGTATTTTTCCTAAAACAGTGTACTTTTCACGCATCTTATGCCTTTCTTTACCAATCTGCATAGGCTACTAAGCATATTTTACAATTTTACACCAGGCATGACCTATATCTAATAAATAACATAAAATATATTATGTATACATGTAATATCTTGAGTATATTTGTATATAATGATTCTCCCCTGGTGGCAAATATATTAAATTGCGTTATTGTTTCACCCGGTTTACACAATTACGTGACCAGATTACTGGGACGAGGAAATTTATAAATCAACTACGTAAGTATACGTAGTTCACAATCATCTACTGTTTTTTTCGTTTTCTTCAAATATGTTATAATATACTATTTGTGTGTATTTAAAATGAATTTCTTTTAAATAATCACAATATCAAGTCTTAATTCGATATTAACAATTTTTTTTTCTTTGCCATAATCAGAGATTTTTTTAACATTATGTAAAAACTACTTGAAGTTTATAGATTCAACATTGTTTAAAAATATTATGATATATCGATTTAGACATAATGTTTAGAAATATAAAAACTTCCATTTTCCGTATTAAATATGTGTAGGTACTTTTAAATTATAGTTAAGTATAAAATATAAATATTTATAATTAATAAAATATTATAATGTAAAATTAATTAACAATGATATTTATTATTATAATTATGAAAATTTATGGAAAATTAAATTTAAAAAATTTTTTTAAATATTTATATATATAATTTTATTATTGTCAATAAACAATAATGTAATCAAATTACACAAAAATTAAATTAAATAAAACATGTATAATGTCGTATAAAATAAAGATAACATTTCTTCTTACTTAAAAAAAAGAAAAGTAGCTTCTTAATCATTTTACAAATTTATCCAATATTACTGGAGGTATATTGAAACAAATTACATAATTTTGTTCTTTATTGTGTTCTTAAGGGATAGAAATTGAAAAAAGTTTAAAAAAACCTATAACTGCTCTTCATTTATTTATACCTTACGAAGGTCGATCAACAATATGAATTAAAATATTTTACAACTAAAAATAAATACCTGTATAGAATGTTGGAAACTATTATACGTTATCATTCACAAAAAAGAAAAAATTTTCATACTTCGTAGTCGAAACTAACGAAGTGTGCGATAATGAACATTTTTGAAAATTGTAATTTCCAACATCAGTCGTTCTATATTTATTTTAGTTTATGGTTCAACATGGTTGAACTTTATTCGTTTTTGAGTGTTATACAAGTGTATACATACATCAATCAAAGTTATGGAAAAATGTGCACGTTGAACGAGCTACTTAAGAGTCTAATCTGATCTGATGGGTGTGTTAGTGGTTATATTAGTTTCGTATTTAATCAAAAAACAATAATACTATCACTAAAAATTGAAAATGTTCAATAAAAACGTTTTTTTTTTCTTTTCAATGTTTCTCGTAATGCTCTCGAAAAATAGCTCACACAGTCACACCTTATTTTTGTTGTTATATTTTATACGATACAACGTAAAATGAACAACATTTTTGCACGTTAAAACGTACCTACCTTAATCTTTAGTATTATACGTTATCGAATATTATTGGTTTACTTGAAAATTGTTCGTAGTAGTATTCGTAGTACTTATTATTCCACCAAGGATTTTTTTTTTAAATTTAAGAAAAGTGAACCTCTATAAAACTAATAATAAATTTGTTGTTGTTTTTTTTTTGGCGGGGAGGGGGGTGGAATCTGAAATAAAACTGTTATTTGGTAGGTGCTTATTTGTATATAAGTAAACAACTATAATATACAAATACATATATTAATTATAATAAATTATTAAACTAGGTAGTGACTATTTTCCAATTTGAACGGTTGCACAATTTAAACATGATAAACCTAATAATTATACTTTACTGTAAAGTAATAGCATCCATCAACCAATTATATGTAATTATTGTCACGTATTTGACAATATATATATAAATAAAAAATAAAAATATTTTTATTTTATTTTAAATTAATTGATAATAATTATTATAGGCAAGTCTGAAGTTATGTTTATATAATTTATACTCTGATTACTGATTACAAAATTTGTATGATTAGATAACCAAGTTATTACTACGATCGGTGTAACGTGTATAAAACAAAAAAATTGCGAATTTACATTTATTGAAAGTTTAAATCTAATTTTCATTTTCAAAGTTGATGATGAATAAAAATATTCATTAAAAATATATCATGATAAAATACAAGCACTTTTTTTTGTAATCAATCAACCGATGTGTTAGTTTTACCAAATGTTTAATTAGTATTATCTGCTTTTACTATATTTTTATCGGTGTGCAGCATTCACTATTTACTTTAAACTATAATTATTACTAAACTGCTATTCATATTGATTGGTTCATTATCACTCAACGTTGAACTTAGATAAACGTTAACTCATCACAAACAATTCGCAGAATCGTAAACGTCTTAAATTTTGTTTAAAATATTTTCTTCGAAATTTCAAGTGCTGGAAAGTCAATTATATTGCAATTATCGCTTTGTCTGGTGTTTATTTGACCTTGTCAAATAGCTTTCAACTAATATTTCTATGAAACAGTACATTTGTAAAAAAACTAATTTTGATTTCTGCCCTACACTTAATTTATTGTAAATTTATTATGTATTAGTTATTACAACTGGCACTAAAGATCAAAAAATATCTTCATTTATTATATTTAATAACGCGGAACAAGAAAATTAAATATTGTTCTGTCTTTATAGTCAATGCTTTGTGATTTATGTTAATTTAATATCGAATTTAGTCATTATACGTATAAATTATGGTTGTCTATAAATTTTTTTCGGAAACAACTTTGTAAATATGGTTTATTTTTATTCCATTTCATTTATAGTTAAAATATTCTTATTGACCATGATGTATTTTTTTTGTTAGACCCAATTGTAATTTATTATTCTGAAGGTTGTTGTGGAAGGCTTAATTTTTTTACTATAACTATTGGATACAACGATAAATTTAGGTTAGATTTGTTCTCGAAAAATTAAATCTGAAAAATATTTAGAAACTTGATTGAGAATAGCATTTTATAAGACGTATAACTGGTTATAAACTAAAATATTTGATCTGGTATCTCAAGTACGCATTTTTTTTCTTTTTTTCCTTTTATACTGGCCGACTTAAAGACCGAATGAAAAAAAAAATGATTTTTTTTAATTTGATGAGAGTTTAATTTATTTCTGATTTTATAATTGTCTTTTTATTTTCTAGCATTCAAGTATTTATGTATACGTAGTAAAGAAAATTTAAAAATCTTTTTTATGTGTTCCTAAATGTAGTATAAATACAGTCTAAAAAAATGTCTTCATTACAAACCAAGTATTTCTGTCAATGCTTTTATTTAAAAATAAATTGTATTTATTGTTTATTATTTGTATGAATACTTTATAAGTTATAGGTAAGAATCATATAAATTTATTAATATGATTAATTGATGCATAAAAAGTTTGCGAAACATTATTAAATACCAATAGCGACTAAATTTGCAATTACAATTCACTAAAACCATGGTTTTATACTTGCGGAACATACGACTTGGATCAGTTGGATCGTAATAAATATAAAGTTGGCGGATTATTTTAATACAGAGATCGTTGTAATAACAGTAGGTATACAATGTACGAGTACATTGTTAACTTCGGAAAAATAACGATATACATGACACGATTTTTATGTTATATTACACAGACATTAAGATTTAGTATAGTTATAAACAGCTAAAATTGTCATAAATGTACACACGTCACACAATGAGATATATTATTATGTTAAATGCATCTTAGTGAATAAACTAAGTAATTATAATGTGTAAACCATTAGATAGATAGGTTTTCCGTCATGGCCCAGCTACATTGTTCAGAAAAAATATTTATAACGTGTGCAAACACAATAGAGTAAAAAATTTCTTTGACTTCGCTCCGTAATTTTTATGATATTGTAACCACTCAGCACTCAGCAGTGTAGTTTGCACACGTGCATAACGTTAGAAATACCATCTCGGTAAATTTAAAGGTAGATTAGAAAATTATATTATGACTCAATAGTCAATATGATAATAGTATAACCCAAACAAACATAAACGTCAGATATCGTTATATAAATATTATTTATAAATTATAACACAACTATTGTTTAACTTATAAAAACGAGTATTTTGTACTGCTTGTTTAAACAAATAATGATTATTATTGTATGTTATACGGAGGTGGTAGGTTGAAGGAACATATTTATTTCATATGGAATATAAGATAATTTAATTTTGATAAAATCAAAAAATATAATTTATCGAATTATACCAATATTGATTATAAATTTTATAATTATTTAATTTGAAATAGGGGTTCTTGCCTATTGAGTAAATAACATCATGTGTAATGTAATTAAGATGAAAATAAAATTAAAAAATATTCTATAATTTTATTGTTCTATCGACATTTTAGGAATTCTAGAAACTATATTATTGTCATGTGTCGCATAACCATCGTTCTTGTTTTATTTTTTTTTTCAACTCCAAGCTGCTTTGTCAAAGATTTGGAAACCGAACATAATACGCTCATAAGTCTATACCTATACGTGCTCACGGCATTATCAGTGTGATTTATGTTGTTCCATAGCCATATAAATGATTATTATTTATAGGACTTGATGACTGTACACCGTCTCGTGGACAAGTTTCATCTAATATTGTTTAGTTCATAAATATATATATAATATATACATGCT
The DNA here is from genome assembly GCA_027580255.1 of Therioaphis trifolii. Taxonomy (NCBI): domain Eukaryota; kingdom Metazoa; phylum Arthropoda; class Insecta; order Hemiptera; family Aphididae; genus Therioaphis; species Therioaphis trifolii. Next base: position 65,638,713 of record CM050405.1, on the reverse strand, counting down.
TCATAACGATTAGTAATTTTGTATTTCAATGATAATTCGTTATAAATTTGGTTGTTTCTGTCTACACCACACAATTTTTATTATACTTTAGCTTTTATTTTTCATTTTAAAGATTCCGAGTGAAATATTTTACAATTATGTGTTTTATGTCTGTACCTCATCGCTTTTTATGGCAGTAAAAGTAATTCAAAAGTTACGTCTACCATCAGTAATTTCATCTAATTGTTGTTTTAGAGAGGTCATTTTTCTTTGTCCTTCAAAATTTTTCGAGCTTACGGAAAAACTACCAAAAACTTTTGTAAAACAATAACATTTGCTGTTGACGAGATTTTTATAAAATAAATTTTTGAATTTTAGGCCGTAAATCCAAAAAATTTGATACTAAGAATTCGAAATTTTCAGTAAATATCGGAAACATTCTTATAGATACTTTATAAAAGTTTCAATCTTTTACAATTTATTAAAATTTAAAAATTGCTTCTTTTTCAATAAAAATCTTATTAAATTTAAAATTATTAATTTGGGGAATATTGTCTTTAGCTAATAGATTCATCACGTTGTTTTTCATTACGCGGTCCAAGTTATGATAACTCAATGAATTATTTTTTATAAGTTTTTAAAGTTAATATTACGGCTTAAATGACTTCTTTTACGTAATATGTCAGATTTATTTGTATTCCATAACATTTTTATTTTTGGTTATAAGATCTAACATTTTTATAACAATCGGTTACGGCTATTTTTTTAATATAAGCTTGAAGTGTCTAAATACGGTGAAATGGATCATTTGTAAGAATTAACATTATTAAATCGGCATGAATTATTGTTGTTTTTATTTCTGAACTATTTTCATTAAGATTTGGAAATTACATCAATTGTCTATCATAAGGTTTTTCATTTTTTCGAAAACTAAATTATTATTTTACTATTATTCGAAATATCGTTTTGAAAACACTTATTTTTATTATTAGTTTTGAATTTAAAATAATATCAGACAACACAGTTGTTTGCAATATGATTCGATGATAAAAATGGCTCATCTAAGTATTTTACATCCTCCACCATTATTTTTACACCTTTTTTGAATTAATTTAACATACCTTGACCTTTTAATGGACTTTTTAAATTGTATATATTACTATATATTATTCTTGTATTTAAAGAACATACCCAAATAAAATCAAATACTCTGAATTGATGGATACGCTTCTAAATCAAAACTTCAGATCCATATACAATATAATCAATTATATTTTTTTTACGATATAAGAAAATTTAAGCCCATAGTGAATGGGCCATGAAAAATGCACGTGTATAGACTTTGTTTATATATAGGTACTAATTAAGTTAGTTGAAATAATTTGAAATTACGTCCTCTTACTATTAAGTGGACTGTAGGTAGGTACTTACCCTTAAAACATACAAAATCAATAAATAAAGGGTGAACTCGAAAGAACCGTTTTTAAATTAGTTAAAAAACACTTTATTTTCCAAATAAATAAAGAAAAAAATGAACGATTTCAATATGACCTCCGGTTTATGTATGAAAAATATCACTCTACAGAGTTCAAATACAATCGTATAAATTAATTAGTTAGATTCTGAATTATATTTTATTTAAGCATTGTAGTTCATGTAATAGCGCTACATGTTATTTACGCAATCTTTATAATAATCATAATATACGAAATATATACTGTGTATTTTGAAAATGCATTATCATTTCATTTCATTTATTTTTTATTTCGTTATATTTTTCAAAAATATATTTCTGTTTTTTATTTCAAATACCTACACACATTTTTATTTGTTGCCCTCCCTTTAAACATATATTATAGGTAATTTGTGAAATTTATTTTGTTCGATAATGTTATTAAAATTCTTAAATGAAATTTATGATTTAAAAAATTATTTAATGAATCGCATTTTAACGAAATAAATCGTATTTTAAAACTATTTTTTTAATATTTCGCGGTATGGAATAGGTCTAAAAATGCATATCATCCGTTTTTGGACGTGTGTTATAATTATTTGTATTGACTTAAATGCACTTTGATACGCCGTTATAAAGCCTACACTCAGTAGATCACGAGCAGATCATCTGCCATCTGGACAACCCCGAGTTGAGTCCCAAATAGCACGAGTTGGGTTCCGACGTATTTTATTAAGTATATAAGTTAGGCCAGTGCCGTATTTACCAGTAAACACTATAAACTAGTGCTTAGGGCGGCAATTTCTCAAGGGCGGCAAATAATTTTTAATATTAAATTTTTACTATATTAGTAAACTTTAAAAACTTTAAAATAAGTTATTTACATAACATGGGTTGACAATTGTATGTTTATCTCTGTACCTAATCACAAAAAAAAACCCCAGTAATTAGTCAATGCAATAGAGGGGTCTCTATAAATTGCGTCCCATTTCAAATTTTTTATGTAAATTGCGGCCCGGGTATATTTTATACATACGTAAATTGCGGCCCGGGTATATTTTATATATACGTTAATTGCGGCCCGGGTATATTTTTGTACATATGCCTATCTAACTATTTCTTATTAATATGTAAATTACGTCTAAGCCTTTTTTTCACAAAACCAATATTTTCCTTCCCATTTTTCAGACTTAGGACTATAACTATAACAGACTTAAAACTATCTATACAAATATTATTATCATCAAATTTCAAAAAATACTTACACGTTTTAACTGTGCAACACCAACGTTGAATATTATTGTTTAGAAATTTATGAAAATGAAATTTGAAACCATCAACTATTTTCAACGTTTTATTCCTTTCACTTTTCATAACGTCCATTTTTATTAGATTGAAAAAAAATACTGTAAACTGTAAAGCAACCACAGATATATAAAACAACTAGATAGCCGACTCAACGAATAAAATTGAAGTCTAGAATCCATATGCGAACAGGGCAAAATATGATTGATTAATCCATGACATTTAATATTATTCCATGAAATATAATTTTTCTGTGATTGAAACCAAAGATATAATATAAAAATGTTGTTTTATACATCAGTTATCTTTTTATATGGATTCGGATTGAAACACAATTTTTCGATTATAATTTATAAACTATAAACTATAAAGTGCAATTCGAGTAATTCAACATCATGGTGGTTTCTTGTTCTGTGTCTGGTTGTGTCAATAGGAGACTGAAAGGAAGCAAAGTTCATTTTTTTTCGTAAGTTCCCGGGACGCAATTTACGTATGTTTTAAAAATACTCGGGCCGCAATTTACGTATGTTTTAAAAGTACGCGGGCCGCAATTTACGTATGTTTTAAAAGTACACGGGCCGCAATTTACGTATTTTTTAAAAGTACGCGGGCCGCAATTCACATTGTATATGACCATGACCGTACTTATAGGGACGCAATTTACCGACTCCGCAATAGAGAACGAGAGCTCATACTGTGGCATGTTCTATGGTATTATTACAACAAAATGGACTTCGATGCCATAATAGATGATTTTGCGACTCAAAAGTTGCGCAGAAATGAGTACTAGATATTAACTATTTAATTTTGAATACAATTATGAACTATTTAAGTATTTATTACAACCATGTTTTTTATCATTATATATTATATCATATTTTGTATAATTAAATTGTTTATATGAATGTATATTGTATATGTATGCATTTTTATAACAGCTGTATATTTTTATTTTTCATCATTAAAATTTTAAGTAATAAAGAAAAAAACAATAATTTTACGATTTAATAACATTTTTTAGACTAGAAAAATATTTATATTAAAAGGCGGCAATTTATTGTGTGCTTAAGGCGGCACAATGGTTAAATCCGGCACTGAGTTAGGCCCCGACATATTCATAATTGGAAAACTCAAGTACCTATGACATTTTCTGCTAAATTATAAAAAAATAAAAAATGTGCGTCTTTGTTAGCAGTAGGTTATGCTTAAAGAATTTTTTTGCACCTTGTACGCTATTTTGGATACGGTTATCTACGAGTCCGATAAATATTATTTCTCTTTAATTTTAAATGACCTGTATTTTTCATAGGTGTACCTATATGTATCACGATCTTTTATTTCGGATTTAGACAAACTTTCGTGTAAAAGTATCTCCTTAAACTTTTTTTTACGGAGTTCATTAATTTTTGCTTTACCCGAATCTTTAAACCACTCTATTCGTTATTGTGCTCGTTACATCCCTTTAATATGCCTCAAGTGGACAACAGACACTGGTCTACTTCACGGCCGACATTCAACGGCAAATCAAACCACGTCGTCGGTTATATTGCTCGGCGACAATCGACCGGTTACGCCGTTATCGGCAACATTGAGATAAAATATTACCGCGGACCCAGCTCGTGTTTTCTTTTGACCGATCGAAAATCGCGGGACCCGATTCCAGTTTTCCCGATCACCCGGAAATAGAGCGTATTTCCATGGCCTCGTCTTCCGTGCAACGGGGGCGCGCGTACGGGGTTTTTTTTAGGTCGCCGAAAAACCGTGTCCGTCGGTTTCGGCCGAAGACCCATCGCTAATAAACACCGTTTTGTATTTCGCAGAACGCGTTTCGCCGCGGCCGCCGGCAGGCTCAAGCGACCGTCGACAGCACCAGTGGCAGCACGTCCGGCGGTGACGGCTCGGAGACCGACGACAACGCCATCGCCACCGCCGCCAGAAACGCGCAACACAACGACACGGCCGCCGCCCCGCCGGCGCTCATCTACTTCATCACGCCCACGTACCCGCGACGAGAGCAGGTCGCCGAGCTCACCCGACTGGGCCAGACGCTGATGCACGTGCCCCGACTCTATTGGATAGTGGCCGACGACCGGCCCGACTGCAGTCGACAGATAATGAGCCTACTGCCCGATTTCAGTGAGACGCCGTTTTTTGTACATTTTAAATAAACGGTCACGGTGGCGTATATAGGATTATTTGATTTCGTGGCGAGAATCCAGCTTTGTCATTATTATCATAGACTATCGTAACGAATTACCGACAACAAATGTTATGGGGAGGGAAGGGTTGAATCCCAGAACCCCCTAAATACGCCACTGATAATATCCACACCGTATATTCTTCTCATATGTTAACTAATTATGTATGATTAAAATTCATCACATCACCATAGGCGTTAATAGCGTGTTTAAGGTTTTTTTTTTTTTTTTGCTGGGATCTGAAGTCCGAATTTTAAGTAGTTAATGAACGTTTGCAGTTGTTTTATAAACTCCAATAAACAATTTCCTCTCTACTCTGGATTCCAAAGAAAACATTTCGACCAAATTTAAGTACGAATGTGTAAATTATACAGTACAACTTGGTATACTGGGTAATTTGTTTTTCAAGCATTTTTATCTTATTTTAAACCCTGTATAATGCATATGTTTGATTGTTTTTTTGTGTACATTTTTGGAATAATGACAGAACGTTTTGACACGGACCCCTTCTACTCTTAACTAATAATACTTATACCACTCAAAATTATCGGTTAAATAACACAAATATAATTAGGTAACATTTGTGATACACAAGCGCTTATTTGAATACCTACCTTATAATCTAAATACATTTTAAATACTTTTCATTGAAGAATTTTATTCGTCGAAAAAAAATGTCAAACGTTCTATACTATTATTATTTTCTATTTAAAAACGTCCTTTTAGAAATTCGATAACCGTTATTTATTAAGGCGTTTTGTAATGCAATATATTATACACGTACGAGTTAAATTACATTTGCACATTAAAAAATATACGTGTTCTGTGGAATGCTTTTAGGTAATTAACCTAATCAAGTTGGCCGCTTGAAAAATTTTTTTCTCAAAGAAGCTAATATTTTTCACTGAATTGCTTGTGACCTGGGTTTAAAAGTTTTCCTTCATAAATTCTACAGGTTTAATTCAAAAATTCACCCAAAAACTCCAAGTTCATAAAATAGATAAGTCACTTGTTCTGCAGTGTACTATATTTATAACATTCATATAATATCTATACATGTATTAACTCTTGTCTAAATACAATCGCAGTTGTCCTGAATAGATTGTGTAGTGACTATACCAAGTAGGGTGACTGTACCAAGTAGTAGCGTTTCATTGTCAATTGTGATAGATTGAATATCCCTGTTATTCTTTTCAACTTTTTCTACTACTGATTTTGTGAAACTCTAGTTTTTTCATAACTACCTATGTAACTATGCAATTTTTAAATACACTAATTAGAATATTCATGATTATAACATCAGAATAATAACACTATCATTTAAATTGTTTTACGATAGTTTTGTTATTATATTTCACAAATTCTTTTGCAATTGGTTTAAACCTAATCAATATTTTTCTGTCACTAGGCATTCCTTATACATACATCGCTAGCCCTATGCCAGCAATATATAAACGCAAAACGGATGCTATGCCCCGTGGAGTTTCCAACCGTAGAGCGGCCATAAACTGGATAAGACTGAACCACAATGTTACAGACACAAATGCTGTAATATATTTTGGTGATGATGACAATACGTTTCATTTGGATCTTTTTGAAGAAATACGTACGACAAAGAAAATATCAATGTTCCCTGTTGGTTTAGTTGGAGAGTACGGTGTCAGCTCACCAATTATTGATAAAGTGAGGACACCTCATTAAATGCATTATAGCACTGTAAAACAAACATGTATAAGGTCATTCATTAATTACTACATGATATTTAGGGAAAAGTCATTGGATTTTTCGATAGCTGGCCGGCAAAAAGAAAATTTCCAGTGGATATGGCTGGATTTGCTCTTAATGTTCAACTTCTATTCAAATATCCCCATGCTACAATGCCATACAAAGCAGGTTTTGAAGAAGATCGTTTTCTGTCATCCCTAGACATTCGATTAGAAGAAATTGAACCAAAAGCAGAGAACTGTACCAGAGTAAGTTATAAACACATACATAGTAATACGGAATCTAGAAATTATGAATAAGTTTAATTTGAACTAAAATATATTAAATGCAACACGTATTGAACTGTAATATATTGCACACATAGAACATGTTCAAATACATTTATTTCAATAAAATGCCAAATTAAAAACATATTTGTACTAGTACCTACTATAATAATTCATCATAAATATAAATCTGATTAGAATATATATATTTTTTTTTAAATACCTCTCTTTATTGAACTATGCATTATAATCATAAATGTGCACACAAATATAGCTTGCTCATCAGTAAAGACCGGATTTATATGTTTTTACATGTCGTTACTGGGTCTATGCAGTCTTATGAGAGTAAAAAATGTGGACGATTCGCTCAATTCTGAATGCGTAGAAAACTGTTTTTTTTTACATATTTGTGAATATTTCATGGGTTAGAGAATATTTAACCCATTTAGCATATTTTGGAATATTTCGTAAATTGTGAGAAAAAATTTCTATTTATTTTTAACTACTATATTAGTATAAAAGTATATTATAGTTATTTTAACTTTTGACTAAAATATACCAAAGGAATATTTTTTTTTAATTTTATATATGTATTATTATTTTTTATTCCTAGCTATTTCAGAGCAATTTCATAATGCAAGTGTAAACCACTTAAATAATTACTATTTAATGATTACCTATTGTTTAAAAATTTGTTTTGTTTTATTATGTTTTAATATATATATATTAATATTTGTTATTTTTTCACACTATGACTTAAGTGATTAATACAACTTTTAATTAAAATATACCAAAGGAATATAATATAATATAATTGTTTTTATGTTTTAATATTAAACTATTTTTTTTTTTTTTTTATTAGCTTCCAGTAAAAACTATTATAGCTCGACAATTATATAAGTACATGATATAGATACAATGACAGTGTGGTGTTACAAAAGTATACATTTACAATGGTATAGATAAGAATAGAGAGAATTATACATTGAGAAGAGATTTGGTAATTTAGGTATATAATATTAATTGATGATATAAGAGTAATGATTATACTGTTATATTTATATTATATCCCTATTTCCCACTCTTACTAAAGTGCAATAGTATTCCATTAGGTATAATATTATGCAACTTTTAATACCTAATTAATTCCTCACTATTAAAATAATATTGAAAAAAAATTTTAAAAATGCATATTAAAGCATATAATGATGTTTATTGAATATTTTTGCATATTTTAGCATATTTTATAAATTTTTGAGAGAATATAATGAGAATATTTGAAGGTTTTTTAGAGAATATTAGCATCATATTTTGGGTATTTTAAGAGAATATAAATCCAGTCTTTACTCATCAGCAGGGCTCGTGAGTTCATGCTCTAAAAAATGCCTGAATAAGTATGTACTTATACACTAAAAGCTGGAAAAATATGCATTGAAATATGGCATTAAAAGTTCAAAAATATGCATTTATATGCATTAAAAATCTAAAAATATGTAGATTAAAAAATGAAAATACCCTAAGTACATTTTGAAATAACAAAAAGTGTCCATTCATATCATTAAAAGTTTATTAAAAGTGATATTTTATTATATTAATGTACTCAATTTCAAAAAATACGTTTGTATACGTACGTTTGTACTCGCTTTATCTGCTATATACGTTTTATTTTTAATAATTTGATATTGCGAAAACTCAAATATATATTTCATACTGTGTAAAAATATAAATTATTGCGTTTTGATCAAATTTTGGTAAAAGTATGCACAATAAAACAGAAAAACACATAAATATGCCAAATAGTTCAAAAACCTCTAAATATGCAAAAATATGCAACATAAAATTTCACATACTTAACCACAGTACCTTGAAATGGATTTCTATGTCACCTAGCATTAAATACGACTTAGCAAGATTGATATGCAAATGCATAAACTCACGAGCCCTGCTCATCAGCATAGGCTGCAATTTGATTTTTGAGATCACAATTAATATAAATTTTCAGATTATTGGGTATTTGTTAACAGAGAATATATTTATGTTTAATCAGTATTTACTTTTAATGGTACAATAGTTACTCTGATGTACTTGTTGACTATAATTTCTCATTTTTATTACTGGATACAATAAACATACATTGAGTAGACATCTTAAAAGTATTTCGATAGATTTCACAACTAAAATAATCTTTAGTTGTTGGTTTGTAACTGTAAGAAAGTATTTTTCAAAGTTCATTATTGCAAAAATAAATCTTACAAAACAAAATATATAACATATCATAAAAACAGGATCTTTTCTTCTATTGCTTTACGTCAAACTAAATAATTTAATGAATATTGAAAGTGTGTGAAATCAGCTGATAGAGATTAAAAATTGTGCACACAAATATGAATATAAAAATGTTACATTAGTTTTAATTGACAATAGTTATAGAACAATAAAAAATTGTATAGTTTATTATATTGGACTTAAAGAATTGAAATAAATATTTAAGGTATCATTAAAATATGTATTTATTTTGTTAGTCCTAGAGGTAGGTTCAATATATTTAGAATTCTATGACATAATGTTGTCACTATAACCATATTGATTTAATGTACAGTGAAACCTCAATCAGTCGAAATTCCAGGGAAATTAATTTTTTTGACTCATGAAGGTTTTAGGGAAATGAATTTGACCAAAAAAGTTTTTTGAATGTACACACTATTGAATTATTATTATCAAATATAAATTATAGTAGGTATTTTTTCACAACACTAAACCTTGTACACGTTACTGATCAATTACAACTGACAATACGGAATATAGTGGAAATAAATAAAAACATTACAATAAAAACAGATTTAAGTATCAAAAAGGACAAGCTTTGAACAAAATAAGTTTAATATTATTATATTTAAATAAAATAAGCAATGTTGTACATTTATATTTTGAATACGGAATCTATAGTTTTTATTCCAAGAAATTGAGGTTTTCAAAAGGAAATGGCATTTACTTTGACTTATTAAGGTTTTCGAATTATCGAGGTTCAACTGTAAATATAAATTAATTTTTTCAAAATATTTAGTTAACATGTTTTTCTGCATATTATTGTTTCAGATTTTAGTTTGGCACACTCAAACTGCAAAAAAACCTAAACCAATAGTCATGGTCAAATCCAGATCTACATTGCCTGGTTCGCTTGCTACTCTACTCGATCAAGTGACATTGTTAGGTATTGGTGAAGTGAGCGAAACCACAGGTACGAACGCTTATTGTATTAGATAACAAATTCTAATTTATGTATTAAGTACTTAAATGTTCATTACATATTTTACAGGTGTTCGAAGTTATATGACAAAAAATGGTAATATTTTTAGGGTGTAATAACCAGATTTTTCTTATAATATTTTCTTGTTTTATTTATTAGATATGGTTTAGTACAATTTTTAGCATAGTATTTAATTGTTGTATGCAATTTATACACATTTGTTTTCATTTTTAAATACTGTTGTTGAAGTCATTATATTTTATTGTTTTTTTTTTCTTTTTATGTGTGTATATAACTATAATATTCAGTTTCAAGTTTCAGCATAAAATAATTTTAATGTACTTAGAAAAAGAAAAAAAATTCAGATTTTTTCATCTTATTATAATTTATTGTAAATAGCAAGATTGATAATTACAAAATTAAGTCACATTTTAAATAATGAATCTGTTCTGCATTAATATTTTATTTTAATTGTTAAGATATATATATATATATATATATATATATATATATATAATGTAACAAATTAATTTAGGCTTGATTTAAATATCATAAATATATAAACTGGTCTTCATCACTATATAAGTAGTAACATCCAATTTAATTTTACACTATCTCCTTGTATTATTGACAACTGGAAGGTGTTGATTTCACATCAATTATTTGATCCAACAAATAGTTCAGCAGTCCCATAGTTTGGTCTTGGACCAAAACAATGTCAAAAGCCAGTTTATATTGTTGTAAATATCCATCACCGTGTTCCGTCTGGAATTAATGTACATTTAAGCTTAAAAAATATATATTAATTGCAATAATTATTGAAATTCAATTATATTACCAAATCAGAATTTAAGAATCCTATACGCAACACAGTATTGTATGGAATTCCACCATCCATGTTTGCATCGCCCAGCGAGTCACCCAACAGAATAACATTGAATCTTCCACTTATATGTGTATCCTGACAACAGCGAAGAAAGTTTAATATTACTGTTGATATAATTGAATTACTTGTTAAATTAATAATTGTTGTTACTCTTACATTTTTATGTGTATCTATGTAAGCGTTTTCATTTTTGTTAAATACATGAATCAGTTTTTCATCTTTGAATCCTAGAATTGTGGATAAGCCATCATCATCCTTGGAAACTTTTAAGAAATTTGAAACAACTGATACATTATCAGTTAGCAAATTTTCATGTACTAAAATGAGTTGTACTACATCACCAATACCAGCTGATAGAACAATAAGAGGTATTTTTTCAGAGTATAATTTGTGAAAAGCTTCGTCAGTTCCATCCCTAAAAACACATTAAAAAAACATGATTTATTAAATATTTTCAACTCATTGACATAACTTTGTGAAATCATTTTAACAGTCAACGATTATCCTTCACTAGTACATACATAGGATGTAATATTTTATCAAGATTTACATTTTTTTAATGATTAGAAAACCTGCCATTAAAATCAGTGGTAAAACATTGAGTGAAATATAGAAAATGTCCAGTGTTTTCATAATTAAAGAAATTTTAAATAATCTTAACATATTATACAATTTGAGCAAAGAATTGTTTAAATGGTTACAACATAGATTTGTAAAATAATACAACAAAATTTAATAAATAATATTGCAATAAGAACTACACAAAAATTAATTCTTAACAAATAAATTGGTCTTGATTAACTCAATTTTTAAAATGTAGATATTGTACACATGAAAACACAATAATAACATAGCCATTTATTTTGCCTTTGAAAAAAATATATGTTAGGGCAGCGTTTTTCAACTTTTTTTGGCAATGCTTGTAAAGAAACATAAAAATAAATACAAATATAATTTCTTTTAAAATGTATCCATTGAAGTTTTAACTATATAAACAATAATTTCAAATATTATTTATTGCTACATAAATATTTATTATGAACATTTATCGTAAAACTAAATTATTATTACTATTTCAAATTTGTGTATGACTTTAATAACAGCACCTGTGTTTTAACTGTAACTGTAACAACTTGTTTTGTATTTACAACTAGAAAATTACAATAACTCCAGAATTCACTAATAAAAGTAATATTCTTAAAACAGAACTAAATTAAGGCATAATATAATTAGTTTTAAAATAAAAATACACTATAGTAGTGAATATTTTATGTTTCTTATATATATACAGTATTTTATAGCTAAATGTTTGAATATTACTGAAGTTTATTTCAATTAATCTTGCAACATTCCTAAAATCAATAATATTATATATTGTTTACGATCCTTCAAAAAATATAGCAACCCATAGCTTTGAAAACACTAAGATAAGATAATATGTAAGGACCGATTAAATGCAATTATGATAATATTTATTTATACTTTTGAATGCTTGAAACAAATCTTAGCAGAAGCTACTTAAATAATAATAAAAATGTATGTTAAAACAATGAACGAAATAACAAAATAACACTACACAGATTTTAAATTACAATGTTTAACTTAACATTGTAGCACCAGCGATTAAATTGAAAGAACACAATATTTTAAAAGGCAATTGAAAATTATTATAAAATATTAAAACTATAAGCCATACAATTACTTACAATTGCAAATTAATATTTAAAATTTTCTGATTCATTTTTTACATAAAATTTAACAAATAAGAATGTTATTTTCTAAAAATTTTGACAAAAAAGTTAAAACTCAAATTTAAATTTAAACGCTATTATGTTACCATAAAATGTTCCCTAGTGTAGTTTTGCTGTTTAGCTTAATAGTTGGACTGATACAGTAAATCTTTTTGATATTTTTAATAGTAATTTATGATTTATATATACCTAAGTTTAACATCAGCCTTCTGGATGGATTTTTCAATATCTTCATACTTGAAACGTAAGCCTTTTAACAAAAGTTCACTGTTGTGCCACCATTCTTCTATAAATGGTAACTTTTCAGCAACTGTCATATGTGGGTTATCTTCTATTGGACGGTATTTATTTAAAAGGTCTCGTGCTTTTCCTTTGTATTCTTCTGGCAAACTGTCACAAGTTTCAAAGACACCTAAATAAAAACAGAAATACTACTTTTAACACATTTCATAGCTTGAAAACAATAAATGAAATTTGATCAGATATTGACACTATACACCATAGAGGTTTTTTTCTTTCCATAAAAATATTATGTTTCAACTTTTATTTTAATTAAGAAATTTATTTAAGTATTTTATATTAAACTAGATTAGATAAATACAGTTCAATGTACAATAGCATTATATTTATGTGAAAATTATCAAGCATTAATTTTAGTGACACTATATGAAATTGTGCTTCACATTTTATTTAAATCAAGTTACGAAGGATGCTTAAAATGATCCCAATGAAACTTAGTTTTAGTACTAAGTAAATGGTATTAAAAAATATGTACTTTTCAATTTGTTAAAAACATTTTAGTGCTTATCGAGATATCACTTAAAAATAATTTCATTTATTATAATTAATATGATTTTTATATTTTTTCAACCAACACAAGTATTGTTTACTATAACACACGATTAGGACATTTTATTAATTTTCAGTTCATTTAGAATTTTTGTTTGGTTAAATAAATGATATTTGGATTCTCTAAAACAGGTAGGTACCGAAAATGTATATACTATTGATATTTTGAGTATAATACTTCATCATTATAAAGTTAAAACTATACTTTCAAGAAATAAAAATAAATAACTTTTTTATTTTCTTTTTGAACTTTTATAATTATATTAATCACTATAAATATAAAATAACAGTAATTGAGTTTAAGGACCATTTTAAAATGTAACTATGTTAACATATTTTACTCTACTTAAACAAAAATATAATTCGTACATGTGAATTGTACAGTAAATGAAGTAAAGTAATGAGTGTTATAATGTAATAAATAAAATGTAAAAAAAGAATACATGGATACTACTAGGTATTAGACACCTATTTTTCTTTCACACTGAATCATAACAAAACAATATTTTAGGGTTCGTAATCAGTGATAAACAACAAAATTTAAATTTAATTTTATTATACGTTTATTATTGTTGTATTAATTTGTAATTTTCTGGCACATAAAAAAAATAATTAAACTAAGATTTTCAATATGTTAGTTAACATGGTTCAAATAAACGATTGAAATAAATATATAGGTAATAACTACAATTATGTTTGTACTTCAAGTTATGCTACTTATAGTATCAATAATAAAGATAAAAGTGGAGAAATAAAAAAAAATTAATTTGCACATAAATGTACTTCAATGTAAGTAATGAACACTTTGTTCACTTATTTAACGATTTATTAACCGAGTCAGATAATAAGGTAAATAATCTTTTAGAACTCACTGAAACTGCTCATGGTCGGTTTGCCATTATGTTCGGAAGACGATATGGTCCGATCAAAATCTGATATAATCTATAAGAAAAAAGCAACACATGTTTAATGACACCCGGATAAAACGAGGTTACAGAGTAAAACGACAAGTCATTGTAAATGTCATCGTCGTCGGCCTTACTTGCAGTTTGTCTGAACCACCAGCGACCAGATTCACGAGCTTGCCGTTGACTTCCTCCTCATTCCTGATGTGTATTGTGGCGGCGAACTTTTGCTTGATCTGCGGACAAGAGGAAAAAACGAAATGGTGCTTAAACAAAGGCCATATTATATATCAAAACACGCGTATTCGTGACGGTAGGTAACGATCAACGTAGCCATCGATGTAGGTAGGATCGCCTGTTGGCTGCACGCGGTGACGAGGACAGCGCCTGGCACGTACCTGGTCCACGAGCGACGTCATCTTGAATATTTCGCGGTGGCTGTGCGGAATACGACTTAGAAGACGGCGTTGACGTTGTCGGCACTCGGGGGACGGTAGACTCGTGGTCGTAACTTGATTCCGACCCGGCTGCCCGTTGCTAGCGACCGAAGAGTGAAAACGGCGACGACTGAACGACTGGCGGAGCTCGGTGACTCGGGTCCGTTTGCCGGTCGGAATCGCCACCGGGAACAATGACGACGACGACACCTCGTGACGGGTGCGGGTAGGCGGTGTGAAATCGGCAATGACCTTAACGCCGAACAGCGCTCGTTTCCCGGGCACCGTGTTCAGTGCGAACAATAAATAATAACACGAACGCGCCGGCTGCGGCGGTAGGAGGGGAAACGGCCGATACGCTGTAGGCTGTACCCAAGAGCTGCTGCTGGTGCAGCTGCCGACGCTGCTGCGGCTGTTGCACGCTGCAGCGATGATACAACAAACAACTGTTGTCGACGTCTCTCTGTGATAACGTAAAATAATGATAATCGCAGGCGGCGGCGGCTGTTACGATGATAATAATATTGTTACTTGCGATAATAATAATAATAATAATAATCAAACTATATCGCTGCCGGTGGGATACAACCGGTGAATCGTAGAGTATTTTAACTGTGCATTATTTAAATGCGAGATTCGTTTGAAAAAAACCAAGTGTCTATGGAGAGACTTAAAAAAAAATTGCACACAATAATGTAAGAAAAACGCTTGGTTTATGTGATATTGGTGGTAGCAGATAGACTAATTAAGTGCTGTAATGAGTGTAATGTAATCAATTTTATATTGATAATACCGTATCAGATTCGTGGGAGATGCCGCCCATAGACAAGAATACTAATTTGGCGGCAAATGGCGTTCGCTGTCTAGCTGACACTCATCACTAAGAATTTATCTGTTTGAATTTGAAATTCGTGTTCGTTAGAAAATATAATATTTTATGTAGATGTTAATAATAAGTTCTTTGAAATATTACTAATGCTAATCACCAGGGCTAAGATTTGTATGCGATAAAAAAATTATTTACCAAAATATGCATTTAATTTTTATAAGATAAAAACATTTTATTAAGGTGAAGTGGGGTAAGTGCTTAACCAGTAACCGGGGAAAATGCGAATTCAGATATTTTGGTAGGAAAAATAAATTGTATCTATTGTAATATCAAAATTATACTACAACATTGTGAGAATTCATATATGTAATTTGCAACACTGTACGTTTTCCCATTTTTGTGTTATCAGAATTCATATCAAAAATTGTATTTTCAGTTTCGTTCGCGGGCCCGCGGCTCGCATTTTGAAAAACAGAGCTACAGGCTGTATTACTGTAGTACAGAGCAGTAGTAGAGTTTTGTTTTTTGACACTAACAAATTAGTGTAAGTGGATTTTGTTAAAGGTAAGACATGTTAATTTTTGTCTAGTAATAATAATAAATGATAAATTATGTTTTACGATTGTTGACACCGCGAACACGTCGCGGTGGTCATCGTGTGCTTAAGATCGAGGTCTCGGACGATCGTTGACCGTTGACGTCGAATTTTAATTGATAATTAATGGTTATTGATCATGATTGATTTTACAAATTATTTGGTACAATATTATCATCAGTATAACTCACTGTTGTTGTTATCGAAATTGGTTATTATTTGTTGTTGGTGGTGGCGAGATGCTACCAGACTTGCCGGGTTGTATCCACGATCACCGAGGTCGGATCACTCTACGAGGCTAGCGGCGTTGGCCAGCGCCCGCGGCTTCAGAGATAATGTTTAAATGTAACAATGTAGCGACGGCGGTAGAGTTGATAATGGAACGAAGGATCAATATAAATACCAATATCATTACCTTCACGAAAATTACGATCACTATGAACGGTGTTGTAATGAATATAATATCGTGAAATAGTTAACGACGTATTACGATCGAATGTTGAATCTAATGATTAATGTTTACCTGACAACGCGAGATATGACACACAGCTGCTCTAACCGTAACAACGACGTTTCGTAGTGGAATTTCAGCTTAGATGTATAATTATAAGATGTCACTTGTAGCCGTTGAACGTTCACTACTTGGTAGACGTGTGTACGGAGAACGTTATTTTTTGTGACAATATCGGACATTTTTGGAGGCAAAACATTCGAAAGTCACCCTCGAAGGCGATTGCTCACGTCGTGTTCAAATCACTCGTGTCATCTCTACTTTATAAAAAGAAAAAAAACGGGCGTGAGATCAAATATTTATGATGGGGTAACGAGCTGTAAATATGTTATTGCTTAAGTGAAAAGACAGAGTCGACTAAGTTTTATAAGGCGAAACCGTTCGATTTCATACTGCATACATACAATCAAAACTCAAACTATTTGTACTATACTGAAGTATAGTGTTCATATTAAACCGTAAAACAAATGTTGTCAAAAGCAACTACGATTTGTAATACATAGAATGAGAAATAAGAAGGTACCTAATTTCTCGTTATATTGCAACAAAGGTAAATAGTTATTAACAATCATCGTAGTAGGATCAAGAACCAGTAACTTATTTCCTGATTCAATGTATGAAATCTTGTGGCTCAGATTTGTAAAAAGTAGCCTTAATATAGATTATAATCACATACTCAACAACCTTTAAATGAAAAAATCTCAAATCATATGGAGATGTTTTGGGTGCTTGTTCAAAGCAGCCATCGTCAAAATCCAGGAAGTCTAGAATCGATCTTTATAAAAGCACCATGGGATTTTAGACGTCATAATCATATGAAAACTCAGAAGTATCTTGGAATTTTCTTCAAAAACAAATTTTGTTACGGCCAACGGTGTAGAAAAAATGTTATCTACATCGTGTTACGAGCTTTTAATTATGGTACCTATACTCAGTGGTCACTATATAGAAGCAAGCGCGTAGCTAGAAATTTAAAATGGGGGTGTTATCAAAATTAACTGACTAAATTATACACATAATATTAATTACTTTTTGTATAATTTATTGTACAAACATTACAAGTGAATAAATAATGATTTATGAGTAAGTGTTTGAATATTTAATTAAAATTTAACATATATATTTTTTCTCTTATATATTATAATTAAAAACAAAATGTTTTTTCTTTTAAATTTACCTAACGTGACGAGTTTTTAATGCTAGTGTATCTATTTTTCGTCTGTAGTTACAAGTACATCTTGATGAATATTCATAACCGCTAAACTATTCAAGCGATTATCACCAATTGTGTTTCTTAAATAGGTTTTCAAGAGTCATAAGGAGGAAAAAGATCTTTCATTACTTGCTGTTGTCACTGGTAAACAGTGGCACAATTATCGGGAGTGTTGGGTGTGCAATTCACAGGGGCCCCCGGTTTTTGGGGGCCCCAATTTCCGAGATCTCTTGTATGATATTTCTTCTATAATCTGTAATGGTAAAGAATTAGAGATATAGTTCCAGATGCATTTTATGTTCACTGCTGCTCACATAACTTGAATTTAGTTATATCAGATGCGGTTAAGACTACTGAAAAAGCTTTACATTTCTTAAATACAGTTCAGGCAATATTTGTATTTTTTATTTCCAATGCCGCCAGATGGTCAACTCTTGCTTTCGGAGAAGATTTATCTAGTAAAATTAAACAAAAGGTATTGAAAAAAGTTTGTCCAACCCATTGGGAATCTCGACATGAGTCAATATATGCTTTAAAAGTAAGATTTAAAGATGTTTTGAAATCCTTATCAAATATATCTTTAACCAGTTAAAAAAAAGAGAAAAGGTCTGCTAGTATGTCTTTAAAAAAAGAAATGGAATCAATGTAGTTTGTTTTTTTGTTGTGCCTATGGGAAAATATTTTAAAACCATTACATGGCATATTAAAATCTATGCAAAAAAAAAAAATACAAATTTATTTAATGCTTGCAAAAATTTAGAAGAGGCTACTAATTTTATTACAAGATTAAGATGTGACTATGAAAATGTATTATTAACAACCAAAAACTTATGTAAAAGTTGGGACATTCCAACGAATTATCGAACAGAACGAACAAGATTTGCAATCAAACATTTTGATGAGATTGATGGAGATCACCGACTAAATATTACGGAAGAAAATTTAAAAATTAAATTATTTTTACCAATTATAGATACATTATTATTTCAAATAAATTCTAGATTTTAAGGCTTAAAAAAAGTTAATGACCATTTCCATTTTCTACATCCATCAATATTAGTTTCAAGTAAAGAAGAAGAAATAGTCAAAGCTTCTTATGATTTTGTACAGTTATATCATGATGACATAAGTCCAGATTTTACACGTCAATTATTATCCATAAAATAATTGTTTGCAAATATTTCAGGAATAAAATATATAAAATATTTGGCCATATTTATTTTAGAAAATGATTTTGCACTACATACAGTGATATATTAAGTGCATGTCTTATTTATTTTACGTTACGCGTAACAGTTGCTTCGGCAGAGAGATCTTTTTCAAAATTAAAATTGATAAAGAATTACCTGCGAAACTCAATTGGCCAAGATCGTCTTTCCAACATCAGTATATTAAACATAGAAAAAGAAAAAACAGCTGACTTAGATATAAACAAAATAATTAACGACTTTGCTGCTGTAAAAACAAGAAAAATTAATTTTTATACTTGATTTTATAAAAAAATTATGTAAATTTTAAATAATTTAACAGTTTAAAAAAATAATTATATGACATATTGACATGTGAGAAAATAATATTTTTAGAGTTATAATAAATAAGGTACCTAATATCGTTTATGACTATTTTTTTTTTTTTTTAACAGGTACCTAAGGGCCCCAATCTGGACATTTTCACATGGGCCTCTTATTATCAAGTTGCGCCACTGCTGGTAAAGTAATCAATATTAGTAAAAGTCAATGAACAGTAGGGAATATTTCTTCATTACAACCAATGAAAGCTTCCATAGCATTTTTAAGGTTTTTGTTTTTTATTTGTTGATGCCATATTGCAAATTCACGAATTGCAGTTACTTCATCTGCTTCAATATATGAAGAATATGTCTTTATAAGTTCTTTGAATTCAGTCTCATTTTTCTCATTAGCATTTAATAAACTGGTAAAATATTTTAATAATGCTTTATGGTTTTAATCTGTCATTTAGTTGTTCACTAAAATTATCTAAAAAAGGTGTAAAAATCAAAATCCTAAAATAGACTTCTGGTGATTCTGTTGAAATATTTAAATGATTTGTTCGGTTAATAGCCGACTGAGGTATTGAAATTGTAATCCCCAATGACTCACATTTTTTTTCAACATCAGTGTATATTGTTTTAAATTCTTCTGCAGAATTCTACGCAATGAACATATTGCACTAATAACGTTATCTGCAAGTTCCATTGATATGGACAAATCCATATCTTCTTTTTGAAGTTGGCGACACAATGGCATACTTAATGAAAACACTTTTGCAAGAATGTGTATGGAAAGAAGAGTTTCTTCTTGTTTTTAAGAAAAAAGTATGCTGTTTGCTTTTGAAGATGTTTCTCTATCAAACCATGATGATATAGTTTCTAAAGAGTCAATTATTGAATCAATAAGTTCTAAAAATACTAGTATCACTACAAGCCGTTCAACCCATCTAGTTAGGCATAAAGTTTTCAATTTAGTTTTTTTTTAAACTTGGAGCAATCTGTTCAACAGAATTTTGCAAAACATCCTGTCTTTTAGGAGTATTAAAAAAACTACATACCTACAGTCTGAATAAACGTTGCATGAAAAGAACGACTGTAGAATATAGACCATAGATAATAGAATACTATCTATTTTCTATGTTGTTGTAAACATGGCTTTAGAGTACGTTTAGTTAACATTATTGTCATCATAATATTTATTTCATTATGATAAAAATGTGCCCCTATTTCACGGTTTATGATGTATCTTTACCTTTCATAAAATATTAGTAAAACACGGGCCAGGGGGGTGTTACTACACCTGTTACTCCCCTCTCGCGCCTGTATAGAAGTGCCATGTTGCCATTACTATATAGAAGTTCCATCCACCCATAAATCATAACATTACTATTATATGTATTATAGATACTGAATGCGTTTGGTTGCCTTGCGTGTAAAATTTCTCTAAAACAGTGGTTCTCAACCTGTGGTACGTGGAAAATTCATAAGTGGTACGCGAAGAAAATCTCCTTTTATAAAAAAAATTAGAATGAATCATTATTCACAAGTTCTGCGGTTTCTAATCTCTTTTGTGTCAACTTATCTGTGCGAAAATACATTTTCCCACTTATTGTATACAAAAAATAAATATAGAAATAAATTGAAAAGTAGAAAGTGATTTAAGGCTTTGAGTTACCAATATAGAGCCCATTTAATTTTTTGGAATTTAATAATTAAAAAATAAAAAGCAGCCGCACACCGTTGCCTTGTCTGTACTTTGAATTACATAATACCAAACATTAATTTTAAATTTCTTGTAATCAACACCATCTAATTTATTGTTATTTTAATAAGATTTATCTTCAACAGAAGCTTTCACTGTTGTCGTCGGTGCTGCAAGCTGCTGCTACATATCGTATTATTATTTTTTTTTATTCTAAATATTTTTATAATTAAAAATAATTTTTGAAATTATACCAGTAGGTATCGAGTATTTTTTGACATTCACTAATAACTCAATAAGTTATATTACTAGAAACTTGAAATTTTCACCATATTTTATTGCTTATTGCTATATACTTTACGAAAGTTTCTAAAACATTTCACAACTTTAATATTGAAGTAAACATATTAAATATTTAAAATTTTCTTGGACAAAAATCTTTGAAAAATGAGATATTTTCAATTGTTCAAAAGTTCTATACATAGATGCAAAGTAGTAAAATATTTTCAAAACTTTTTCAAGCCTGTATTATGACCATATTGATACTTGTTGAAAATTTCAAGTGTCTAGCACCATTATTTTTGGATTTATGGCTTAATATAAAAATTGGCTTTTATGAAAATTTTTATGATATAAAGGACATTTTATCATTTTTATTCAATTTTTAGGTAGTTTTTATAGAGTTGCTGGATGAAACTTTTAGAGCATTATTACTACCCAAAAAAGTTATTACACACCTAAGTTAAAAAAACACATCAGTATAAAACCAAAACATTCTTCGTTTCACTCAGAATCTAAAATGAAAATAATGTATACAAATTTAAAATCGATTAACCTAAGATTATCCATATCTATTATTGCGTGATATAAGTTAAAACTCAGTACTTATGTATTAATATCATTTAGATCAAACTAAAATTGCATTTGTATTTAAAATGACTGATAATATGGATATCTTAAGACTTGGGGCAAGTCTACTTAATGTAATATGATCATTAATTTTTAATTCAATAATAAATTTGAAGGGTCTGGTGCAAGAACCGGCTATCTCCATTTTTTGAAATTGTTGAGTAGAAGTAAATAACGAAATAAATATATTTCTAATTGAGGTATAAATATAATATAAACATAATTGAATTCTCCGTATGAAGAGCTATCTATATGTATATATACATTTACATTTTACATTATTTTAAGTACACTATTTAAAATAGTTTATCAAAAAACATGGAGATACCTGGTTATTGTACCGAATTACATTTTTTTTTTTTCGTTTTTTTAACTTAATATCAATTTGAGTTGAAAATATAATCATAAATATTTAAAAGTTGCAAAACTTTAAAGCTATGTATTATTGCTATGTTTTATAAAACAGTATATAATAATACAACATATTCTTGATTTTTAAAAATAAATTCACTAAAACAATGTGGAGATGGCTGGTTATTGCACCGAATCTCATGATTTATAAAAATGAAAAAAAATATTACTGTTTGTTTTACCCTTAATTTTTTACCTCTTTAACATACAAATAATAAATTAGGTTCACTTTTCGATGTATCGGAAAATGAACTGCACTACTGAAGTCAAAAATTGAAACATTTTAACTACAAAAAAAAGTGTTTCCAAGTAACCAAGTAATAAATAACGTTTATTTTATAACATATTTTAACAATAGAAAAAAACGAGTTACTAGGTATTACAAGTAAAACAAAATATTTAAAAAACGAAATAAAATAACTCATACTTTATAAAAAATGAAAAAACTAGTATCTAATTAAAAGGTACTATATTAAACAAAATATTTAAACAATGAAATAAAATAACACATACTTTATAAAAATTGAAAAAAAATAAAAATAACATTAAACAATGTGATATTAGTATTAGGAAACATTATATTTTAGTTTTCGGAATTTTGCATATCATAAACAGTTTCGACGACAAGATTGTTGTCATATACAATGTTGCCCATGTCTCGATGCAATAACCGGGTATCTCCGGAGATAGCCGGTTCTTGCACCGAAACTGTAAACCAGACATCTCCATTTGTATGATATTAGGCTATCTAATGAACGGAGATAGCTGATTATTGTACCGAAATGTAGACAAAATTGTTCGTTATCAGAAAATGTAAAAACATGCATTTTCAAAAAAAGTGGAGATAGCCGGTTCTTGCACCGGACCCTTCATTTTGAAGTAATTTCCTATTTGAATTAAAGTGTGGTTATAATGGATTATTAAAATTTTTGATTCTTATTGAAGCAAATAATGCATAATTTTTACAGTTTTATGTATTTTTTTAGTCTTTAACATCAGTTTATTAGTTATATATCAAATTATAAAAGTTTCATCATCCCCTCCCCATCTATATAAATCAGAAATTACTTCTATTTAATATTTGAAAAACATAATTTTTCAAAATCCTCAATAGTTTTTTCAAACGCAATGGAAAGTAAAAGTAAAATTTCTAAATTTAATAATGAAGAAATGAAAATGTGCATTATGTGATAAAGTATTTTTGTAGGTCACAATGGTTAATTGGTGTTGGTATTTTTTTATAATTTAAAAAATTTAAATTGTCATTTTATGGTCTAGAAGTAATAAAAAAAATCAATTTAATATAATTTAAGTTTCATTCAAGTTAAAGTTAATAAATAATTATTTTTGATGCGTCAAATGTCAAGTTTATTTTTCATACATATATCCATGTCATAAGTATATTATTAAATATTCCATAATAATAATATATTATTATGTAAGCTCATTGGTGTTATATATTAGTAAGTAGCAGACTTTTGTTTTATTTGTGGTACCTACTTTTTAATTGTTGGATTACTTAAGTAAGTGATAAAATAAATTACTATTTGTACTGTTGCGTTTTTTTTTCAATCAATAGGTACCAACTATATTTATTGGTTCGTAACAGATCAATATAATCAATGACACTATTAAATGTGTGTATCAAACGTTTAATCGTGATGCATAAATATTACGTTTATGCACATTCCTAATAAAATACATTTTTTTTTTATAAATATTACATTTCAAGAATTATTCCATCTTTGAACAAAATTATATAATTACCTATTTATACTATAATGTTCCAATTCCCATCACCTATAATTATATTGTTTATTAAAGAAAAGTTTACATGTAAAAATTAATTTTAAAAAAAACAGCTATACAATACCTATTATTCTATTTCAAAATTATAATGTTTCGATGTTTTATGATTTTATAACTGTGAAGTGCACTGAGAAGGTCATTATAAAAGTGTGTACATTTTGTTTGTGTGTGATCAATTACAAAAGAAGTATTAACGCTCATTAATTTAATATGTAAAAATATGACACGGACAAAATAGTACCCATAATATTATTGCTATATCTAAACATTATAATCAACCAGTTAATACACATTAAAAAAAAAGACTGTATGTGTGTGTATTTATGTGTGTGTGTGTGGTGTTGTGTGTGTGTGTGTGTGTGTGTGTGCGCGCGTGTGTGTGTGTGTGTGTGTGTGTGTGTGTGTGTGTGTGTGTGTGTGTGTGTGTGTGTGTGTGTGTGTGTGTGTGTGTGTGTGACACATAAAATACAAACATCGTTTGTCATGATTTTTTCAAGTAATTATTGAATTAGAATTTTGATACGATTGATTGTATTTACATAAAATTCTAACTTTAAATATGTATGCAACATATTCGATTCATACGATTTTTAAGGAACTCTGGGTAAAACTATAAAACATTTTTTATATTTCGAATCTTTTGATTAAAGACAATTTCTACCGGATTTAGAGTTCTAAATGTGATAATGACACTGATCAGGTTTCAATTAAAAAAGCTTACTTACAATTTGTCTAAAACGATATAATGACTATTAAGTAATGACACTGAGTCACTGAAGCTTTGTTCAGTGTAATTAAGCTATAAAGAAATGAATTATAGTTTATTTAAAATTCAACACACCTACCATCATTACCTTACTCGTACGAAGGATGATCAGTTTTTTTTAAATTTATTTTCTTCGTGCTTATATTACTTCATAGTTATTTTAAATAATTCATTTTAATATTTATAAATATAGTTGTTATTATTTACAATCCGTTAGAAATGATAGTGATAATTATTACCTATTAATATTCTCGTAATAAGTTAAATAAAAATTCTCTACTTCAGTGATATACTTTGGTACGTATATTGGCGTATTTTGTTTGAATTTTTTGTTAAGTTAGAGTTATCAAAAATAATTTGACTCTCAGGGGATTTACACCTCCCCCCCCAATTTTCATATTTCTTACATATGATTATAACACATCAATACATTGAAGAAAAAATCAATACATCCTTTGAATGACGAAAATCATTAATTACGTGTAAATTAGCGATAGCAAAAATAAGACTTTATAAAATTTGGAATTTTTAATCCGGTAAAAACATTTTTTACCAACAGATTCTCCACATATATACTTATTTAGGATTCAAGTTTCGTAAAGATAAACTTAATAAATATATTTTTCACACACATTTAAAGAGTTACAGCTAAAATAATTGAAATAATTGAAATAATTTTTCATGTAAAATGTTAGATTTATTTTTATTTCATAAAATTTGTAATTTTGGTTTCAAAGATCTGAAAATTTTTAAATAAGTTTCTTTGAAAGTAAGCTTAGTTATATTTTATATTTTTTTAGTGATTGAATGTGTACACTTTTTTTTTATAAATACTAGAAATGTTGAACGGTGAAATGAGCATTTTTATGAATATTATTAAATCGAAATGAATTTTTCTTATTAATACTCCAGTAATTTTTAATTCGTTACTTAAAAATATCAATTGTTTATTATTAGGGTTTTCATTTTATTTCATTCTAAAACTTAACTAGTTGATACTAAAATAAATTATTACTTGAGTTTCACTTGGGATCATTTTCCAAAAACAATGGTTTATCAAAACTGTATCACGATATATGGTTATAGAAATATTCTAATACCTGAACGAGAAAAATCTATTTTATAATTTACAAAATTCTAGGCACTACAGAAAGAATAAAAGAGTAGTATAATTATTGACATTGAAATACTTTCAATTAATTACTAGTAGTTCAAACGTAATATTGATGAACGTAAACATACGCTAATGACACAATAAGTGATAACTGATAAAAATTGTAATAGAGTTGTAGATTCTAAGTGGAGCAGAAAGCGTATTTTCTTATAAATCTTTGAAATTATTACAACATAGTCTAGTCAATGTCAATTAACCTTATTAAAAGTTAGTGTATATATAATTACAATATACGCGTTTACACTTTTATGTCATATCATGTAAATGATTCCTAGTATTTGCATGTGAATTATGCTTAATAGTTAATTCTATGATAAATTGCATCAGTTCAATAGACAATTTTTATTTTAAATCAATGGAATCATTTGAATTTTGAAGAAATGATTAAAATGTAATTATGCATAGTTTTCATTAAATAAACACAGACATTTTCTGAAAATTTAAGTTTTTAGCCGAGAAATGAAACATTATAATCGCATATGTGGATAATTATAATTAACCGTGATATGGATAATGGAAATGTTATTCAAACTATACCTAGATGTTTTGAAACCACTATGTAGTTTTGGTCAGTCACATGATTGACCACGTCAATATTTTATACTATTTTCATTCTAATTATTGATGAATTTTCACACCGCATAATTGTTCAATTATACTAGGGTTGATATTAAGTTAGTATATATTGATTCATATTTATGTCCGGTTTACAGTTTCCATAGTGATCGTAAAGAAACAGCCATCTTCAATGTCAACTGCCTACGGCAGGGGTCGGCAACCTTTTTTGACGAAAGAGCCAAAAGTTACAATACACAAAATTTTCCAGATCTTAAAGAGCCACTAAAAATTTTCGTAATTTTTTTTTAAATATAATTTTGTTTTTAAATTTTAACAGACACAATAATAATGAAATTAATTTATAAAAATATAATACATTTATAATAAAAAAAAAAAACCTATTCTTAATTCTTATAATAGGGACGGTGTATGACTAATTAGTTGTAGATAGCATCGCGATTATCGGTTTTAACGGCATGTACTATAGTCTATAACAAACATTTTACAACGATAGACTGTGCTCCATGCAGGCAATATCAAATTATTTTATAGTCATTAAATATTGTTTTTGAACATAAAATATTAATTTTTATGTGTAGCTGGAGAGCCGCAACTTTAGACCGAAAGAGCCTCATGTGGCTCGCGAGCCGCAGGTTGCCGACCACTGGCCTACGGTCATCGTTTTGTCCGCGCCGTCCCGAACGTCCATTGTGCCGCCGCATACGCACGCACCCGTGATCCGACCACATTATACAGGCCGGATTATTAGCTCGGACGATCAACTATCCCCGTGCAGCAGCAGCTGTACCCGTCGTGGTCGTCCTTGGAGTCGCCGCCGCAGCTCGTCCGCGTCTTTTGTTACCACCCCACCTTACTACCCCCGTCGGACAACGATCACAACCGGTTACGGCACGTTTCCTTGACAATGCGAATTCCTCTGCGCCTCGTTCACCGCCGCCTCCGACAAGTGCCCGACGTCTCGCCATTTCGACACCCGTCTTCTCTTTTGTCGTTCCAGCACGTGACGAGATCGCTCAAGCGTTGTTTAAGCAACGTGTTGACTCGCCACGACTCATCATCGTATCTACGACCGAACGCGTTTTTTTACCCCACTGCCGACGTCTGAGATCACGCACGTAAGTTTCCCGTTCGATTATTGTTTTTGACGTGTGAACGTCTTAGCACTCGGTATAACGTGCAAAACCCGATAGGAACAATATTGTTAATTTGTTAATTTTTTTTTTCTTGTAGACGGAAAGTGTTAATAGAAATTGCAAACGGAAAGTGTTGGTGTGAAGCTTGTGAACTGCAAGTGTAACCAGGATACTCGAGGAACAGCCAGAAGCGTTTGAGGTAAATTAAGTTTTATTGATAATATTATTATAGTATACTGTATTGACAATATTGTAATCTGCGCGTTATCTCTCCGGCCGGGCCGAACTGGCGAAAACGGCGTAAAATTATGTTGTAAACGAAATCGGTAAATGCGCGCGAGTTTCATCATAAATAATATCGTCTCTATAGACGGTTTTGTCTGTGAATCTCGGAATGCATACCTGTACGCGCGCCGAAAGATGATGGTCGGGGTGGTGGAGGTGGGTGAGTACCGGACGACCCGTGCGGCGTGGCTCCTATCATGAAACATAATAAATGGCTATACGTGAGAAAAGTGACCGAGTTGCAAACCTGTAGGTACATATATAAAAAATAAAACGTATTTAAAATATAACCTGTCCAAAAAAAAAAAAAAAAACATGTATATTCAAACTTGTTGTTTTACTGTAGTGGTATTTTATGATACGAATAATTTTATGACTCGATAATATATTAATTGTGATGAATTTTATAGAACTTAATTCATATAGATGTTTGTTACGTCAATGTCTATATATATATATATATATATATATATATATATATATATATATATTATATATACCTATATATGTGTTTGTATGTATGTCTATTTCATTATTGTATACTTATAAAATAGAATCTTAGGAATAATTTTTTTCTGGTCTTCTGCTTTTTTAGGACTATAGATTACAGTATTGGGTATAAGGCACGCGCGCGTATGTGTACACTGTACAGTATACACTAGATACTCAGTGGCGTAGTTATGACTTTGTTCTGGAGTCAGTGATTTATAATTGAGTTGATAAAATTACCACCCAAGCATATAGATTTATGTAAAAATATTTATCTATATACATGCAATGATCAAAATATTTATTATAATAACATTTTTAATGTGTTATTATATGATATATGTATATAAATCGTAATTTCAATTCATATAGAAAAAAAAAATACAATTTTTTAATACTTAATTATTATGTACATATTTTAAAATAAAATTTACTGTGAATTAAAAAAAATCTGTAATCTTAGTTTGAATTTTATTCGTATAGAAATCATTCTCTATTTTTTTTTCTAGTTTTTCAAAGTTAATTGTTGAACTTACGTTATTTAAAGTCATATAATTTGACAATATTTTTACTGCATTGAACACTGCATTTATGGAAAAATCTTCATCAGCCGTATCAGCTTCTTCATTATTTTCGTCTTCCTCAGGCGCGTCGCTGAACGAAGAAATAAGTTCTTGATCATTAAGCGGTTCTGATGTTAGTACATTATTATCAAAGTTAACATAATCATCAATATCTGGAAAACATATTTCTTGTTCTTCTTGGACTATCTGTTGTTGTATTGCATTTTTGAAACCCGCATGATGAAAACAGTTTTGAATCGTACTCTCTGTTACTTTTTCCCAAGCTTTGAAAATCAGTAATATGCCATCTAATACGTTGATATTGGTTTCAATTTTATTTTCCATATTATTGATCATTTTTAGCACCAAACTTTTTCGGAAATAAGTTTTCATACATTTGATTACACCTTGATCCATTGGTTGAAGAACAGACGTACAGTTACTGGGCAAAAATACAAGTTTAATATAACGCAGTAAAACTTTAGAATGTGCTGGACAGTTATCAACTAAGAGTAAAATTTTTTCTTTTTTTCTTCCCAACTCTAAATCCCAATTTAATAAAATTTTAGACCATAATTCTGCAGTCATCCAAGCTTTGGAGTTTGATTCATATGTTACCGGTAGACAGTCGATATGTTTGATATTTTTGAAACACCGTGGATTACGGGATTTTCCAATTACAATAAGTTTCATTTTTTTTCCAGTCATACTTGCTGTAACTAGGATAGTCAGACGTTCTTTAGACATTTTACCACCTGAGCATCTTTCTCCTTTAAATTTAAATGTTCTGTTTGGAAGCATTTTGAAAAAGAGCCCAGTCTCATCTGCATTATAAATCTGATCATCTGAGTATCCTTCCCGTATTTTCGGCCATACTTTTAGATAAAACCTTTTTCCAATAAAATCAAAAATAACCGTCATAACATCCGTATGGTCATTATACAAACGTCATGATAACCGATACAAATTAGTACATACAATATAGGAGTTTTGCCGGGACCTTCAATCTAAGGTCATTACACCCGGTATGTCACTACAACCGGTGTCATTATAAACGGTTTCTACTGTATATTGAAAGTTAGCAACAAATTAATTTGATTATTTGACAAAAACATATTTTAGTTTCTAAGTAAAGCGAAGTATTGATTAGTTTTACCAGGACGTTTAAAATTTTTTAATTCTTTGAATTCGTCCAAAAGTTGTATCAAAATAATTTAGATATTACATGTTGATAGTACATTGATGGTTTATTTTTCGCTATTCTCAATAATTTTTCCATGCGTAACGCAAAACAATATTTTCTTAAAGAAACAGTTCATTGGTATTTGATTTTTGGGCTAAAAATAGAACTTTGAAAATTTAATACGATCATATTCATAAATTTCACTAACGATATTGAAAAAAATTCAAAAATCGTCTGTTAGGATTTCAGGTTTTGAGTGAAGCAACAAAGGATCTTATGGTTTGGCAATGATGTTTATTTTTTAAATTTTTTTTCTGGAGACACTTTTTGCTCAATCAACATTGTTCAAAAGTTTCATCCAGCAACTCTACAATCGGAAATTCGATGTAGATTGCACTTTAAGTATTTATTAAGCTCTCATCTTAATAGTTTTTCCAGACGAGCGGGAAAAAAATGACGAAATTCGCCGTAAATGACACTTTCATTAAATCGACTTAAGTAATTTCGTCATTACTCTGAAAATAATGTTGTTAGATACTTGAATTTTTCACCTTATATTATTGACGTATCAGTACATGCTTTAAGAAAAGTTTTAAAAATATTTGATAACTTTTGGGCTTAACTTCGAATGAAGAACTTTGAAAATACATAATGGAATACACAAGACCTAGTGCGTTTAATTAGAAGTTCACGTGAACTCGACGGATATTCAGATTCACTGAAGTTTCAACTAGAAAAAATATTTAGCGAGTACGATATCGTCAAAACGCCCGTTTTAATATAATAATTATTCAATTATACTAGGATTGATACTAAGTTAGTATATATTGATTTATCATTTCATTACTTAGTTTTATTTTTCTATCAATTTTGTTCATGAATACCATGAACAAAGTATAGATTTTCTGCTTGACGATGGCAAACATATTTAATTTAAAAGCAATGAATCTGGGTTGATCTATTAAAAGTGATAAGTACACCAAAATGCCACGAAAATAAACTGAAAATCTAATGGGGAAAAATTAATATTTAAAATTATTGAGTAAATTATAGGTTTTAGAACTAGTGTATTTTGGTATGTTCGAAAAAATTGCATTTAAAAATATGATGATATCAATTTAAGTGAGGACATTTTATTCCTTCCGATATTTAAAATGAATTCTTTGTTTTTTGTGCTGAATGATTGGGTAAATTAATAATTTTGTAAATATATTTTCTAGGGACTTTATCTATATATTTTGTAATATTTTATAATAACAAACCATTATACAGATTGCCGGATTATTCATATAACTTGTAAAATTTATTTTTAATTTATTCAGACCAATATTTTATACTTGAGCATTACTAAAACATTAACTAATTATAAATATATGTACACTTTTAATGTATAACCTCAACTTATCACATATCTAGTATTTACTATACATAATTTAAATTCATAAATTAAAAAAAAAAAGAAACCATCATCTTATTTATCATTAACATATGATAAATTGGAATTTTATGCGATTTATAAGAATCCATTAAAATAAATAGTTTGTTTAAAAGTACATTAATTTCAACTTAGTAATAAATTAGTCAAAATGTCAAATTAAATGTTTTCATTGTTTGTAGTGAAGTATAAATTATAATTAAGGTCTGCCTATTTGATCAACAATATGTGCATATTTTGAATTATGTAATGCTTAATCTTTTGCAGTTATTTAATGATTTAATTTAAGGCACTATTTTAGTTTCATCATAGGATGTACTAGAATTTTTCCAGGCTAAAATGTTCAGTTACTGGATTAACTATAAAGAGAGAAAATATGATTTTTTGATTAGGTACTGTATTAATTTCAATAATAACCAATTTCATAATTTTTCGAATACTAAACTACAGGCTACTGCAATATGCCTATTTGGTTTTATATTTATGAGTTATGGATATAAACATTTGTAACAAAAATTATTGTATGTATTAATAGTATAAAAAACATAATAGTATAAGTTATTTAAATTATTCAAGATCATTTCAAAAATGTAATTTTCTTTTGACATTTAATAATAATAATAATAATCATCCTATCTTTTTTTTGTAGAAATAAACATCACATTCACAATTAATACGTAGAGCGGCATTATTTCATCAATAACTCCCTATTACATTATCGAACAAAATACCATCTAATAATCATATAATTAGCCATTTAAGTCTGATGACATTTTCATTTATCTCACAGTCACATCGCCGTATTCTTAAAATATGATAACGGTGAACATCATAGAAAATTAGTTATTTAAAGTAATTACCGACTTCAATACTACAAATGTCTACTGTCAAAAGATAACATTGAAATAATAATGGTATTTTTAGTTTTATATGTATTGATACGATTTTATAATTAATTTTAATTTCATAATTTTCGAGGGTATCAATAAAATATAATAGTCATGATAACAATCTTGTCAATGCTCTATTGGTCATAAAAAAACAGCAACAATATGCACGCGCTTCGTCGTTCACAGGCCATTGAGGGAAAAATATCGACCAATTTTTATTGGTACATCAGCAGAGTATTGACTGGAGGGTAGTGACTAGTGATAGATTGCCTCCTCGTGGTACCCCATGGGCAAAGTTCACCTTTTCAAGATGAACGGCTAAAGATCTATCAAACTGGTGGCCAAACCATCGTTTATTTTTAACGATCTCCTGGCCTGGTTACATGCACTTTAACTATGTAATAGTAATAACTATAACAAAGAATTGTAGTTTTATTACTATAATAATGGTATAATTAATATAAATTTGAAATTTAAAAACGGTTACAATGAATTTATTATTATGTGTTACTATCAGGATTGGACTATCAGGATCATATCAATATTATCATACCCTTCAATATTCGAATTCTTAATATTTCATTTTAATCCTATAAATATACTGCATTTTAGATTCCGAGTGAAGCGAAGGAGCTTATGGTTTATGACGTTGTTTATTTTGTATTTATTCTGTGAACAACTTTTCGTATAGAAACGTCGGTCCAAAAGTTTCGTCTAGCCACTTTTTAGATCCTGAATTACACTTTGGTAGTACTTAAGAGAAATAATTTTTCAAAATTCTCCATACTTTTTCCGAAAATCGAGAATGCTAGGAAATGAGTACGCTAGGATTTGTTCGATGACAGTGCTGTGATTTCAATAATATTATTTGTCTGAAGGCCTTGTATTGTTCACTTGTTCGTTCAAGCATTGAATATGGATCCATAATTTGGAGCCCTTACCAAAATGGCTGGATTCAACATTTGAACTGTGTTCAATATAACTTCTTGAGACACTTGTCTCTTAAGTTTGAATTAAACGTTTAGGTTGATATCTTAGGACGTGAATTAGGTTTACATTCTCTTACGTCTAGACGTAAATTCAATGATATGTCATTAATAATTAAATTATTAAATAATAAGGTAAGTTGCCCTGAGATACTTGAAAAAGTAAGCTGTCAAGTTCCCGCCTTTAATGCTCGATCCATGACTATTTTTGATGTACCATTTCACTGACAATCTTATAGTTTTAACGAGCCTTTAAGTCGTATGTTAAGAAATTGCAACAGTGTTGCTTTTGACTTTAATTTTGCAAATGAATTTAAACTACGCTGTTCTAGGTTTCGGATAATTAAATGATACGTATTGTATAATAATTAATATTTATATATAATTTAATAATATAATTGATATATTGTATAAATTATGAAATTTAAATTTAATATCTTTTGTCACAATTCCATATATTTTAGAATTCAATTATTATTACTATTAATCTTCTATGTTTTACCGTATCATTTTATGTACACTTTTTGCCCAAAAGGGCGTTAAAACATATATATATATATATTTAACTGAGAGATCATAAACCATACTGTAATGATATGCGAAATATTGTGAAATTATCACTATACTCTCTATCATATCTAATACTTACTTAATTTAACTAACTAAGATCAAACAAAAAAATGATAACAATAAACATATTCATTATCAAATCATTGTAGCGCATTATTGTACAGCCCATCATTATATACAACGTAAATGAAAAAGCCGTATTTTGCACTTTCATTTTTCTTGTGTAGGCCTTTCATAGTATTGTCAAATAATCATTGAAAACAATGAAAACAAATATAAATAATAAAGAGGAATTTTAATATTAAGCTAATTTTAAGTTTAAATACGAGCACAAGATTTTATTTGATAATTTTACTTTGACACCTGTATACCATTTTCTTGTCGCCATGACGATCTTGTCCAATGAGTAAAATTATAATCAAAGGTCTGGATGGGTATACTTTCTCAGGTTGATGTGTAAAATATTGGTAAACATTTCATATAACTTCAAAGAGAGCATAAATTGTGTTGAAGTTGATAATTATAATCCGCAGTGACAAGGCGTCCTGTTTAATAGAACTTCAACAGAATGAACCGGTCAAAACATAGGAACGAGGTTGCAACCAAGTAAACATCAAACTTTTATTCATTGGAACATTAAGAGGTTTAAAATTAATTAACTGTGTATAGTCAACAAGATGAATAAATTAAAATATAAAAACATATTAAAGTAAATAAAGGAAGTACATAAAAAACATTATATAAAAAAAAATAAACTGAAGCAAATTAACTATCATATTATAAAAAAAAAAGTACGTACTTTCGCCCCATGGGATATTCTTCGCTACTCGGACGAGCTAATGGAGATGGGTGTATTGAATTTCAAAGAAATTATAGATCATTTCTTTAGTTGAACGATTCTGTGCATAACTTCAGAATCGAAATATACCGTTTGGATTTTTTCAAATAAATTGTCATAGTTGAATATTGACTTAAAAACATATATCGTTATTAATATATTTTATCATTTTTCATCTAATTGTCGGTAAGATTTTTTTTCGAAATTATCTTAAGTATTTTTGTTTAACAAAGAAGACTTTTATTTTTTTATTTTTAACCAAAATGTTCATTTTCATTAAATAGACCAATTTCCAAAATGTAAAATAAGAGTGAAATATAACCTGAAAAATAGGTTTAACCTTAAATCCAATTCAAATATAACTTAATCAAAAAGATTATAAATTAAATACTCAAGTCTAAATTAGCATACATACGAGACACAGAAATAATTTCTGTTATAATTATTATAAACGAATAAACTAAAACAAAGGAGACAAAAATATAATAAATTAACACTTTTTTGGGAAGTAATAATTTTTTTAAAGTTTCATCCTGTGACTAGATCAGAAACTTGATCCAGATGGTACTTCACAGAGGTCACTTTTCGATTTTCTCGATAGTTTTTCCAAACATAGGGTTTTCCATGTACCATCATTTAGCCATAGTTTGGGAACCTCTGATTTAAATCATATTTAATTATATATGCCTTAAAAGTTATGGTTTTATACATCACGTATACCTACCGATTATCATAATATTGTCAAGTTCTACATTTTATTTATTTGTATATCAGTTATATTGGTCTTCATGAAAAAACATATTCTTAATATGACAAATATTTATTAGATAAAATATTGATTATTAATATTTGTTGTTTGAAACATAACTCAATGGCATAATAATAATTAACAATAGCGTCGTATTAATCACCAGGCCAGTCATTAGTGATGGGATATTAAACACACACACACACACACACACACACACACACACACACACACACACACACACACACACACACACACACACACACACACACACACACACACACACACAAATTATCTCCTGTAACTTATAGCTACTAGAATTCATTATTAATTACCTATCCCTACTAACAAGAAAGTGGGGTTTAATGCTATATCGAAATTTATGTGTCTTGATGACTCGTATAGTACTAGTCGTATGACAGTAACAAACACGGGTAGTATGTATTTCTCTTATATGTTAAATACTAATATATTAATCAATAGTATCTTACAATCTTTTAACTCATATTGTTTATCATCTTCCTTCATTTCACCTACAAGAGGAGCAAATCCAATACGTTACTTTGTGCCGACAGACAAACGTGATCTGACCCATAACTGGTGGCAACGATGTTCCTATGAAGAACAACAAATGAACAACGTAAGAAATCCTTTTACGGGAAAATAACTGTTGCTAGGCAGTGTACTTCAACATCACCAACCAATGTAGCGCCGACTTTCAGGTGATAATCTCATAATTTATGCATTCATTAAAATGTCCGTATTTTACACACACTTCTAAATTCCATGGACTAAAAAATACAATAGGTATTGAAAGTAGGTACATTTTATAAAAATACTAATTATTTGCGTAGTTAAATAATTAAAAAATATATATTAGGTTAGTTTATTACGTGTAAAATTCTAAAACATCAATATTCAAATTTAAATTTGTATTCAAAATTATAGGACGATTCAATCATGATTAACCTTTTAATACAGAAAGTATGATTATATTTGAATGTTTTGGTAAAAAAAAAATGCCCGCTTTGTTCAGAAGAAAATGTTCAAACGATTTTGACTAAAAATGGTTAAACATATTATGAACAATGATCAATTATATAAAATAAATATATTTTACTCTCAAGCTATGCTTAGAATAATTAACTAAAGAAATGATTTATTGTTTCTTTAAATTTAAAAACACCCATCACCTTTATCTTGTCCGAAGAGTGAAGAATAAACCATATGGTGCGAAGTACGTCCTTTTTAAACTTAGCTTCTTCTTACACGTAGTTACAACAAAGTGTTTTTAATGGAATATTAGATTACTAAAAAAAGAAAATATACCTACATCTTATGTATATATTATAAACCAATATTTGATAAAGTATTTTTCGTATATTGTACGTTTATAACTTTTCGTTGGTGTCCGTATTTAGTTTTAATCATTTATCTTAATTCCCTGACGATTGCGAGTGAAATTTGACGTTGAATTTAATTTTTCCCGAATTAAATAAATTTAATCAAATAGGTAGTTTGAAATGTATATGACATAACTGTAAATGTATTTTTGATTGAAATGTATTCTTTACAACAGTATACATTTTTATTTAGCTTCATGAATATAAAAAAAAGTCATTAGTACTATTTTGGGTACTACTACTGTATCAGCAAAATACAATTTTTTTCCAAAACGGGTTGTACTTATCTTGAGAACTTTGGGGACCTTTCATTTATATGGTTTTATAAGAAAAAAAGTAGGCAAAAGAGGACTGCGAAGGTGCTACAAAGCATCAAAATACCTCTGTTATCGTCACTACGGTAGCCGCGACGGCGTACTTCCGGGCATCTTAGCAGCCCCTTCTACTGTCTCCCTCTGTAATTATCAAGTTTGTGTGTGTGTGTGTGTGTGTGTGTGTGTGTGTGTGTGTGTGTGTGTGTGTGTGTGTGTGTGTGTGTGTGTGTGTGTGTATGTGTACCGGTCTTTAGTCACCCATGTCATTTAGATGAATCAATAGTAACGTAATCGTGTTTGCATTATATTGAATATGTTTACAGATCAGTAATGGCTACCAACGTTAGAGATATCGAAATCGGAAATTACGAAGGTGACGGCCGGGCCGCGGACGAAGTTCCGACGAACAACAATCGCAGTGATAGTGATGCAATTGTCAATGATCACGTCGAAGTTAATCACAGTCGTGGTAATTGTGGCGACGGCAATGTCGAGAATGACGGCGCAAGTAACGGATACGGCGGCGACCACGACGACACCGCAGAGGTGAGTTCATTTGTCCCATGTCACAGTGGTTTCGGAAGTGCGAAAGTCGTGTCAATTGAATGGCCACAACTATCATTTTCATCGAATTTCCACATATTTTTACATCTAATTCAAAGCCTCTTTCGTGCACTTCTTCGTATAAACATCATAATGGAATTATTTCCATGTCTAAAAATTTTTTTTTCTACCACTACTATTACTCGACTTCGCTTGTGCCGAAAATTTGAGGTTATCGTATGACTGATATGCAATTTAGTATTTATGTCGAATATACTGAATCATTTAAACATCATAATATGCTATTTTGTACATAATATTGCGCTTTGCATTTTAGTATTCTACTTTTTACATAGTATATTTATTTGAAACTATTTTTGTTTTCTCATTGACCAATGTTTTTTGGGAGGGGGAGAGCTGAAGCATTTTCTCCTAGTAAAATTTCCAAATTTTCAACTTATCAAAAACAAAGATTAGGAATTTAGAGTAAAAATTTAATATAATGTTTGGGTCTTTACTGTTTTCACAAAATTCATAATGAATTCACAAAACATCATGATAATAATTAAATAGATTATATACAATTTTTTTTTTTAATTTTTTAATTTTTAATTTTTTTTTTTATTGAAAATAAGATATTTACAATCTGTGTTTACATCACAATAAGTAAATTGGATAATTTATGTACATGTTTAACTTGAATAATTTGAAGAGGGAGGCCAACCAGTGATAAATAATATATATAAAATCAAAAGTGTTACTTTTGTTAAATTTTCCGAAAAACTTTTCATCGTTAAATGTCACTAAAAATACTCGTCACGTGAATATTGTATTGGGACGATGCTATTGTATGGGGGACATCAACGATAATGAAATAAAATGTAATGCGATTTTCGGACGATGAATATCACAACAACAGACATAAAAATGAACCTTTTATAGTTTATTGGCACGCGAACACAGTGCCGTTTCTAACGTCCGTCTCCTCGTTTTCAGGTCACGCCGATCCGGAAGCACTTGCTGGTGCCCAGCCTCGCCAAGAGTGCCTACCTCGCGTTGGCCGTGAACGTGCGCGAAGACTACAACCAACAGGTGGCCATCAAAATGCACGTGCGCGAGTGTTGCGCGCGCGTGTCACGTCTGATCGCCGACGGCGGCCGCGCGGGTCCGGGAGACCGCGACCTGTGTGAGGTGGCCGCGGCCAACGGCCACGACGACTGTCTGCAGATCGCACACGAGTTCGGCTGCCCGTGGGACGCGGCCACGTGCGCAGTCGCGGCCTCCGGCCACCCGGACTGCCTGGAGTACGCGCACCGGAACGGTTGTCCGTGGGACGCGGCCACGTGTCATCGCGCAGCGTTCGACGGCCAAATCGAGTGCCTGCGGTACGCGTACCGCAACGGGTGCCCATGGGACGCGGCCACATGCTCGGTGGCCGCGTCCAACGGGCACCTGGGGTGCCTGCAATACGCGCGTGCCAACGGGTGCCCGTGGGACGCGTCCACGTGCGCCGAAGCCGCGGCCGGCGGCCAGCTGGAGTGTCTGCGTTGGGCGCGAGCCAACGGCTGTCCGTGGGACGCAGAAACGTGCGTGCGCGCGGCAGTCAACGGGAACCCGGAGTGCCTCAGGTACGCGATTGCGGCCGGGTGTCCGTGGGACGCGGACACGCTGCTCCGGCTGCTAGAAGGCGAGGACTTTGAAGGATGCGTCCGGTGTCACGATCTCATAGTCGAGCTCACCCGTTAACCTCCGCCGGCGGTAGCTCGGCCGGCAGCTCAATCTGTCGCTTGGCGTGGTAATCACTCGGTTGGTGCCCAACTGAATGATGACCGAATAATATACAATTTTTTTTAAAAAAATATTTTTTTCGTTTCATTTTTGTGAATTATTTATGTAGTACGAATATAAATATTTGTGTTTTAATATAAAGGCTCCATTTTTTTTAAAAATTTTTATAACCATTAAGTTTTGTATTGCAAATATTGCACAAGTTCATCAAATATTGATAGCTGAACACTTATTGGCTATCCAATAACAGTGTTTTTATGCAACATGATACATTTGAATAGAAACAGCAAAATATTTTCACTTGGCATCTATTACGCGGTAACCACACAACTTCTTTGTTATTACCGAATTCTAGATTTTTATGCACTTGAAAATCTCAAAATGTATTGTATTTATTTATGTATTAAAAGACTTTGAAATATGTACCAAATAGGTATTCTCTTAAAATAATTATTAAAAAATGTTTGAAAACTAAACAACTTTTCAATAAAATATGCTTGAATATGCCATGTTCTTCAAATGTACCATTGTTCATAAAATATATGCATTTACATTGATGCATTATAAATTGTTTTTATGAATTCTCAATCAAACAAATTGTCGACGCGTCTAATTCTCATCGCACTACACTTCCAAGAAAAATATAAAAATGCATAAAAATCCTGATTTAAGTTCTTACAAATTACAGTTGATTGGTTTAGCTTAAGGATCACTATAGTATTAAATGAACAAATAATATGTTAACAATAAAATTATTATTGTTTGGTTGTTTTTATAGAATTGAAAATATAACAATCCATAAGATTCTTCACTCCACTCAAAACCTAAAACTTTAAAAAAAATTAGTTTATTCATAAAATCAACTCATTTATTTAAATTAAAAATAAAATGAAACTTAATATTCAAAATGTAAGAAACTCATAAAAAATACAATTGTGGGTTCAACCATTGAATTAATGAGGATGGCTTTTTTAGGTATACGATTTTATGTATCTGATGTATTTGCTAACTTAATTAGTAGTTTTAAATAAAAATTTGGTAGATCTAGATGGTACTTTAATAAGGTCACTTTTCGATTTACTCGATGGTTTTTCCAAGCGTGGGGACAAGTTTATGGACATCGGCTGAAAATAAATGGAAAAATTATTCAAATAAAAGTAATGTACCATTAATTAAGATTTGGTGTGCTGTTCATCGGTCAAATCTTGCATGAAAAGATGTAAGTTCTACCGTAATAGAAGTATCTCATATCGTAAGCAAGTTATCAAGGATTCCTGCTTTTTTCCACAACTCGGCACTTCGAATTATAGAGAACTTTAACTACAATCTAAGGAAAATAATTTACAGCTAATAAAGATACCAAAATTTTGTCAAGTGCACTGGACAGAATTTTATTTTTGTCTAGTTAACGCAATATTAACTTCATGGAAAGCTCTGGTTTTATACTTATATATATATATATATATATATTCTAAAGAGAAAGAGTCTAACGGATTTTTATTATTATTAACTAATAAGGTCACTATTTTTATAGTAACATTTTTAGCAGATGTATTGGCCATTTTTAGTTGTTATCAACAAACTATTCAAAGTGATAAAATAACGGTTTTGGATCTTGTTAAACAAACTGAGTCAGTTGTAAACAAAATTAAATCTTTAAGTTCAATTAATTTAGTTGGTGGTTGGGTAGATGTACTCGAAGATGAACTTAAAGGTACTGATGGAAAAGTTCTAAAAGATATAAAATTAATTGATTTTCAAGAAAAACGAAAACATAGGCATAAATTGTATATAACTGAAAATAGATCTGTAAGTGCTATATGCCATGAAATAGTAGAAACTTTGACAAATTTTTTGCGAGACCACATTGATATTGATGAATATTTTGTTAGTACTATTAAACCTGTAGCGAACCTTGATTGCAATGCTAACATCAGAAATGTATTTGACGTTTTGGGTAAGGATTTAGATTTAGTCGATTTAAATATGGAGTGTACGGATTTAATGGAACATATTAGGTAAGAAGAGATACGACAAATGTCATTGCCCAAATAAGTGCAATATTTATCATGGTCCAACGAGTTTAAAAATATTATTATTTTACTTGCTCGTGTTATAGCTGCAAAACCTCACAGCGCTGACGTTGAAAGATTAATAAGTAAAAGCAATATTCTTAAATCAATAAAACGCCAAAGTTTACATGTTGAAACAAAAAATGAATATCTTTTTATTCGTTTTAACATGCTTCCTCTTAAAAATTGGAACCCAAGACCAGCAATACAAACATAGTTAAACCAAAATGAACGACACATAAAAGACACACCTAAAGCCAAAAAACAAGAATTTGTTCTATATTTTAATTGTTTTATATTACATTTTTTTATCCCGATAAAAATGGGATATTTATCGAAGCAACAAACAGAATATCTGAAGAGCAAACTCAACAAAAAATTAAAAATAGAATGTTCTAATATTATGTTGTGTTATGTATAAAATTATTATGAAAAGAGTAAAGAGGATATTAATTAAAATAAAATATTTAAACAAGAATGTTTATTTAATTTCTTCGTAATAGGTTAAGTTTTTAAATTATTCCACCTTAAAGCTAAAAATGTTTTAATTTTTAACTATAGTTTGATATTATATTTCGAGATTATTATAGTTCTATTTGTATAGGCTTATTTAAAAAAAAAAAAAATGCTAAGTTGAATCCTTGGAATAAGCCCAACTTGGAATGAGCGACAACAGAGTTAGAAAAGAGAGCTGAAGTTGATAACATAGAAGTGGAAAATGATTTTCCTGAGATTTGAAGAAGAAATAAAAATTTGGATGGTGAGACATCACATGATCAATTTATAAAAGAGCGTTATTAAAAGTTTAAAGTGGAAGTTTATAATGTGATTTTAGATAAAATTGTTACAAAAATCAAAGATAGATTTACTGGAAATGAGAAAATTTATAGTGACTTGTCTTTTCTATCTCCCAGTAATTTTAGCGATATAATTAATGAAGGTTTGCCAGATATTGCATTAAATGCACTAGGTGAAAAACTTGTAATTTTTTATAAAGACTTTGATATGGCTGAATTGAAAAATGAATTAATTAATTTTGCGAAAAACTGGGATCAACTTAAAAAAACTTTACCTGAGTCCTACAATTTAATTAATGAACTAGAAGATGATGACTATGAAGAAACTAGGGAAAATACTAATGAACATATAAATTTAAGTGACAAAACGTTGAAAACTAAATGCATGTATTGTATGAAAATGTGCTCTTTGCTGCCATCACGTATTGATGAAGTATATTATGATTATGTATAAATATAATATGTATAGTAATGCTTATAGGAATTTGGTACTGACTTACAAATACCTTCTAACACTAACTCAGGTACAAAAAAAACTATTAATATTATAATTTGGTTATTAATAAAATTGCATTAAAAATAATTAAATATGAATACTTATAATAGCTACATATAGTTTTATGAAAAATAACGCTTTACTCTATTTTAATGAAGTGTAAAATATATAACCACTCATTAACATATAGAAGAGAGTGCTATTTCAAAAATTTAACAAATAAATGGTGAAAAATCACTATTATATTTTTTCTCAACAATTTTTTGAAAAAAAAAATCGGTGCTGTTTTATATAGACGTAAAATAAAGGCATGCGGTCTATGTGTATAATGTTTATTGTAATATCAACTAATATGTATGTTATAATGTATCTTATATTTTCAAACTATATTAATAATTATTACTAAAAGGTAAAATTGTTGATATACCTACAAAGATAAGTCACAATGAGGTATTTAATAAGTTTGTTAGTTGCTTCAAAAGAATATCATGACTTATTTGTAGCATTTTTGAAGAACACACAGACACATACACACACACACACACACATGACAGGATTAAAGGGGGGTCTATCAGGGGCGGTAGTCCCAGAGCCCTTCCCTAGTACTAAAATAAAAGGGCCCCATAACATTTCAAGCTAAGATTTAAAATGTTATGATTACATGACAGTTTTATAAAACGATTTTTTTCTCGTTGGTCAATAAAAAATAAATTAGGTACCAACCTACACAAAAAAACATTTATTCTCGAAGAGTAGAATATATTATATTATTAATTACTATGTTAATATATTATATAGTATATAATATATATAATATGTCTCAGGAAGTAAATGAATTATTAAGACAAATTGATTTAATTTTGATTTAAAAGTTTACATTATTATTTTAGTATCATTTAGAAATATTTTTAACCGGAGGTATTTTTTACTAGAGATATTTAAAATTGGAGATATTTTTTACTAGAGATATTTTGACCTAACCGAGCAGAAAGTAGGTATTATTATTTGTGTGCGTGCGAGATAACGACATCACAAAATTTTTGAAAACGCATTTTCGTTTTTACAAAGTATGCGCTTCCCGTAGGCAATGATTCTAACCTAACTCCGGTATTGAACGTTGCTCATTCAATCCGGTAGACCGTTTCCATAGTGATCGTAAGGAAACAGCCATCTTCAAGGTCAACCGCCTACGGTCATCGTTTCGCCCGCGCCGTCCCGAACGCCCATTGTGCCGCCGCATACGCACGCACCCGTGATCCGACCACATTATACAGGCCGGATTATCGGCTCGGACGATCAACTACCCCCGTGCAGCAGCAGCAGCAGCAGCTGCACCCGTCGT
The DNA here is from genome assembly GCA_027580255.1 of Therioaphis trifolii. Lineage (NCBI taxonomy): Eukaryota > Metazoa > Arthropoda > Insecta > Hemiptera > Aphididae > Therioaphis > Therioaphis trifolii. The sequence goes on along the minus strand of CM050405.1, from coordinate 65,593,829 downwards.
GGTCGTCCTTGGAGTCGCCGCCGCAGCTCGTCCGCGTCTTTTGTTACCACCCCACCTTACCACCCCCGTCGGACAACGATCACAACCGGTTACGGTACGTTTCCTTGACAACGCGAATTCCTCTGCGCCTCGTTCACCGCCGCCTTCGATAAGTGCCCCACGTCTCGCCATTTCGACACCCGTCTTCTCTTTCGTCGTTCCAGCACCTGACGAGATCGCTCAAGCCTTTGTTTTAGCGACGTGTTGACTCGCCACGACTCATCGACCGTCGTATCTACGACCGAACGCGTTTTTTTACCCCACTGCCGACGTCTGCGATCACGCACGTAAGTTTCCCGTTCGATTATTGTTTTTGACGTGTGAACGTCTTAGCACTCGGTATAACGTGCAAAACCCAATAGGAACAATATTGTTAATTTGTTGATTTTTTTTTTCTCGTAGACGGAAAGTGTCGATAGAAATCGCAAACGGAAAGTGTCGATGTAAAGCTTGTGAACTGCAAGTGTAACCTGCAGGATACTCGAGGAACAGCCAGACGCGTTTGAGGTAAATTAATTTCTATTGATAATATTATTATAGTAGACCGTATTGACGATATTGTGATCTGCGCGTTATCTCTCCGGCCGGGCCCCGAACTGGCGAAAACGGCGTAAAATGATGTTGTAAACGAAATCGGTAAATGCGCGCGAGTTTCATCACAAAGAATATCGTCTCTATATAATAGACGGTTTCGTCTGTGAATCTCGGAATGCATACCAGTACGCGCGCGCCGAAAGACGACGGTCGGCTGTGGTTACGGGGGTGGTGGGGGTGGGTGAGTACCGGCCGACCCGTGCGGCGTGGCGTGTGTGCGAGTGAAACGACGCGAACCACGTCCGTGAGATTTGTAGGCAACAGATGTGTTAAAATGTTTCTGTGGACTGCGTACGGGGTATGAACGCGCAGCTACGTGTACGTAGGCGTATAGGGGATAATATGCGTATAATATCCACGCAAAACACGTTGGCGTGCGTGCACCTATCGACCTGTCATAATAAATAGGTACCTACACTATCCGTACACTGTATTCGATAATATTGTTATACAGAATCGGCTACGCGCATTTTGCACACGGTAAGTTGCAACAGAGCTTGCGCTGATGTGCAGTTGTGCGTAAAATGTGCAGTTCTAAATTAAAATGTGCAGTTCTTATTTAAATGTTGTGCAGTTCACGAAACATATTATGATTTGAATTTTTATTAATTAATTTTATATAATGTCTATGAGCTTGTAACATAATAGGTACCATTTGATATTTCGTTTCCTGAAATTATTAGAAATTACGTTTAAAACATTGATAATGAAATATATTTATCTATGATTATCAAAAGATTAAAACTACGGTCACAAAACGGTTCTAAAACCGTGGTCATGGCCGTTGTCTACATTATGACGTAAAATATAATATTATTTAATATGTATGATAGTATGTGTTATTTTTTAAGTGCGAGCGAAGCGAGCATCAAATTTATTTATTTTTGTAAAACTGTAAGTGCAGCTCTAATATTTCTTTAGCGCAAGCTCTGAGTTGCAAGAATTTTCAAATAATCTCAGTTTTATACATTAAAATCGTATGGAGTAATTGAATTTTTCTGATTCTAAACTTTACGCAATTCCTTTTATCATTTAAAACCTTACTGTTCGTCATTTTTCTAATTTCGCTCTGGGATTGAAAAATACCTATAGGAAAGTCTATTTGATGATTTAAAATTGTTAACTTATTTTATGAATTTGCATGATTTGAATTCTGAACATACATAGACGACTTGCATGTTAACACTTCAACTTTTGGGAGTGTTCAGCTAGACTTCTTGGTTTTTTTTAGATTACACGCATGTACACATACCAACACCCAGATAATGTGGATTAAATGCATCCAAATATATGTCATTCTGTGTAAAAGAATATTTTTTTTATCGGGGCTAGACAAAATTTGCTGATTATTCAGTATTACTTTTTTTACGAAAACGTGTTAACAGAGTCTTAATGTACACTATAATATTAAACAGTTATGAACAGAGTATTAGGCCAAACACATCCACATTTATATATAATACATTGTTTATCAGTTCTATATTTCTCTAATTTTATAAAAAAAAATTTGAATAAAAAATTGAATAATGGTAGAAAAGTGAAATTTTATGCAATTGAAATATTACTATTATTATTTTCTATTGTTTATATTCGAAATTGATACTTGGGGGTACGTAAGTAGTGATGGAAGGTCAAGGGGTACGTGAATCAAAGACGTTTTTTGTATCGCAATTGTGATAAAATATATAAATATGTGCTTACAGTACCAAACGGCGAACGCATCGAAACGCGATGGTTTATTTTGGCCGTTCGGACATCGACAATCGCTGTTTGCCTATAATTAAACAATATACATTCGTTAACTATCACTGCGTGTTATAAGATTATGTCCTTATATTTATATCGAATCTAACAGTCGAAAACAATTAATAATAATTGTCGATGGCAATGATATGATAAATGGTTCATTTTGGATTTGGCCATTGGTACTGTTGTACAAACCATTGTTTTTTTGCTGTCGGGATTCGAGGAGACCTCAATATTTCGTGAGTAATCAGATTATTCATTTTACTATGATTCTTTTAAACTGTAATATTTTAATCTAGTGGCGGTGAAGTTAACACAGAGTGGTGCACAATTCATTTTATAAAATATCCTACTGTTTTGTTAACGTATTTAATATTTATGATTAATTTTAATTTTGTTATAATGCAGTATATAGTATTATTTTCACCACATAAGTACACCAAAAAACTAAAAATTAAAAAAAAATGTACTGTTGTGATGTCCTTTAAATTAAAATTTTAACTATTCTTCCTTTTAATTTTTTTTGGAGCATCATATGCTCTATGGGTATAACACGCGCCGCCACTAGTTTAATATGAATAAACATATTTATATTATTAAAATAAAATAAAATAACAAAAACAATTCGCCACCAATAAATACTAAAAATATTTAATTTTATAACAATAATTCAACACCTTATTTTGTTAGATTTAATTAACTTCAGTTCATTAAGTAGATTTATGTTACATCTTACATTATTCCAAATAAAACAATGTTTTATAAAGTTATTGATTATTTTCCATTTTAAACAGTGAAAATGGCACAAAAGAAACAAACTTTTATTTCATCTTTTATGAATATATCTAACCGTCAAAATCATATCGATTCAAAGCAGGACAACCCTTTATTTGATAAGTCACGTTTATCATCATCACCTTCTAAAAAGCGAACACACTCTCCAATAGCACCCCGAATGAAAAACGCAGAACATGATTCAACTGCTATATCTCTTGTCTCAAAAACAATAGCGGATTCTACCAACTCTATTTCTGTTTATAAACATAATGCATATGATATAGGTTTTTATATAAACCGTAAATTAGCAAAAAATAAAATATCTGATGTGATGAATAATTTATGGGTACCAGACATCAATTACTAGGATAAAGACTTACTCACGTAACACTATGGGTCAAGTATGTTTATTTTTATTTTACTAAGTCTAGATCATAATTATAAAATGTAATTAAATAATAATTATTCTCTCTAGAAAAGACTTAATGGGTTGGCCATGTTGTCAATAAATCGGAAGGATCATATTGAATGTAATCAAGTATTGGACGAATTGGCATTAAAAAAAAAGACGGTTTCCTTTAATTTTGTAAAATTAATAACTACATTTATGCAAAGTTAAATAAATTGATTTCTGAAATTATTCACTGATTTAAAATTAATGAGTTCAATTTTTTATTCCGGTAATAATTATAATCAAAAATTGAAAACCTAAGATTTTTTTCATCAAGAAAATTACTTTTTATAAGGTGCTTTTATATCATTGAGTTATTAATAGAGGTGCATATAAAACTATAGTAGTATACCTAACCGCTTACTAATTGTTATTTTTAGTGCCCTAATCTAATATTTGATGATAAATTATAACAATTGTGTAACCTTAGCAATATTTATGGTATTTATTATGGGGAGCAAAGTTTGGTATAATAGTTTATGATTATAGTGTGATCATATATTTAGAGGAAAAAATATTGTCAAAACACCCCCGAAAATAAAACCCAAAACACGCCACTGATTAAGACTACATTAAAACGTTCTAATTTCCTACTACTAGCAGACGATCTCAAACTATTCAATACAATTTGCTGTCAAAATGATACTATATTAGTTCAAAATGATTTTAATGCATTCAAAGAATGGCTTGTTGAAAACGGTATGACTCTAAATATAGGAAAATGTACCACCATTTCTTTTTCTTTAAAAAAAGAACCCATTATTTTTGATTATAACTATAAAAATATTAAATTTTCTGGAGTAAATGAAATTAATGGTCTAGGTGTTACCTTCGATTCAAAACTTAACTTTAAATATCATACTAATAATATTGAAAATGCATCAACTAAATTAGGATTTATCAAACGCACATGTAAGGATTTTCATGATGCACATACTCTCAAATTATTGTATTTTTCTTTAGTACGTTCTCGATAAGAATATGCAAATATGATTTGGCACACCGAATCTATTATTCAAAATCAACATTTACCCCAAATTCATAGTAATTTTTTAAGATTTTTAAGTTTTCAATGTATAATTTATAAAGCTCCTCATTCTGATTATAATATTATAAATGAGCTTTTTTCTATTTTACACCTGGAAAAAAGATTTGAACTATTAAATTCAAAATTTCTTTACAAATTATTAAACAATATTATAGATTGTCCTGAACTAATTGAACAACTAAATTTTAAAATAAACTCTCAGAACTCAAGACATAAACTGCTTTTCTATCTACCAAATACATCAACGAAATATATGTTATTCTCTCCATTTAATATTTTAATATCTATTGAAAATTCTATAAAGGATGAAGATTTATTTTACTCTCCTATCAAAAACCTTTCTTCATGTATTTATTAATTTTTACTCTTTAATTATTTATGTTTTACATGTACCTACCTAATATGTGTACAACTGTTTTTATTTTTTATTTTATTTATTTATAAATTATTAATTTTCATGTAACTGTATTAACATCTTGTATACTTAAAATGTAATTGGAATTTATTCCGTCATAAACAAAAAATATATATATATAATATAGGCTACATTTTAGAGGGGGGGCAAAATAATTTTTCTCAAATGTAAGCCAAATAAATCTCAATGTTATTTTCAACATATATATATGCGATATATGTTACCCCTCCCCCCAGTCATAAAATTGCTTATTTCAATTAATGGCCAATTTTTGCACAATTCATGAACTGGACATAGGTACTAAAAACTTGTCCAGTTCATGAATTGGATAACAAATAGATAGGTACATATTAATAAACAGGTAAAACGTAGATGATAATTGTCTTGGGAGGTACTATTCAATTATAATTTAATTTATTTTAAATTTATTATTTGCAAATTTCAATTTTACATAAATATGATTTCAATCATAAAATAATAGAGTTTTTAAACTTAAAAAAAAAATGTTTAATAAAAATGTTATTAATTTTAATTTTATTCTTTTTAAAATTCAGTTTTATACAATATACAAATACATAATATTGTATGTATGATCAATATATAAAAATATTAAATAAAAAAATAAAATAAAATATATATAATATAAAAATGTTTAAACAAGACCATAAATTGTGCAAAAAAGAATAAAAAAAATGACCAGTTCATGAAATGACTGTATGGATTGTCCTTGAAATGAGCTATTTCACGTCTGGGGCGTAACATATTCATTATAAACACAAACAATACAGGTATTCATTATACAGTATTTTTGTCTTTTTAGAATTATAGAAATTTAATTCACAATGTTAAAAATATTTAAAAGCACTGAGTTAGATAAAAGAAAAATAATAAGTTAGCGTTACTGTGGCAGCTAACATTAAATTTACTTAAAATTGAAATAATTTGTGAACTTTTTTATTTTTTTAAATGTATCATTATTATTGTTTTTAATTGTTTTAACTGTGTAATTTATATTTCTAGGTATTTTAATGGTTTTATTCAGAGGTAATATGAATGATTGAATTGGTTTAAGATTTGAAGAGTTGAAAAAAAGACTTTTAATATGTTTAAGTCATATCAAAATTGTCGTAGTAGTATTGAGTATCACGATGAAAATTCAAACAATAGATCATTTGAACTTAGTTGTAATGAATTAATGAATTCAAATGATCACACATTTGACAATTCTACGAATTCTGACCGACCTCAATCGAAGTATAGAGTGTTATGTGTGAAAATGCCCAAGAAAAGATTAAGAAATTGCAACATTGTAACGAAATTAGGACGAGTGTACAGACAATTTGATCATTCTATTCGTTTATTAACCGAAAAGGATTATAAACTGGCATACATTTATTTCCGTACACCAAGTATTGCTGAGTATGCCAAAACCATTATGCCTATAATAAACTTGTTTGGACATTTAACTTTGGTTCAACCAGTTTATAAAAAACATAGTCCCAGTGATGATTATCAGTCAAGAGCTATGGACTCTTTAAATCAGAATGTTTTTCCGGATTTAGATCAATGCAAGTCAAATTTTATTGATGATAATGAAACATTACTAAATGGTACTAATAATGTATCACATTATTCTCATACAGTTTCTCCAAAACTTGTAATAGAACGTAGACTACGTATGGGCCAATGTCAGAGATCTGTTTATATTAATCATAATTTAGGACCAAGATATCCATTGCATGGATCACCAAGTCGTTCGATACAAAGATCACCAAATAATTGTACGCCACAAATCGAACTACAACATGATCCACATTCGATGAATAATAATAAATTATCTAACCCTACTAGAACAATATGTGTGGGTGGTTTTGGTCCTCAGACATCAATTTCTCAACTGATACAAATACTTGAAAAATTTGGACCTGTTGTCAACATTCATAAAAAAGAAGACACGTGTATTTATGTACAATTTATCACCATAAATATAGCTATGGCAGCTGTTGAAGGTATGATAGGAACTAGTTTTGAATACTTTGGACATGAATTAACAGTTGATTATGCTGATGATTATATTTATTATATCAGTTGGGAGACAAAGTCAAATAATAATACCTCAAATGACTTTCAAGAAGAAAGTAAACGACAAAATAAAGAGAGAAGTTATCAGTCTGATGGTGAGTCGAAGAACACTGTTACTAATGATGAGACAGAGTCAGAATATGAAGAAAAAAACTGCAAACTTGGTAAAAATAACAACATTCTTTCATCTGGGCAGCTAAATAATTCTCATTTTGACTTTTTTCGATCATCTGAAAAACCACCTCACCATATATCAATTGGCATCAATATAGAATCTGACTTATGGCAAGGAATGATTTTATGTAAAAATTCTCAGTTTCCAGCAAAATTTCATTTAATTTCTGGTGATCCCTGGGTTATAAAAACAGCAATAACAAATCGAAATAATAAATTAACTTTAAATTTAACACTGCGACTGTGTTTCAAAAAACTATTGGAACATATACATGACATGTATGTGTGGGCTATATTTTTAGCTACGCCATGTTCAGAAAACTCGGTTGCCAATAATGATAAATGTATGCAAACATTGCCACTAAATCATTTAGTGAGATATTTCAAAAATAAAAAAGCAGCTGGGGTTAAACCATTAGCATTGGCTCGAAATTCTCAAGAAAAAAGTGATGTATCATTAGTAGCATTTCCAATTTGCAAAAACATATCTGATATTTTGAAAATAAATGTTGAAAACTTGGCTGTTAGATCAAACGATAGCTTTTTGATTACAATAATACAGGATAATTTATTATATTAAGTATACATTTTTAATTTACTTTATAATATAGTTCATTAACATTTAAAAATATTATATATTTCAATAACCCAGGGCTTGAAATCGATTTCAAAATCGATTTCAAATATTGATAAAAATCGTTAAAATTCTTGTAAAAAATCAAAATTTAAATCAGTATCGATATTTTCGAAAACCGATATTCAAAATTTTAAATAAAATCGAAAAAATATGATATCGATAATTTATATTAAAATTATAATCGGTTTTATTTACAAATCGATTTTGAATTTAAAATAAAAATTGTTATTCAACAATAACCAACGCCCAATATTACATTGTATTATGATATGTTATAAATAAATGTATATTAATATTATGTAAATATAGGTATATTTAAAAAAGATATTATTCATTGGAAACTTTACTTCTAACTTACTAATATTTCGTAATTTGTTTTCTTAAAATAGCTATACCGGTATGATAAACAATCCGCGCATTCGTTGTTTTGTTGTGAAAAGTTTTATTTTTGTATTTTTACATAGGTACATGGTTGAATTATTATGTAATCTATTTTTCCATGACTGTGAACGATATTGTTGGTATTCCATTGAGTTTAATGTTTATTAATATTAAATAGCTCTCGTGAAGCTCTCATCTCATTTATTAACATGTATTTTTACTGTTAAAATTATCATTTTTGTCAACTGTCGTTCGTTTAACGTTTTACACTCGTTTTTACAATCGTCTGTTGTTCTTTACCACGTTTACGTTTTACGCTCGGTTTTGCGTTTTTACATAATGGGTAGAGGTAGACACCAAAGTAACCCCGTGAAATCATTATTTTTCTCTTATGATATTGATAAAAATGAGTCGACTTGTAAGGTCGAAGGGTGTCTAAAAATCGATAAAAACTAATATCAATAACAAAAATTAAAATTAAAATCGAAAAAAACCAATATCAATACTTAAAATTAAAATTAAAATCGAAAAAAACCAATATCAATACTTAAAATTAAAATTAAAATCGAAAAGAACCAATATCAATATTTAAAATTAAAATTAAAATCGAAAAAAACTAATATCGATATTCAAAATTTAAATTTAAATCGAATTATTTTATTTCGATTTCAAGCCCTGCAATAACCCTTCAGTATTTTTTAAAGAAGTAGGTATAGCTTAAATTTAAAAAAATTGCATGTTTTTTTTTGTTGCCTGTTTATAAATTATATTTATTCTGTTCAATTCGTAATAATTTAAGACAGATACATATTCGTGTTAATAATTATACAATGCCTTAACGAATCTATTGTGTTTTATTAGTTAAAATAATGAAATCTCACTCTTGATTTAATTATTGTACATTAAAAAATATAATGTAATTCATTAAAGATAAATTATACATGGCATTATTATAAATAATATTATAAATATTTAATTATAATTTAATGTATTAAGAAAAAGAAAAATTGGTGTTTTTTGTTTGTTTCATTAAAGATTGTTTCAACAGTACCTACGATAAAGTTATTCGTGGATTTTTACTAGTGTGGTACAGTGGTCTATAGTAATTGTGACCAGACGTACTATTTTTTGTAGGACAGTAATCTTTTTTGTTGCATTGTCCTATTGTCTTTAAAACTAGAGTAAAGTACATGAAAATGTACTCTTTTTTTGTTGAAAATATTACGGGTTAATACGCGTTTATAATTTTTGATAGTTGGAATATTCATATAAATATAATACATACATATTATATTACCTGGAGGCTGGAAATAATGTGCCACTTTGTACTAAGTCTTCCATATACACGTGCACCAATAGAAAAATTGTTTTCACAAATTAACAAATATTTGACATAATAAAAATCTCAATTATGTGTTTCAACATTGAAATCAGTAATGTTAGTTTTTAATAACTTTGATGAAAACTGTAATGAAATGTTCAAAACTTTAAAATCGAATCCTTATTTACTGAAAGTAACTCATGGATCTTCAAAATATCTTTGACTTTTATACCAATTTAAAATTAAACATAAAATTAAAATTAAATTTTGGTCATCTAAAAAACATGTATTTTATCAAATTTAAAATGTATGTATTTATATTATACAATGTTAAAAGTTTATAAAGTTAAACATGTTATTTTTGTATTTAAATATTTTGTTTTTATTTCATAAAATTTTAAATTTTATACAAATTAAATTTGTAGAAAACATTTTAATAAAGTTTTTTACTTAAAGTTTAATTTTTAATTTATTTTATATGCATATTTTTTATTAATTTAATGTATTCAGTTACAAATTATTTTCTTATAAAGACACACCTAATAAGTTGACACTCGAATGAAATGTGTGTTTAATAATTATTTCATATAGTTGATAATATAAATATAATTAATATATTTTAATTAGTTAAAAGAAACAGATTTTATAGCTAGAGACAACTTATTTGCTATTGGCTATAGTCAAAATAGGTAGAATAGTATTGACATTGATAAATTCTCTCAGGGTAGAGGTTTTTTATGATGAATGAACAAAGTTTTAAAATGTACTTCTTTTTAAATTGTTATATCTGGTCACTATATCTATATTCTATAGTTATAGATAATTATTACTATGTTTAATATTTTATTTCGATATTTTAGTTTGATTGTCGGTATAATTTTTTTTATCAAATCTGTTATAATTTTTTTTTTGACACGAGAAATTCATTTTTACCAATAGTTTCAAAACTTGTTGTTCTATCTGTATTCAAAGTTTATTAACGATTTGATATGTCAATTTTTTTTCAAATTAACATTTTAAGTCAGTGGCGTCATTTGGGGGGGGCAGGGTGGGCATTTGCCCTCCCCCCTACATTAGCGGCCGGATATGGGCCGCAAGCCCGCTATGAATTAACATTTCAAATTATTTAATTCGCTATATTATATTATTATATATCGACTACCCCAACGAAAAAGGTCGTATCTCACTTTTACGAATTTGTTTTTCTGAATTTAGATCCGCTAAAGCCCTTATGCAGAATTCTAAAACAATCCAAATTAATCATGATATTTTTTCCATTTCCAAAATTTTAAACAAAATTCCTAATGCTTTTCCTGAAACATTAAAAATAATAACTATCCTCTTAACTTTGCCTGTTTCAACTTCTTCAAATGAACGTTTCTTCTCTTCGCTTAAGCTTGTTAAAACGCATTTAAGATTAACTATGGGGGATGAACGGCTTAGCGATTTATTAGTTATGGCTGTGGAGAAGGAGACAGCTTCATTGATAGATTTGAATCAAGCTGTTAACATGTTTGGTGCTATGAAGACTAGAAGATACCCAGTTAATGCCTAGTATCTATAACATTCTAATTATCTAAGTAACAATTTAAAAAAAAAAAAATTAATAATAAAGATTTAATAATTTACTGTATGTTTTGTTTTATTTTTTGTACATTTATACTCATATTTGGTGTAAATAGGGCACCAATTGGGGTAATTCCTCTCAAAGTAAGTCATCATATAATAGCTAATAGTTAATATAAGGTATCCCTCTATAACCTACAATCTACATAGTACATTTTATTATATAACTATATAAGTATAATAATATGTATTATTTATTGTATTATTTAGTCATTGTTATCCCTCAAAAAGTGAGTTATCTCAGATAACAGGGTTTTTTTTTTTAGTTATATTTTGGGCAGGTCAAAACTTTCGCCCCCTCCCCCCCCCTCTTGAAAACTGAAATGACGCCACTGTTTTAAGTTGAAAATTGACATAAAAATATTCAATTCCTTAAAAATCGTATACCTATTAGTTAAATTAAAAGTTTATAAAAAAAATTCTGTCATTTTTTAAACTTTTTTAGTATCGTTACTTCAGTATATGAGTGTGATCCTATACATTTTCAAAACTTTTATTGAATATTAAAAATATTATTAGAGATAAACTTAAACAAAACAAGGCATTTTTAATATTCTATTTTAAGACCAAAAGTTTCAATTTTTTTTTTATTTACTTTTGTAAAGTACATATAAATATACCATTAATATATGGTGGAAATTTTAAGTTTTTAGAAAAATTAATTTCTCAGTTATGACTAAATAACTAAAATTTTAAAATAGATTTAGTATTGTTTACTGCAAATATTTATAAGTAGGTACACAAATATTTTGTAAGCAAAGTGTCGTTTACAGCAAATATTTCCATTTTTACTCAGTTTTTTGGCAGTTTTCTTCGCACCTGGAAAAACTATAACCGTTTAAAGTACCATCTACATATGATTTCCAATCTCCGAATTAGCTGGATGAAACTTTTTTTTTGTCTATTCCCCCGCAACTTGAAGTCTTGGATTCACGTCTAGCCTAGAGATCCTAGTTTATAATTTGATGAGATTGGTAGGCATACCGTCATTAAAGCGTCTAAAAAATCGGTATTTTATAAAACAATTTGACCAGTTTTTTGAAAATTTGAGTGCAATATTTGTCGGATTTAGTATCAACATTTATAGTCAACGATATAATACCACAAACCTGAAATGATCCGTATTTCTCGGACAAAAGTAATAAAAGACTTTTCATGAACTCTTAGAATTAAGATGGCCTACTAATATACCTATTCTCTTACTGAATGTTCAGAAATTCGTATTTGAAAATCAACAAACGTTCATTTGGTACATGGTCCTATGTTCTTCATGGTCGAATAAATAACGATGGTATTGTGGTGGTAAAAGCACATTAAACATTATGAAGAAAGTCACTAAGTAACAGCACAACCAGTTATCTCTCTAAGTCAGAATTAAAGACACAATACGCCCCCCCTCAACTTTCAAACTTTAACCCTTCCTCATAATACCTTTCTTCATTAATTTTTTTTTCATTATTGCTTTTTACTATAAAATATATAAATATTTAAATAGTATAAAATAATTATGTAGACTAGCAATATATTTGTCTTTATACAAATCAATAATAACAATTTTATTATGATAATTATTGAAGTAAAAATAAAATGTTAAAACAATTCTCTTATAGATACCAACTTGAGATTCGTATCTAACTTGTCAGATTTTTTTTGTCTTGATTCATCTTTTATAAACTAATGTTAAGTCTCATTAAACTCAATCAATGGCTTAAGATCATTTTCTGAACATAATATCATCATTAAAAATCCGAACATATTTTGGGTGAGATACTTTTATGATTGACAAAAGATACATGTCATATATTATTTTAAATTTTAAATTAACGATAAATCATTGTTTTCAGAAAATTATTCTAAGTAAAACTCAATTAATAATGATACTATCAACTAGTTTTTGATAAAAATGAAAATCATAATGACTAGCAATTGACACAATTATCAAGTTTCTAATAACAAATTTCCAAAACAATGACAAGAATAATCTATGTTAATTGAATAATATTTGTAAAAATGCTCCATTTTGCTGCCATATTTAGACACTTCTATCTTATGTTAAAAAAATAATCGCACTAAGTTAACATGAATACACCTAAATACACCTAAATATTACTAGATCTACTTATAAACATACTTGAATAGTTGTATACAAATTTCAGATCTTATAACCAAAAAAAAAATGTTATACAATACAAATTAAATCTGGCATTTTACGCAAAAAAAGTTATTTTTGCCGTAATTCAAAAATTAAATGCGTACAAAAAAAAATTAATTGTGTTAATCTTTATGAAATTGAACCATAGATAGGAATATATGTATTATATATGTACCAAATCTTTGGTGAAAAAAATGTTTACCGCATTAATAATTCCAAATTTTATAAGGTTTCTATTGGAAAATATCGCTTATTTAATGTAATTAATGGTTTTCATAAAAATTCTAATTTTAAACACGTACAAAAAAAAATTCTGACTAATGATTTCGGAAATTTTTTTAATACTGTTAAATAAGCATATGAGTAAGATGATATTAAATGTTTAAGTTCTGTGTTACATAATTAAAATTTTATTAGATAATAACTTTAGATAATAATATGCTTCCAATAATTCAAAAGCTTTTTGTATAACCCAAAAGTTGTCAATTTTTTTTTTATCATTTGTCAAGTCTATAGATAAGTGTTCTTAGTATTTAATAAAATGTCTGAGAGTCAGTAATTTTTGTGACTTTTACAGTCATTTTTCGTAGTAATAAGTCATTATTTATATTTTACTACTTATTGCCAAGTGGGAAAAAATCACGAACATCATCACATATTCTTAATTATGAAAAAAAAATACTTGTAACAAAATTTTTAAATTGTTCGCTAGATTAAATTTAGTTTTCAAATTCAAACTTTTTTCAAAATACGTATTAATAATGGAAAAATAAATTAATAACTTTACCAACATTTAGGGAATTTTTATAGGTGTTCTAGATATAGAGCATCAAAATACGAATCCTAATCATTAAAATTAAAGTCGTATAATTTAATCAATAGCTATATCAATTTAATTATTAGTGAAAAACGATATTATTTTTATTTAAATACTAATAAAGCACTAGGTTACGTTAAAAAATTTAATTTCTTGTTGATAAAATATTTTGCTACACATGAAGAAACACTTGTACGAAAATTTCAGATCTTATATCCAAACAATAAAAACTGTATGAAATGAAATTGAAAAAAAATTAACGCTTGATGTAATTTTAACTTTAAACACGTTTAAAAAAATAATTCACCAAGTTGATTTTTATACAACTTGGATATTAAGAGAATTATTGGTACTTTTTATGTCATTATATGTCGATTCTTCCAAAAAAATGAAAAGTACCAAAATATTTTTTTTTTGGCAAGAGGAAATTTTCGTCGAATTTAAAACTCAAAATTTTAAAACTCGAAAATAAACTCGAAATTAATCAGCAGTAAAAATTCTAAGTTTAAACCTTATAGGTTAAAACGTAAAAGTAAGGTGTAAAAATAATTCACGAAGTCAATCTAATTTAAAATAGGAACATAGAAAAATACGCTAAGAATCTTTTATTGAAAAATGTGCAGTGGATTAAGAATTTAAAATTGTAAGTATCAAACAAAAGAAAAAATGTAAAAGCGTAAAATATTTTAATCATACTTAGTATCATGACAAAATGATAATCTATTTTGTCATACTTCATATGATGATACGTATTATGTGCCTGGTGCCATAAACTATGAATTTACAATGGTGCATTGCTATATTTACAACTGACTACACAGTGTCACAGTTATTACTTAATAATTACTATAATAGCGAGTTCTGATAGGAAAATAATTCGATAATATTTTGACATGATTTATGACTATATAATAATGGACCTTTATTTTTAAAGTGTAGGTATACGCCATACGATAAGTTATTTTGATCGTCTTTAATCGAGATGGCAATTGGCAATGGTGCGAAATACGATAAAAATAATATTAATAAGTACTCCTTGACAGTCATACCATTCATTGCATTTTGTATGTAATCGACTAATATTCTACATAATTATTAAATACCGATTGTGACTGGATTGTACATGAATGATTTGGAACATTTATTATTAGAACTGATATGCCCATATTTTTAAAATATCATAAGGAAGTAATTTCAGAATTTCCCAAGAGCATGACGTCCTGAGCACCAACAGACACTGCCCCACTTTACCTACGATAGCTATACCAATACCCAGGGCCTGATTAAGGAGTTGGTCACCAGTAGGCTAGGGTTGATTTGGCGCCCCTACGAATGATCGAAGTGGGTGGAGGTTTAGAAAGTTTTTCACCCGCCCTAGAGCAGAAAATGATCTTTCTCCGCTACTATTTGAGACGGCCATACTCAAATATATTCTTAGAGCCACTTCATCATTTGGAAAAAGTGACTCTATCTTCATGGATTTTAAATGGCTCAAAAGTCTGGAGGTTTTAGATCCCAGTTTCTTTTTTCCACCTAGAACTTTTGTTTCTTCATAATACGTTTTACATATTTTATATATATTTTTTTTACATATTTTTACATATTTTTACATATGTTTCACATACACACAACCATATATATATAATAAAAGTGGATGTGGGATTGTTCGGTAGTCGGTATACATGACAAATAACGTAATATAGTAAAATAGACTATTGTCAATAGTCGACCGGGCGGAAATTCGATGCGGCGACGCGGTAACGGCACGGCGAATATGTCGCGGCATTGGACGATATGTAATAACGAAAATATAATTTTTTTTTTAAATATATATTATGCAAAAATTCTTCATTCGTAAAAAAAATGGTGGCGCCCCCAATTTAACGTTGATCGATTGTCGCCCTAGGCTGTAGCCTACTTAGCCTATTGGTTAATCAGGCCCTGCCAATACCACTAAACCCACTACTATTACCCAAAAAGTGGTTAAATACGAAAATGAATAAAATGTGTAATAAAGCATCATTGTAAAACAATACAAAAAAAAGTTGACATGCGTGTTGCCAATTGGTTTGTGAATAGTCGCATATCATTTTTGCAAGCTTTACGTTTTCATGTTTTGTTGGTCAGAGGAAATGACTTCAGCGAAATTTTGTGAAAAACACTTACAACTTAGTAATAGTACGGTAATTGTTTGGAATAATTATTTACGGGAAGTATGTGTTATAACTTTGAGAGAAAGAGAAAATAAAAAAATTGGAGGAAAAGGAAAAAGAGGAAATTGACGAAAGTTTGTTCAGTAAACGTAAAAATAATTGTGGAAGAGTACTTCCCCAGCTGCAATGGATTTTCGGCGGGATATGCCGTGAAACAAAAGAGGTATTTTTAGTTGAAGTTCCTGATCGGTCTTCTACTACTTTGATGTAAAAAATTCATCAACACATAGAGAAAGGGACGATAATTTACTCTGATTGCTGGCGGGCATATAACGCAATACAAGATGATGGCTATGAGCATTTTACAGTGAATCATTCTTATAATTTCGTTGATCCAAGTACACATGGTCACACACAAGGAATAGAAAGACTTTGGGGATCGGCGAAATGGAGAAACAAACGTCATAGAGGTACAGCGCGACACCATTTAGAATCTTACTTGGCGGAATTTATGTGGAGGATTACTAATCATGATGAAGAAAAGTTCAAAGTTTTACTAAATAATATTGCAAATCATTGGCCACCACAAATTGATTTTTAAATTTTAAATTTTATTTTATTTATTTACCTCTGTTGTATAAATGTACAAATATTACTTTTGAGACATTATTATTATATTTTATAATTATTATCATATTATCAATAAATACATCGATATTATAGCTTTGGGTAGTTTTGTATTATTATAAACGCATTAAAAATAGAAAGGTAGTCGCGATAACGCACAAGTACCTACCCGATATTCGCTTCACGTAGAATAACAATGAGAAAATAAATAAATCATTCAATGTTTATCGTAGGAGACACGTCCATCGGTCGTTTTTGATTTGATCATCCTAAAATCGTGTCGTTACACAGTGCACACAAACGGGAGGTGATTGGGGAAGAGATGACGCGTTGATTAAATAATGCACGACCGATGCACGCGGGACGCGGAACGTGTTAGTGTGATGCGCGTGCGTGCGTGATCGTTTACGAATCGTTATTAATTACTAACTAAAACTATTATAATGGGGTGACGACCATCAATAGTTCGAATACGTCGGCGGCACTAATCTCTATAAAAAAAATACGTTGTGTAAACCCTAGTGAAAAACGTGATCGATTTAGTGTTTTTTTTTCTTTCCAGCGATCCGATCGCCGCGGTCCGTCGTGACTCGTACGTAGCAGACCGGCCAGAGCGGAGGGCGAGACCAAAAAAAAATTTAAAAAAAAAACACAAAAACACAAAAAGACCGTCGTCATGTGGAGGTCGTTGATGGCCGACGACGTGGACGAGTACGACGCGTTCGTGAGCGTCGTCCGCTCGGCGTCGACGGCGGACGAGGCAAATAAGCGGCTGGCCGCGGTCGGGCTGCCGCGACTCCGCGACCGCATGGCCCGGCTGGACGAGTACGTGGTGCGGCCGCTGCGGGTCGCCGACCCGTTGCGGCATCTGGACAACGCGCTGGGCTTCGTGCTGGCCGCGATGGAACGGCCGGACCTGTCGGACGAGCTGCGGCGCGTGCCCCGGACCGCCGCGTACCGGATGATCGTCGGCTACATGAAGGCGTTTCTGGTGCGCGCCAACGAGTACTGTTACCGCGCGGCGGAGAGGGGCGCGCCGCCCGGGTTGGTGGTGCTGCGCGAGAGCACTTACAGGCGGCACATGCTGGCCGCCGGCGGGCCGTGCGCGCGCCTGTTCCCGGACGGCGGCGGCCGGTGGATGGGCCGGCTGGACAGGCGCCGCGTGCGCGGCGCCGTGCGACACGTATTCGCCGGCTGGGAGCCGTCCGACGAGGCCTGCGACGTACGCGACCCACGCGACATGACGCTGGACATGTTCCTGGTGTACGACCAGTACGAGCGGCTGGCCCGGCACGGCGTCATGAGCCTGGCGCCCGGCGGCCGCGAGTTCTCGCACGCGTCCGTGCCCGACGACCCGGCGCACTTGGAGCTGCTCCGCTCGTTCATGCGTGCCCAGTACACCATCGCCTATCTGGACCGGCTCATGCGCTCGTTGTGCCGCACGTTCGCGCCGGCGTTGCTGGAGGCGATCGCGGCCGCGTACGTGGTGCAGTGCGACGCCGGCGGCGCCCATCTGTTGCACCCGAACACCGTGACCGAAGCGGTCCGCTTGCTGGGCGTGCCGTGGTTCGCGGAGGGCACGGAGACGCCCGAGCCCGCCGACCTGTACTACGCGCACGGCGGCTTCCACTCGGACTCGTGAACGGGGTCGGCGAGCGCAGCGCAGGAGACCGGAGCGGACCGAGGGGATAGGTCGCGCTCGTTGATTTCGTTTTTTTTTTTTTTTAATCATTTTTATTTTATTTTCCCACTTTTTATATTTTGTTTCATATACTCGGCTCGTGCTGTTCAACTCTGTAGAGCATCTTTACAGATTTTACGATCGTAACCCTTTTAAGTTTTAACAGTACGGTTTCCCTCGAGGTGTAGGCGGTAATGGGCAAAGTATTTATTTATCATTATTATTATTATTATTTTTTTTTATTAATTAATTAATTTATTTGAAAGACCAACCCTACTTTACAGCAGACACATGTACATTATTTATTTAAACGCTTGTAAGTTGTAACCATGATAAAGTATTATTCTTTTCCTCTTATTATTAAGTATGTTTTTTTTGGATACTATTAAGTACTTTCATGCTAAGATTCTTACATTTTTTTTCTCATCAATAATAATTGTGATCAAATCAATAACTTATTAAAGGAAATAAAACAGTTATTTTGTATTGTGTTAACTATCTTATACATTATCAATTAACTTAAATTTTTAAATATTTAATTTTAATAAAGTTATGTTATCTATTAATATACATAATGTATAACTCGAGATACCTTAAAGACTAAGTTATAACTTAGTTATTTATCAAAAAGAGTATTAATACATTATATAAGTTAAAGTACATATGAATAAGAATGTATGTTTGAGTAAATAACATTTCTAGTACTAATTAACTTTGTAGTTTTCTTCTCTGATTTAATTTCAAGAATTACCTATTTCAACAATTCTTTTTCATAAAAAAATATTTTATTAAAAAGAGAAGAAGTATGTATATCAAAGAAGTATGCAAGTACTAGTATCCCAATTATATATAATTGCATATATATAAGAAGAAGAATCTAATTAAGGTAAATGTTAACTGATTTTTTAATGAGTGTACTATGAATAAAAACGTATTAAATATTCAAATGTTTGTTGAGTCTGAGATTCTTTTTAATATTTTAGTAAATTGTAAACCACTTTAAATAATTTTGTTTCAAATAAGTGTATTTAGTATAAATTTATATTACATAAATACCTGAATGCAATTATACACATTTTATTTATATATGTAGTTTCTATATTAATTGTTTTAAATGAAATTAAGAGTTCTACCCATGTTTATATGTCTTTCGAAATGTAGTTATATATTATATGAAAATAAGTATAATTCAAGTTTTAATTCTGGGGCAGACTAACTATCCTATAATACAGTTGGTCTTCAGTAGTCTATGATTACGTGACCTTTGGTTTAATATGTGTACTTTAAGATTTTTAACAAAGAATTTGATAAATAAACATTGAATAAAATAATTTTCAATATATTAATATAAACATATCTAGATTGTAAGAATTAAATATATGATAACAGTTTCTAATAAAAAAAAAAAAAAAAAAAAAAAAAATATATATATATGATAGATATGTAATACAATTTTACTTTAGATCTTGATATTCAATTTATGTTAATGGTTTAGTAGTAATTATAATGATAATTTAAAACATTAGAAAATGATATAATTTTCAGTAAATTTTTTTTATTTAGTTATTTGTATTATAAATCAAGGAATTTTAATTATTAAGTTAATTTGATTGTAAATTAATTATTGTTTTTTTCATAAAAAGGTGGGGAAGTATTCAGTATTTTCAACGAATGAAATTTGAAATGTATTAGTCATCACAGACATTTTGTCTAAATTAGTTTACTGTTATTTCTGGATAATTTTGTTTTCTTTTTGTATAAAATAAACAATTAACAGAGGAGTGAATTCTTCGCCTTTTAAGCAAAAATAAATTTTAATTCACAAAACATCTTAAAATGTATGCACTATGTATGTAGTATGTATTAACAATAAGATAGATTTGTATATTAGTCATATTATGAACTGTTTAGTTATTTTGAATATTATAGATAACTTTATGGATAATAAAACTTAACAATAATTAAATTATTATATGTAAAAGCCAGAAAAAACTTATAATGGTTTTATTTTTATTTTAAACTATTCAAATTATTAATTCACACTTTAAAAAGTTTTATTTAAAACTACTCATGACACACACACACACACACATATATATATATATATATATATATATATATATATATATATATAATAAAATAAAATTATAAACTACATAAGAATTATTATGATCTATTGAAATGAATGAATTTCTATCAAATTAAGTTATCATGCATGATTTATAAGTTTTTTTATGTGCTTAAGTTAACAAATAAATATATAATGTGTAATATACTGATTCATAAATGTTAATTTCAGAATACAATAATTATTATATTTTTAAACCATTTGTTTATTATTATTTTAATAAATAAAAATATTTTTTCTGCAGTTCATTGTTATATTTAATGAGTGGTAATTATTATTTCATTTTCTTTTTTGTCATGTAAATTTAACACTGGCAATTAAATCATTATAATCATGTTACGATTTTTTCGGATTGGCTTTTATGGTCCTATAATTTAATTTTACTGCATGGATAAATAATTTATAAAATTTATCAGACTTTATATAAAACATTATTAAACAGAACTGTCAGTTTTTTATGTATTTGTCAAAAAAAAAGAATTGTGACGAAACACAAAATTAATTATTATTATTATATGATTGCAATATTGGCATGAATTAACAACGTTAAAGACAGTGGCGTAACTTGGGAGAAATTCTAGGGGGGGGCAGTATTTATTTTTGACCAAAATTTCAACTATATAGCGAAATACTCCAAAGCCTACACCAGGCACGGCACTAGAATTTTTTTCCAGGGGGGCAGAGTGGGGCAAATATTTTTTTGACATGAGCTAAAATTGTTTCAACAAATTCTTAGGTTATTTAAATGAAATGTAAATATTTTCGTATCATATAACATATTATTGCTATTAACTATATAGTACATACGTTTTATATTGTATGCTCTAAACGTCTAAACATATAATATATACAAACTTTTGAATAGTTAAAAATGTTTTAAGAATAATATCAAATATTTTTTTTGTACCTTATGTTATATGTAAGAAAATGTTTAATCACAGACCTTCAACAACTAAATTCATAATGATAGCATGATATACAAAAATAATAATTTCTTTTTGACTTTAATATTACATACCTTTGTGAATAAATAATTATGTTTTTTTACTTACCTACATTTCATAAATATAAATTAAAGGATGTGTTTAGTAATTAACAGATGAATTTGTTTCAATCATCTTTAATGCAATGATTTGGAATACGTTTATTTGTTTATTTTCATCAAGTAATTAGTACTCAATAAAGGTAATAATAAATAAATAAAAGATTTTTTCTTATTTTACAAATTTCAAAACTCATTTTATTGAAATTATAGTAAATTTTTTCCTCATTAGACAAATAATAAATTTAATTTATTCCTCAATTTTTTTAGTTGTAACAAATATATTAAATAAGCTAAATATTTATTTTTTATACAATATCTGTTTATGCACCATACAGTAAATTATTGAAAATCTTATAATATTGAAAAAGTTAACAAAAATGTATTAAATTGCACTGATATCAGTAGGAATACAATTTGTTTTAAATAAAAACTTTTATTACCTACCTTATATCTAACTAGTACATTTCAAATTTTCAATTCAATACATTTTTAAATTGGTACCTATTTGCATAGTAGTGTATGTATTGACTATTGAAGTACCTTCTTTATATTTTTTGTTGAATTTTGGAGGTTAAAATAGTTCATATATAAACATTAAAACATAGATACTTTAAGAAATCCTTTTTTATTAATTATCAAGTAATATGTGAACTAATTACCATGACAAATAAGATTATAAAAATAACAAAATAAGATAATTGAATAAATTATTTAATTATTTTAAATAAGAAATTTGTCATGCTAATTTAACTAATATAAGTAAGTAGATACCCTAAAAATATTTCATTCATAGTATTACTGTGATAATAACAAACCATAATAGATAACTGTTCAGTTTTGCTGATGTCTTTTGTCTCATCTGCAAGAATAGCAAAATATTTGGCTTCTTTAACTTCTTTTGTAATAGTTTCTAAAACTAATTTACTCATTACATAAAATAAATCATTTTGAATAGTATGATGAGTATATTTTGCATTTTTTGGTAAAACATCAATTTTAGCTTTAAATCTTGTGTCTCTCCTAGCACAAAGTTCTAGAAGTTCTAAAAAATTTCCCCTGTTAAGGCTTTCTGCCCCTTCATCATCACCACGTTGGGCAATATTTTGACAAGCTATGAATAATAATATTTTTGCTATAACTGATATGTAGTATCAATTTTCTTTAACTAAAGATATATTTGATTTTGTTTTTTTAGAGTTATTATACCCTTCCCACTTCATCATGCAAGTTTTAAGTATACATGATTTATTATGACCTTTTATTCCTGCATTTTTATCAAGAGCTTTTTTCCAATTTTAGATTCTGAACGGAGTGAAGAATGTATTGATTTTACAATGATGTGTTTTTTTTTTTTTTTTTTTTATTTTTTTTTTTTTTTGTGTCTGTCGACACGATTTGGGGCAGTAAAAATGCTTCGATTGCCTTATATAGCAACTTTTCTGAAAGGAAATTGAATCTAGTTGGTACTTTGGGGGGTCAAAAGTTAAAAATTTTCAATATTTTTTTAACGCGCCGGGAAAAACCCTTAAAAAATGAGGGAAAAACGGTATATTTTACGCAAAACCAGTTTTCGACAAAATCAAATTTTTTATTTTGCTATAACTCAAAAACTAATCGATGTAAATACTTGAAATTTTCACCAAATGTTTAGATTAGCGTTCTCTATACACCGTTAAATTTTCAAAGTATTTTGACTTTTATTGAGCTAATTATAGACAATTGAAATTTTCAATTTTTTTAAGTATTTTTTTTTAAAATAACGATAAAATTTTTTTTTTTTGCCAGAAAATCTTGAAAATTTAATACAAGGTTTCTTATAAGTTGTTCCATAACTGATAAAAAAAAATCCAAAATCGTAAGTCACAATTTTTTTTTATAAGTGCTCAAAGTTCCAATTTATACGAAATATGTAAAAA
Source organism: Therioaphis trifolii (assembly GCA_027580255.1). Classification (NCBI taxonomy): domain Eukaryota; kingdom Metazoa; phylum Arthropoda; class Insecta; order Hemiptera; family Aphididae; genus Therioaphis; species Therioaphis trifolii. Next base: position 65,570,019 of record CM050405.1, on the reverse strand, counting down.
TTGCGAAAATTTGCAAATAATTTTGTTGTTGAAAAATCGTAAAATTTTTTTCTTTTATAACTAAGTTTTGAAAATTTGGTACAAGGTTTTCCATTAGTTTTTCTTCAATTATCTGCAAAAAAAACTCTACCGGTTTCAGACAAAAAAATTTTATGAGTGTTTGAAATTTAAATTTTTACAAAAACACGTTAAACAACGGTTTAGCCTCAAACGATTTTTGCTATTTGTTTTTTTTTCAAAAAGTATAAGTTGTAGAAACTTGAAAATTTTATCAGTTGTTTATATTGGCATTTTCTTTATATAATTTTATTTTCAAAAGATTTCACTCATTTTTAATCAATTTATAGGCATTTGAAATATTCGATTTTTTTTATTTTTTTTTTATAAATGTTGATAAAAAAAATGTAGCTCGGACGAAATACTTGAAAATTTAATAGAAGGGTCCACATAAGTTGTTCTAACTCCCATTCAAAAATTATAAAAATACATAGGCACAACATTTTTTTATAAGCGTTTATAAGTGCTAATATTGACAAAATTCGTCAAAATCATGTATATTTGCTATGTATTTTGTAGGTAAAAATTCATAAAAAATTTTTGTCCAATGCTCACGAGCAGAAGTCACATGAATAGACAAATGTAAATTTAACCCAATCTAGGATATTAAAATAAAATATATATTACAATTTAAGGCTGACATCTTCATCTTCGTTCAGAATCGTTTTTTTTTTTATAATATAAAATAATTCCAAAATCTATCCAATAATGCCTAATCTAGCAATGCATCTCGTGTATCCCACCCAACTACTGTATCCTGTACTTAACTTACAATGATTTATCATTCCATTCAAATGTAAAGTACCATACAACTAAACTATCGTAAACCAGGTGATCCCATGATAGAAAGTGCTATACACTCCTCACCATTATCTTGTCCGAGGAGCGAAGCGACGAAGGACGAACTTCCACCACCATTATCTTATCGGCTTTTTTTTTTAAATCCAATTTTATAAAACGGTGAATTATCAGAATCAGAAGAAAAAAATCTACAAGGAAAACAATAACAAGTTTTATCTAATAGGTACACTGTATTCAAGCCAAGGATATGATTTAAACCATTCGGGACGGAATTGTCTCCATTCTTTTCCAAACTTGGACTGTGGGTAATTTTTTTAAATTGGTTGTATTGGTTGATCACTAACTATATGTGTTATATCACTAGGTCCTATTTAAGATACGTTTTCTATTTGAATCTCAGTTACCTGTTTTTGATATAAGTGTTCTGGATCAAGGTTTTTTATTTCTTGTAAATCGATTAACTGTTGACAATCAACTGAATTTGATGAATGATTATCAGTACCATTGATTTTAGAATATACTAAAATATATTCTAAAATCAATATCAGTACTAACACTACTGTCATAATTGCTTTGTACTTCCCATTCTTCATTTTCTGTTGCATTAATTTTTTATTTGTTGTAGTTTCTGTCTCTGCCTTTATTGCATATGAACTTGGTCCAAAAAACGAATCAATTTTTCTCACTTTACTACTGTCTTTACTTATATTAGAATTAGATATAAGTAATATAAATAAAAAAAAAACAATTTTTTTAAAAGCACACGACGAATTAACGTTGACGCATACGAGTACACGACGGCACGACGCTCACATACACTGATGTCTTATTCAGTATACACTGTGTAGTGTGTAAGCGTATACTTATCAAATGTAAACATAAAAAATAATTCTAAAATTACGTCATGTAATAAAAAAAATAATTTTATCTAATAAAATTTCTCAAATGCTTTAAAAATAAAACACAATTATAATCGGTTACATATAACAAATATGCAATCATAGGATTATTTAATGTAATAATCTAATTTTAATATTAATATTTATTTTCTACCTATTTAAAATAGACTGCAAGTCAGGCGTTGCATGTTGACGCATTGATACGCTGCGTCGCACGCCCGTATAAAAAATTAATACTGTTATATATTTATATCAGTTTTTATAACGGCAAAAACTTAATACACAAGTTTTCAAAAATACAAAAGTATTTCATAAATTAAAAATTTTTAAAAACTAAAAAGGAATATTTCATAAATTCTTTGATGTGGCTCTTATTTAAAAATAATGTATTTATTTTTATTATATCGTACATATTTTTCAGTGAGGGAGGCTGGAGAGGGGGCTGATCTGTTTTCTGGGAGGGCTAGAGCCCCACCTTGCCCCCCTTGGTGCCGTGCCTGGCTTACACTTACCAAATTTGAGAACTGAGTGCATCATATTTATTTTGAAGGGCTAGAAAAATTTAGCTTTTCTTTCTAATTTGTACTTCCACTTTTACATTTTAATGCTCAAATATAACAAGAAATATATTGCAATTTTTCGAATCAATGTTTAGGTACTGTATAAACAATATAATACACGTTATATATACCTAGTTTAGGTACACATAGATACAACTGTATGATGTTTCATACAAAATGTAGAAAATATTATATGTTAAGATTTTTAATATTCAGAAATAAAGTATTTTATTAGTTTTTTTTAAATTAAAATTTGAATTATAACTGATGGCAGAGGGGGCAAAATAATACCTTTGTCTCTCCAGTTAAACGTCCGGGGGGCAGTTTCCCCTCCTTGCCCACCCCAGATTACGCATATGGTTAAAGAGACATATTCTATAATCATAAATCTACTCAAATGTATTAGTGTATACCTACTGTATAATTCATAAAATATATCTTTTCACTTTTCTATAGGTAAGTATTATAATACATAATACTCATATAAGATATAATATTGATATATCTTTTGCAAGATGAAATGAAACCCCATTAAAACTTATGGGTTTTGCTTTGTCAAATCTAATTGATATAAAAATTAAAAACATAGTCTTACCTTCATGTCTAGGTACATAGTGATGATCAATTTATAGTTCTGAATAAACATTGTCTGAAACATTTTAGAATGTGATAGATATTGTATTTACCTAAGTAGTAAGTATATATTTTGTATTTTATTTTCAATAAAAACTTAGACAGAGTTATAAAAACTTATGTAACAGACCTTAATTTAATGTCGTTCAAAATTTTATACCAAACACCAAAGTTTTGATTTGATATTATAGTATCATACCTATTGATTTAAATAGGTACCTATATTAAAATTCAAACTTACGCAATTTTGAATTTATTACTATTTGTCGTAAAATGTACAATATTACCGGTTTCTTGTTTTTTAAATATTGTGAAACATTTTTCCCCCAAGAAATTGATAATTTTTCCCCCAAGAAATTGATAATATTTGTATTTTGATACCGATATCAATGATGAGAATGATATTGTCATTTTACATTCGACTTCGATGCTCGATGGTCTGCCTCTGCCCATTGTTTTATGATTAGCGTAATAAAACACCAAGATTGTTGCTGAAATTATTGAAATTTTTCAAGTACGTATTTCCTCTGTATGCATGTTGTATATGATATTATTTTTTTAATCCAAATGGCTTGATTTTCATTATCATCCATGTGGTAAATTTGCCTTCTTTTGTACGTGCCTCGTGTGTACATGACGTACATGGGAGCGTGTGATTGCAATTAGGAATAGTAAATTTGATTATGAACATAACGCTTTAATACCTTATGGGTTTCTGTTGATATGATGGATTTTCAAGTCCATGTGTTAATTTAATATTTTGTTTTTTTTTCTTACACCATTAATTTTATGGTAAACTAACTGGTAAATTTTGAGTCAGAATTTGATTGTAACTGTAGTAACTGGTTATCTAATAAACGTTTTCTATTTATAAGAGCATTTTTCAGTGCTATCAAACGCTGAATTTCTTCTTCTGATTCTAAGTGTTTTTCAATACACGGTGGATTTTTGGACTGAAAATTCAATATCATCTTACATTAATTTTCCACAAGTTAAATTGAAATAAACAAAACTGTTTTTCAGTGTGCAACAACAAAAATATTATAAATTATTTTAAATTTTAGTTCATGGTTAATATGAATTTTTAAAAATAAATGAAATGTAAAAGTTAGGTTATAATATATATGGTTAGGTAATATATAAATATGTACACTATATGTATACTTTTGTTTATTTCAATTGGATTACAATCTCCTTCAAAATGAGTAAATGTACCTACAAATGAGTACCTAATGGCTAATACATTGAATAATGCACTTACTTTGGTTTGTAAATTTGTTAAATTTGCTGGTGTATCCATATTATCTTCGGCTATTTAATATTTGTTAAAATTGCAATTGAATTACACTAAAAAATATTTTTGGTACCAAAATTATAGTAGATAACATCTTAAGTTGACAGTTCGATAAAGATTTTTAATCGGCATATTCATAGCTACTTGATTTTTTTTATTTATTTGTATTATATCATCTGTATAATTTAGCTAAATAACCATCAATAGATAAGATTTGGTTTTTTTGTAGTCTTGAGTGGAGAAGCTACTCAATAAAAATAATCCAGTGTCATTAGTACCTACCTAATCATAAAATATATTTAATGATAAAAACTATAATAATATATAATAATAATAGAACTATACAATTTTTTTTTATATTTGAAGATTTTTACATGTAGAATTGAGAGCATATTTTACTATTTAAAGTTTTTAAGTCATATTTGAAATTTTTTGTAATTTCTAGCTTTACTTTGTAACATCATGTATTTTAGTACAAAATATGAAAAAATAAATTAGCGGTTTACATGTGGTATTACCTTTATTTGAAACCAAATCATTTCATAGATGAATGGAGATTGTCAATTAAAGTAGGAAAGTATTTTTCATATTATTAAAAATTTGTTTGGTCATATTTGTTATATTTTCATAATGTCACAATTATTATTTAGGCTGATTTTCTAGTAATTCGTGATACCCATTCACACATGGATAATTCACTACTACAAGTATAAATTAATCGTTTTATCACCTAAATGCTAACAATCCAGTATAGATATTTTTAATTATATTTTCTTGAAAACCCCTCTTATTTTTTTATTTCAAAGATTATATTTAAATTTTATTTACAAACAAAAATAAATATAAGTATAAATATACTACTCCTGTAAGCCTAAGCAACTAAACTTGTGTTGGAGTAGAGAGTTAAACATTCTAATTTTATATACAGTATGATATTTGATATTAGTTATGTGATATTATTATTATTTATTAATTTATGTGTAATATAATATAATATAATATGACAAAAGTTATCTTTACGAAAATTCTCTTATAGATAAATAGTATCTGTAGATATCATATGATACAATGTATTAAAATTATAGATAACATTAAATTGTATAAATAGCATATGACACCACAACCTAAAATAAAATTAATAATAGTACTTAAGTTTACTATTTGTTATTGAATGATATTGTTTTCTGATTGTTGTTTTAAACATTCAATTTCAAATTATATTGGTTGATTGTTACTAGTTGAACGGTGAACCATTTCTATAGAATAATCTCATCATGAAACTTAAAATGTACTTTCCATTTCTTAACTTATTATATAAGATAATATATTATAGAATTATATTAATATATTCATTAAAAATAAATATTTGATTTTATATAACATTTATACAAATTTTAAATAACTTTATTTGTATTGATTGTTATTTTATTACAGATTCATTGAAATACATATCAGTAATGACGAGGAAGATGAAAGAATCATATTCAACAAATGATGATCAGAGTTGGTTGCCATTGAAACTGTCATATAGACTAATCATTTTTATATTAATATTTGTTGGATTGGCAAATCTTTCAATGTCTGCTGAACCCTGTGATCCAAATGTATCATGTATGACAATAAATTGTTTTCGCTTAATTATAAACTATAATACTTCATTTAGTTTTCTCTCATTAATTATATTATAAAAAATATTACTTTTATTTTTTAGTCCAACCGTATCCTGATTACAATGTTAGTGTTTTGCATTTAACTAGTACATCTGTGCGAATTAAGTGGACTAATCCTCCGATAATACAGAGAATATACCCAGACTATTACTGTATTGTTTATAACGCCAAAAGTATACGAGCAGTACTGCTACCAAGAAACAACCGTACAGTAAGAATTTTTTTTATATGAATTCCAATATTGATTCTGTTTCAACAAACCATATAATCCAATATTGTATTTTAGTTTCAGTTTGAAATAAAAAATCTTACACCAAATATCTTTTACAATATCAACGTAAAACCTTGTGTCAATGGTGAATGCAGTTTTATGAAATCTTTCACACGCAGAGTGCATACTTGAGTTCAAAATTAATAATGTGCATTAAATTTATCAATAGTCTTAGTAATTATAAAATATGGCAAAATTGTATGTAATTATATATTTTGTGATTGAAATTTATTTTTCATAATAAAGACTAATTATTTTAATAATAGTTGAAAATTTTAAATAAGAAAATAGAGAATGAATTGTTTTTAGTTCCATATTAGAGCTGAGAAAAAGAAAAATAATTTTTTTAGTTCAAGCATCATATAATATTTAGAATTAAAGTCTAAATATTTGTTGGAAAGTTCATTGTTTTATAATAGAAAATGATATGTTAAACGGTATTGGCGTTTGTTTAGAGTACAATTTTACAATGCAAATTTTGTTCTTAATAATTGAAAATGTATACATATTATATAGATAAGTTATAATAAAAAGTATATATTATTTATATAATATATATATATATATATATATATATATATATTAAAATACAAGGTAGATGCATTTTACATTATATTAGAATGAGTAGTAATTAATTATAAGAATTTAAGGAAATGAAAAAAATTATTTGTCTCAATACTAATTTATTGGTTTTGAAGGCAATTCCACCTATCAGAATTGTACAATGTTGCCTTGTTTATAATTTGCAAGTTAATACTTGTGTTTCATACTATGGATTTTAATTAAATAAGTATTTAAAAATATAACTAAACACTAATAATCTATGTACGGTAAGAAGCTTTTATATTTTCTATCATCCTAATCAAAGATAAATTTCTTGTAAAATTGACATGGCCTCATGTGAAGAAAATTTTGTCAGAATATTTAACATATTTTATTCCTTAAATGATTAATATTTGAAAAATAATTTTGTGAAGCTACACTAATCAAAAAATAAAGTAACAGCTTGCATTGTTATCACTAACTGATTCATAACTAATGTCATTTCTCTTATGTGATTGATTATTACTTCTAAAAGTTCCTAGATTCTTGACTTTACTCAGTATGATGGTTCTACTCTGATTTTTCTGTTGATAACTTAAACTATTTACATCAAAAATATTTGGTGTTATATGTACTAAAATAATTAAGATAGTATTAAATTGAATCATTCTTATAATTCTAGGAGAAAAAGTTAATCAAACATCAAATTTGTTTTATGCAATTCTACATTTGGGAAACATAGTCTTATTAATATTGGTGTTAAATTATACAAATATTCTTAATTGAAGATTTAATATTTTAAAGTATATTTAATTCTTTTTCACTACCTATATGGTTATTGTATGTAATATAGTTAAAACATTCAGCAAATAGTTTTATTTTATAATGTAATTAAAAAATGAATTTTTTTTTCCTGATTTTCTTATTTTTTTTTCATTTTGCTAATATAATATAATTAAATTGTATTAATTTCTTATAAAAACTTAAATAATATTTCTCAAAAATGTTTTTGAACTTTATAGCACAGCGTAGCATAGAACGGTATAGATAGCATAGCACAGTATAACATAGATTTTATAGAGAACAGAAAAAAAAATGTAAATTTATACATATTTTTATTTATTTATGCAAATTTAACATTTCAATTCATTGATGTATTGGAATTACTGTTTTTGATATAAATAAATACAAATGTTCCAAAATGTTATGAAGAATATAAGTTGTGATTTTTTCTTAACCAAAGATAGTAGTAGGTATTTAACACAAATGTTATACATATTAAGTATAAAAATAATCTACCTTAACAATTGGATTTTTTTTGTAATATGAAATATTTGAAACTTTTTTTAAACTTGATTGAATATATAATGCAAATTTCTAAAAGAATCACTATAATATAGTTATGAGGCCAAGTTTTCTTGAGCTTATCAATCCACTTATTGGCATATATAATACAAAGTTAGGTAAGATAATCAATTTTAGTAATTGAGTCAAGGTACAAATACCTACCTTGATTTGTAACATAGATAAGTTACAAATTACTGTGAGAAAAAATAACTAGTTAAATAAAAATAACTAGTTAAATAGTTATTTGTGAAAAAAGAGTAAAGTTCAGTTATTTATTACTTATAAGTATGTATTAATAAACTATATAATTCTTTCTTCAAAAATATTTGAAATTTTTTTATTATTAATAAATCCATAACAACAATTATTGGCTTTTGAAATTTATAATTTAATGAATCAATGGTGGACAGTTCCATCCTGTGTTTTACAATATGAATAATAGAATATACATACATAAAAATGAAAGGGGGACAGACGATTGAAAAATTTGTGAACGCTTCATCACACATCACTACCCACACTCTTGATCAAGCATTGAGGGAGATAATCAGAGCTCAAGTTCCGCTTGAGTTGAAGCACTAATTTTATTTTCAAATACATAACCTACAAGCACTTTCCAAATTCCATTGAAGCTTACTAACAAGTATCTTTGAGGTCAATTTAAAAATGATGTTCATATACATAACATAAAATGAAGATAAAAACCTTATAAACCTGTAATATAAGTATATTTCATTCACCTAATTTGTATTTGATATAAACTAACTTTATTCAAGTCATGTATATAATACTCATTCACACTCATCCAAATAAGGATCGACGATCCCGAATATGGTTTATGTACATAAAAAATTAATATTTTAATAATAATAATAATAAACAATAGTACTAAAAAGTAGATAAGTTAATACCAGTATTATTATTTGTTTTATGTACCTATACACATATTTATATAGAATTATATAACATTTATATAAAATAAGTTACATATAAAATATATTAGACATGTATAGGATATACGCAAACAATGGTGACTGAGGAAATATGGTCACATGAAAAATAATTATGTTATTAACAAATACCAGTAGTTATATACATTCATTTGATTGGGTGCATAAGCGACACATTAGCTGCTTTAAAAAGGAGTAAAATTACCTAGCAACAAAATACTGATTAAAAATGAAATTGCTTTCTGTCAGAAATGTAAAAATAATATTAATATGTGGGGGAATCTTATTATTACACATGATACAGTCAAAATATTAATTTTCTTTAAAGATGTACATAACCGTACACATATATACAATTTAATTTTCCCAAAATAAAATTACACTATCACAGAGGTACAAAAAAATCGCTTAATAATTTTTTTTTTTTTTAATCAATAAAACAAATTGTAGATCCAATAATTAAAAAATAGATTTATTAGAATAATAAATAATTATGACAGTTAATTTTAATTTTTTAATTTTACAGAGCACTTGAACCTTAAATGGTTTATAATAATTAAAATACATTAAAATAAACTTAAACATCAAAATAATTAGGAAAAAAATATCTTAAAAATATTATTTAAAAAGTAATAATATTAAAAAAAAATAATTAAAAACAATCAAAAATGCTAATTTAAAGCATTAAATACTAGGAATGGTTTCAAACCTCATAAAATTATAACTGTTATTAATTCACTTACATTTCATTATTCTGCTGCTGCTTCTGCTGGTGGTGGTGGTGGTGGTGGTGAATGAGGTTGTGTCCAAGTAGTTGCTGCAGCAGCATCTCTACAAGCATGACTACGCAAATTTTTACGTTCAACATTTTCATCAAAGGAAGTTTTCTTTGTTCGACATCTTTTGCGATTTTTGCTATTATTTTTATCATCATTATCATCAACATAGTCAGATTTAGGTTTTATCATATCAACACTTTCTGCATCAAATTTATCAAATAATTGTGAGTCACACTCTATGTCTGCACTAGAAACAGTAGGCTGAGGAATATCAACTTTTTTAATTTTTTCACATTGTTTCTCAGGAAATTCAGCTTTGATTGAATCTGATACATCAATATCAGATTCGGATGAACTATCCCTACTTGTGGATGGCAATTCAGTCATTGTAGGTGAAACTGGTGTAGTAATTGGAGACATCATGTCTTTAGCACGCTTGTTTGGTCGCTCAGTAGATGTGGTCTGTTCGGCTGGTCTCTTTAAAAATTTCTCTATCGTTTCCATTGATGGGAAACTAAATTTTTTGTCATCAGGTAGTGATTGTACAAATAGCTCAGGTGATGTTTTGCTTAAATTTCCCAATGTTTCTCTTATATCTTGCTCTCTTGTTTTCTCTGAGTCACTATCACTTGTTAAAGCACCTGCTTCCAATACATTAAATTGTGGAATACTTGACATGAGAGAGCGATAATTATTAACATCTCTAGAGCTACGACTTTTTGATAAATCAGGTGGAGGTAAGTTGCATCCAGCTCGAGATAAATTTTCAAGATCAGCAGAATTCTGAGTAGGTGATGGTAGGTGATGAGTACTGATCTTTGGGTGTCTTTGGCTAGATGTCGTAACTGTGCTCACATTGGAGTTTTGACCAAGGCTAATAGATGTCTTATGATGAGACGGTGAATTTTGATAAGTGTTAGGAGATGATACATTTAAACTACCATTCAATAATGATAGACTGTCATATGCTGATGATATAGCTTCAGGCTGTAATGAAAATGGATTCAATCCACCTAAATCCAATGGTGTGTATAACAAACTAGGATTCGGGAAGAAAAATGGTAATGAACCAGGTAAACTTGAAGGTACATTGGCCGATGAAGAGAGAGTATTTTTTGAGTTTGATTCAGATTTTCTACTTTTAGAAGAATCGGTGTTGGACTGAGCATTTTGTGTAGAGTAAGACCTGTTGTTCATACTTGAAGGATCCATGTCAGCAAGTCCAGGAAGACCTAGTCCAGCGAGGTTTGCAAAAAAGGAATTAGTTAAGTTCATGTTACTTAATTCTCCCATACTTCCTAAAGCACCAATATCAGGAAGTCCGCTGAATGGCATAAGTAATGGATTATTTTTGGGATCAAAATTCCCCATAGCCAAATTTGATAGTAAAGTTGATGGATTTAATCCACCAAGACCTGCTGATGCTAATGACGGGAAAGATAGATTTGGTGCCATTGACGTTGATAGTTGATTAGATGATAGAGATTGGCAAGAAGAGCTAGTATTTTCTTCAGTCTGCAACGGTGGTCGACCTGGGCCTTTTTTACGTTTCGTTTGTGGTAGTCGTTTTTGTAAATCATGAGTGAGATTTCCACATTCTTTAACTAAGTCAGCCCATATAGGATCCACATCATAAGCTGGATTTTCAAGTAACCACTGTCCAATTATTTTTAACTGAGGAGCTTTGGTCCCAGTTAACTAAAAATATATTAATTTTGATAAGTAATATATATAATCATCAAAAATATAATTTTTCTTTCAGAAGTAAGATTTAACTGTAAAATATTATTAATATTATTAATTTAAAAATTTACCTTTTTTCCAGTTGTTCTATTAATGACTGATACATTTTCTTCTCCAGTTAATTTTTCCCAGTCTAATAAAGTTGGGTTTACTCTAGGCCGTCTTCTCCTTGGTGCTGGTAAGAAGTCTGCAGATAAAGTTTGATCAGTCATCAAAGCGTTTGGTTCAGCCGACAACATGTTAATCTAAAATATAAATATATATTGACTTTTCAAAATTTTTACACAAATATGATATTCTAGCTGAATAACCCGGATTGCCCGTGTACAGTTTTTTGTGTTACCTACTATAACTTATAATTTATCAGTTTTTATATTTATTACAGGCTGCTTTTAGATATGTTGATCCTAGGTTGCCCATGTATTGTAACAATCAGAAGTCAGCAAAAAAATTATCTTATTTTAATATTTCGAAGACAAATTGTAAGATACAATTCTAATAGACAAAGTGTTGAAATAAAATATACCCAAAAAATTATTACTTTCTGTAATTGAAAAAAATGTTTTACATATTACTATAATTATTATTACTATTTTTAGTATTATTCTTATTATTATTAAAAATTGTATTATTAATTATGAGTAGAGACCGGATTTATATGCACTTAAAACCATAGAAATAAGATGTTTCTATGCTCTATAATTTCATCAAAATATCCTTTAATATTCAAAAATATTCTTTTATGAAAAAATATTCTTTTTCGTAAAAATATATTGCATACTGAAAAAATAAATAACAGTAATAATATGATGATATACTTGTGAACCTATATTGTTTAATTGTATTTGAGATGTGTGAGTGTACAACCAATAATAATAACATGTTTTAAATAATAAAAACAAAAATGTATTTCATAATATAGTTAAATAACAAAATAATATTATGTATCAGAACAATTTAAACTTAAATAATTCAGTCTTTTGAATTTAAAAAATTAAATAATATTGCATAAAATAGTTAAATATAAAATAACAGTATATAACACAAATAATTTATGTTCTTTTCAATATTCCTTTCGTCAAGATAAATAATATGATACTACAATAAATTGTTTTGGATTTTTTTTATAAACTATTAGATTTTTTATAAAATATTCAAATTAAACCCCAATATACCAATATATTCCTAAAACATGTTTTTTGCACAAAACATTCTCTAACCTTGAAATATTCTTTTTTATGCTCTAAAAACTTTTTTATATCAGATCATAGGTAAATGAATCGTCCAGAAAGCTTATCCAATTGGAGCTGCATACTCTCAGTAAAAAGATGTAAAAACATAAAAATCCGGTCTCTAATTATGCGATTATCTTGTTTTATTAAAAATAGAAGTTTCTGGAAAGTCTAGTGGGTGTCTACATCACAAAACAAAACTACTGTCCAAATTTCATACTCATAGCTTCAGTGGTTCCGGCTAGGTGATTTTTTTAATTTTCACACTTTTTTACCCTTTTAACCCATTTAAGGGTTGAATTTCAAAAAATCCTTTCTTAGTGGGTGTCCACATCACAAAACTAAACTTATGTCCAAATATCACACTCATAGCTTCAGCGGTTCCCGCTAGGCAATGATGAATTACCCAGGACAAGTTATTTTATATATACAGATTAAAATAATGTACCTCAGCTTCTTGAGAGAATGTCGAAGCACTTAATTTTCCTGAAAAATCAGCAGTACTCTTTGCCATACTATCCATCATTGCTTCATACATTTTACGCTGTGTTTGAGTAACAGATGAAGCACTAGATACTTGAGCCATTTTTAATACCTAAGTATAAATAAAAAAACATTTTATAAGATAATATTCTAATATAATAATTAAATTTTTTCTATTACTTGTTGCTGTTGAGCAAGTTGTTGTTGTAAAGTTGTATGTTGTTGAAGTAAATTAGATTGCTGTTCATATACTTGTGAAGATAAAAATGCTGCAAGTGGATCTAATTTGCTTGATTGTCTGTGAACAACTCCTATTTGCTGTGTCAAGTTTTGTTGAGATTTATTAGGAGTTTGATAGTTCTGGGCAGCAGATGTTGATGCCACGTATTTTTCCTGTTCTGATGATGAAGGTATTGATTGTTGTTCTTTGGCAGCGGAGAGTCCAAAAACAATTTTATCTAGTTCACGACGTTTCATTTCTTTTCCCACCACAGGTTCATCGGAAAGCTAGAAAAATATTACGATATTAAATCATAAATAACTACTTGATATTGAAGTAAAATAAAATTAATTTATAAAGATTAACTTACTTGTGAAGTGCGAATGAAATTTTTCTTTTGAATTAATTTGTTCAACATATCACCTATTTGTTTCTTTGGTATTGTGCATGAAGGAGTTTGTGTCACATTTTGATATAGTTTATTTTTAAATGGCATGGAAAAATCTAGAGCTTCATTAGGAGATGAAGATGGATTTGTTCTTGGTCCCGAACTCAAATCCATGCAATCCATTTGTGTACCGCCACTATAAAAAATTAAGAAAAAAGTTTAAAATAAATGAATCAAACAATAGTTAAGTAAATAATTTTTGAAACAAATAATAATAATAGTTTTTTTTAAATTTACATACCCTGAAGATAGATCAATAGGTCCAGTAGATTGTGTAGTAGTTGCAGTAACAGTAGTTGGAGTTTTCGGATTGTTTAAGACTGTATTTATTAATCGAGAAGATATATTATGCGATTGTTGATGAGCAGGTGGTGGTTGAATAAGTAGTGGTGTCTCTGACGTTGATCGCCTATTGATAAAAATATTAAATGTTAAAAAATGTGATTATTTAATTATGATAATCTTTGTTTAGAAAAAACAAATAACCTTGAGTCTTCAGAAAGAGATTTGTCAGTTTGTTCCCACATAGGTGCTGGAGAGTGTTTAATCGGATGAGCTGGGATAGGATTAGTATTTAATAATGCATGCAATTTGGCTGTAAAAACAATTTAACATAATATAGAAAGTGTACATATGATATTCATTATAAATATTTTAAAATACCTCTTTCTGTCTCTACTTCAATAGCAATGTGGCGTTCTCGTTTCAGATAAGGGTTTGTATGAGCCATAATGTTATTGGATTTTAAATTAGAATGTTCATTGTGAATTTCTGATAAACTTATATGATCATGTGGTACTCCGATATCTCTTTTTGACACAGTCACATCAGTTTCTTCCATACCAACGTTACATATACTTGGATTTTGAGCATGATCTGAAAACTTCTTGCTAACAGGCCATTCTCCAGTTTCCACACATTCAACTATGTGTTGCAAACGGACAGCTAGAGCATGTTCCTACAAATTAACAAAACATTTTTTTATAGTTAATATCAGAATAGAGATCAAAACAAAAATAGAAAATTCATTGAATTATTATAAATTATTTGTACCTTAGACCATTTAATCGGATCCTGATAACTAGTAGCTAAAATATGGGCAACAGCTTGATCAATTTGTTGCAGAGGTTTATGAGCTGGTAATTTATCAATGGCTGGCGTTGAAATTTCTTTATGTACAATTTCCAGTTCTGGAAACATGGCTTTTAATCTATCTACATTCTCTACAGATGGGAAACATTCATTTGGATTGATAGTTTTTACAATATTTTTAGGTGTAGGTATTGTATTAGTGTCAGGAGAAATTTCATTTGTGGTATGTTTAACTTCTTTATTAATTGGTTCTGTTTTAGATTCACCATCATTATTTGTAATAGCTTCTGTTATTGCATTCACCTGTGATTCGTCCTTATATTTTTCTTCGACGTCGGCCTCTTTATTCTTAACATCTGTAGTTTCTGGTTTTTCATTATCATTTTGTTTGTCGTGTACTCCTGGAGATTTTTCATTTGTTTGTTCTGTTTGGACATCAGGTACTTCTTCATCTGGTTTAATATCGTCAACAGAAGTTTCTGATCTCTTATTCTCTTCAGTAACTTCCGAATCCATAGGTTCTGATTCAGGTTTTTTATTTAATGTTTCTACTTTTGGCATTATCATTTTCAAGTTTTCAACGTTTTCATTTTGATCGGGTTCAACAGTTTCAGTGTTCGTCGATTAAGTTTTATCACTTATTAAGAGATATTTTATCATTTATCTAATATATTAAACAAACTTGATGGCCGGGATATTACGGGGGGTCGTTTTTACGATTCGCTTTTTTTTTTTATTCTCATGTTCATTTTCACGTCATTTTTTTATTTTTTACGCCTTTTCCGCCGCTTTTAGTAATCAATTCGGGTCTTTTCCAGATTTTTCTCTATTCTGTTATCCCGATTCGAGCCGATGAAAATCGCTTTACGTCAGAAAATAGTGTCTCCAATCGCGTTCGTTCAAATTCCCTCCACGGTTTTCTCCCCGTCGCCTACCAACCGGTTTACCTTTCTCGTTGTTCTTTGTCATGACGTCACGACCGTCATAATCATCTCGTGATTATATTACGCGTCGTCGTATCGCGAACCGTTTAACTGCTCGAGTTTTGATCGTCTTAAAACGACTCGAGTAGGAATCTAGGCAGGATTAGGCATTAAAATATGTTAGAAAGGATCGTCGCCACGGCAATGGGTTCGAGTCTCGGTGACCACGATGCGTTACTGAGACGATTTTTTGTTTTTTTTTCGTTTGTTATGATAAATTAAAATCGCTTATATACCGATAAGCTTGAATATATTTTATTTAAACATTATAATGTCACTTCGTCTTAGAATTTCACTTTATAATTATTGTATTACTTTTTGAAACTTGTGTACACTATTTTAATTGATTTGTCATGACTTTTGACATGTATTTTTGTTGATTTGATCTTAAATTTTCAAACATGTTCAATGTTCATATATAATAATATTATATGAGGTAATATTTTCTAAAAATTTATGGAATTACGTATGTTTTATTCTTTGTTTTAAACGTTACTGAGTACATATATTTTTTTCTTTTTTCGTGTTTTTTATAGTCACTAGGTCAGGCATGTCAAACTCAAAGTATCAAGTGGGCCAAATATATTGAATAGTTTACTATGCGGGCCGCACCCAAACATAATGAAATAAATATTTTATACAAATTTTTCAATGTTATGCTTTTACGAACACAAAAATAACAGTATAAATTCAAAAAGTTAAAAAAAATAACATTTTAATTTAAAAAAAATCGTACCTGTTGATTATTTTTAGATATTTAAATTACAAAACAAATAATATTAATAATTTTTTTTGAACGATATTTGACATCTCTTTTCTCCGACCTACTTTTCAATTTTGGGAGACATTTTACTGGCCAAAGCCAATTTTAACATTGAATTTAGTTGTGTGTCAGTTAATCTGGATATTACGGGTGATTTATTGCTGTTCATTAATGAAAATAGTTCTTCACATTGAAGTACTATTAAACATAAAAATAATATTGCACGCAAATCTACGAGTTTCTACATATCGTACTGGCACCAAATTGTAAAAATCAGGTACCCCAACCTCATTGAATTTATTTTTTTAAATTGAATCATTTTGAATATCGAATATCGATCAGTTCCATTTGTATTTGTGCTGGAACTTTTACTGCGTCTATTGAAAAAGGAGACGTAAACAAGGCAAAACCGTTTTCTAAATATTTGAAATCTTGAAACCTATTTTCGAATTCAGTTTTCAAACATATCATTTTTTTTTAATATTTTTTGTAAAAAATTGTTTCATTTTTACTTGTTTTATACGTTACGCAAGTTGGGAAGTGCGTTAAATCTTCATTTTGTAATTGTGTTTTCCATAGATCTAATTTATATTCGAAAGCTTTAACATGGTAATTAAGGGCTGTTATAATTTTATCTTCCCTTGTAATTTTAAATTTAAATTCGACAAGTGCTTTGTAATATCGACCATGAAGGATAGGTCTTGTAACCACATTGGATCCGAGTGATCCGACAAAGTGCTGACGCCATGTTCTTTAGACTCTAAAAATATTTTGTGGCATCTATTAATTTCCAGAATCTTTTCAATACAGTGTAGCATGATAACCATTGTACTTTTGTAAAGTATGGTAAACCTGAATACTCGCTTTCTAAATCGTTTAAAAAAATCGAAAATTGTCTTTGGTTCAAACCACGAGATCTTATAAAATTAACAATTTGCTTTAGAGATCTTATTACATGTGCCATATTAATAACTTTTGAACATAACATCTCTTGATGTATACGAGTACAATGTGTCTTATGGAATGTATGTTCAACATTTTCATTCGTCTTTTTTTGCAATCTTTCAACGAAACCTTTATTTTTCCCCGTCATTGAAGGAGCTCCATTTGTAGCCACAGACGATAAATTTGCCATAGGTAAATCATATTTTTTCTAGAGTTTAAAAAAAGAAACGAATACATCCTCTCCACTAGTAGTATTTAATATTATCGACAGCACGAAAAAGCTAACTGAGCTCTGCCAGCAATATCGGTACTTTCATCACAAGCGATTGAAAAATAATCGAAACTAGGTATTTTTATTTTAATCTGATCACACAAATTTCATGCTAGTTCAGCTATTCTTTCAGCAACCATATTTCGTGTTAATGAAATGTTTTGAAAAGCTTATAGGTTTTCGGGACTATGAATGATTTTAGCACTTTTAATCAAACACGTTTTTATAATATCACCTTCAGTGAACGGTTTCGAATGTTTGGCAATTAACTCTGACAACACATAACTAACCTTTAATGCAGCTTCATTTTCTCATTTTCTTATGGTATTTTTGTAAACATTAGCTGTTGTTGTTTATCAACGATTTGAACTCTTTCAGTTTTTCTTGTCTCAGTATCCCTTCATACTGGTCGTTTTTGACTTATGTTGTTCGTAATGTCACTTAATGTTTTACAAATTTGGAACACACTTTTACGTACTAAGCGAATTATTCTATGATTGATTACTATACAGCTGTGGCCACTAGCCAGTGATCAGACTATCTTATAAATTATATCATAATAATCAATAAATATAAAAAGTGCACACCTTCTTCGCACAATGAGGTATTTTTTGTTTCTCGGACAATGGGTGTATTGAATTTTAAAGAAATAATGGATCATTTTTTTAGTTAAATGATTTTGAGCTAAGCTCAAGTATAAAAAATGTATACCGTGTTATATTTAAACATTTTTAATTTAATTGTCACATGTCGGTATATTTTTACTTTTTAGTTATCTTAAGAGAGAAATTATTTCTTACTAAAAGATTTGAAGCATGGACACCAGCAAGTCAGTACGCTACAAAATGCGTATCTTGTCAAAAATTCTAATAATTTACTTTAATATATCGAAAATAAATTAATGTGAACAAAATTGAATTTATAAATAATACCAAGAAAACTAAAAAAAAAAAAATAATAATAATAATAAAATACCTCACAATATTTTACGACGCACTTTCTTGAAGCAAATGTATAAATTATATGCGTACGTGCGTGTGCGTGCGTGTATGGTGATCCATAATAATATTCATATAATGATAGCTGCCGATATTTTACGAAATTATACAAAAATTATATTTTTAAACAATATTTTAATATGTGATCAACAAAAATCTTAAAATATAAAATAATTTTTTTTTTCGTACAAATTTGCCACTCTTCAAATTTTGCCGTCCTAGACCTGGGCTTCCTGGGTCTAAGCCAAAATCCGGTTCAGTAGGCATATACGAACAAACTGTATCGATGAAACGAACATGAGATAAACAGTTCTAACAAATTTAAATTATAGGCGGGCACCAATGTACTTAATACTTACCTATTTATTATTCATATTTTTATTTATATGTATCCATAACAATTATCAATATTCTCATTGACTACGCAAAAGTGTAATTATGTATAACACATAAATAAATAACACTAAAAACGTCAATTTAAAAGAAAATTTTAAACTTCAACACACAATACTCAACAAAAACATCAAAATTTTACCCCTACAATGACATGTGATGCATGTCAACACAATAACACCATTCAAAATACAAAAACTTATACATTTATAAATAAGTGCGGCATACACTTCTTGTTTTATCCATATAATTTTTCACAGTCGAGACTAGGAAACGAAAATTCAAGTGCGTATAAATAAGTTACAAATTAAAAAAAAAAAAAATGATCTACAGAACCGTAGAAGTTTGTAAAATTAAGCTTTCTAGTACCTACATACTATTCTACTACTATAAAATATATTCTATTAATATCAATAGTGATACCAACAATATCATTATTTTGCGTAGATATTATGTTTTATTGAATAATGTTTAAACGGTATACATGTTCAATAATTGTCGTTTTTACAACTGCTTAAATTCCAACCCATAAATACAAATAAGTTGGTTGATGTAACAAATATATTCGGCTATTATTCAAATACTACATTTTACTCAAAAGCGTAGATAGGTTTTTGGTCACGTTGAAATGGTCCTAAAAATAAAATAATACTTTTAATACTGAAATATAATACTGAGGTCTGTTGTTATAGTTTTCATTGAATTTTGCTATCGCCTATCAGCTACTAAAAACTTTATTTCACCCATCAAAATCTGTGGCACGTATATATGTGTTCATGAAAAAAAAAAACGAATTAAATTATTTAACGCTTGTCGAATTATTATAATTTACGTTATAATCAATATTAGAAAAATAATATGCGGGCGTTACTGAAGCATACTCAGCAACACTCGAAAACATGCCGATGAATAACCACTACGTTTAATTAACATAATCTGCAATCGATCTGATCCGCGTATACGTAGATGGCAGTAACGCGTGTACGATTATCGCACTTCTCATGGCGACCAACGTGCACACGTCGAACATTCGCGTACGGTGTGTGTTCAAGTCTAAAGACCACCTAGCCGAATTGTTTTCAAACGCGATACTCGCGGGAAACGCGATTCACCGAGACTTGTTCAAGGACTGCCGTTCCACGCGGTCCAACACGTATCTGACCGTGCCGGAGGCAATGGAGGCAGGAAAAAAATCGTTGGAAACCATGGCCGAATGGGTTAGATTTAAACGGTTTTTCAATACGACCCGCTAACTTGCGACGCACCTGCTTACCCGCGTCGTACA
Source organism: Therioaphis trifolii (assembly GCA_027580255.1). Taxonomy (NCBI): domain Eukaryota; kingdom Metazoa; phylum Arthropoda; class Insecta; order Hemiptera; family Aphididae; genus Therioaphis; species Therioaphis trifolii. Next base: position 65,549,359 of record CM050405.1, on the reverse strand, counting down.
CGTTTTATCAGCCTTCACCGTAGTGTTGTTTTGTTTACTGTCCCACAGAAGAGCACTGTTTACCAAAACGACATGACAGACAGACTGTACACGGAGATGAGCAGCAACGTGGTGCAATGGTACACGAATCCTCCGTGCTGTCACCCGAACAATCTTTATATGATTCTCATCGCTCATAACAAAGCCGTTTTGTTCGTAATGCAATTAGACATGGATTGCGTAAGTACTCGGTATTGTTCTCGCCCCATGAATGACGACCCACAATCAAAATAATATAGGTGATATCATATGCAATGCATCATATGAGCTGTACTGCCGTCCTCGTAACCGATGGGAGAAGTCATGTTAATAGTTAGAGATGATCGTAGAATTTAGGTTTGTCGAATGATTTTTTTGTTTTAAGCCGTATACGAATGCGGATAGTTTCATAATAGAATATGCCCGAAATATGAGCCAAACGAACTTTCACAAATTAAAGAATCAATTAAGTTATAAATCTAATATATAGTAGGTACCTACTACTATTAGCTCTTTCTTTAAGTTGCCTTCACTTAAATAATTTTAATACTAATTACATTTTCAAATTCAAATTTAAAAACAAATTGAAACATTTCATATCTCATTTTTTATTAAAAAGTCGGTTTGATAATGGAACCGAAAAATTCGTTCTTCGTCGTTTCACTCCTTAAACAAGATGTTTATGGTTGTATCGAATTTACAAAGAAATGATAAATTATTTTTTCAATAATACGGTTCAGAGAGAAGTTTTCAGTATAATACACAAGAATTAAAACTTTAATAGTGGAATAAAAGGTATCGAAAATTCGACAGTTAGAGATAGAAATGGATTTACGGAGAAATTTGCCAGCAAGCCAGCGACATCTTATATTGATGAGAGGGCACAAACATTCTACTTCTATAGCTGGGAGGGGGGAAGATCTAACGTATCCCATAATGCATCTCAAGCAAGAGCTTTGAACTTTATTAAGTATTTTCCAATTAGAAAATGATGCTGAACCAAAAAGGAAACAGCCATAGTCGAATTTGGAGCGTATAATGGATTTATAAATTAACAGAAGATCCGTAGGACGAGAGCCCCACCAAGTACCAGTGATAGCTCTGAGAAAATTAGCCCAGCGAGAACCAAAAGAGATAAGTGATATAATGTGAGGTAGCCAGCGTAGTTTTGGGTCAAGAGTGATACCCAAATACTAGGTGGTATTATCTACAAAAGGAATAACATTGTTATCGAAATATACATTCGGAGGGTTAAGGTACCTGCGTCTAGTGAAAATGACAGATTTACATTTGTCGTAGGCGACAGAAAAGAATAGGTCATTAAAAATATTATTAAGTTTAATGAGAGCGAGATTGAGGGATTCAATGGCGAATTCGAGAACTAACCAAAGTTTATTAAATTAGGTATTTAAAAACCGTATTGGTTGTTTGCGTTTTAATATTAAAAACGCTTTCAAAAATAAATCAACAGTATCGATGAATACAAAAAGTTGTGTAAATCTGAGTTGACATAAATTTGATAAAACTTGAATAGCTCTTATTTATAATTTAAATGTTGTAAATTTAATAATTTATTTAACACATAATATATAAATATTGATGTACCTAAAATTGTTCACAGGTACTATTAATCGATTCACATCAACATTCATCATATGGAGCTATGATATCTCAATCTCAAATATCAAAATTGGAAAATTTATGTGCATGGTACTCTAAAATGTTATGTGAATCAGTTGGGTCAAAGCCTGATGCATATGAACTTAGTTTTTTGTATTTTAAGTGTGATAAATCTAAAAATAAAACTGACTTTTAAATTAATCAATTTATTACATACAAAAATGATAAATTATAAAAATAGAACTATTTATACTAGGGCTCTTTTAACATGTTTGTAATGTCATAAAACTTCCTTTGTAATAAGATGCCTCTCCACTATTTCATAAAATGGAAAAAAATATCAAAACACAATTTTTGAACTTTTGTGCTGTAGATCCTAATTCAGTTTACTTACCTATCATAACGTATGTGTATTTTGAAGTTAAGTGAATAATAAACTGAGTGTCGATCGCTGTTCATTACTGTAATCTAGACATTTGTCATGAAATCCTATAAAAATAGAAGATATTAAACATGTCCCTGGAATTTTTGTTCTGGTAATATAAAAAATACAGATAGAATTTTGAATCACATGCCTATCGTATCTGTGTATATATATATATGTAAATATGTGTGTGTGTGTGTGTGTGTGTGTGTGTGTTATACCTATATCATATCATGATATTAATATTTCTCAATTACTATGTTTGAAATAAAATATTATCATGTGTTTGCATTATGCCAACACTTAAAAATTCTAAAATTTTGTTATTTTTAGTTGATAAAGTATATGATTGTTCCGGAATTCTTAGGGTAAGCTCACACGGACCACTTTAAAACCACACCACAACCACAAAAAAGTTGTCATTCGTGGGTGATATACTAATCACATGTAAAGTAATATGAAAAACGCAGTCGAACACAGACGGACCACTTTCAGACCACTTTCTGACGGCAGTCGCATCGTGTCGACTGTATCACCCACGAAATTGTGGTCGTCGGTGGTTGAGCGTAACACACATGCTGCGACACGTCAACCACTTTCCGACCACTTGCCACCAGCACACAAATTTTATCATTATTATTTTATATTTATAGAAATATCATTGGTATCTTTAAATAAATCTTTTAATAAATAATCAAATTAATTTTTACTCATTCTAAAATAATTTAAAAATTTATCATCATACATTCTTAATGAATTATATAGCAAATTAAATTGGCTTTCATTTTTATTATCAATAATAGGATGGACCCAAAATTGTCTCTTCTTACGACGCCGCATTTTCCGCTGTAATAAAAGTAATAATAGTGCTTCCTCTTCAAAGTCCATTTTTACACTAAAATGTTCACATGTAAAATACAAATAAAGAACGTACGTCATATTTGTAGTTACGGTGTGGTTATATTGACGTTGGTTCGGACTTCTAACGACCACAAAAAAGTTGTTCAAAAGTGGTCGATTTCGCCGACAGTACAACCACATTATAACCACAAAAAATCGTCCACGAGTGGTCCGTGTGAGTTTAGCCTTAATTTTAAAGGAAAACTATTTGTAATTAATTTGATGTGTGATATCAAATCAATTTTACATCATTTTGTGTTTATTAAACCATAATCTATAGTTATTTTGTAAAATATTAATTAGACATTAGTATACTTCTGTAATACATTTATTACAATATTTTAATGAACATTTACAGAGTTAATACATTTTATACGATACATTTTGTTTTTAAAGTTTTTAAATAATTTACTAACTAGTATTAGGAGTATAAAGATTAATAAATGTGAAAAACATACACAATTATAAGGAGTGGTTAATGTCGGGGGGACGGAGTCTCCCTTTTTATGTCAAGTACATTAAGACGTCCCTTGTAGGTTGAATCCCAATACTCCGGGAAGTCACTTTCATTTTAAGTAGATACCGACTGAAGTCAAAAGAGTGAAGAGCGTTGAAATACATAATATATTAATAATAAAAAATACCTAATCAAAACTAAAATTGTTTTGAAAAATTGAAATGGAAAAAATGAAAAATATGAAATAAATGGGCAGAACTCTATTCTTCTAAATTTAACTTTACTCTTTTCACCCATTTATGATAAAGTAGATTCTCCTTTTCACCCTCGGTTTCAGGTTAAACATTTGGGTACCAAATCTCAAATATTTTTACCTGATACGGGCAACAATGTTTATGTACCATAGGCGTGTGCACGGGTGCTGAGTATTTAAATATTACGATAAATACACTTGATTTTTTCCAAGAATACCTATATCAATTTCTATACAGATATTTTCAAAAAAAATTATATAGTAACAGAACAAAGAAATATATTTATTTACCGTAATTTGAGGATACTTTGCATCAAATTTCTTGTTTTCTTAACTTAAAACATACACTGCCACTTTAATAATTAGGATATAATATTGCAATTTCCACAGTTTTCTAGCTATGAACATAAGGAATGTAAAGCTGTAATTTAAATTTGATGAAGTTAAAAATTAAATTTATAATTTTTTTTTAAAATTTTGGTACAAAGTTATATGTCTGTCGGGGTGACTTTGCACCACTTACAATTTTACCTTGAAATATCTTAGATAATCAATTCTGGTGCAAAATAAAAATGATCAATGTTAACCTCAGGACATATAAATGTCATATGGGTAGTTTAAAAAAAAAAAAAAACAATAACAAGATACAAAATCAACAAAGGAACACTTAACGACTAGATAATATTTAAATACAATTAATATGAGGAACAAAACTTTTTTTCAGTCTTCAAATTAATTTATTAGGCACCACATTTTTAATTCATTGAAATATTAAATACTAAGGTATAAACTTTAACAATCAATATGTAGATTATGAATTAAAATAACCTTATAACAATTAAAAATAATAAGTTGATAGCATTAAAATAAACTTTGCATCAATCTGTGTACACTTCAAGTTCATTTACTTTAAAATAGCCTCTTCTCATAAGTGTTGGTGGATTTATTTTCATCATGATATCAATCCAACTATAAAACATCTCATCAGTTTTTACTGGCCATCTATAATATTTTTTAGATTTTTCCATGGACTGAATAAATGCACCATTTTCTGTTGTATTTATTATGAGACCCGGGTACAAAGTTTCATCATATTTAAAAATCACAAAATCATTGATTGAATACTTGTCATTTTCACTTACTGGGCAAATTATGTCTAGATCTTCTTCCACGACTAAATTTTGCCTCACATCTTCATTATTATTTGGTTCATCAATATCTGAACTGTCTCTTTCATGGGCATAGCTCAAACCAGGTGCAACTTTTAACTTTTTTCTCATTTGCTTTTTTGTTTGAGTGGTTTCAGACCTTTTTTTATTGAGATGCTTTATAAATGACTCTTCAACACTAGAGCTTACATTTAAAGCTTGTGGGAGTCTAGCTAATAATTCATCTGCGTTACATGGGAAAATTCCACACTTTCTAAATCCATTTTTTAATGTAGGTTCCACATTAAGTTTTAATACATACAATAACTTTTTTAGTAATTTTGGAAAGGACTGTTTTTGAAGTGTTGTATTTTTTATTCCTTCTGGAGTTGTTTTCCAGTCAGAAAGGATTTTCCTCCATGCAATCTTCATTGGATGGAAAAAAGCTACATCTAGTGGTTGTGTCAGGTGTGTGCTATTCGGTGGTAAACATATAAAGTAAATATTTTCTTGCTTACACTTATCTATTATACATGGAGAAATGTGAGATGATAAATGGTCCTCAATCACAACCTTTTTACCTGGTGTTTTTTTAAAATTCCGTACTAAAACTTTATCAAACCAGTCACAAAATATACTTGCGTCAAACCATCCAGAAGGACTTGCATTGTATCGACATCCAGTAGGCCCACCTTCAGTCCATGGTTAACATAGCCCTTTAGCCTTATAAACTACATAAGGAGGTAATAATTGTCCTGCAGCATTACCACACATCATGAGACTAATACAGACCTTGGAAGAATTACAAATCTTTTCGGGACACTTACTGCCTCTTTTGACAATTACCTTTTTTTGGCCCGGGTTATCAGTGAGGTTTGTTTCATCATAATTGTATATGTTTTCCGGGAGAACATCACCAATAGTTTTCTGTAAATTATTCATATACTGTCTTATAGTATATTCATTTATTGCTGCTCTAGATCTTTTAATATTTGTGGCCAAATGATACGATAGGGGTTTATTACGTTTTAAAAAATTTGAAACCCATGAAAGTTCTGGTAAATTATTTTTAAATGTGTTTACTTTTTTTCCCAGTCTATCTAAATATGACTTAACAATGTATCGAATATCAGTCTTATCTACTGGAAATCCATAATTACTCATAAATATAATATGACTAGTAAAATATTTTTCTTCCTTTTCTGAGAAAATAGTTGGACGGCCCCAATGATTGCTATGTTGTTTCTTTAACTTGTAATTGAGTGTACGTCGTGGTATTTTATAGAGTTTTTCCGCCTCTCTTTGGGTAATTTTTTTGTTTATGATATCATTCAAACATGTTTTTAATACTTCATCTGTATAATTCCTATAACTTCTAGAGCCTACGGCTCTAGTATATTTGTTTGGCATGCTGAAAAAATTATAAAAACATCAATTACAATCAAATATAACAAACATAAATACACTTTTCACCATCAAACGTCTGGTGCAAAGTTATTGAAAAATAAGGTACTTTTGGTTTTTTTTAACAATTTTAGTGCCAGCAAAGCAATCAAGAAAAAATCATAATGAAATTCAATGTATTCTTTATCCTGACAACATTCATAATGTATATAATAATAACTTACCTGTTAAAATATTTTTCTATTGTGTGAACTAGGCCAATTTTTTTCAAACCCGGTTTGTTGTAGGTGATAACGTTCTATATCACGGACGCATATTTTCGAGGGAAATCTTGATACAGATAATAAAAACGGTTCCAATCATAGGTTATGAAGTTAAGAACGAGATTTTTTTTTAAATCGTTTCATACCTTAAATGGTTCCCAACTTATGACAATTAATAACAAAAAATTATTTTGGTGCAAAGTATCCTCAAATTTGAAATTACGGTACTTATTTATTTATTGTAGTATAGTATAGTATGGTATATAAAAAGTTTCCCATAATTCAAAGCAATTTTTCAAACGAATGTACCTACCTTCCTAGTTATTAACTACAAAACGATTGATTATAACTATTATTGTTTCAAAATTTTACAAATTAAAAATGTTAAATGTCAACCATCATTATTTTTTAATTTATGTTAAATATTAAACAAAAACTGAATGAAAATCTCACCTACAGTGAGTTTTACCGTTATTAGCTCTTACACAATTTTTAGTTAGTTTTGTCTTATGCTAGGAAAAATCATTGAGAATGGAAGAGAATGACTTTTCTGAAGTACCTGCCAACTAAATAAAATTCCTGGTCTATAAAGACGCTCGTCAAAATTTTTGGATCTGTTTTACTACTCGAAATCATACAAAACAAAATTAAAACACAGGTTTCATTACGATTCTTAGTTTCACTTATTTTACTGTACATTCTTTGTTTCACTCAGAATTCAAAATATGTTCTAACATACATATGTATGTGACTTGCCACTAAATATCACCAATCTAAAGATTCAGCATTCAGCTAAGTATCTTCTTACATTATTTTACTAGTAACTACATAACTAAAATCATGAAATATATCACATCAATCCATCTGATATCTATTTACTGTGGACGTTGTTGTGGTCAATGTTGATGAAAAAGCATTGAGTCTTTGAAAATTTTAAAAATAATGCTCATAATGAACCACTAAATCAAAAACTATAATTTTATCACTCTTGATTCAGGCAAATATAACATTAATTGGTATTTATTACATTAAAAGTACATATTTCTTTCCAAGGGGATCAAGTACTCTGTCTTCTCCTCCACCATTGGTGCCATTGCAAAGGTATATAGGACACATAATAAAGATAATATTAGGAAAACTATAATTATACAAATTATGGATTATTCTAAATTGCATTACAACAGATAATGATAAGACCTTAAAATTTAATTATATAAAATTGTTACGTAAGATCCATTATTGCACAGGGTATCCACGGAGATTCACCAACAAAATTCGATTGATCCCTGTATAATGCATAAATTTGATTTTTTTCATGTATAATTTATAACACTTTATAGAAAAATACAAAAACTAATTTGTTAACTGTTGTAAAAGATTTGTGAAACATAGTTTATTGATAAATGAATATAGTTCATTTATACTGAGAAATTTCTATGAAATCAAATTTAAGTTTATATTCCTAATCAATTTTAAATTATTTGAAAAAAATAAGTACAATCACAACACTTCAATTTATTATAAATTTGTTTTTACTAAAAAAATGGATAATAAAAGTAAATTAATGATAATTAAATTGAAAATATTATTTTTATCATTACAGTTTTTAAATTACTTTTTAAACATGCACATTTTTTAATAATACAATGTATTGTCATACATGTGTAAAATAATCAGTCTTCAAAGTTCCTAAGTTTAATTATTACAAAGTTTAACATTAAACATAAGTTAAATTATTATAAAATTTAACATTAAATATAAGTATAATTATTTAACACGGACGGAATCTAAATGTTTAACCTTACAATGATTACTTTAACTATCACAAAAGTCTACATTTAAATGTGTTTTATGTCAACTTAAATTTAAGATAATTTAAATAATTTAATGTTCGTGTTATAAAATCTGTTTAGCATTGACAAAAACCTAATGTACAAACCAATGCTTTTTTTTTATCTTTTTTTTAGCAAATAAACTAACAATATGTCCATTGTCTATTGTCAACATATTTCCAGAATGATTTTGGGTTATGTTTGAGAGATAGTTGAACTTTATTAATATAATTTTTTAAATTATGTTTAACAGTTCTCTTACAATTGGCTCATAAACAGGAAAAAACTATTATAATCAGATATGTTGTTAAATTTTTTACAATAGATGGGCATTTTTTTCTGTCTTAATAATGATTTTAATTCATGGTTATTAAATACACGATATACACACACAATAAGAGGCACTCGACAGATTTTTATATTGCATATGATACTATTACCATATCACATGTATCGTGTTTTCTTGTGGGTACAAAAAATTGCTCCTATAAAAAAACCAGTGAGGGGAAGAGGGCATAAAAAAATGTGTACCCGGGACAGCAAAAACCTAAATACGCCACTGGGTAGCGGAGTTACAGTAGGTTTTGTCCTTATTTACTCACTTGCGCTTGTGCAGGCGACTAACGACACTTACACATTTTCTGCTGATTGACAGATTAACTCGATGACAAGTTCAATTATGATATTCGTTATTCTTTGTAAATACTAAGTCTTATTTATTTATTAATATATGTTGATAATCGGTAACTGTATTCTATAAGTGTACTTAAATGATTTATGAATATGAAATATTGTAAAATTGCATTTGAAACATTTTTAAATAATGCAAATTTAATTCAAATATATTTATTTTAAATGTTAACAGAAGTATTGACAATATAAATTTATTATTATATATAATTTACGAGTATATTTTTAATACCTAATTAGTATTTATTAGTTTACGTTGACTTCAATTTTGAGTACTTTGACAGCTTTTTCTTTTTTAAACTTTTCTACTTACCTTCTGTTATGAACTAATGTAAATTGTTTCACCCTTATTTTAGTATGATATTAAAATATTGTTGTCATAATTTCTGTCTTGAGAATATTACAATGGAAGTTTAGTAAGTTTTAACCCACTTATTTTAATTTTTACTCGTATATAAAAAAAATATTACATTAAGGAGGGCCTGGTTTATTATAATGAGTATGCATGGCTGCATGATCATTTACTGTGAAAAATGTCATTTAAAAGATCTGGGGTTACATTTTGTTGATTCTTGGAAATAAAGTGTGTTATTAATTTGAATATTTAATTTTTTGAAATTTGGTATTGTTATGTACTATGGTGGAATAATATATGATGCTTGTAACACTTTGCTCGTATCATTACAATAGTGTAAAGAGTGTAGAGCGTTTAATTTTTCTGTCTGCAGACAATTTATTTAGATGGGAAACGAATATATAAAAATTAATAAACTGATAAGCAATGAAAATTGTGGAATCATGGAAATTCCAAATAAAAGTAATTATGAATGCAATTATTATATGAAAAATTATAAATTGGTATGATTGACAGTATAATATGATATAACAGCCTGACTGTAGAGGTAACTGTAAAAGGAAATGTGAAATATACAAAATTGGGCTTTAGAAAGATTTTTTAAATATTTTTTCCCCGCCAAAAATCAATTAATTGAAGTGCAAAATCATTTAAAGTCAAGTTAAATCCACATTATACACTTTCCAACAAAATGTTTAGTTCACAAAAAAGAATTTCTTTCATTATGTTAGAAAAAAAACACGTTAACTTAGCTAAAATCTTTTTAATTAATTTTTGTTTTGCCACAAAATTAGGATTTAAACCTTAAGACAAATTATACACTTGGATATAATTATATCCTTATCAGAGACACAACCAAAATTTTGTCTGAGGATTGAAACATTCTTTCGTAATACAGCTTCACACAAATTTCAAATTACATATATCTGATGAGCATTTTATAAAACATTCAAATACCAATACTAACAAAACAAAAAATAACAACCTTTGTTAATAATTCAATCTTACAATAGTAATACTAATATAACATATTTTGTTTACATTTATATGGTCCAAAAGAGCATTGTCTACATCTGTAGTCCTTTAGTTTGTACCACTCGTCCAAAACATTTAATAAATACGGACTAGATTTTTTTGAATTTTCTTTTTTGAAGTAGGTACTTGAAAAAATGAAGCATATACAATTATACATTTCATTTTCTAAGTGGCATACATACATTTATAGAAACATATTATACTTTCATCATAATGCATCTTAACATTGTAATAATAATAGGAGACAAAAGACTATATGGATCATCAAATTTGAAAGAATTTAACATTTTAAATAGGTAGATTATTGAAAAAAAAAATATTCGATTATCTGTTGTTAAAAAATCATTGGTATTTATTTTAGAAAATAGGTTTTACTAAAAAAGTTAAAACACAATAATTTGTTTATTTTCTACAATATATCCACTGATTTAAATACATACATCAAATAATTAATTAGTACCACCGGGTTCTAACAAAAGATAATTCAGACTGTGCAAAGCATTTATCAGGTATCCTACATGCTTTTATGAAAAAATAATAAATGGTATCAATGGTAAGATTTTCAACAAATGCATCCTAAAACAAAAATAGAATGATGGATAATATGGTTGGTTTCAAAGATATAATAATTGAATAATTAATGAAGTACTCACTATCTTTTTTAGTTTACCTCCTCCATCAATTAATTGATTGGAGTTATTGTAGACAATACAGAAATAGTCTGGGTATGTTAATGATATTATCTCAGGAACAAAAAACGTTAAGTTCACACTCGTGTCACTTGCATGATTAAAACGAATATTAAAATCATTATCTGTGTCAACTGAAAAGTGAAAAATAATTTTACTAAATTATTTAATGTGGTATTTATAATAATATAATTACAATACTATTATTAATAACTATACTCAACTGAGAGTTAATAAATAATAATATTATTACAAAGTATTTGTCAACAACTCAAAACTCATAAGCCATAACAGTTTTTAAAGATGTGATGCTGTACATTGCAATTAATATTTGATAATTATAGGGATGAAAGTATATAATTTATCGATTATTGTGTTAATGATGATTCAAATTCAAAGAGATAATTATTATATTTTGTAAATATAATATTTAAGTTATTTATTTAAACATAAGTCATCAATATATTTTATTTTTTCCATAAGAATAATATGAGTAATACACCCATAAAAATATCAGTGCATTACACACAGATGAAAGGGTATTATTCGCTTTTTACAGTATATACAAAGTTAACTATAAAATTTATGCACCCTCTACCACTAAAAATTAGTTTTTTTTTTTTATGTAAATCAATTAATTAAATACCAATCGTCAATCTACAAAATATGCGTTTTGTAGGTTTAAAAGCTAGAGAAAAACAATTCGTGCACATACCTGCTATCAAATTGGAGTTACAAGTTTTCAAACAATTCGCCGAGCCGAGTAACAGTAATATTAAAACCAATGATCTGTATAACAATCCCATTGGGAAACAACCTTGAAGGCGATATCTTGTGTAATATGATTCTTTATTCATCGCTTCCATAACTTTACTATTATATTCGAGTATTCGATTGATCAATTACAGCATAAATTTACAATGAATACATTAAAACAACAGAAATGTTATCAACATGTAAAACTGACATGAAAATTACTGGAAGAATACAATACCTGCGACTAGCGATGGCCGGTACAGAATAACTATCGAATTATACGATAGTTCATTCGAAAAATTGTATCGATAATTCAAATAATAATATATAATTATTCAAAAAAACCAATAATTACTCGAACGACAAATAATTATTCGAAAAACGATAATTATTAACCATGAATGATATAATATTTTATATTTTATTTTATTTCATAAAATGCTTATTTTCGTGGTTTTATATACGCATATATTAATGGTTAACCACAATCATCGAGATAGATAAAAACACTGGTATCATGTACTACCATTATTCCAACGGTCGGCAACTGGCGGGCTGCGGTCCAAATCCGGACCGCGGAAGGCAGTGATCTGGACCGTCGACATATCTTTCTTTGATAGTTTAACCAGGGGCGTGCCTAGGGGGGTTTTGGGTGTAGTGAGATATTCAAGATTGTAAGTTTAATAATATCTACACTTATTGTAGATCACAAACTTCGATACATTCGTTTAAGTCTTCGAGGATACTATTCCTGATATTCGTAATGGAAGAAACTTCGTTAAAATTTATATTTCTTCAAATACATAGAATATATTAAGTAAAATGTCCCAGAACAATAATTTTTATTTAACGCATTATAAAAAATAGCCATTTATATTTTTAAACAGAATTTTTCGAATATCTGCTTAAATTAAGATATTTCTATTTCAGTTATTATGGATATAACAATAGTTTATTCTGTTTAAAAAAACGGTATTAAATCATTTTATAATTTATTGTAATATGTTATCTTTAGGTCTGCATGTATCTTTAGTGGAAAATTACACTGTTGGAATACTATTGGAAACATTGAATTTGTTAATGATAAAGGAGTTTGTTCAAGTTTAGTTGAATTAGATGAATGTATTTATATGGTAATGATTAACATTTATAGTTTGTAATGAATATTAACAAAACAAAACTATTAATTCAACTAATTAATCATCTAAAATATTTAGATATGTTTTCAAAAAGTAAATTACAATTTTGTTGAAAGTACTTAAAAACTATCTTTCTTAAGTAATAAAGACTCGGCTCCTTAGTGGTTATTGATTAAATTCGCTTTATATTTTATTACATGCTACATACAAATAATCGTAATGAGAATAATACCTTAAATGTAAGAATAAATGTTAAAAAAGTAGTTGTCTTTTGAACAATAGTTGTTTTCAATTTTCAAACATACTGTAATACAATGAAATCATAAAGATCAAATTATGCTTTGATTTATATGAATAAATAAAATAATTAGTGTATAGAAACCATATACTTGAGCATAAAACTCTTCACATAGCCATTAAATAAATTGGAGTACCAGTATAGAATACGGAACACTTAAAGATAAAATTTTGAAATAAAATATCTTTGGAAATCTGTTACTTTTAAGTTAATATTAAACGAAAAAAAAATCTAAACATTTACCGTATAATAGTTAAAACTTAGAATAATGATTATAAGAAAGTTTGTACTTAGTTAAAAAATGATTTAAAAAAATAAAATAATAATTAATAGATGATTTACAGAAAAGTTTCATTTTTCATTATTTAGAAAAGAATAATTATTGTAACTTAATTGTAATCGTAAAGTAATATTTAGTGTCTTCCATCATTTGTTTCAAGAATGGTGTGAATGTACTCGTAAATTATTTCAAAATGTTAAAAATATAAAATTCATTGTTAAAAAAAATGTATATATATATAGGTATATATATATACACACAATATATATAGAGTATTCACGTTAAGAGATAACACTAAATATATCAGTTTGATGATTTTGTATTGAAATGGGGTTTTCACCGAATGAAAGATAGTACTAAAATACACATTTTCAGATAAATTTCAAATTTTTAACATTTTCGATACGTGCATGTGTTATACAACTTACTTTATTTTTGAAATGATAACACCAATTTTTTTTTACAGCTTCGGATAGAGTATTTTTTCCTAAACAATTTCTGTAAAAGAAGTTTTTTTCTAATTACGGAATTGACACACGGAATTGAACGATGAAATTTAATATTTACGAATTATTTGTTTTTAACGAAATTAAAAACTAAATTCAACTTATTTTTACTTAAAAATGGAAATCATAAATTATTTGCAACCGTTTTTTCGAACTTAGGTCAGTACTAATTATATATTTAGTTATAATCCAGCTGACAACATGTAGAAAGTGGCATCTGAAAAAGATTTTTCAGGATGATACGGATATTCGACTTGTTCATTAAACGGTTGTTTGTATTTTTTCGGTGGTTTGAAAACAGGGGAATTTTAAAAATGCAGATGATATACAATCCTTCTGCAAATACGTGCGACATTTTTGTTGACAAGCATGTTGCTCAATGGAATGCAGGTGATTTCAACAAAATGATGAAGATTAATTTATTATATTTGCGTTGTTTTTACATAGATTATAGAAAATATATTGCGGTTAATACCGGTACAAATTTTCAATTTCACACGGTCTTGTAAATAAGTTCACAATGACCATCTTAAATGTAGTTGCATTTTCAAGTAAACACTGACATAAATATAGTAAAAAAATTGTTTCTTTTAAATGTAAATTTTATACCATGCCAAGTGCGTACAGAGGTAAATCGATTTGTTCTAGAAGTGAAAATATTTTATGTTGGTATAATATATATATATATATCAAATGTTTTGCGGTGGTTTACAAATTAGATTTAATCTTAATTTTATATAGAGATATTATATAATATATAAATTAAATTTTTCAAGTACAATAAAAATATCCAATAAAATAAAATTTTTGTGGAAAAATACATTTTTTATCCATGTGATTTTTCAAGTATTTGTATTTTTTTTTTTTTTTTTGAAAAACTAGTGGATATTAAAATTGGTTTTTGAGTTTCACTCGGAATACTTTTCCGAAAACAATAATTTATTATTTATTTCAAATAATATCATACTAAACGTACCGTCCGCCAATTTTAAAAAGGGGCTTAGCTAAGGTTCTCTACACCCTTCATGATTATCTCGTCCAAGCATCGAAGAATACCCGTGGTAAAAAATACGTCCTGCTTTTTTTGTACCTCATTATAGTCTATTGATTGTTCCCATGTACTATTTGTTATGTACATCATTGATGAAAAGTTGTTTTTGATATACGTATATGGTATCTAGCCCTTCTCTTAAATTTTATTTTTAAAATTATAATTTATAATATTATTATAATTATTGTATAAATATTATAATTATTAACTTTTTTCTTCCGAGTTATAATTAAAATTATATAATCAATCACGATACGCATCCTATTCGTACACAACTAGATTTAACAGATTTTTCGTATTGAATTTTTATAGATTAAATCTATTTTAACAACCCCTGAATTAACGATTTACCTGATTTCTCGGAATGTATTTCTCAGGTATGTATTGTTATACATTCTTTAGATTATAAAAAAAGAGATATCAAACATCCATTAGTAATATACATTCTTGATCGATATTTTTTCAAACGCTATTGTTATAAATCATTGGTTTTTAATGTAAAGCCCCATGTCTAGACGTTTGGGTACGGTCGTTAGAATTGTACACATTCTATCACGGTCTAAATGTCAATCCACATTCCACGTCCAATATAATATTGTATTATCCTCACTTTATTTAGTTATTTTGTGCTTACGATTTTTTTCGTTGAGTCATCCAAAATGTTTTCAAACATTGAAGCATTTAACCCTCTGTGTGTTATAAATGTTTTAACAACACAATTTAATGCAGATTGTTCACGTTTGTACATCTTACTGTGAACTTCAAAAACGGTCACAATATGAAAAAAAATACGATTTAACTCATATTTAACTTATAGCCCATAGGCGAGGTTAAACTGTACTTGTCTTGGGACTAAACCGCAGATAGTTTTTTTGTTTAGTAATGAGATTTTAACATAAATTATTATTTCTAGTATGTATATTTTATAATCTAAAATAGTAAAATTTCAATTAGTAATACACATACTCAATACCCCTAGTAATTTTTTTATTTAGCAATAATGAATTAATAATAATTGTTGATTCATCTTTAAAAAAATTATTTAGAAGGTCCATATTGCATTTAATTATTAATCCGTACCTATTATTATTATTGTTTTAATTTAAAACACGATTATAAATTATTTATCATACAATTTTTGGAAGATAATTTGAGCTACCTTCTTGTGTTGTATTTTAGGTAATTCTAAATAGTTAATAAAATGTTATTGATAGAAATTGGGAAATATTAAATCAGTGAAGTTCACATATTATTTTTTTGATAAAAAATATATACCGGCAGATTTGCGGTTTGATTTCACGTGCATAAAAAAGGTAACGATAGAAATTAAAAAAAAACATGTTTAAAAGGTCGAAATTTATACAATTATCCTTGATTTTCATCTTAGCCGAATAGCGAATAAGCGACACATCAACCAACTTCTCAATTTGTTTGATAGAAAAAATAATACATAATTCTAAAATTATTTGACCGTACTTATGTATAAATACAGTCGAGTAGCGATAACTCGAAGTTAAAGGGGGATAAAATATTATTTCGAGATATGCATTATTCGAGATACCTAACTCGAATTTATCAAAATTAAATCAAAAATTCGAGTTATCTAATGAAGTATAATTTTAAAATTTTACAATAAAAAAAGTTATGATAAAAATATGTACATAAACGTTATACAAAAACTTAAACAGATACAATGGTATTATAAATATGCACTTGTGTATTATTTATTAGATAAAGTAGAGAAATAATTTGTTATTAATATTTGGTTTTTCGGCTGTTTATCGAGAAAATATTCTAATATGCCTTCAAACATAGAAGTATCCACGGCTTCGACAGATTCAAAAAAATTGCCTGACAGTTTGTAATGATGATATTGCTAACCAACCGTAATTGTATTTAAAGTTCTTTCAGGTTCATTATTTTCATCATTTTTACAAAACATAATACTTCGAAATACCCAGAATACCCAAATATAACAGATATAATAATATACTTCGAATAAGCTATTTATCACTATTTTATATTCTAGTTAACAATACTTGTAATACATTGAGTGTTATTGTGATTTTTAAGGGAATAATAATAATAAAAAAAAAAAACCAGGTTGTCAAGTTTTTTTGTCAAGTTTGTGAGTTATCGAGGTTCGAATTATTACGGCTCGACTGCACTAATAAATCAACTAGTATAACAATACTAGTGCGTTGGGTATATGCTATGTGTAATACGTATAATGCTTTCGAGTGTAAAGTATACATATAACATTACACATAATATAAATATTTGTGTGTTCTGTTGTAGGGTTATAAATAGGGCCCGGAACTTGGTGATCTAAAAATATATAAAAAATGCATAAAATGACACGAAAAATGATATTAATAATGTATATTTTACCGTAAAAAATGATAAATAGGTATTGTTTTGATACAAAAATTAAAATAATAAAATTATTATATTATATTATTAAAATTATTTTTATTTAACTAAATAAAATTATATATTAAAAATACTACTTTTCGTAAAATTTCTTTTTTTTCTGATCTACATGCCCACGTCGTTGTGGACAATGATTTAAGAGATTTCAATTTGTTATTTGTTTGTGCAGTTATTTTTTCTAATACTGCATGACGAGTTGGACTACATTCAATGAAACTATGTATCATTTGAATGTAACCAAAAAAATCAAAAATTACACGATTTTTCAATTGTATAGTATAACTACAATTTGTTTCGATGACATACACCAGGCCATGCAGGTGGTGCACTTGCATACCCTGCACCACCCGTGCGCACGCCTATGGTTATAAGTGTATAGAAACATATGAAGAATAATAGAGACCCACCGTCTGGGCGATCTTTTCAAATAGATTTGGGATTCGACAATTTTGTTTTTTAGAAAACTGTTTTTGTATGCCACCAAATACCAATATTCTTGGGTTGGCGTGACTAAATTGGGTATCCGCATTGTGTGTGGGTGTGTGTGCGTAGGCATTCACGTGGGAGTGTCTGAATGGACAAAAGCCTCTCCTGTGAGCTGCATTTTTTTTCATATCAGTAAAGAAATCTTCCAAATATTGGGAAGTTCAATCAATCATTATTTAGGAAATGTAAAATCTAAAATGTTTATTCATATTATATAAAAGCATTATTACCTTCGGGCTTCAATGCTGCTATTAATTTAAAAGATGGTATATATACACTTTTCGTATAGCTTTATGAGTATCAACCAATAAATACAAAACACAGTATAAAATCTTATTTAATAATTATAATTATAAAAAGTTTTATGAAATAGTTTTAATAAACGCAGCTACGAAAACTATATAGAAGATGTATTTGATAAGACCTTGATAGGCACAGGTTCTCGAAAGAGAGTGGCCAAAAGAGACATTAGCTTCAAGGCTTTGGAATTTAGGAAATACATATTTCTTATCATGTCATTGATGACCCTGAAATTCTTGTTTTATCGAGTGTCTTCTTCTTCCTTTAGAAAATATTTCTACAGACACAAAAATTTAAATTTCCCCCCCTATCCCTTGCTATCAAGGTTTGAGCAGGCTCGTGCGCGCGCGCGCGCGCGCGTGTGTGTGTGTGTGTGTGTGTGTGTGTGTGTGCACTCGGGAATTCGTTTTTCGTGTTAAGAACTTATGACAAATAATTGTATGAAACAATTAATTTTTAACTATTATTACAGTTATTTTGATAAAGTTTTTAATCATATGAATGTCTTGAAAAACTAATCTCAGTACTTATATAATTAACATAAACTGTCCATTCACCGATAAATAATAAACATCACCGTTTTTGCTGACACCTAAAAGTGATACGTTGATGTCGAAATGACTATTTATGCGCTCTGCCCAAAATTATAAATATAATAAATATTTTGTTGTATTTTTATTTTGGTGTCTTTGGATAAGATGCAGGTGTTAAGTCATGGCTCATAACAGTCAGGTGATTTAATCTAAAAAAAAACAAAAATTCAATTTTATAAGTTTTTTAATATATTTCATAATTATTTTTTCAAACCTGTAAATTTGTTGCATTGAGCCTCCAAATTGTTTTAATATTTTCGGCATCCATCACCTCCGACGATTATCCGAAAGAATATTTTTGTATGGCAAAAAACGTCTTTCCACATCAGCTAAAGTTATGGGGGCATTCTTGAAATAAATAAGGTCATTTTTCATGTCAATTGTATTAAAATCCACATAATTTTGCTAAATATGCATTTTTATGCACAAAAAAAACCATGAATATGCAACTTTTAAGAAAACTACCAATATATGCAAAAATATGCAAAATTTAAATACCAAATTTCAATTCATTAAGTTATAGAACAGATTTTTAGCTCACCTAGCTATAAATAGAAGACATAGAAAAAAATATGCAAATCCTATAACTTCTTATCCCTACTCATAACTCATATAATTCACGAATATACTTTTTTGCACTACACGAGTTGTGCTAAAATACCAAACAATATTTCTACGAATTGATGAATGCTAATTGAATAGTACACCTAAAGAGTAAAGACCATTTTTCAAAACAGTTTATAAGTGCGTGTTTATATATCTTAAGCGTGCCTTTTTTTGACTATACGGTCTTGAAATAGTTAAGATATATTGCTAATATTTTCT
Organism: Therioaphis trifolii; assembly: GCA_027580255.1. Lineage (NCBI taxonomy): Eukaryota > Metazoa > Arthropoda > Insecta > Hemiptera > Aphididae > Therioaphis > Therioaphis trifolii. The sequence continues at coordinate 65,529,604 of CM050405.1, read as the reverse complement.
TACAAAGTGAAAAATAAGTTTGAAATATTTAATTAAATACATGTGAAATGTGCAAAAATATGATTTTATATAAGTTTAATAAAAAAAAATGTACGTGGAGATAAGTGTATTGAATTTTAAAGAAATGCTACATTATTTCTTTAGCAAAACAATTTTGAGCAAAGCTTTCGTGTAAACAACAATATCATTTATATATTTAACAGTTTTTAGTTGGATCGTTGATATGTTTTTGTATCAAATCTGTTTAAAATTTTCTTGTTTGACAAATGAGAAATTGTTTTTTAACGAAGGATTCAAAACATATCGACCACGAAGAGATCGATTTGTATCCGAAGTTTCATTATAATTGGATGGTCTTATATTTTTTCATACATATACCAACATGAAAATTGACATAACATTAGTCCGTTCCGTAAAAATCGTATAATAATTTTGATTAACGATGTTTTAAATTTTTTTCAGTATATTCAGTTAAGTGTATGATTATTATCATAACACATTTTCACAACTTTCTGTAAAACATAAAAATGTTTTTAGAGTTTTAGATTGAACAATTTGGACAAAGAGTCAACAAAAATTAAGAAAAAAAAACTACCAAAAAACATGAGTTCGAGAAATACGGCAACTTGAAAGTTCTGTGTAATTACGCCAATTATAACGTGTGTATGTGTATATGTGCGTGTGTGTGATTTGAGAAATATTTTGCATCAAATCGTCATGATAAATACGGTGACAATATAAATTGATGTTATTCAGTTGGTCGCTTAAAAGTCAGTAAACCTCTTGTCGGTATTGTATTGTAGAGCAAACGTAGTGTCGGGTGAATGTGACGTCAGTAAATTATGTTAGGCAATTTAAGTGTCTGGCATTCGAGTGCTGGGTAAACGTATCAGGCCCTGAAAACATTATAATATATTAAACATCAATATCAACATGTTGACAGATAAAAGAACGTTGTGTAACACTAAGTCAACGTGTGCTTGCCATGCGAAAATTTAACACGTGATAAGTACATCTTGCATAGAGCATATATTTTCATCTTATCAAAAAATACGTTTTCATAATGAATTTTCAAAATGAACTGTCCGTCTACATGAATATACGTGTGACATTTATCGTTTTATCATGCGCACACTATTTTCATCAGTGACTAACCGAAACGTAGTTTTAAGTGTACGTTAGACACTGTCGGAATGTGACGCCTATTATCAACATTTATAAAAAAAAAATCTAAATTATCGACTGGTAGGTGCCTTAATTTATCAGTTCCTTTTTTCCACTTATAGCTAGTCTGATTTGGTTTTAATTTTCTCATCAATACGGCTATTTAATCAAATGACAAATTGTTTGCATATAATTAGTGAAATATTTTTAAATGAGAATTATTTGTAGTAATTAGCACTAATGGCCATCCTGGGGTAACCGCGAAATGGGTCCGTGGCGTCATTTAATAATATAAACCCAAATTTTGGTTCGCGGTATTATTTTATCTTCATATTGTGTTGATATCAACGTAACCGATCAGTTCTCGCTGGACATGTACAATTATAAAAAAAAAAAAAAATCTTAGTGTGATTTGCTGTTAGATAAAAGAGGTGGAGTAGAATACCATGTGACATCCGCGTAAGACACAATAGAGTAACATGACGAGTTCAATCACTGAAAATGTGATAAAAGGATTTTGTGTAGGTAAAAATTAAGTTACTCCGTTAAAAGAATAACTCTAAAAGATATTTCCGCATGAATTTCTACGCTCGTTTAGTCCGGAAGATTGTGATGTACTTATTTACGGTGAACACGAATGATTCGAAATAAATAATTATAAATAATGTCCATCATGCTCATAGATTGATGGTATACCAAATTACCTAAAATCATAAAAGAAAAAAAATCATAAAATGATGTTTTTAACATAAAAAAAAAAAATTTGTAAAATAATTATTTTATTTACTGTTTTTAAAAATGATAAAATGTTGACAGTATTTATTCAAAAACCACACTTTTGGAACACTTGGTTTTTGTAGGATCACTTTTTCTAAACTGAATGACTTTGCTGTTTCTTCTATAAAAGGTTTGTTTGAAATTGAAAAACTGTTTTCAATTTAAATATCATATTGTTAAAATGATATATATATATTTTAAAGGGTATAGCATTTAATACGTAAAGTACAACAGTGTTAATGTCTGCGAAAAATACTACAAAAGTCAAGCACGCACAAATCAAATTTTACTTAAGTCACAAACAATACAAAAATGGAAAATTAACTAAACTCAACGAAATAAAAGGTACAATATTTTCACAAAAAGTACAATGTCGTTGTATTCAGTACATGGATCACTTAGTGGTTTAAATAAGTTAAAATTTCAGAAGTTTCCAAAAGTTACTAAGCCAACATTGATGGCAGTACCCGCTAAGCAGTAAAATTCGTAATGATATATTTCATGGGAACGCCATAGCATTTGTATATATTTGTACCAATTGTACTCGTAGAATTGTACATAATTTATTGTTTTTAAGTAGGCAAACATATTATTGTTTACCAAATACAAATATGTAAGTGTGCTTGAAATCTACATTAACAACACCGATTCATTCGAGGGGCTTTTAATACAATCACCCTTATTATGATAATATAATCTTCAAATAATCACAGTATACACTTACATAAATATTATTTTATTTAAACTCATAAGTGTACAAAATCTAACATTACCGTAGAGTATACTATTTATACATAACTATATACTTTATTCATTATAATAAAATACAAATCGTTCTTAACATTTGTTTTGTAAATCTCATCGACATTAATTTCGTGTTGTTATTGACTCGAGAACGTTATAGTATTACGCAGGCGTGGGTGTGTAAACGCAGCATGATTTTCTAATATATTGAATGCAAAAGAACAAACATATTACTACAGACAGTTGTTTTTTATTGTCAGTAAGTATTGTCGTCACATTGTCGACGAACAATCATAAGTCAACAAAAAGCTATTTGTGGAAAACAGAAATTACTTATAAAATATCATTTAATTCAATGTTAATGTACAATATGAAATCATTAAAAAAAAAAAAAAATACGAAGATTAAAATATAAAGTCAACATCTACTTTGAACTTCTACAAAGTAATTATACAGCAATTTACAAAAGTATACACAAATTTGATTTTAAAAGGTTTAGTAAAAAATAAAAAATATTATCATTGAATAAAATTAGAATATTGATTTGATTTAGTTTTTTTCAACCTAACCTAATCAAATATTATTTTTTGAAATAAATAGCATTTAAAGTATCTATTTATAAGTAGGCTAGCTATACTAGTATACCATATTTGTTGAAGAGTATTTTATAAAACACGTTGGATTATTTAATAATAATTGTACATTAATCTGTCTAAAATCAATAGATGAAGGAATGAACCCTACACTATGTATATTATCAATTTATAATTAATCTATACAAAAACTTTTAATTTTCAACACTCAGCACATGAATTGCAATAAGAATATCCATTTAATAAATAAAAAATAATAAAATTACCAGGTCAATAAATTTTAATTGAAAAATTCCTTTTAAGGTATCTACTTCATGTGTGAGCTGTTGACCAAATTGGGTGTTTTTATATAATATGTCTGCATCATTCTGTAAAAGTTTCATGAGACTGCAAGTCAAACTTTTAAATCCAGCTCATCTTATCCTGTCACCGTAATTTATCTTAATGGTTCGGTGTGGATTGGAAAAAAAGTTAAAAATGTCATTGCCAGACGATATTAACATTAAATCATGAAATAACTCGTACGTTTTATTAGATGCCAGACGATTCAAATTCACCACTTTCTTTTGATTATACGAGAAGATAAGCTAAAGCGTCTTCTTTCAATGTTTAATGGAAAAATGTATTTTCAAAAATAAAATAAATTACATCATATTACACTTGTATATGGAGTCACGTCTGTTAGACGATAATTTATCAAAATGATTCAAACGCGAAATCAGTTTCAATCTCACTCATTCGCCGACCGGATTAATACTAGAAACCACAACGTTTTGTAATTATACCTATGTGTGAAGCTGAAACCAAAGAGACAAAACATTTTTCAATATACGAAATTTCAGAAAATAACTTGATTGATAATAGACGTCAGAAATAATTAAATAAATTTTTATATTCATAGCATATACATACTATGAGTAAGTATATATAATATGTTCACTCATAACACGGGTTCTAGTATTCGTGTAATTCAATTAAAGGGCATGGAAAAAGGGATTTCATCTCCGTGAAATATCCCAAAAATAATTGGTTAAAATTAGAATTATTTACAATCTAAAATGTACGCAATTTTAAATTTCTTTACCATTATGTACTTATAATTTTATGAATAATAATTTTACTATACTAATACTATAAAAAAAAAATAGTATGTTCCAAAAGTAAGAAATTATACGAAATTTCGCTAATTTAAAATACAGACCCACACACACACACACACACACACACACACACACACACACACACACACACACACACACACACACACACACACACACACACACACACACACACACTAAACATACATTTTCCAGAGCACTACTTGTACGCAAAATCAAGGTTACTTAAACTATACTTCGATAAAAGGCGAAAAAAACATTCTTAATTATAAAATCAATACTTGCTTCACATAATATCTTAAGAACTGTATTTACATTGTGATAGCGTTTAACAAAAATATGAATTCACAATAGCATTAAAACCATTAAAAATATACTCATAACCATAATGATATGTTAAGGTATGTTTATGTTAATTAGTAGTGTTATTAAAAGTTTCCGATTAGAACTCGTAATATTAATACGTCTCGATCGTTATTCGTTGTAATAATACGTGCACTGAACAACTTAAATTACATCAAACGTACAAGTATATAGATTGAAATAAAATAAATACATATATCATATATAATATGGTGAGTCATAATTATCTACCTGCCCCAAGGTATGTAAGGTATAGGTATTTTAGGAATGTTCTTTTTCAGTGTGATTAGAAGTAATTCAAAAAAAAAAGTTCCTCCGGTCTCGTGATTTATATATATATATATATATATATATATATATATATATATATATATATATATATATATATACATATATAGGTATTTTCTGTTTGAATAATGACTCGATGGCTTATAACGTATTTCAATTATTGATGTTCTAATTTACCAAATAGGTTTTTAAGTTGTCTACGGTAAAATATGTATTGGAATGAAATGAATGAATAGTATGTGTTTCACTGAAGTTTTGATCAAAATCGTTATACTGAAAAATGATTGATCGTGTTTTTCAAACCCAATACGCCCAACGCCAACATATCTTGTTCAAGGAGCGAAACATATTCGTGGTGCGAATTACATGTCCGATTTCTTTCGCACCATCTTTTCTCCTTTTTTTTTGTACTTCCTACACGTTTCATCCCTAAGCCATTATACTACGACGCATTCTCATATCGGATCATTAAGGACGGCGATATTAGAGCGTAGTTATGTTTTGTCCCGTTTAAACCGGTTCGTCTGTATCGTATGTGGCCAACACGAGTGTGAGTTACCGTGAATTCCTTCTAAATATTATTTACTATCCAATAGGGACTGTGGAGTATGATGCGCCGCATCGTCACTGATGCAAACACCAGATAATGCACAATCTTATATTTCTATGTACAATAACACATAAATAACGTCTAATCGGCTGTGAAGCTATTTCTGAACGGTTCCTCAACGTTTACCAAGGCCCGAGCTGTTTGCTTTATCCGTTTTTACGTTTCAATCAATAATTCTAATCATTAGATAGTGCAGTGTTGACACTGCCCACACACCTGCTCTCCGACGAGTAAACATCGCGAGACAATGTTTTATTCCGCGTGGAACCATGACGCATTGTTGAACCATTTATGTATTTCGTCTCAAACAATCAAACGGTCGCATTTGATGTCGCGTTTGATGTCGTGAAATAATACTTATTAGCACGGCCGTAGAACGTCATAAAGAATAAACAACAACAACAACGTTATGGTGTTGTTGTAATAATTATAATTGTCACGTAGAATAGAACAGAGATCACGAGAACATACGTATAATAATTCTAAAACTCACGAATGATAGTTTGACGCGGAGAAAATGAGGAAATGTGACGAGCCGATGGCGGGATTTTCGAAAGTGAAATTATAATTTTAGAAAGAAAAAAAATCATCACGTCTTGACTTTCGACTTGAAAGTGTTCGGGGTGTCGCACGTGCTAGCTACGTTCGTGAATCGTTGGAATCAACAGGACCAGAAGACGAAAAACACGAAGATTCCGTTACGTTAAGAACGTATAAATCATGTTCTACCTCTTTTTAATCAACGCCGATCATTTTCGTAAATAATGTGAATTCCTTCCCGATGCAGATGCTCAGTCATAACGTTTTATTTTGAATGTTTAAAAAAGATTTACTCCGTTTTAACCGGTTGAATTATAATTTGACAAGATCCAAAGACCAAAGACTATTAGCTATAAATTTCATTAATTCTACGATTAAATTTCAGGAGAAATTTTAAAAATGATAAAAAAAAAATATATGGTGATGAGGAAGAACAGTTTTTGAGAGTTTTGAAAATTATTTCACCGTGGCACCCCTGGAAAACGCTAAATTATGAGTTTCGAAAGTTGATCAGGGTAAAAATAATTTAACGAGCTAAATAAATAATTGAATGACACAGAAATGGCCGGGAAAAAGTTCAAATTCAATAAATACGTTTATTACTCGTATTTTATGAGAATTTCAAAGAAATTATACACTCGAGGTGGAATATTCTTAAATAGACGCTATTCGTACGGGACGACAATGCATGCAACTGCAAACGGACCGAATACACTACAATAAAATACGTTTTATCGACGGGACGGGATGTACCCCACCGAAAAATGCCGTTGTGTTTTCCTAGCGGTTGTCGTGTCCTTTTTTTCACGCCGGCGGCGTCGCGACGTGTCGGGAAGACCGCGGCGGCCGGGGCAAGGCCGAGGCAACGGTTCCGTTGGCGCTGTCTCGTCGTGCCGTTGCCAGTCGTTTTCCGCTACCCCCACCGGTCAGTTTTTTCCACCACCACCACCACAACTGCACTACGTTTTATATCATTAGTATTATTATTATTATTATTACTATTATTATTCCTGTGCGGCGCAAGCGTCCCTCCGGCCGACCGTCGCGCGTCGCAGTCGATCACTCGTGGATCGTAGATCGTGTCAACCGGTCGATCAAGTCTCACGTCTCGTGCGCTACAATCGTCTTTTTTGGTTTTCATTTTCATTTTTTGCCCCCTTTTTTTTTGCTTTCACGTTTTATTTTTTTTAAAATTATTTTTACGCGTCCGTCGAATATCAGCCCGCCCGTCACCCTCCCCGTTCCCGCGCGGGTTCGCGGCCATACCCGGACGCAGCAGATACGTGACTTTTCCCGTGACCACCGCACGCGGTTCTAGTTTACGACGTCGTGTATATCGCATCAGCACCCGAACGGACAACATTCTAGGACCATCTGAATTCGGAATCACAGGCGGTAGATCGAGGTAAGTAGCGGTCTATTTATACCAGTGGCGGCGTGGCTGGAAGGTTAAGGGGCCTACTACTAGTAAGTACTTCCTATTGGGGACGTATTAGAAAAAAAAAATTATTTTTTTTGCGATTTCGAAACGGCATTAAAATTATATTTTAGTTGACAACAGTTCGTCGCCGCAGAGCCATAGAGCCGAATCAACTGAAAATAATTTTTTTTCTCACGGACGTTAACCAGTTTTATTCGTCGAACTCGGTGTCAAAACGATTTAACCCAAAGAGCCTTGAGCATCATTTTACGCTTAAAACGTATCTCTATTATTGATACTTAAAAATTGAAACAATATATTGTATACGTTGAGTGTAATATTGTAAGAATTATTAATTCAATAGAAAACAATAATTATTACTAACTTCGATCAATTTTTAAGAAACGAAATTAGTATTTTTTTAAAATTAAAATTTGTCTTCCCTGAAAAATGTATTTTTGGTGGATGCGTTTATCTGGTTCTACTGCGACGAGTTTTCCCTCGAGGGATTCATTCTAATTCACATTGAAACGTGTGATGATGAAATTGCTTTCATCGAGAACATCTAGCTCCAAAGACGATGTTCCTGTTTTCATTAATTATATTTTTGTTCTTACTGACCATTACAATACTCGTCCTATACGTGTATTTTAATTGATTAATATGACTTCCCCGCGGGCTCTACAACATTTGCCCTCTTCATAAAACTATCCCTGGTCGCGCCACAGGCATACGGTTTTTGACACGATGACGTCATATTTTTTTTTTTTAGCAGCTCCAAAAGTGTATACAACACACGTATGTATACGTACAAACGGTATAATATAATATTATACTGCGCGTGAAAACGAAATATTGCACGTACGTGTGAAAATTGTACGCCGTGAGTCACGTCTCATCACTGCCGCCGTTTTCGACGGTTTTTTAATCTATTGTTTTCCCTCATTTACTTCATCAACGCGTGCGGGTCACGGGTAATCCGACCGGGACCCATGGTGGTTTTGGGAGATTGAAAGCCCATAATCCGACAGTTGACGCACGTTTGTTTAAGATTTTTTTTTTTCGTTTTGTACGAACTACTGAAATAATAATAGTGAAAAAAAAACGTAAATCGTTTTTTCACCACTGTCTTTATCGGAGCGATGCTAATTAATAATAAATAATAACAATAACGAAACGTCACGGTTTCGTTGTAATTTTTAGATTATGGTGTTGAAAACATCGTTTTATCTTTGTCAAATTCCGTATGATTATTCGGTAACTTAAGTTATAATTATTATATTAATTGTAGGTGTAATTATTAAATTTATCCTACTAAATTTCAATATTGAATAGATGTGCATTTTATTTTGTATATCTTATTCAAAATCGTATGTGAATCTGTAAATCACTTTTATATTAAAAAATATTAAAAAGTTATATATATATATATATATATATATATATATATATATATATATATATATATATTAATGTAAAAGTCAGCGGTCATAAGCTGCACCCACATAACTGGTAACACACAAAGTCATACATGTAAACTGCACCCCGTGTTCTATAAATTATCATAATTCATAATGTTTACCGAATGATTATTTTATCCGTTGTACGCTCAAACTTCACGAGATAATTTTACGAATCTTGATTACTATATGACTGTAGTTCTGTGGTTTAAATTATTTTCCGTTATATTGTCACAACGTTATAAAATATGTTTTGCATTATAAATTGTACGACGCCCCTTAGACCTGATCTTAGTGAACGATTAATTTACGAAAGTTGAAATTTGAGATTATTTTCAAACACTTTCTCAGGCTAGTGTACAAACTGTTCGGTCATTTCGACCTCTCAGATTAATAAATCAATTGAACTCACTATAGGTACTAGTAGACCAAGACCGCATTTACTGATTACTATCAGTTGTCCGAGTTTGGTTTTTGTTGGAATATTATTTATTATTTCGATATCTTTATAAATAAGTACTATGGCTTTGGTAAATAAATAAATAAATAAATAAATAAATAAATAAATATATATATATATATATTTTTATACTATTATCTCAGAAATTTACTGTAATTTAAAAGATTTTATTCGAGCGCAGTTTATAATAATCCATTTTGAATTTGATTATAATATCGGGGTGCAGTTAATAAAAAAAAAAAGTTATTTTAGCACAGCTTACGCATACCCGTAAAAAAGCATATTTCGTAAATTGTATTTAATATATTATATTGTATTTTAAATAAATGCATGTACTTATATTTGATGACTTCATGATTTACTTCGTTTAAAATAATATATTTTTTAATATTTTATATTCTGTCTGTAAGAATTTGTAGTATGATGTTTTAAATTCCGTCACACATTTCGAAAATCGGAAATCTCATTTAGACAATACTTTAAATAGGATATTTTTCTTTAGTCGTAAAATTTTTCCAAGCGTACCTATGGAAAAAATACCGTCAAAATGAGTGAGAACGGTAAAATTTATTGTAGACGGTATTTATGCAAAATTATTTTTTAATATTAACTCGTAAATCTAAAAATAATTGTGCTAAGAACTAAAAACTTTCAGTAAATATCGGTATTCAGAACTGTTATACAGACTTGACAAAATTTACGAAAAATTCAATAACTCTTGGCTCTATCTCGTTTTTACGGAGACTTGTCTGATTAAACGTTAAATTCTTAGCGTAAAGTCTTTTAAATGTAATATTTTCTTACTTCTATGGTTTTTCAAAAACACCGAAAAAAAAATCAAAAATCGTTAGGTATTTAACCTTTTTTATTTTTTTTATATAACTGAAAAAATAACAAAATTATTTTTAGAACTAATATGTTTATTTGTTTTTGGTATGTATGGTAATATACTTTAGGGTATCCTTTAAAAAATAAAAATAAAAACAGGATTAAATAATTTCCATAATATTTTAAATTAATATTCACTGTAATTTTTTATGTTTATAAAAAACAATTTGATATACATATTATAAATATAAATAATATTTGTTTATTGCTATTCTTACAAAACAGTAACAAAGCTTTATTTTAAATAATTAGAAAAATAAACCAATAAAATAAAATAAACACTATTTAAAATTTTCTCTAGTTTTTTAATGTACAGATTTTACTTTATAAAAAATTTGTTTACAATTTTCATTCATTTTGAAGATGATTATTCTGATTTTCTATCTTTATTTTTTTAATTTTTATACTTTTCCGAAGAACTTATTAAATTTAATAACTTAGGACGTTACGGGAGAAGTGTATGAAATTCTGTACATGAAATATTTTACAAACGTTATTTTACAATTATTATTAATTTAATTACAAACAAATATAACCGATTTTTTTCATCAGCCTATGAATACAATAACGATAACCGTCATTATAATAAACATAATTTTTTTGTCAAAATATAAAATATTGTGCATATACATATATATATATACTTACAATGCATATAAAAATAATCATAATATTGAATAAAAAACACGATAAAAATCACTCTGAAAGAAAATTGTCCAGACAACAGGACATAAAGCCGAAATAATGGACAATCGTGAATAAAATAGGACCAATAGTCATTGTCATTCTGATATACTAATATCACATTATTATTTAACGTAGGTACTATTTTAGAATAAAAAAAATTATTTTCGTAAATATATTTTTTATTATGTCGGTGGTTATCACTCAAAACTTTCATGAAAATAAATTTACCAGATCACCGATGACTAGGTAACCTAATACCTATGTAGGTAATAAATTATTCGTGAAATTTCAATATTCATACATAACATATTCGTAATACGTCACATCTAAAATAAAGTAAGTCGCGAGCAAAAATATAATAATTGTAATTTACATTATAATATACTATACCACACGTAAGAATTGGTTAGGTTAGTGCCTGTGTGTTTGCGTACGAGTGTTTTATCTTTCCTCGAATAAAGTATAAACATCATAATATGTATCTACGCTTACACCAGACAATGTGTCTATCAATATTTGTATACGAATTCTTCTGAATAGATATTTTACAATTAATAATTAAAAGAACACGTTTTAACGTAAATACTACCGAAACAATTTTTAGTAATTTTTTTTTTTATTTTGTTAAACATCCGTGCTATTTTATAACGTTTGTGTTGAATCGTACAAAATTAATTTAATTCTTTCAAATATTTCTCACAAAAGAAATATATTATTACGTTTGTCGTCAAAAATTTAAAATATATTTTTCGTATGATAATAGAAATCAAATACTTAAATAATCAGCAAAAATTATTACATAAAATATGATGAAATAAACAATTGATTTTGTATCAATTATGAATTTACGATCATTGTTTTTTTTTCAAAAGAACCCATTATTATCATTTTAGATTTTGAATGAAGTGAAGAATGTATTGGTGTTGCGATGATTTATATTTCTTTTCTTTTTTTCTTTTATTTTATTTTCTGCAAACACATTTAAGAATACTTAATTTCCATCCTTTAACTCTATAGATGTTGATCCACATGAACCGCATGTGGATGACCCGGGTTTATGTTTCTCTCTTCTCAATAGTTTTTCCAAGCTCGAGAAAAAACTGCCAAAAAACCGAGTAAAAACTAAAATATTTGGCATAAACGAGAGCATAAAAGTACGACACTTTCGTACAATCAATTTTAATTATTTAGTGATACCTTTAGCAGTAACGTTGATGGAAATTTGAAATTTTCACAATATTGTATTAATGACACATTATTATATACATTTTGATTCTGAGTGAAATTAAGAATGTATTGATATTAAAATTGCGTGCGTGCGTGTGTGTGTGTGTGTTTTTTTTTCCATGGTTGTCATCACTTATTTGGACAGAAATAATTGTCCAAAAGTCTCATCCAGCAACTCTATAGATCAGAAATTACATACTGGTACTTTACAAAGGTCATTTTTCTCTATTCTCAAAACATTTTCCAAATGTTTTGAAAAACTACTTAAAAATTGAATAAAAACGGTACAATTTGATGTATACTAGATTTTTATAAAATCACTTTTTTTTTTTTTTTTTAATTTGCCCCTACATCCAAAAATAATAATGCTATATACTAAAAATTATCACCAAATATCAACATGACTCATATACAGACTTAACAGAAGTTCCAAAAACATTGTACTATTTTCGAACTATGTAAAGAAGTTTTAAATATTTAGTTTTTTGGAAGTTTTTATCTAATTCAATTTTAAATATTTTGTGTCAAAACCTAAAAAATGAAAAGTATCTTATGCATACGCTTAACTACCAGTACTGAAAAAATTTCAAAAATCGTTTGGTTATACTCGTTTAAAGTTTGAATTTTGATGAAAATCTTTGACGACACTAAATTATCAAAAAAATATCCAAGAAAAACATTATATAATTCAGAACTGTTTATCCGGTTTAAATTTTCTTTGACTTATAGATTCACCGTATGTATACCTAACTCGGATACATGTTTCATAAACATAAACTCAATAAATAATTTTTTTTATACGCATTTAAAGATGAATTACGGTTGAAATAACTTTAACTACGTAAAATATCAGATTTATTTTTATATCACAAAAAACATATTTATTTTTTTTTGGTTATAGGATCTGCAATTTTTGTAAAACCTTCATAATTAATAAATCTTAGCTATACTTACATTTTTATAATTATCCTATGTGTTATTTTTATATAATAGTATTTATATAAAAATTATAGTTTATATATAAAAGTTGCTCATTTAAGTTCTTTAAATCTATTACCATTTTATCGCCCTACAAACGAAGAACACCAATGCTGCAAAGTTTATGTCCGGTTTCTTTTAAAGTTAATTTTTATAAGATTTTTTAAATTTGACGAAAAATTCTGAAATTTTGAAATGACCATACTTATATACTTTCTGAAAATATTTCATGAGTCGTTACTCAGGAATTTTTCCAGTAAATTATTATACGGTTTTATGGAGTCGACTGATTTAACCTCTTTTTTTAAATTTTCAACTTAAAATGTGTATAAAAATCATTAGATCGTTCAATCATTATGTACCCTTGAATACAGATAGGACAACATGTTTTGAATATTTTGGTAGAGAAAATTTCTCCTTTGTCCTGGTGAAAATGTCAAATGGTTTTGTCAAAATGTCACTGTTTGTATATACATTCACCATACATGGCACATAATAAATAAATGCATATGAGTACGTGTCTGTTATCGTATAACTCATTAATATCAAATAATTAATTTCCTAGCATTGAATTGACTGTTAGTCGCTTGTTCCTTAAAGTGATTAAATTTTATGAAAATGTTATCAAGTCAGTACTTATAACACTTTTGTTAATAATTGTAAAACAATTCATGTTTCTTGGGTACTGTTATTTTAAAGTTATAACACAATAACTAAAATTTTTCACCTGTCTGCTAATTTTATACGAATGATATTTGATAAAATTAAAATCTACACAATATTTGTAGTTATGCCTATACATTTTTGAAGTTAATATTAGTTTCTAAACTAATGATATAAACTTAAATGTATGAGTTCTTAATTTAACATTAGTTTTTATTAATTGCGTATTTGTCAATTAGATCAGAAGATGGAAATCGTTAACGTGAACATGGGGAATCGCTCTGGAACACCCAGAGTTACCTGGAAAAGTTTGCTGCTTCTCAGACTACTCTGGGTTACTTTGGTGTTCCAATCATTGTTTGTGAATTTGACCATGTCGTCAATGACTTGTGGCCCTGGTATAACATCAATTGGAGGTAAGAGAGTGGAAGCTCTTAACTATTAGAGTAGATTTATAATGTATATTGTGTCTTATGCAATTTGTCTTAGAGTACTTACCTAAAGAAGTTATAAGTAATTTGAGTACACTATTGAGTTACACACATTTAGAAACCGAACAATATCGCTATCGAATGTTAATTTTTTACTGGTGATAAAAATTAGACTGCTTAAACTTTCACGCAAACGATACTTTGTTATTTGTGTCATCATAAATATATGTTCACATGCGATTTTAGTAATAAATCCATCGACAGCAGAATGGATTTTATGATTTATCAACATGAATACACTCATGATTGCATAATTAAACGTAATGCTTGTTCCTATTTAAATACACAAATTGTCATTATCAAAAAGATTGTATTTAGATTTTCATAATTAACTTGAAAACACGCGAAGTTACGACAAAAACAAATTGACGAAACTCAAACAATATACCTACAGGAACACTCATGTATTTACTTACAGTGTGAAAAAGTACAAGTATTGATGTAGAAAGATATCGTGTTCAATATGTTACAATCATTTAACATTTTCTTAGTAGAATTTTCTCTCTTCTTTTTTTATTAGGACAATTTTAAAAGTTGCTCTACGTTTTAATGAAAAGGATTAGTTTTTAGTCATTTTTTACCTTCTTGGTTTTTAAATTTTGATATTTTTTTAAAAAAGTAACGACTACGTATAACATAATACTGTGAACAAATATACTTTTTTTTTGAAATTTTGATTCTAACATTTTTATTATCTGACCATAATTTAAGAGCTACTAGCATTTAAATTATTTAATCAACAAAAAGAAATAACCTAGCTAAAATGTACTGCCACGATTCCACCACTCTACATTAAATAAAATTTTTGGATTGTCTCTGATAATATTGATCCAACGATGCAAATTAAAATACTAAAATATTATTGAAAACAATTGTATTATTTATATATTTGTACATTTTAATGGTGGTGATTTTAGCAATAATTTATAAAATACATTTTAATCTACAGACATTTTTTTTATTATTATTCTGCGGGTTAAGACAATTTTAATAATACTTAATGTATTGTTATGTTTTATATATATATATATATATATATATAAGTTATAATTGTAAACATATTTTATAGGATAATTTTTTTTCTTTTTTAGTGCTAAATCCTAATATTCTAAACGATTTTGATTAGTTATTTTTTCATTAGAATGTACTGGATTTTAAATTAATTACATGTATATCTCTGCGACATTAAAAAATATAGATACTACTGAAGTCTAAGACATTTATTTACTATTAAAAGATTTTTTTATGTTTATTTATCAGAGTCTATCAGATTCATCAATTTTTTTTTTTTTTGAATTTCGTGCTCATTATGTTAGTAGCTATTTAAAATATTTTACTGAGAAATATTCTTGCTTACCATCTTTGATTTTTGTGTAATTAAGTAATTATGTAATTAAGTTAACTTTTTTTAATATAGGAACATTCCCGAGCGGTGATATCGTTTTGGAATATGGTAGCGGTGTTCCTTTGGAAATCACATGTGTTTTAGATCCAGAAAACAAAATAGTGCAAAACATGATGGAAGATTCTGTTCATGCTGATTTGTCTGAACAACCAAGTCAGAGAATTGTGTTCTACAAAAACTTTGAACCTATATCAGGAAATTACGTGTCGATTATTAATTCAACCGCGGCTCAAATGCGCTTGATCGATCCACCGGCGGGTAAAGATACTTACTATTGCGGACTATTATTACGTGACCAACAAAATAAAAACCATAGTGATGACACTACTATCACTGTGACCAGTGAACTATCAACTTTGGATAAAAATGGAGTTTTTCCGACAAAAAATCAAGAGTCAGTTGTAATATTGTGTCTCAATAATGTGTTCGTTGGATGTAAGTCATATTAAGTTAAAATTATTAAAATAAGTTCAACAAATTACATTTTCATTGATCACAATCGAAATTCCATAAAACTAAAAACATAAAAAATGCATGAGGGTCGAAAATTGAGGAGTTTCAAAATAGATAACTACTGTAAATAATGTTCGAGTCAAATTTCGAAATTAACTATTGTCTGTTGTGATCAAAATACAATTATTTATCATTCAATTTACAATCGCTTACAAAAATCGCTCTTTTTGTATAAAGTATTTGACAAAACTCCAAACTTTTACTCGGTAATTTAAAACCACTCATTTTCATTAGCCCAAAAATCACGTGCTATTGATTTTAACTTGAAAAATTATAGAAAGATACCACATATTTTTTATTTGACGAATAAAAATTCGATTTATTTAAATTAATATACAATTATATTATTATTATTATTATTATTATTTTTACTAAATTATTTAGAAAATAGAAAAAATGTTTTATCATTTCTTGTATTAAATTACAAGTTAAAATGAATACACCATTTTATGATTTAAATGTTGGTACGATAAGTATACTCAGAACCGATCGAAGCAGTGTGCGATTTCGGTCCGTCGACCTTTTTATCGATCGAATTAAAACGCGTGCAGTTTTAGGACTTTACTATTTAGTAGGTACAACCCATTTAACAATTCAATAAATATAATTTTTTTCATTTACCTGCAGACCACAATATTCTTTAAATCGTAAATTCTAATCTAACCTACCAACAACCTTCATTATTTACTTTGATGTTGTGAAAGACGTTTTTTGTCATACTCTTAGACACTTAGCTTTACTAACTGTTATGAAACCAACGTCTTAATGAGATGCATTTTACCATACGTATTATTATAATGGCATGATCACGCGTGCAATAGGCATTCTCCGCCCTACTAAAGTTTCACCCATGGTTAAATCAGATCCTTAGTAAACTTAGACATCTGAGATTATCCGAACCATAAGAAATCGATTTGAGGCAACGGCGGCGTTTGGTGCGATACCGTCGGCTCGTCAAATTTTCTTAAAGCACACGGCTTAATACCAATGTTCACCACTAGCCGTTTCCCGTAATTTTTTGAGTTAATACAGTCAGCTCGCTTGGTTAACCCAGGGATGCGAATATTGTGGTTCGCGGTCCACTTTGCCAGTGACTATTCTAAATGCAGCTCGCAGCAAGCCATGGTTTTATAATGTTATAGAATAAATCAAAATGACTCGAAAAAAATGAAAGCAAAAAATCTGTTACTATGCGGTTCACTGAAGATTCTAATATTTTTTTCAAATATCTTTCATTATATATTTTAATGATCCTTATCAACTTTGATCTGCTCTTAGCTTTCATTGCTCGATGATCGGCCGGTAACTGATAACCTAATAATTTTTACATTCACCGATCTCAATCACACAGTTTAAGTTTGATAGTCATTTCTAATACTTCCTACATACGTCATTCATCATGAATAATATTTAAGATTTTTAATTTTTAATAATTAGGCGAATTTTAAGAACGTAAATATGATCTCAAAAGTCATAACTAAATAAATATTAAGTGGTATAGTGTATATATTAGGTATTATAGTTTTTTTTTTCATATCTTATTTAATAAAAAAAATGTCTATCTATAAATTACAATTTTTAACATGTTTTTATATTAGATTATGTTAACAATAAAACATACGATATTGAAATCAAAAGTAATAGGTCTACCGTTTTCATTTTTACTTTTTGGCCAGTACAGTACAGGTTCAGCCTATTTTTGCTAAGTACACTAGTCGGGCAAGTTCAGACAACGCACGTAATAATTACTATTATTATTATTATTATTATTATACTGTATCTGTTCGGCATTTCAAATTCTGTAGGTACTTAAATGATTTACTTTATTTTTACTATGAATTAAATTTCATATTATTACTTGAGGTATATCAGATTATTGTCGCTTTCCGTGTATTGTTTGATAATATTATTTCTGCATTAGACGATGTAATATTTACTTAATAAGAAATAATAATAGATAATAATAATTATAATTATTATTTTACTCGTTGAAATATTTACTTGATTTTATGTACAAAAACCGAGTGCGTGCCTATACTTGTTATTATTAAATCCACTACCGCTACATTATAGTTATATTAGTTTTTCAAACTCAAATGCTTTGTTTAGATAAACCCCTCCAAATAACGAATTTCTCTTGCATATCTCACAACTGGGACAATCTTACTTGTAACTGGACCAAACCATTGAACCCAGTGAAAACCACATATCAAATATCCTTCAAATTGCACGGTCGTTCTGGTGGCAGGTATTGTACATCATCAATCAGATGATACTTATTTATCACTATGTTCCGTCAGTGGAAATACGATCCGTCGTCTTTATTTAATTGGATTATGGTTTTGTTATTTTCAGAATCACCGCGAAATGTCCGACTGATTCTGACATCACTGAAAACACTTGCTACTGGGACATCTCTACGTCACCCATGTACAGGCAACCGTACGAATATTACTATTTCACACTGTACGGAGAAAACGCGTTGGGCAACTCGTCTACGTTCATTCGTTTTCATCACTACGCCAATGGTACGGTTAAATTTTCAGTTTTTTTTCCCCCGTATATTATATTTTAACACCTGACACTTGAACACGATACACGAGCACGCTTTTCCGGTCGTTATTTCAGTGATCCCCGAGAGTCCGCACGATATAGTTGCCACTCATACGACCCCGTCCAGTACCATGTTAACGTGGTCCATAGGCCCGATGGCATATTTTCCGGAAGAATTGGTCCATAAGATCGAGTTTAAATCTCGACTGAACGCCAGAAACGAAGTTCGGCGTGTAAGTGTTGACCACCGACTTACGGACGGAAACATCAACGTGTACAGTTGCGTTTGTTTTTCACAGACTCTGAAGTTCGCGGGCCGTCCCGATTGCAACTCATCGTCGACAGCCAATCAAGTCACTTCGTATTTCCAGAAAAGTAGCGAATGTCATATGGCCTTCAACGTCACTGGTTTAAGACACCCATTCGCAGATTACGATTTCCACATATACGTACGTACTTCTTCTGCTCGCGGAGAGGATAAATGGTCTGCTCCTGGATCCGTCACAGTTAAAACCAAGCCAACAAGTAAGATAATTCATTTTACGCTTGTGATACGTTCAGACGCCGTGTCATACACTCATACTATATTGTGTTCACCGGTTGACAATATTACGGCGTCTGACCTAGTGCGAGTTTCACGTGTTATATCATATGTTTTTGCAAGGTTCTTACTTATAAGCATATCTACTTCGATTTTTTTCCCCGGTCGATTCTAAGTATCAACCTTTTTACTTGCACGGGCAACTATACACGTTTTAGTTTCAGTAAATCGTCTGCAAAAAAAATTTTAAAAAGTTTTCGGTTTTTTAATTATATTGATCAGATAAACGAAAATCCAACACACTATAACTTTCCATCACTTTCTTCACATAACAATGATATTAATTATTGTCATTTATTTGATATAAAATCAATACAGTACCTAGAAGACCTCCGACATCCTCCGAAATCGGAGGCTTTGAGTGCATCCCATCAAAAATAGACCAAAACAAAATGGATGTGGTCATTTATTGGGGCGAAATCGATGAAGAAGACAAATGTGGGGATTCGTTTGGCTATCTTGCTTATTATACTTCCACAACACCGGACAACAAAACCATGTTTGTACCTACATTTTATTAATACAGTACATAATATAGTATAGTTAATCAGTTTATTCGTTCGAATATTTATCTAAGACGTAATTATGATCTTTGGTCATTATTCTTAATTGATTTTATTTTTTAACGAGTTTACTATGTATAACAGCGTTCACCGCAGCAACAAGATTTTTGAGAATTATGCCGTTTTCGAAGGACTCAGTGTGGATAATGAATACGATTTTATGTTGTATTCAGCCAACAGCGTAGGCCTGTCTATAAATCGTACTGTCGTTCACGTAACCAGTGAATCGCAGAGTGAGTGCAGTGTATTGCTTCGGTGTGACAATTAAAACGTTTTATTGATGTAAAATATCTGATTAGGACCTCAAAAACCATTGGCGGTAACAGTAATGACATTCGAAGAACCAGGCATCTATGAAGTATCGTGGGAAACTCATGACAGTTGGAAAAAGTCTTTAGACCATTTTTTCATGTTGTTTTACTGTGAAATATCTAAAGATCATCCAGATCAGTGTATTGTGAGTAAAATTATAATCCATATATATATATATATTATATGTATGTATTAAGATGGGAAACGTATGGTGACCAATGAATGATATTTGCATTCAATGTTTCAGAACATCAATTATAACTATGTGTTTTTTTTCCTAAACTAAAACGGTTAGTGTGATACTTTTATATGATAACTGTATAAGTATGTTTGAACAATAATATTTTAGGTCATTGTGGGCATATTACTTTCTATATTATTTTGGCTTTTATATTTTATCTTCAACACGAATTAAAATTATATCAGTAAAATATTACTAATATTTTCAATCAATACAGTTTTTATTCTTAATTAATAGTAGTACCTATGACAGGTATTATGCAATTAAAACAATACGAATAGGTTTACCAACAGACTAATTCCTGACCATAGAATGTTAAATCACGTAAAAGGTTGTATTAAAAAACACGGTTACATTCGAGGTTAGTTATCCTGACGATCGCAGTGGTATTTAAAAAATTTAAAAAAAATGATCATTGGAATAGATTATCGTTGTGACATTACTGAAAAATAATGTTTATCAGAAAAAATATGCAATCTAGTTCACATAGAATAGATTTTGAAAATTGTGTATAGGAACTATCCATTTACTAATGTATTGAGTGTTTTGAAAAAAAATAGCCGAAAACCAGACTTTAAACCTGCCAAGCTTTATATTAGAAATTTATTTGCTTTCACGATTCTTTTCTCATCAATGGCAGAACATGCAGACTAACATAGAGCCTAGTTTCGATATCAACATTTTATGGACTAATAAGATAATATTTGAGCGTCTGGATTGAATCAACCAACATAATACTTATGCTTACTCAGTGGCGGATCCAGGGGGGGGGGCAAAGGAGCATTCCCCCCCAAGCCACCCATAGTAATACACTAACACCCAATATACCAAATTTTATCAATAGAATATTGAAAAATATTTTCACTTATCATACTATATAATATATTGTTGGAGCGTGGTCGTTATTCGTAGCATGATGGGCATTTGTAGCTTTTTCTTACATAAATATATTTTGTCAAATTATATCATATTTTCGCTTTTGCCCCCCCCCCCAAATTATTTCTGGATCCGCCACTGTGCTTACATCAGTTTTTATATTGCTGTACGAAATTCTCACATCATTTTAAAGACTTCTATCCAATAAAAATGCATTATTATTTATGTTTGAAGAGGTATTTTAGAAGATAAATTAATCAGACCGGTCTGTCTTCTTAATTGACTGGAAGGAAATAATTATTTAGAATTTTCACTTAATGCTCAAGTAGAGTTGACAAGAGTAAGACAATCAATTCAAATTTTGGCAGAGAATATAAAGTTTATTTAAGAATTTGATATAATATCATTATTTAGAAAAATTATTTATTTTTGAAAAATACATGTTTACTGTTAATTTAGTGAAGTTCGAATGTAACTAAAATTAATTTAACAGAGCATATGTATCTACAGAGTAGATATTATAAAATTAATAGTTATAAATGATAGTGAAAACTAAACAACAGACTCAACTGACTTCAAATCTATGTTGAAACATTACTTCCATACATGTCGAAAAATTCTAGCCCAAAAGTAATGTGTTACACTGTTGAATTCATTTTTAGCGTAAAAGTGACAATTTGGTGCCGAAATAGTGAAAAAAACCTCGCATATAATTTTTATGAGAATTCTGTAAACAGTTCTCCGATGATTTAATTTTTATATTTATTTATACATTGTATAAAATTATTTGTTAAAGTTTGAAAAAAAGAACATGTAATTTTATTTAACGCATTGAATACGAATATTACCAAGGTACCTCATGTAATACATTTTTTCCACTCTGTATATAATACAATATAGACCAATCTACTGACATCGACTGTATTCGACGGGATTTTTTGATATTCACCGTTTTCGCATTAATTTACAGGGACATCTGCGATGGCGTTTTCTGAAAAGTTTTACGTTTAGTGTCAATGTCACTGAAATAGACAGTGAGAAAAATTATAGATTTTTAGTCAGCAAGGACACTTACGTACAAAACGATACTCACTACCTCATTCCCAAGAGTAGTGGACTGGCCAGAGAATCATGTAGAGTACTCTACGGCAAAAGTAAGTGACCAATAATAACGGTGATTTGTACGGGTGCTTATGAATTGGATTTAGGCTATAAATAGAAGTCACCGTTTAATTCGGACTAACCGGACTGAGAGCTTTTTCGTTCGGAATAAACGAAATCCTCATAAGTGTAAAAATCATAATATTATTGATACGGTCCAAAGGATTTCGCCTGTATTCATACGGTGGTCCGGATTATTCGGTGAAGGGAATACGCGTCGAGTGCACATTCGCGTATTCGTTGTGCGCTCATTATTTGTTATTTTCTCAGGCGTTGAAAACACCATGAACCTTCGGGTCAGTGTGGTCGGTACGAATTTTATGGCTTTGAAGTGGAGTTTCAATTGTACCGACAGGATTGGTTTCGACAACGGCTATCACGTCAATTATTGCCCCGTCAATTCCACTGCAGTTAATTCAGCTTGCAACGGTAAAACTGTTTTTAATCCAAAAAAGATACCGACCAGTGGTTTATCTATGAGATAGTTGTGTTCAGTAGCTTAACGATTTTAAGTTAACTATTTATATATATAACAATTCGATCTTTATTTCAAAATATGTAATTTTAATCGTAATGAGATTATTTCAAATTTATACCAAACACACTACGTAAACGCGTTTTAAATAAATGTTGCTTTTAGCGAAAGCACAATTATTGTATAAGAGTTGATGAGTATTGTCTTCTTTGAGTGTATGTTAAATTTATTTAGGTACTTTAAATATTGTAGAATTTTCAATAAAAATTCTGAATAAATTAATCATTATTATTGCTCTTTTTTTTTTTTTTTATAAGAATTCATTATTTAATAACCAGTATGTAATAAAACATGTAGGTATGTAAATACATTATATAATCAATCATATTACGTCGTGATTCCTTTTATTTTGACCTATAATATGAAGATAATTTCTGCATTTCTAACTAAACCGGTTAGTATATACAAACCAACTCACTCAACTCCAGATTATATTTTATTTAATGTTATTCTAAATTGTTCATTTTATAAATACTATACAGTTTTGAATTTGACTTTCACAATGTACCTATGACTTATATTTAAATATTTTTTATTATATTTTTATTAAGAATATAATATTTGAATCTCTATGATACATTATTTCTAATAGGCATTTAAACGTAAAACATACTTCATCAAAATAAAAATGTTTTAAAAATTAATAAAAAGTCTTTCAAATGAAATTGTAATGTGCGTTATTTTGTTTTAATCAAACTTTTGAAATAATTTTTTTTTTTTGTTTTTTTTTCATTTATTAATTATAATTGTTTCAACAAAATGTTTGTTTTTACAATTTTTTTATTTTTTATTTTTTTTTATTTATTTTTTTTTCTTGTTAATATGACTGTAAGTAATGGTTGATTCGTTTTATGTTTTAGGAAATATGTTAACCAAAACCATACCTAAAGATATTTTACGCAAAGAGGCCTGCATTGCAATTTTAACAAACCTTAAGCCGCTTACAACGTACATGATTTCTATTTCAGTGATAACTAATCACGGAAAAGGATTGATTTACAGTGAAACTATATACAACACTACACTGGGACCAAGTGTAACTGTGGAGAATGAAACTCATTTTAAAAACTACGAAGTAAAATACTTTTAAAACTTTTTAACGTAAACCTTAAACCTTAAAATTTATTCTTATATTCTTAAATCTTGCAGTAATCATAATCATAAATGTCAATTTTTTGTTTTTAAAATACATATTTGCAAAAGGTACAAATAAAAATAAAATTTAACTAGTAATTTATTACATAAATTGTAATTTTTTTTTTTTTTAAGTACTTTTCAACTTATTGTTCATTAGTGATTTTTATACCCTACAAAATGTACAAGTTTTCAATTTTTTTATGTCAAATTTTACACATTTTAAAATTTTAAAATTGTAAGTAATGTATTGAATAAATTATCACTATGTCAATTTCTTATTCTGATATTAAAATAAAATAAATTAACGATCAATACATGTTTAGTATTCATTTGTTTGACATAAACACCTATACCAAATATTCATATATACCATATTAGATTCTGAGTAAAAAGATGAATTTATTGGTTTTATAATAATTTTTATTTTTTTTATGCAATCAATTTTTCGGGGTGTGATAATACTCCAAAAGCTTTATTTAACAACTCAAAAGATTATACATTTTATCTTGTTGGTACTTTAAACAGGTCATTTTTCATTTATTGGTGATTTTTTGTTTTAAATTTTCCTTTAGTTAGTTTTGTAAGAGAGTGTGAAAATTGATTGGAATTAGAAATAACTCTTTTTTTTTATTAAAGGAATATGAACAATCCGTTATTTAAAACAATAAGTAAATGTTATACATTAACAATTAAATGAATTGAGGAGGAATCTGTATTTTTATTATTATTTTTTTTTTGTCTAGAATTGTAGCATAATAATTATGCTTAATTTTTATATTAGCAAATTTCTTGACCAATTTCTTTTTGGCCGGCGTTTAAAGTTACCAGGGAGGGATGAAGAGAAGAAATGTTGCGAATGATAGGATTTGAGTGACTTATTAATTTGGAATGGCAGCGTTTATAGTGGATTTTTGCAAGTTCATTGACGGCGGGATTTTTTAAGTCTTTAGGAATAACTAAATATTCTAATTAACTAAACTTAATAGGCAACTACAAAAAAAAAAAAAAAAAGGTACTAACTTTATTGGTATATTTTAGTCAAATTTCGGCTGTTAACTGCTATTATTGTTACACCTGATCACTAATTATTAAAAGAAAAAATAGCGTTTGAAATATTCGAAGGTACATATTGTACTTTTGACTTTTGAATAGAGTTAGATATATTTTGGGAACCTAATTTTTTTAAATAAAAACATTAGGTATCTGTCTTAATTTATCGGCTAAAGTATGGCAATGAATATGAAAAATTAGACTACTACCTACAAATAATTGCGCCAACGGCTATTTTTACAAAAAAATATAAAAGTATTAATTTTTAATAAATTTTAATTTTTTGTATGAAGATTTTAAATCAGAACAGAAGCTTATCAAATGCCCATATTTATAAGTATAATTTTCTTCAACTAATTTTGTTTGTTTTTTTGTTTGTCAGTATAATATCGATAGTGAAAACAATTAAACTGATAGTTTCACGAATATAATTAAATTGACATTGATTATTTTGTTGATATTTGAAAACACACGGATTAAGACTAGAAAATTACAAAAAAAATTACATTAGGATTTCGTATTCTGTAAAAAACTGGAAGAATATCTAACAAATATCCATTAGCTCGGCTGAAAATCGTTTTCCAAAAGCAATGATTTATCAATGGTTTTTAATTTAAACGTGCAAATTCAACCAAAACGTTCGCAAAAAGTGAGAAAGAAGACAATCCGGTGGGAGTTTTTTTTAAACGCAATTTAACCCGAATTTATATTTGAAGACGCCATTGCTTACAAAACCATACCGTACCGAACGTGATAAATAATAATCTTAGATACTGTAGCTCCTCCCTGTTAATTATTGTCTTATCCGTGGAGAAGAGCAACAAAGGACGGACTTCCATCAGCATTATTCGACTAAATATTTATTTACTTAGAGCGGTGGGTAGTACTGGTCGCAGAGTTGCAATCCGTGTCTTCTTGTACTGCACATGTTATGTTCGATTGAAAAAATAAAAGTATATGTATACAAATATATACGAATTAAATCAGGTAAAATTACTACGAACTCAAAAACAATATTGTTTTATTTCTTATTTTTGATGGCCTACTCGTGTCAGAATTTGACGTTGGTACGGTAAAAAGTATTATTTTTCGTTTTTTCAATACAAGTAGGACGTATAATATTGTCACAAAAATTCACGCATAAGCCGTATTATTGATAATTATTCATTTTTTAGAACATAATGGTAGGGATCATAGGGAGCTTAGACAAGCTGTCTAGATAGTCTCGACTAGCTTACCGACTACGAGTTTTCCACTTTATGTTCTCAGATAAAAACTGAAAATGTTGTCGGACATCACAGCTTAGAACAAAAATACGTTTTATCGAATATAAAACTAAGGTCGTATATAGTTTATGATTATGATTCAATAACTTGATTAAGTTTTTATTTTATTTTATATTGTTTAAATTCAAACTAGGTAAATGTATGTGGAATTTTTTTTGAAAAAACTGTTTTCATTACAAAAAAAAAAAAAAAAAACAGTATTAATCATAGACGTGTCATTGCAGACAGTACTTATATTAAGACGAATTAAAGGAAATTTTAGTAAGAAATTTATTTTTGACTTGGGTTAAGCCAATGCCTAAAACAATACAAATGAAACAAACTTAGTACGTTTTCTAGTGCCACGAGAAATGTACTTATAGATACGTAGTAAGAATACTATTTTTTTGTTAAAATTAAGTAGATTTATTTATTGTAGGTTTTCATGAAAATAATTACCTACTGACTCCGTATACGATTTTTATGTTGGTCTGCGTATACGCGAATAACGTATACGTAATTCTGTATTTAGTCTTGAATGATTCTTAGTAAAACATACGATCTCTATGGATCAAATATTTCGGAGGTGAAATTCGTTAACGCTGCGCCGCTAACCAATATCACAAGTTGTTTACGTTAAATTTTACAACTAGATCGCGCACAAAGAAACTCAACAGCCAAATATTACCATGTACTAGAGTATCTTATACTATAAAACGGTAAGGTAAACATAACCTCAATTTTACTACTATTTTTTAAACGCCGTTTTTTCCTTTTTCATATACTATAAAATTCCGTTCTCTTTTAAAATATTCTGTCCCCGTCTCCGGACGTCGTTTTACGCGTTCGCGCGCCCAAAAAAAGTCCATTTTTCATTTTTCCTTTTGAAAAAGAAACGTGCCCCGTGATCGTTTCCCGCCAATTCGCACTACTCTCTGTCTTTTATTGATAACGCGGCCCCGTGTTATCTGTTATTCTCCGTGCTTTTGTCTTATATCGTATATTCGTATTACTTTTGTCGTAATAATTATATATTAAAAACTAATAATTCACTCTACTACTCGAGTTTTTATCGTGTATTCGTGTTTTATTATATGTTTACGCAAATTTACGCGAAAAAAACTTACGCGTTTTTGTAGTTTTTTGTTATTATTTATTTTGTTATATCATATGTCTACTACTCGAGTTTTATCGTGTTTTGTACGTTTTTGCTATGTTTTCTTAATAAAAATGTTTTAAATTGCTACGTTTTACCTACCGACTACTACTGATTGACTACTATTTAGTTTGTAATCCTATATAGTTATATGATTTAAACGCATTAGGTTTGACCGTGTATCTTTTATACAAAGTGTACTCATATAAGCGTTTTGTGATTTTTTGTACCTCTAGAGTACTCGAGAAATAATAGTAAATAATATATTAATAATTTAATATCGTATATTCGTATTACTTTTGTCGTATATTATATATTAAAAACTAATAATTCACTCTACTACTCGAGTTTTTATCGTGTATTCGTGTTTTATTACACGTTTTACGCTAATTTACGCGTAATATATTTATTTTTTTGTAGTTTCTTGCTGTCCACCGGTTATTATTACTCATAATGAATGATGTACTAAGTAAGTATTGAATTAAAATTGAAATGTTACTTTGTTACTAATGACAGAATTGGTCATGAGAGTGTTAGGCTTTTGCAAAAAATAAATAAAAATACTTTCTAGGTTCTGTTAATATTCGTGTTCGGTAGGTAGTTCCTATCTGTGTATTATTAACACCGACTTTTAAAACACTGTATTCAATTTAATTATTCAATTATCGATTATTTACAGTTTGTGTTAGAGATGATCCAGGAAATACTTAATATTATGAAAACATATTATTATTTGACTCTTTCTATTTCTTTTATATAATTTATTTATTAAATCAGATATCGTCTTAATCATTTTCTTCTGTATATAAACCATTTAGTTCAAAATAATAATTTATAGGTCGGCTTTTGTCTTTTGGTGTGAAGATCCGTGTTTGTCGATTTTAAACTAATCAAAATACTTTTACAATGGTAAGTGAAAATTTAAAAAATATACCTACTATAACCGTCTACGAATCATCATAGCGTTATAATAAATAATTATATTATTTTAGCTGAACTAACCACTGATTTTGATTGTGGTGAAATAAATTTACAAATAGTCCAACGCCATTATATTATTTCTTAAATACCAGTCATATATTAATTAACATTTTAATTTGGTTATTTGATGATAAGTTGAAAATGTGAAATACATTTGCAATTTTGGGTGTCATAAACAATACCTACTTATTATTAAATTGTATACTTTTATCTCTTAAAATATAAAATAATAATTAATATAAAACAATTTCCTCTCGGTTTGTGTTTTTTGATAGTATTATTATTTTTGATGAATACTTACTCACTAATAACATGTCTGATTCGACACAAAGTAAAAGTATACCTATATTATTTAATTTATATTATACAAAATAGTTTTTATTTTTTTCAATGGATAAAAAGTTTTTAAGAAAAACGTTTCTGCTGTACCTATTATATTATGTAAAATTGAATATTTACACTGTTTTATTAAATAGAATACTTTTAGGTACCATAGAATTATAAACTTCTTACCATTAAAGAATCTACTTACCATTACATTGGATACTTTATCTCATTAATATAATTTGCCCTCAGTTTGTGTCACCAAAAAAGTTCATACGCATAATATGTATTTCGATAGTATTATTATTTTTTTAATACTCAATAATAACATGTCATACGTCGTGTCTTATTCAACACAAAAAAAGTATATGGTATACCTATATTGTTGAATTATTTATACAAAAAGTATTTTTTTTTTTTTTTTTTATGGTATATCCAAATGCATTTTTCAGATTGTTGGTTTTGTGCTAGAACCGAATTAGAATACTTTCAATAAATTACCTTTTCAGCAATTATCACACTTTTTATAGCTGGCTATGAGACAGCTTTGCAATATCATTCGCATGATTCAAACAATATTGTTAAATTTATAAAAAAAAAAAATTTGAGTTAGATATAATATATGATGATGCAATAACATACAGAATTTTTTTATTTCACATTTCCACACACAATGACTCTATCACATCTATGATATTTAAATTCCCTTTTTTTCCCTTCGTTTAACTTAAAGCGTTTCATTATTATAGGTACCTGTTTGTTGTGATTTCAACTCATTAATACTATGGTCGCCTTACAAAAATTATACCCACAAAACGTTAAAAAATTATATTAATTGTACATACATAAATTTTTTTTCAGAATCTGATTGTACTTATTAACTGCTGTATTCAACTACAATACATTATCGAGTAGTCACAATAAGAGCTTTCCACGTCTAAAAAAACTAATTTCCACAATACTAACAATGTTAGGGTTATTGTTATAAAAAAAAACCGTATATATAAATGTATACTTATTTTTTTTTGTATATACCTTTTAATAAATACTGATTGCTATTTTCAATTGTAAATTGTAGTTAGAACTATTATGTGAAAATGCTATAGTAAATACTCAATTGACCCGTGCCTTATTGGCTTTTGTCTATGGTAATATATACATTTACAATAAAAATGATTTTCTCTTGGGAAAATGGGTATCATATATTTTGCCCAGACTTATGTAGCTATTCAAAAAATGTATGAAATGTTAGTTCATAATTTTGATTCAATCTATAGTAATTTATTAGTAAAAAAAATGTTCATTATATGTTCACCTTCATTTTTAAAACACTGTTTTATTAACACTTTCTGTATGAACCTTTTGTTTCATTTTATTTTATTATCAAAATATATAAAGTTGATATTTTTTCAACTATAATAATGTTTAAACAATAGTTCACTAACTTATTGCATTATTAGTGTCTTAAAGTTTTTTTTAAGTAAGCTTGGTTTAGTTGTAGAAATTTTCATAACAATTATTATTCATTACTCGACTACATATAATTATTATGTTAAATACAAAATATTAAGAGATTTTTAGTGCATATTTTTTATTTTTAGATTTTGTTAAATTTTTTCAAGGTGAATACTTATTTTTCATTTTTTCGTGCCATTTATAGCGCATATTTTGGAATTTTTAAGTGCATAACTTCAGAGCCCTGAATTATGATTCTTTAGAAAACACTAATTGTAAATTGTAGTTAGAACTATTATGTGAAAATGCTATAGTAAATACTCAATTGACCCGTACCTTATCGGCTTTTGTCTATGGTAATATACATTTACAATAAAAATGATTTTCTCTTAGCAAAATTGGGTATAATATATTTTGACCAGACCTAAGTAGCTGTTCAAAAAATGGTTAACATGTTAGTTCATAATTTTGATTCAACTTGCATCTCTTTGCTTGATTTTATATAAAAATAATATATAATAATAATTAAGTTGATAGTTACTTCCATTGCCCTTATCCAACTCACATGAATAAATCTAATCAAATCTGTTTGCATTTACTGTTTGGTACTGTAATTACAGTCAATTTATACAAATTTATTTATTTATGTTTATTGTGGAGCACTCAAATTTTCTTACGGTGAGTAAAAATAATGTTCATTACATCAACTGAGCTTTACAAAGAATTTTATCAATTTAGGCACATTCATCATTTTTAAAACACTGTTTTATTTACACTTTCTATTTGAACATTTCTTTGCATTTTATTTTATTATTATCATAAAAATATAAAGTTGATCTTTTTCAACTATAATAATGTTTAAACAAATTTTTTTGCAGGAATTGTGTTCACTAACTTATTGCAGTATTAGTGTCTTAAAGTTAAGTCGTAGAAATTTTCATAACAATTATCCACCCATGTAGAATATAAACCATTTTTGATAGTGGTGAAATACATTGGCTATGATGTGTAAGACCTTTAGGTATTTAGTATTTATAAGTAAGTTTTCAATATTCAATATTAACTTCTAGACATAACCCATATACGTGAAATCGAGACGTTAAACCTAACCTGTATGCTACTTTCGACGATGTCTTGGCCGAATAAATAACCGACTTTTCGTCGGTGTCCTGGCCGAGGAGCGGACCTCCTCGAGCCGAACGCTTGGTATATATAATGTAAATACATTGATAATGTATCATTTTTGATACCGATAGTAGTTTTACAACGGCTCCTATTTTCCTCACTCTAATGAGCCGACTTCTAGACACAACCCATATACGTTAAATCGAGTAGTTAAACCTAACGCTTTCGGCGGTGTCCGTGTAAATAAAATGTATCATGTTTATACTTTTGATCCCGAAAGGCGTTTCACACCAGCCATCTAGACGTTAAAAAAACTGTATCCTACTTACGGCGGCGTTCTCAATAACTTAAATATAAAAAAGATAAAAAATATCTCAAAATAGTTTTTTTTCCGTCCCGACTGACCAGAATTACTCTTTACATCACTCTAATAACCGACCTCTAGATTTATCCTCTATACGTTCATTGTATAAATGTGTGTTTTCAAAGAAAAACCGTATCCTACTATCGTCGGTGTCCTGGCCGAGGAGCGGAGCTCCTCGAGCCGAACGCTTGGTATATATAATGTAAATACATTGATAATGTATCATTTTTGATACCGATAGTAGTTTTACAACGGCTCCTATTTTCCTCACTCTAATAAACCGACTTCTAGACACAACCCATATACGTTAAATCGAGTAGTTAAACCTAACGCTTTCTGCGGTGTCCGTGTAAATAAAATTTATCATGTTTATACTTTTGATCCCGAAAGGCGTTTCACACCGGCCACTAGACGTTAAAAAAACTGTATCCTACTTACGGCGGCGTTCTCAATAACTTAAATATAAAAAAGATAAAAAAATATCTCAAAATAGTTTTTTTTCCGTCCCGACTGACCAGAATTACTCTTTACATCACTCTAATAACCGATCTTTAGATTTATCCTCTATACGTTCATTGTATAAATGTGTGTTTTCAAAGAAAAACCGTATCCTACTTTCGTCGGTGTCCTGGCCGAGGAGCGGAGCTCCTCGAGCCGAACGCTTAGTATATATAATGTAAATACATTGATAATGTATCATTTTTGATACCGATAGTAGTTTTACAACGGCTCCTATTTTCCTCACTCTAATGAGCCGACTTCTAGACACAACCCATATACGTTAAATCGAGTAGTTAAACCTAACGCTTTCGGCGGTGTCCGTGTAAATAAAATGTATCATATGTTTATACTTTTGATCCCGAAAGGCGTTTCACACCAGCCATCTAGACGTTAAAAAAACTGTATCCTACTTACGGCGGCGTTCTCAATAACTTAAATATAAAAAAGATAAAAAATATCTCAAAATAGTTTTTTTTCCGTCCCGACTTACCAGAATTACTCTTTACATCACTCTAATAACCGACCTCTAGATTTATCCTCTATACGTTCATTGTATAAATGTGTGTTTTCAAAGAAAAACCGTATCCTACTTTCGTCGGTGTCCTGGCCGAGGAGCGGAGCTCCTCGAGCCGAACGCTTGGTATATATAATGTAAATACATTGATAATGTATCATTTTTGATACCGATAGTAGTTTTACAACGGCTCCTATTTTCCTCACTCTAATAAACCGACTTCTAGACACAACCCATATACGTTAAACCTAACGCTTTTCGCGGCGTCCCGGTAACAAAAAATTGATAATAAAGCGGAGCTCCTCGAGCCAAACATTTGGAATGACTCTCCCGCTTTTCGCAGTGTCCTGGTAAAATAAAAATTGATAGTAGTTTTACAACGGCTCCTATTTTCGTCACTCTAATGAGCCGACTTCTAGACACAACCCATATACGTTAAATCGAGTAGTTAAACCTAACGCTTTCGGCGGTGTCCGTGTAAATAAAATTTATCATGTTTATACTTTTGATCCCGAAAGGCGTTTCACCGGCAGCTAGATCGCGCACAAGGAAACTCAACAGCCAAATATTACCATGTACTAGAGTATTGATACTATAAAAAGAGTGTCATCGTCGCTACTACCTGTTTAACAATTTTTATAATTTAAAATTGTATTTTCCATCAGACACTTACGGAAAAAAAAAACGAAAATAAATAAAATGTGAAGAGAGAATAACAAATTAATATTTTATTATTAATAGTATAAACGCAGTGTTTTTCACATTTATCGTTCAAGTTGTATGAGTTCAAAAATGTTTTTAAAAGAATACAATTGAATTTTGATGTCATAATTTTCAACTATTTAAAAGTTGCGATGGTCAACAAAAGAGAAAGTTAACGCCTCAATTTTAAGGCACGGCCTGAAAACATAATGCTGTGCATAAATGCAATAATGTCCCTGGGGTTAATTAATTTACACTTCACTGTGCATTACATATACCTATGAACCCTAATAAATACTCATACGAGTATACGAATGAAAAAGAGTATACGAGTAATATACGGAGGAATAAAATAAAAGTTGTACTACACGGGCAGAAATACTAGAAACCTGAAGTGAAGAAATAAAATGCTCACTATTCGAGCGTGGCTCCGGTTTCTTTATAAATTTAAAACAAAGTATTTTATTTTACTATCGAATTATATTCTTAGCACGTGACATAACTGATTTAATATTTTTTATATGTTCGGGTGAATTTTAATCCGTTTTCAATATGTGTATATTCCGTTGAAGAGTCAAAAAACACACCAACAAACAAATATTAGAAATGTTGTAAAAAAAAAAAAAAACAATTATAATGAGTTGATTTTCTTTATGTTATCTTCTTTATTTTTAACCTAAAAATTAATCCAATGAATACAGTTTAAGCGTGTTGGTTTTTTTGTGTTATAGTAAACAATACGTATCCATAGTAACAAAATATGAACACATCAATAATAAATAAATACCAAAAATGTGGTATTTATTACTTAGGTACTCAATGAGTACGGACGGACAGATGGGTTTATACTTTTTCTTTATGTTTAGGTACTGCATTTATAGAAACCTCAAAAGGCAGTGACGTAGCTATGATGTGGTGTTTAGGATTTTCAAAGCTCTCCATGAGATTTATATGTTTGTATACATTGCTGTACGTATTCAGTTTATTATTATATGGAATACCTGTATTCTAATTGCATATAACACACACACACACACACACACACACACACACACACACACACACACACACACACACACCTTATAAAAAAGAAATATAAAAAGTTTTAGGAGAATTGGATAATATTAACCCGTTCCACAAAAGGGTTGAAGTTATATATCCATTTTTTTTTTAGAAAACAACATAGTTTTCTATGTTTTTTAAGCATAGCACAAGTAAAAACAGTAAATATCGAAAAAAGTGTAAGAACACAATTTGTTTGAAATAACATTTTGTGTATTTTTTCATTTATACATTTTTTCATATAGCTAATATTTTTTGAAAAAAATACCACTTTTAATTAATATTATAAATACATGTTTAATATTTTTAAAAAAAATTGTAATATTATTAATGTTTGTATACAAAGATTACATTTTTTTTTAATTATTTATCTAAAATAGTACTCTTCTTGGAGTTTGGGTATTGATTGCGATAATTACACACAACTTGGAGCAAATATTGTTTTTGAATTTCATCATTGGCAATTGTTGTATTGTATTCTTCTATGTTTTACTCACACACACACACACACACACACACACACACACACACACACACACACACACACACACACACACACACACACACACACACACACTGTATTTTAGTGAAGTTATATAATCAATTTATCATCGGGCTGTTATTTTTCTATTTAATATCTATTTACCTAATTATTAGTATTTATCGGATTTGGTATGTATTTACACATTGTTTCTGATAATATCGTAGGTACCTATTCTATGTATGGACAAAATATATTCTATAAAAGTGTGATTAAAAATTTGATTTTTTTTAGAGCATATTTTTGCATATGTCAACATTTTACAGATTTTTGTGTACATTTTTTTGTACTGCCTATGTAATATATATATATATATATTGTTACAATGTATGTTATTTAACATCTCACACAAAATTTTAAGAGATTTTTAACAGTTTATGCTGTAATCATCTACTTATTCGAAGGGATAATTGTTTTAAAATATTATTTTTCATATATACATCTTTATAACAATTTTTAAGTTAACCCGTTTGTTTGTATTTTTTTTATTTTTATTATTATTTTTTTTTAAATCAAACCTTGGCCAATTTTTTTTCCCCTTTCTTTCTCGGAAAATTCTGTAGTACTTCTGTTCACTGTCATAGACCAAACACAATAACAGTAGCGTATTATGTACACGAAAAACCAAATGTGTATAGTATACTACGAATAGATATCACATTATTATGTCTATTGTAATTCGCGAGTACTTAGTAGGAGTGCAAGCCATTGATGCCCTCGAAATTTGTACAATAATGCAATAATTATCGTTGTATTATTCAGAACCTCCAGATTCCATTACCAGTTTTAGTTCGATACCGACGTTATGATGCAATTTATAGTCGTTTGCGATTCGGCTGACACACTGACAGTGTTATTCGGTTTGATGAAAATTATTCAACCTGTAATGTACGGGCGGTGGATTCCGCAAAATGACAATCTCGTCAAGGTGTTTTGTGAATTATAACAAACAGAAGATAGACTTTTGAATATAAAATAGACTGTGCATTACTGTGATAATATAATAAAGTTTACAACGAGACGAGAAAATAATTGTGATAAAATTATTTTTTGCCCGACACCCTGCCCTCCGACATGTTTTAATGTGTATGAATGTCACGTCATTTTTTTATCATCCAACGCGATTTTCGTTTCAATTATTTTTTTTAAATTCATTTTATATACACTGCATTACGATTTGTGAAAAAAAACCGCTCCGACAACACGGCAGCAACAAAATTTCAGCGTTTGACGCACTGAAGCCGTATATACCTGCATAATAGTGTCGGATTTGAAATTCCATGGTCAAAATATTATGTCGGTGCCGTTTACAAATATAATTTTTTCAAATCAGATCTGATTACGCGTGGTTTCCATACATGTATACAACGTGATTCAGTAATTGTGCTACAGCGATTTTATCATATATAAATATCGAAAAAATAGTAAAAAAACATACGGTATGAACAATCATTTTCTGACGAAAACATAAAATTATTAGTAGGTACATTTAATATTTTCAACTATTCTCAATCGGTAGTTCGAGGGTTGACTTTTGAAAATCAAATGGGAACCAATATTTGTCTTGCTAACATAATGTGAAAGTACTTTTTTAAATAGATTTTAGGGGTTGAAAAAACATTAATTGATACAAAATTCTAGATTTGAGAGTGATTTTGAATGTTTGTAAATTGTATTGCGGTTGTCGGTACGGTGCTTGTGCAGGGAGGTTGCATATGTCGTCATAATACATTTTAAAACGTATAATTCTGTGAAATTTAAAATCGCTCTCAAACCTAGGGTTTCGCATCAATATGATTTGTTTGAATACTAAAATTTACTTCAAAAATTACCTTCACATTATGTTTACAAAAAAAAATATAGGTTTTCTTTTCTTATTATTTATGAGTTACTTGTGGATACCAGTCGAGTCGCAATCACTAAATATAAATAAAAGACAAAACATCTCGTCAGGACTATCGCCCAAACTAAAACAATCCACCTCAGTTCATCTTAAATAATCAAAAAGGTACTTTACACTTAATACTCTTGTAGGTGATACAAATATTGCGGAAACTTAATACACATTACACAAACATTAATTCCATCGCATTTATTTATAAAATCTAAATTAGTCTATTTAGGTTATTGTAACGCGACGCAAAACGTGATTGGTCCAAACGGTTTTAACTGATAGAGTTATAAATATGACTTAAAATTTCAAATATGCGCTCGAAACTGATATGGAAATGTTAAACACCTATTAAAGGAAAAGAAAACGTAAATTTTTATACATATCAAATCCAACAAGAAAAGTTATTCCGTGTGATTATCCGCAATCTACATCACACGACCGACATAAATTTCATAAAAGAAGAACTGAAAGCGCAAGGTTATACATTAGTCTAAATAGTCAATGTACTTCAATGGCAAACAAAAACACCACTTCATATTTTTTTCTTCCATTTGGAATCAGATCAACACAACTCAAGCATTTTAAAGCTGTCTTTTATCTGTTTCACAAAAACTAAAAAAGAAGGACCCCGTCAGCATTTCATCCAATGTCAACGTTATCGAAATTTCGGTAATACAAAAACATATTGCAATCTCCGATCTCGTTGTGTCAAATGCAGCAAATCGCATTTGGCTGCGAATTGCCAAAAGTCAAATGACCCTCCTCCCCCAAAATATATACTCTGCCAAGGACAGCATCCTGCCAAATATCGAGTATGTCTCTTTTATAAAGACATCCAATCAAAACGCAAAACTTTCTTAACGAAAAAAGCGAATACCAGTCAAAATAATCCAAGTACCTCATCAAACCAAACTTTTAAAAACAATGTACAAGAACCCATTTTCAATACCTCTAAACATGAAAGACGAATTTTGCAAAACAATACACGCAAAACCAATTCCAAAGCCAATCAAAATCTACATACCTACTATATGGTTAGTATCTATTTAGATACCTACTATATAATATATCTACATACCCACTATTACATAACCTAACCAGTCCCTACAAAACAATTTCGATTCTTTAAATTTAACGAATTGACCGACCTCATTCATAAGTTAACTTAATTCAATTATTAATCCACTAATCACACTGCTAATGACAACAAACAACAGAGTTTTAAAAAAAAATGATTAAAAATGATATAAACCCTTCTAAATAAAGCAAATGTCATGTCCTTACATAAAAATGAATTTTAAAATTTAAAGGCGACAGTCCAAAACGTACTAAGTGCAATTTTGACCAAATCCAGTTATACACTTATTTATTGTAAAAATAGCGAAAAATCGATTTCCATTGTTAAATTCATACAAATACGAGTAGTATTATTTATTGTTGAAAAACGTGTTTTAAAACGAGTAGCTTTTTCAAAGTGCTTTATGTACGAATTTAAAAATTATATTTTTACTTAAAAATCTATAATAATTCAAAAGGTATTTTGTTCCAAATTATTATTTTTTTTTTGCAAAATTATAGGACAACCGTTTTAGTTATTCTTAAATAAACTATGTTAAATTTAAAAATATAAATAGCTCTGAAATAGTTTTGTATTATTTAAAATAGCTGAAAGTTAAATTATATTGAGGAAATATTCACATAAAAATACAGATATTTTTAATATCACAAAAAAAAATCATCGTGCTCTTAACTGCATTAATTTTATCATAAATGTGTGCGTATTGACAATAAAAAAATTATCCACTAATATTTTGATAATAATAAATAATAATAATATTCTTGTTACAATAAGAAGAAACACATATTGCGTTTTGACACGAATCGATTCGTCAAAAGTCAAGTTTAAGTTCAATATAAAATAAATGAAAATAATTTCAAGTCAAACTTTATTTTATATTTTTTGATTACAATGTCTTGAATTTTCGGATAAACATTTGCTAATTTTTCGCTTCAGAATATAAAATCATTTATTTTGAAAAACTACAAAATTGCACTGGTACGTTTTTGATTGCCTTTCAACCTTAAAATTTATCTATTTATTAAATAGATTTAAAAACTCATTGAATTAGTAAAAGACATATTACCAGCGATTACATTCTCAACACGTTACTTATGTTATTTTAATCTTATTTTTTAAATTATCAAATTTACTTATTGTAGTAGTTGTATACTGCTTATACATTGTCTTTTAAAATTAAAAAAGGGGTTCCCATTTGATTTTAAAAAATCAACTCCCAAAACTGACACTTAAGGGTCGTTAAACAATTTGAAATTTATTTTTCATTTTAGAGCAATTTAAATAAAGAACTTTTATTATATACATTTTACTCAATTATATATATATATATATATATATATATATATATATATAAATGATAAAATCGCTTTTACAAAATTGCTAAATCATCCAGTGTATTTAACAGAAATGTAGATGATCGTGATATTTTGGTACAGTGCTCGGGTATTGATAACATGCATTTCATTTTTACGCAATTTGAATAATTGTCGAAAGATTTTTTTTATACCATCCAGGCATTTTAATAGTGTCCTGACTCCTGGCATTGCATGAACTGATTGATAATGTGATTTAAAAAAAAATATTTCGTTGTGGGGGTTGAATTTTAAATCCGCATTTCTATATAAATATCAATTTCTCTAATATTAATTAGTTTATTAGGTTATAATTGGTAAAACGTAAGTTATAGAAAGATATAGTGAAACGTATAATTATTTAAGTTTATAAAATGAAATAAACATAGTCTTTGAAAAACATAACTACATAAGTGTATTGTGTTAAATAATTTATGTTTAAAAATTAATATTTAAACGTCTTGAATGCTTAGCAAGTTTAACTTAAGTAAACGTCGTCAGTTTTGATAACAATCTCACGATGAATGTATAATAATACCAAACCATTAAGGCGTTGCTGACAAATTGACAAAATCTATTCGCAGAACAGGAAACAAATTTTATTACCTACCCGAAAATGATTTTATTTGGTAACTAGTTTAGTTATTATAATTTATGATTTTTAAATTATTGTTTTATTTGTACATAATATTCAAAATTAATGACAATAATTGAAAATTCAGAAAAAAATTGGGGCTGGGGGGTTAAAACCGCCTAACCACCCTTTTGAGACGCCTTTGTATGCTATACTGTCTTGTGTGTAGCAAAATAAACGATATGAAATAACTGAAAATGAAAAACAAAACAATGCAAAGCTACTGAATGACTTTATAGACTTTATATTGGTACCAAAATGTCATGACAGTAATTCATGTTACAATAAATAATAAAAAAATACCTATAAATGGTTCTTTTTTTAAATTTTAAATTAAATATTATCATACGTTTAAATGTAGCCATTTGTTTCTTAAGTTTATTTCAATACAACTGGAGACATAATTGCACGTTACATTATA
The DNA here is from genome assembly GCA_027580255.1 of Therioaphis trifolii. Lineage (NCBI taxonomy): Eukaryota > Metazoa > Arthropoda > Insecta > Hemiptera > Aphididae > Therioaphis > Therioaphis trifolii. Next base: position 65,488,817 of record CM050405.1, on the reverse strand, counting down.
CCTACCGTGTTCCACAACTTTCAGAACTAATTTATAGAGTTAATTGTATTATTTCATTACTATTTCTTAACTTCGTGATTTTTTTAAGTTATTTAGTTTTCTTCAACAGTAACCACAACTTAAAATGATATAACGAAAGAAAATAATTTTATTAGACGATTAGAAACTTACATATTTCTTATTAGAGTAATAGTTTTTAAAAATAAGTATTTTAAGGTTTGTGACAAAGAGTAAATATGTTCCTTGAAAAATTATGCCAATACTCCTCAAATTTTATTGTGTTTATATCTCTTAAGCTATCAGTACTATAATACGTAAATATTGAAATATCAAATGTTTTAATGAAAAAAAAAAAGTGTTCTCTTTTACAAAAGTGTGTTTTAAATTGTGGTTACCATTTAAAAAAAGATAGAAACTTAGAGAATCATAAAGATAATTTTATTTATTTTTTAAATGTTATTTCTTCCGTAAATGTGTAGTTATATTATTCTATTTAATTGTCTGCATGAAGATAATAGGGTTACAAATTGGATAAACATGCTTAAAAATCACCTTGTATATACGTTTTGAAAGTGTATTTTTTTTTTCGTAAAATATTCTACCTGTCTAAGTATTTTTTATACGCATCCTTAATAATATACGGTCTGCGGTCGAGTCGAATAATCTAAATATTTACACCCGAATGCCGCGTCCGAAAAATAGTATCTAACTCAAATAAACTTACCGATTAATATGCAGTTATGATTTCGACCATGAACCCAACGTCTTCCTTCATATTTCCTCGTGGACACTTGGGAATCGACGCGACGACGGTGACGGTGTATTTACGAACAAGCTGTCCGACCTCACACCTACGTTTGACTTTCTGTCTTTTTTTTTTTTTAGTCTGCTCTGTTCAAAATAAATAGAAGAATATTATGTTGACGGAATCGATTTTACTGAAAAATAAAAATAATTTGATCGATGAACATAAATAGATGGATAATAATATCATAACTAGAGCTGTGAATTTAATGCACTAAAAAACCTTAAAAAATAACAAAAAAATGCAAAAAATTTAATATAAAATGCCAAAAACTACAGTATAAAATACACTGAAAATGGTTTTTGATTAAATTTTTATATTTTCATTGATAATATACATTATTACATTATGTTTTACAAGCATAAAAATGTGTTTATTTAATAAAAAAAAAAAAAATTAGTAAAAATGTTGATTGAATTCGAAATTTGTATAATGCTATACACCTGAAACTTTTAAATTTTTTTTTTTTTAATTTGACGTTTATACGACATGTGTAAAACAAAAAAAAAGATTTCAAAAAATGTTTATTGACGGAATTTAATTAAAAACACCGGAAAATGAACTAAAAATGGAAAATATGACTTAAAAATGCAAAAAATTACAAACAAAATTAAAAACGTCAAAAAATTTAAAATAAAAGTTTCATAAATGGATTCATTGTTTCATAATTCAAATTCTGTACTTACAATTCTACGTTTCACAACCTCCAAAAAAAAATATGGTCTTTTCTATAAATTCATAGCCATAATTATAACTAAATAGTATGAGTCCGTAATGCTGGACACTTTGCATATTATAATGAATGATCATTTATATTCATAACAAACAACTATTAATATTGAAATCTTTGTTTTTTTTCTCTACTACTAATTTAATTATTATCTTTATTTTATTTTATTTATATCCATATACCTGCATTTTAAAACATATAAGCTATGTACAATTGTATTGAACATTTGTACAGTAAACTGTGTCGTAAGGCAACTCACAGGGTGAGTAGTCCGCGATATTTATATATTTATATTAATAAAGTTGTTTATATATTATACTGCGGAATGCAATAACGTCACCAGTATGATTTAGATCACGTTCGCATTATTTTATAGAAAACAGCATCATTTACTGACTTTGATGATAATTGATAATATATGTATAATATATATGCATTTTGCTGATATTTGAGGAATAACAAAATTATTTTGATTGTAAATATTTTAATTTTTCTAACTTTTCTCGAGACTGAAAAAAAAACAGAAAAATAATGAAAAGTCTTAGTTGACGTTATTTAAATTCATAACAGTTATACATTGTTGTTCGAAAAAAAGCGCAAAAGACTTGGTTTTGTTATTATTCCGTAGGGATGGCTAAAGCGTGGCTCTCGGGTCTCGATTTTTTTCAGTTCTCGTCATCCCTTACAAGAAAAAAAAATACTTCACTAACAGTTATATATGTATAAAAAATATTTTTGAAGTCTTTACATTTTCAAATCAAAATTATATTTAGAAAAAATGAAAATTTAATATTTTTTCGGTACAATTAAATATCAAACAATCAAAAGTTTGAGTGATTTAAAAAAAATTATGTAAGTGATTTCTTTCAAACAATTGATGAAAAAATTTTATTAATTTTATGTATATATTTTAGTGAGAGAAATAACGTTTGAAAAATATGTATGTAGAATTTATAAATAAAAAGAATCTTACCTGATATTTTCTATTCATATTGTCGTTTTAAGGAAGAAAATTGGGTTGATAAAAACAATTATTTACTTCACATATAATTACTTTAAAATCCATGGCTGCTATATCACGTAGGAAGCACTCAGCACTTATTTCAAGGGAGACAAAAATTAATCACATATTTCAGGTATGTGGGTAAATCTTCTAACATTCAACGACAAAATCAAATGTTTCAAATTTCAACATTTTTACATATTCACGATATCAATGAAAACAAAAAATGTTTCATTCTAGTAAACTGTCAAATTTAGATAGGTACTTAAAAAAATGAACCAGGTATTCAAATAAAATATACACTAATTAACATTTTTATCTCGTCATAAAAATATTTTAAAAACTGAATTATTCAACCGTCAAATTCAGATCTTTTACAATCACTTCTGGGTGAAATCTACCAATTATTTATTGAAAATCTTTTGGATTTTTTGTATGATTATTAAACAATATTAGATCATTAAATTGTTTAAAAGTTCTAGATTCGTTGTATCCTTACGTAAGTTTTTAATCGTCATAATGCGAAGAAATTATTTAAAAAGATGTTGTGTCAGTAGGTATGATTGAAAAATGATTACCCGCGTTTTTGTATGTATATACTAAAATGTTAAAGACGTTAATTTATGGAGAATAATTTTTTTTTATGTATACATAAAATACAGGTAATTTGAGAGTCAATATTTTATAATTATTCAACATTTTAAATAATATTAATAAAATATAAATAAAATAAAAATTACATTTTATTAGAAGGGCAACTGCACTCCCATGCCCCCTCATACCACCTATGGCTGTCTCACTATATTTATCTAAAAATAAAATACATTACACAAAATATTGTGTTTATGGAAATAATTCATACTTAAACAATATATACGCACGTTTTTTACTCTATTTTATCTCGATCATTAATTTGTTTCTTTTTGGATTGAACGAAATTATACTGTTTCACTTGACTGATTTAAAATACTAACGACAAGTATTGAAGTATATCATTGTGACAGTGATTAAAAACTCTGTTCTTAACCGTTTTTATTTTTCTATTATGTTCTTTTCAATAGGTATTCTAAAAAATTTCTAAAGTTTTATGAAAAATTCTTAATAACATAAAACTAGGTATTTAAACAATAAGCAAACACTTCATACGAAAACGAATTGTATGCAATCGTTAACTATGCCTTTGTAAAAGCTCTTCGGTTTTACTGCACGTTATTTTGGTTTAAATTACAGATATTTCACACGGATTTTCATGTCGACATTAAATTACGTAGGAAACTTTCTCTTTCTCTCTCTCTCACACACACACACACACAATGATTGCCCAGTGTTGTTACTGTTTCCATATTGTGTCAAAGATTACTATATCAGTGTGCATGCTTAATAGTAAACACCAGAATGATTTGCATGAATTAAGGAACTTGACCCAGCCTAGTTATTGATCGTATCTAACTAAACGTATCAAACTACAATTAAAATAAATAAATGGTTTCACATAATTTTTATTTTTATTTCAAATACTACTGCAAATATATCGTTTAAGATTTTTTAAATCACGTGTAATGTTACAAAACAGTTAAATTTGCCTTATTATAATATGCCATTATTGTAATATGCCATTATAATCAGAGCCCAACTTAGAAAATATTGACCCGGGTCAACATAATTTGAAGGGCCTTTAATATTTGTTTAATGTAATTTAAAAAATACAGTGAATATTAAAATAACATAATTGCATTAGTGAACAAAAATTTATTTTTAATACTAGTTTAATATTTAAAAATAATTATTAAGTACTGGTACAAATGAAAAATATTAATTAATGTTTACTAAATTACATAATTAAGAATTTAAATCAATGATTTCTTTCGAGATTTTAGTTCACTAAACTTCTGAATTAGATCTGAAAAATCCAATGTGTTGGTCAGTTCAATTTCAGCAGACAGACGAACGATTGAGTTCTTCTGACGTTTTCAATTAGTTCTAATTTTGAATTTGTTCTATCTGCTTCACATTTCGACATTGGCAAAGTTAAATAAATTCGTAAAATAATGTACACATTAGGAAAGACTTCTTTTAAATTATTTTCATATACATATAAGTTTTAATAGTTTTATAAGTCGAGTTTGACCTAAAAAACACGCAAAAATGCTCTGAAAAAAATGCAAAAATGCCCTAAAAACTTAAAAAAATTACCTTAAAAATGATCTAAAAAACTAATTAAGTAAGTGAAAAAAATGTATTTATAAATAATAATTTTTATTAGAGATATGGGCGTGTTAATGGGTGTAATAGTAATTATTTACTACTTGTTCAAATCCAAAGTTAGATTTTAAATAAATTAAATTTGTTTCCAAATTTGGGTTTAACACTTGCTCTAAAATCTAAAATTGCCCCACATTGTACAAAAACTACAAAAAATGACCTAAAGATAAAAAAATGTCTTAAAAATGTTAAAAAATGACATAAAAAAAAAAAAAAAAAAAAATGCATTTATAGCTAAAAATGCCGAAAAATGCAAAAAAATGCGAAATAAAATTTGGAATATTCTGCATCGAGAGAGCATGAATAAAATTTTTAGCTAGGATAGTATTGTATAGAATCAAAGGAAAAAAAAAAATGCAAAAGTCATCAACATCCTAACTCTATTTATAAGTAATTCACAATACCACTTAAATGTTTAATTATCAACAAAAGCCCGGGACCCCAAATAATATCGGTGCCCGGGGCTGTATCCTCCCCTCCCTAAGTTGGGCTCTGATTACAATTGTGAAATATTTTAAATAATTAGTATTTTCAACTACAATGTCATAAAAACTGTATTTTGTGCTTAACCAGCATACCATGCGATTAAATAGGAATCACATGCAAACGTAAGTCCTTCTAATGAGGTATTACTAATCTGAAAACGTTCAACCCTTTATGCTCCTGTTCTAGTTGGGTGTATACAATAAACATGTACACAAAGGTAAGCGATTGATACGCATTTGAATTTTCCTATGAACTGTGTAGTTTGACGCAGTGGATATTTTAAGGAATTTCCACTTGGCGACATTAAGTAAATTTTACACGTCATAATAAAAGTTAACATGAGTCTAAGGAAAAAAAAAAGGGAAATTTCAGAGTTTTATATACAAACCTGATCTACTACTAATATTGCCATCATAATTCGCAAAACATCAATATCTTCAATGTAGTAAAAAATCATCGTCGCTCAGTTATTAAACATAACATCTACTAGGCAACAAAAAGTTTTCACTGGGCGACATTTTTGTCGCCCAGTGTGTTAGTTAAAATATCCACTGGTTTGACGTTTGTCAATGAATTTCGAACTACTTGATTTCTATTGGTACACTTCGATCGCATTGACGTTATCATATTATGTCATGCACTTAATTACGTGATAAATTACGTGTTATTATTAAACACGAATTGAAAAAAGAAAAGTGCCTCAGAATGTGTCCCGTGCATGTCTACTTGAAATACCGTTTCAAGTATCTAGTTACTCGTATTCAGATCTTGTGAACGAGCCCGTGGGTTATTCTTTTTAAAATTACCCGGAAAACGTATTCATTTGTTTTTTTTTTTTTACCTCAATTGTGTAAAAATATCTACACAAAATATAAATACAATTCTATATCGCACAATTTTATTGTCCCTCGCTAGTTGTATAGTACCCTACTATACGTAGGTGAATAGCAATACGACCATCAGGCTTTAGTTAATTTAATAACCACTCAGCTTGCGTCGCACTGTACTTTAAATATCATACAATGTGTGTGTGCGTGCGCGCGTGTATGTGTGTGTGTGTGTGTGTGCAGGTATTGGTATTTGGTAGGGAAGTAGTATAAAATACTGAAGGATCGCCGACAATGCGCTTATTTATGGGTTCAGTTTAACCTATTTTCTATTCCCGAACGAGATACACCTAATGGAAAAAACTTACCGCTGAAAACTTGATCAGCGTTTTTCCTTCTTTGTGAAATGTGTCAAAAATTGAATGTCGAGTGGTTCTAATTTTCGTTTTATTCACGTTTTTATATTCGTTAATATGACAGGCTGGTAAGGATTCTCATTGTTGTGGGGCACACTGGTGATTACGATGATCACCACCTCTTGTGCAACGAAACCGTTTAGATTCCGAAATGCAACGAGACGTTTGTTGATTTTGTCATAACTATATGTGGTTTCCGTCCTGAAAATTGCTTTTCATTATTATACTTTTCACAGTAATTGTAAAAATCAAGAAAAAAACCCTTACGAAATACGCTATATTATGTTTATGAGGAAATGTTGACATAGAAGACCTATATTATATAGGTGTAATAAAATAAAACATTTCTTCGCTTTTCAGCCAAATATATATGTTTTGCGTAATATTCATTTGAGAACAATAATTTTTTTCTTAAAGACAAATCGATTATTTACATTATTTTACAGCAGTAAGGTAAGTGATGAATACTTAATTTATGTTACAGCGTATACGTATAAATTCAAAATCTTCTGATATTATATTTAAAAAAAACAAAAATAGCATAATGTTTTCGCAACTATAAAATTTTAACGAGTTTACACTTTATTAATTCAGTTAGGTTATAGTGTATAGTTATTGAAAAATTAACGAAATTATAGTCATTTACTTTTCTAAATTTTAAATTTTAATTTTTTAGAGTAAGTGAAGAGTTTATTGATTTTCTCATTAGCTTTTCTCAAATATTGGAATAAATTTTGAGAGTAGAGAAAAATGACCTATTTTAAAAAGCACTATAGAGACAAAGTTTCTAATCTATATGGAGGCTGAACGCATTTTTTGAATGAAGTTTACTACCCCAAAAAAGTGTTTACGGACATAATAAGGAAACACATACATAATTTTTAATTCAATACATTCTTCGCGTCATTTGAAATCTAAAACGCCGTTCAAAAAACTTTTCTTTGTACAGTGATTGTAACTTTTTTTTAGCAGGTGTTTTAATTTTAATTGTGAATATCATTGAACTTCGTTTCATTGTTATTTGAACATCAATCGAGATTATCAAGTGGGATGTCCGTTTCATATCAATAAACTTAACGTGTCTACTAGACACTGTCTGGAATATTATCCGTTTACCAGCATTGATTGATTCGGTATACCAGCATATAGTGCATATACGCATATTGGCATGTGTTCGAAGGCTGCAGATAGGAAAATAAACAAACTTGTTTGTGGTTTTTAATTTTTACGTAAAAAAACTTAAAAAATTTAATGAATTTGTACTCTGATTTCATTTGTATTAATTTTTGTTTGAAATATATCTTTAATTTAAATCAAGTTCTTTATTTTCAGCGTATGGTCGTTAGGGGGATCAATATCTAATTTCTAAAAACACAAAATGTTTATCGTTAAATTTTTTAAACAAAATATAAACAGAGTGACTTTTCCCACTTTTACTAGTCTAAAAGCCATGAAAACAAGTTAAAATGTTATAATGCGAAGCACAAATATTGAAATATTCTAAAAAAAAAACATAAATGTAATTTTTAACTTTATTTTCTCGCTGTTTTGGTATTTTTTTTTTCACCAACGAATCAAGAAAATAACTCTTGAACAATGGTAAATAATCAAATTTACAGATGAGCATCAAGTAACGTGACGTTTTTATGTGTACTTTTTGTTTTAAACTGTGAAAATTCGAGTTCCCGAGTTACATTTTTAGCTCTCTCCAAAAAACGGTGGCTGATAAACCACTCAGATAATTGAAACGCTTGTAGGCGACTAAAATATATAGGTAATAGATTATATTTATGAAAATTAAAAGCAGGAGTGATGTTTCAATTCGTGAGAGGTATACGAACGATCTGTAAAACTGTTGGCTCTCTACGTCCACATCATATAATGATGACTTCACTCACGTTGAATGATTATCGTACGTTCGGTAAGTTTTTTGATAGTTATTCGTTAAGGCTCTGATTTATATAATATATAAAAAAAAAAAAAAACGAAAACGTGTAAATGTGATTATGAGAGAAAATCATTGAAATGTGTATTTATATCGCGATAATAGTAATACGTAATGTGTAATTATTGCAGCTACCACTAACTGCTGAGGGACATTTCACTGCTTAATAGCTATACGAATGTATTGTACGCGTGACATAAAGGCCGAGCATAACAATGCAGTTTACAATGATAAATGTAAAAATAATGTATCATTATTAAACAATTGTTTTTTTGTAACTATAAAACTCGATCCTATGTTGACAATAGACTAGATTTAATTATTAATATTAATTCAAAGGTAAAATTTAAGTATAATAGACTTTCAAAGATGATCACGTCATTTGTCATATCATGAAAACATACTAACTTAATATGAAATTAAGTTGAAGAAACTAGTAAATTATGAATAAAAACATAAACCATTTCAAAATATTTAAGACTACGATTTATTAGAAAATATTTAGAAATATATGAGATAAAGTAGGTCCATTCTATTGTTGTTATTAAAATGTTTGTCCAATATATAAAATCAAATTTCTTTTTAGTCTGACCTTATGAATCGGGCCAGAATTCTGCTAAGCATACATTTTATTGATTTTCGTGCGTATAGCAATAATACGGCAAAAAATTTAAAAAATATCCGAAAAGTTGCATTTAAAACGGTTTAGGTCCTAAGAATATTCATCATTTTAATCTAAATCGTTAAATACTCAAAAAATCAAGCATCATGTTTATGAGAAAGCATGTAAAAATAGATTTATTTTTGATTTCCATTTAAATTTTAAATTTTAGAAAATTGCATTCAGGGCTTTATTATAATAGACAGGTCTCTTTGATATACTACATATATGATAAAAAAATTAATCATGTTATAATAGTTCGTGGAATCGCCCTAAAAGAATATTACTGAATAGCGGACTAGGAACGGGCATAACTCACTCTAAATTAAGTCTCCTCCGTCAAATAGGGGATGCTTATGAAAAGTAGTTCATGAAAACTCTTATGAAAATAGATTCGGTAACAGTAAAATTAATGTCTACTATTTACAAGTTTCACTTTATATTAAAAGAAATAAACAAGGCCGTGAGTATTATTTGGTAGAAAAAATTGTAATTTTCGTATTCCGCGCTATCCATTTTTTTCTCGACGATTTTTTTTTTTTTTTTTGTGCATTATTTTTGACTAATTTTACGATGATCATTATTATATTTAGAATCTTAGTGAAACAGAGGATCTTATGGTTTTACAATGATGTTTATTAATTTTTTTCTTGAGACACTTTTTGCTTAACTTTGTCCAAAAGTTTCATCCAGGAACTCTATAGATCGGAAATTCGATGTAAATGGTACTTGAGGGTTTATTAAGCCAAACGGAAAAACAACCTAAAATGGACCAAAAGCGTCATAATTTGCCATATTTGACACTTTCTTTAGATAAAATTTAGTAATTTCGTCATTACTCCAAAAGTAATGTTGCTAGAAACTTAAAATGTTCACCATATATTATTGACGTATCACTTCATGTTTTGAAAAAAGTTACGAAAAAATTTGATAGCTTTTGGGCTAACAATAGAACTTTGATAATACCTTGTTTTTTTAAAGTTTATCACTGGTAAAGTTTTAAATATTTGACAAAAACGTTTGAAAATTTAATAAGACCTCACTCATACACTTCACTAACAATACTGAAAAAGTTTGAAAAATCGTGACTCGGGATTTTCTTTTATAAGCTTTTAAATAAATTATTTTAGAATTTTTACCTATTAAACTCTTTTTACGTAAATTTTCAACTTGAAATATTTATTTACAGACATTTTTCCGTCCTAACGGTATATTTTAATTCTGAAGCTTTGCTGATCTATCGTTTCTTTAATATTCAATACACCCACCCCCATCGACTAGTCGAAGGAATGAAAAATACCTCATGAGGTGAAGTACTTTTTTTATATGTAAGCAATCACTGTTTCGGTCAGACAAAATGCTCCAAAAGTTTCATTCAGCCACTCTGTAGACCAGAGATTTCATCTAGCCGGTACCTACATTGAATAGATCATTTTCCTCTATTACATATCGGCCCCGGGTGCTGTTTATACAGGCATGCGACTTGACTGGTCACGCGCCGGTAACGGTAATGGTCACGGGGACGTGATTTCAAACGTGTTTTTCCTCTGAGATGCAAAATTAGAGATACACTCACAGTCGACGGTACGATTAAAGAGCGGCGCGGCGGACGAGGGTGGCAGATCGTTCTCGGAGACTTACACTCGGGATCTTTATTATCATTGTTATTATTTTTTGTTAAAACGGAAATCACTTTAAAAAAAAAAAAAATAAGAAAATTATATTTTTGGTAATACGCTTCTCAATGACAGCGGCCAAACGATCGAAGTCGACCGACGGCCGACTGCCGGTACCCGTGTCGGACGCACCTTGGACCCTTGTCCTCACGTCGGTGGCAGGCTCCGGGGCGGCCAGGAGCCGTTTATATATGCGCACACATCGATCGAGTACTCGTTCCACCCAGTGGCGTGGCGTGTATATAAGCAGTGTAAGCGTTGCTTACACTTTTTATTATAAAACGTTATTGGGTGTATATGACAAAATTAAATTACATTTTAGCCATGATCAATGTGAAATAATGTTATTGATTATTATAATATTTTTTCATTGATTTTATAATTTTATATTTATAAATACAAATTACAATTATTGTAATTTGTTGTTAGTCTAAAAATAACATCATTATTCGTTGTTTTTGAACGTTTCGGTCGTCGCGTCGGTACAAGCCAAGAATACTCGGTAAAATGTCCCCCGAACTTCCGCAGTCCGCACACGCACGTTCAGCTTATGCATTTTCTATAAACATGACAAATGCGATGTGTGTGTAAGCGATTTCAATTCCCTTTCCTATTATATAAATTAGACTAATACAGTTTATAGTATAATGTGTTTGTGTTGGAATTAGCATGAGGAATAGTATACGCGGTGGTGGTACTGACATATAAGCGATTTTCAAATATGATACACGACCAATCAGCAATCATCGTGATATTAATCGACATTTCATATTATTTTATTTTTATCAATTGCGACAGTTGCGTTGGTATAATGGTATGACACTCAGTGCCACACTGCCACTAGTGCCACTATTGTCTATTATGACTATTTGACTTTATTTTTAATAGTTACAACTTACAGAATATTATTTAAATATTATAGAATATTTTTTTTTAATATTTAGGCATTGTATTATATTATTATTTTTATTATTTATTAACTATTATCCCTACATTAGAATGTATAACTTAAAAAAAAATGTTTCGTTTGTTATTTAAATATAATTAAAAATAAATTGCTAATGTATTAAAAATATATATGTTGTTGCTAATTTTGTTATATAATAACCAAAAGTTGTTGAGACACATTTTTAAAGGTAAAATTTGTAAGTACGCAATTATTTAATTATAGCAAGGTAAAATCAGTAGTATAAACTGTAAGCTACTTTTTAGTGGTGGTAAAAAAAAATTAAGGTATACGTGGGTATAATTTTTGGTGATTGCTTACACCACTGTCGACTCCACGCCACGCCACTGGTTCCACCAGCGGCCGAGTGGTTAGCGCGTCGGTGGTTCAAAATCCTGTGCAGTGAGTGAAAAACAAGACAAAAAAAATCCTCTGCGGGGATACTCTTTATCTCTATATCACCGAGGAATCGGTCACACGATCCTACCCGGCCACACGGTAAAATTCTCCCCAACGACACATACCCTACACGTTTGTAGCATTGAAGTGGTGTGGAATATAGCCCGTGCGGGGAGCGGCGGCGCCGGAGAGATTCCGGCGTCGTGGCCAAAATGTTTTATTTTTGTTTTTTATAATTTTGCCTAATTTGTTTTTTCAAGTATTTTTCCCATTTTAGATTCTGAATAAAATTTTTTTATTTTAAATGATGTGTTTGTTGTATGTATGTCATGACTTTTTTTTTTGGTTAGATATAATGCTCTGAAAGTTTCAAGCAGCGACTTTGTACATCGGAAATTTCATCAAGCTGGTTCTTTAGAGAGGTCTTTTTTCTCTATACTTTATGACTTTTCCTAGCGTGATGAAAAACTATCTGGAAATTGAGTGAAAACGGTAAACTTTCATTTGTAAGAAATTTTGACAAATTCCATTTAGTTGTAAATCCGAAAACTATGGAGCTAGACATTTTCCCCGAATATCAACATGGTCTGAATATAGATTCGAAAGAATTCCGAAAACATTTTGTTATTTTCGAGCTATGTATAGAACTTTTAAATTATTAAAATTTTTCATTTTTCAAAGTTTTATCGTATTATATTATAAATAATTGATAGGTAAAGAATTTTTAAACAAGCTTTTATATTGTAATTATATGCGTTCATTTTTTTTTCACATAAGTTAGAAGTATTTCACAACTGTGAAATGGACCATTTTTACGAATAGTATTAAATCGATATGGATTTTTCTTGTTATAATAAGAATAAATCCAGTCTTATTTCTTGAATCTTGTAAATCGCATCATTTGTTTATCACAAAATTTTTCATCTTCTTGAAAACTTTACTGGCTGATACTAAAGTAAATTTTTACTTTAGTTTCGCTCAGAATCTTTTTTTGAAAACAACGATTTGTCATTGACTTCAAATTAAATAAGATCGTACTACACGTATCGTTCACGAATCATCCAAGTGGCTCATATAGTGTTTATTTTTACTTCCATTACTGTTTTGTATATTGTGGTGTTACCTAATGATGATGATGATGACTTTTTGTTAAAACCGGCCGTGATGCAAAAACTTTAATAATACTCTCTGCATTGTTTATTCGTTTTATTTCATACTCGTTTCTCTCTGTTGGCTATTCATCCACAAAATGCATAAATAATTAGTTTGATTTTCAAATTATCAAGATTCCATTCATAAACATGATGAACGTCATGGTATGGCAACACGATTGACAAGCCAATCAAGAATCGAAAACTCATGTACTCGTCGAGTCGATCTGTATGCGCACACACTGCTATATATATGTTAGCGTTAATGTATGAAATTCCGTAATTCTATAAAATAACTAGTTATTCTATAGAATTACGGGTACTTTCAGTTAATGTATAGAATGAATCCATAAATGCATACTTCAACTAGTTATTCTACATACTAACTAGATATTTTATAAACTAACAATAAGGGTTTAGTTAATGTATTTAAAACTATTGTTGAATAAAAGTTTTAATCAAATTTTTAATCTATTATTATAGTTATAATTATTAATTTTTTTTTTACAATTTACAATTTATTTATTGCTATAGGAACTTTTTGGGTGGCATTTAGAATTACAAATTAAATTATTTTTTAAACATATGCACCGTTTTGTGGTGCACTTTTCCATTCTTTTAGCTTGACGTTCTAAGCATTCTTTTGCTTCTTCTCTTTTATTGGTAATATTTTCTTTATTCATGCAAAGTTGACACAATTGTTCCTCGGTATTCCATTCATTTTCCATAAATATATGTTTGCATATTTTACAGTTATTTTTCTTTAAATCTTCGTTAATTTTATTATTTAAACTTTTGTCTGTATTCAAAACTTTCAAAATATTGTCTGGAGTATTTGAACAAATTCCTACTTTTGGGGAACATCCGAACATAGCTTCATAAGGACTTCGTCCTAGTCCCCTATGAAAAGCTTTATTTTTCATAAATTGAATAAATTTAATAATAATAAATTTTTCATAAATTGTTTTAATACGTTTTACTTCACTTATTAAGAAATTATATTTTTCTTTCAGCAAAAACGTGCTGTTATTACGTTTTGTTGTTGTTTTTTTAATAATTGTATCAAATTTGGTTTTCATTTTAAAGCACACTTATTAGTATACAACACTAAAAATGATCAAACTAACTAAATAGTACGTAAACTCGCGGTACACTGTCACACGAATATATCTACTGTCTAGTCTATGCCGAATGGTGTGCTCCAATACTATCTTATCTTATTATATTTATTAATAAAACGACAACGGTAACAAATCTTGTATGTTATCTAATCCAGTCCCAGTCATCTACCTAATGATATAAATTTCATATATTAACGAAAACCCAATCGGTATTTTATATATTAAATAGTGAAACTATGTTATTTATATATTAACGAGCATATTTAGGAATTTTATAGAATAACTAGTTATTTAATAAAATAACGTATTACATACATTACCGCTAACATATATATATATATCATTTATAACGCGAGCCTTGTTCGTAAATACATTAAATAATTGCTATTGTATTGGCAGTTTTTTCAATTTATTAGTTATAATATACGTCTAAACGTGTAAATGAAATAGCTTAAACGTGGGACATTTTATTTTACCATTTAATAAATTAAATATTATAATATTTAGTTGAAACTGTTATTGTTTTGACTTGGTGACGAGTTATGATAAGTTTTTTAATATTTCATCCTGTTGAATTACCTTGTCGCCGACGAACGATTTTCTCGAGTTCGTTATGAGTACGGTTCTATTCGAAATCTGAAAACATTTTTAGACCTATGTAGACTACATTATTTACGAGCTGTAATCAGCATTTTCCTGTAAATCGTCTCCGATTTTTCTTCATTCATTTATTTTAATTATTTCGTCTATTCATATCATTAAACAAATTCTGTTTGTAAAAAAAACAATTTAATGGAAGAAATGTTTATTCACTACACTCGGAATCTAAAAAGCTGGTAAGTGAGATGATGGTGGTACAAGTTCGTCCTTCGTCCCTTCGGTCCTCGGACAAGATATTGGTGATGAATGTAATAAGTTTTAAAGAAATGATGACTCATTTCTTTTGTATAAAACGATTCTGAGCAAAGCTTCAGTGTAATATAATATATTATTATTTAAATACTGATTACGTATTTTACGATTATTTGCATAATTTTTTAAATGCTTGGAAAAAAAATCTTGAGTCACGATTATTGATATTTTTTCGGTATTGATATTTTAGTATAAGAGTTAACTTGTATTAAAATTTCAGAACTTTCTAACAAATACTCAATATTTCATTAGAAATAAACTTAAAAGAAATCAGACAATATCGTAAAAAATCGTATAATAATTTATTAAAGTGTGTATAAAAAAAAATCCTGAGTCACGATTTTTGAATTTTCGTTAGGATAATTAGGTACGTATATGAGTAAGGTTATATTAAATTTTCAGAACTTTTTGTCAAATATTTAAAATTATATTACATAAAAACTTTTAAACAATTTGGTAAATTAAAAGTTCTATATTTAAGTCAAAAGTGCTATAATTGTTCTGAAAATGTTGTCCAATATAAAAAAGTGTGTATTTGATATTGGATAAAATTTTCAAGTTTCTAGCTTCAATACTTTTTGATTTATGACTAAATACCTAAAATCTGAACAGTGAAAATCTCGTTTACGGCGGATTTTTACTGATTTTATCGTTTTTACTCAGTTTTTCGATCGTTATTCTTGATTACTGGAAAAACTATGGAGATTTTGGAAAAATGACCTCTCTAAAGTACCATCTCAGTTCAATTTCAAATCTAAAAAGTAGCTGGACGAAACTTTTGGACAAGGATTTCTATACGAAAGAGTGTTTACAGAAAAAAATAAAATAAAAAAAATAAAATAAAAAAAATAAACATCATTGTAAAACCATAAGATCCTTCGCTTCACTCAGAATCTAAAATTAAACATGCATTTATAATATCAGGACACAGAAAAGTAGACTCGCGAATAATCTACCGTATTTACCGAATCAGTGAAGGAAAACTGACTTATATGTATTTGTGTGCTCTCTTGCGGTCGATCTCGAAATACGCGACGAGTTAGATAAATTGTTCTATATACGTCATTCAATAACATTGTATTGATTTTAAATTAAAACCGTCACGTGAGTTAATTGATTTAAGTTATCCCGTTGGTTTGGTTGACTTGTCCGTCTTTAAAAACAGCCTACGCTCTCATACGTGTATACAGAGTGTTTCACAAAGATTTATTCCATTGTAATATCACCTATGTTAACTTATTACTGAAAATAAAAGTAATTATAGTCAATTTTATTTTAAACTTTGCTCACAGGGCTAATGAATAAACGTTATTCATGTGTTCTTTAATTTAAAGTTTTAGTTAAAACTATTTGAGAAATTTTTTTTAAATTTTACAGTTTCAAAAATTTAAGATAGTAATTTTATGGAGTTTATTTTTCAGAAAATTTGACTGCCCGACTTTTTATTTTTATCAATATTACGATTTTTAATCATTTGTTTACTGAAACAATTATAAAATTAATGAAAATAAGAACTTGAAATTGAAATTCGTCGAGTTATTATATTTGTATACTCAAATCTAATAATAAAAATAAATTAAGAATTCAAAACATAAACATGGTCATAAAAATAACGTCAATAATTGACGTTATTTTTAATAACCATTTAATTATTAAATGGTTATTTTCAAAAATTATAAAATAAGTTTTCTTTTTCACAAAGCACTTTAATTAGTTCGGAAAAAAATGATTTGCTGTCTTAAGTCTCGTAATGAGTCTTTTATAGAAAAAAAAAAAACAAAATTCGATTATCTCCATTCGCATGTACAATATACTTTGTGAGACACCTTGCGTGGGACGTGAACATAAAATAGATATCCATTTGCACTCAACATTCAAGGGTGTACAGTGCTCGTAGAATGAAACGCAGTTTCCGCGACTTGGTTCGAGATTCACACGTTTTCGGACATCCAATTCGTTTGAATTCGTTTGATATGGCACGTGACCGCTTCCGGGATATATTGCCTAATGGTTGAACGTCGTCGCGGCCGATCGTTGATCGCGATCGCTCGTCTACACACGACCTTCTCGCATGCCGTGAAACGTCACAGCCTCCCTCCCGATAATGATCAATAATTACTACGTCTTACCTGCCCACGCCTAAAAACTATGGGCAAATGACTCCCCTCTCTGTACTTTACACCTTTACGAAAGTGTTTGCGATCTTCCGCACCTCCTCTTTGATAGGTAACTTCTTTGCATGCGGAACGCGTTATTCTGTTTGATTCTTTAAAATCCATAAATTTTCCTTTCAGTCTTTCCTCCGTTCTCCAATCTGATTCTGAATACGTCGTAAATATAATTATCAAATTTATCCTGGAGGCTGGTTTTACAATTTGTTTTATAAGTTAAAATTTGTTTTAAATTATCTTTGTATTGTTCCTTCTTAAATTTTTATTGTTAAATTAGTTACATTGTATACAAATACCCGTTGAGGTGTCATAGTTTTACTAAAAGAAAAAAAAAAAATAATAATAATAACTACGTCTTGACGGACGGCGTCGTTTATCTGAAGAAAAAAAAGCCAGTACGCTGCAGTACATGATGTTATACGGTTATATTTGAAGGGCGCGGTGCACTTTCGGCTGTACTGCGTGAAACGGCTGAACGGCAAAAAAAAACTAGTAGGGTTTTCAAACCGTGCCGGGCTTTTTATCGTCCCCGTTCTCGTTCGTTCGCCTTAACTTAGTATTTTTTTTTTAAATCAAAAATTTGCAGATAACGTATGCGCGCAGTGTTTGTACGTCCGACACTCGACGGTTCGAGGGCGTCATTTCGAGTTTCCGTTGACCAATGAGTTTCGCTTTTATAAAGTCGAGTGTAACATCACCGTGAAATTGATCGAAATCATATTTTCGTGTTTTCAAAACAGTGTTCGATTTGAAGTCACGTGAAATTCTTTCTTTTCGAATACAAGTCGATTTAAGCCATTTTACGTCATATAAACATGACATATTTTGATGACACGATGACGCTTGCAGAGAAATTGGACGACTTAAAAAAAAAACAAAACAAAAATCAAGAAATATCGTAATTAATCTACAATCCACATGTCCATGTATGGTTTTAGACTTATTTTGTTAACCTAAAATGTCCAAAGGCGAAAATGTCTTACCCTCCTTTTATAAGTCAAAACATAACGTTTATTATTTACACTATACCATATGTTACATAACGTTTTCGAGGGGTAAATTAATCTAACAGGTAGTAGTAATGAAATTTACAATGACAAGGACAATACAAGGTCATTATTTCTAGATAGTATTGTCTGAGATATTAAAAAATAAAATATTTCACGTGAAATCACATCAATGTTTTTCTAAAGTTTTGATTGACGCGTATTTACGGACTGCCAATAAAGCGTGTTAACCGAAACGGTATGAAACCTAGAGCTGTACCTATATACGTTATGAAATAAAACTATGTTGATATTTCAGCTCATAGGAAGAAGAAAATATTTACAGACTTATGAAATTGTGTACGGTTGGTCGAATATTATAATGTGTAGGTGGCCATCGCCCAAATTACGCGTCTGCCGACACACGTTTGTTTTGTTTTTTGAGACGTAAACGCACGCTGTAAATGACTGGTAGACAATAATATGTCCTCGCCGTTCGCTGCGAATTAAGTACTGCCCGGTAAATACGCCGCCGACAGGGTCGCTTTATTCGGGTATTTTACGACAGCTTAAGTTTACGACAACTAGCGACACGTTGCGCAGTCACTTTTGGTGTACCAAAAAAACTATTAGCTGGCCAATTTAACTATCGTCGCGCTGATTGCTCGCTAATTACGTGTTTAACATTAATTGATATTAACAGCTAATGTAACGCACGCTTACTTTCTCGAGTGTGTTTGCAGTCGTACTACAATAATACGATCTTAGGAATGAGTTGGGATAACTAATGGGCCCGGAATTCGGTGAAATCTACGAGTCACATAGCCTCGTAGTCGGTGAACGATTTATTTATTTATTTATTTATTTTTTTTTTTTTTGATGATGATTTTGCAAGTCCTTATACAGAATAATTTTGTCAGTTTTTAATGTGTATATTTATAACAGAATTAGGTATTAATACTATTTTCAGATAAACAGATTCGTCAGACTAGTTACCCGAGTCGCATACTTTAAAATTTAGATTACCTAAATTAAAAAAAGTTAAATTGTATTCCAAAAATGTGTGTATTAATTATAATTTATAACTCATTTAGTTTATAATTAGTAACTGGAATTTATTTTATAATTTGCATTTTATTGTACAATAATTGTATCTGAATCGTATCTGAATTCGATGACATTAACTTACACAGTTCAATAGCCATCGAAATGAACGCTTCTAACTTTTGCCAGCTGCCTCTGTAGTCTAGTCGTAATGTTTTTCCAAAATAAAAATGATCATTTGCATGAAACTTGTGCCATAAGGTAGCGGGATTACATATTTGTAAGCTAGAAATTAATTTATATATGCATCGCAATAAAAATTATACTTTTTTATGTATTAAAACAACAATCAGCAGTTTTACAAATCTTGCACACATAGGCGTGCGCAGACCCCTGAGTCAGGTAAGACTAAATTCAATCTGATCACCCACCTCCTTCACACCGCCTCTGTATATATATATATATATATATATATATATATATATATATATATATATATATATATATATATATATATATATAAATTTATAAAAAATAATTAAATCACCATCGAAATTATATCACTTTGTGCTGGTTAGTAATCGTATCTTCGAGCTTTGTGTCAACGTTCTAGTGGTTAATAGTATTATACTAATTTTAGCTGCACATGAAACACCCGATGAGATCTGACGTTAAATAGTTGGGAGAAAAAAGCTAGTTTTTCAGTGTCATCTTTGGGAAGGAAGTTAGTTCAGGATAAAATGAAAAATCCGTATTTACAAAATCATTGTAATAACCTATTCAACGCTTATTTCCTTTTTTAAGAGTTATTGACAGTTCACGGTCACATAAGAAAAAAATTATTACTATACAAAGATCGAAGTGACCCTTTTGTGGTTTTGTCGGTGACTGGTAAATGTAAACAATAAAACACATTGAAATAAAACAATTAGCCTGTATATAATATAATGTACCAGCGTATATTATTATTATTAATTCAAAAACGTTCAAAACGTAATATAAATAATATACATAGTATAATATTAACAAATTGTAAATTCACTTCAATGAGTAATACTTATGTGATTTCTGTCGAATAAAAAATGTAATTATTATACATTATAAGGTAACTCTACGATTTCCATCAATCAAATGTTTGAACAAATTCAATGACCTCATCATAGTTGATGTTCCCCGTTTCTTCTTGTTCAATAAACATAATATATAAAAGAACATCCAATCTTTCTTGGTTCATTGTGGATCGAAGCTTAGTTTTAATAATACTGAATTTAGAAAAGGCCCGTTCACAGCCACAGTTTGTAACAGGAATAGTAACGAATGACTTAAGAACAGTTAAAAAATTTAAAAAAATAGTTGATCGATCTCTCTCGTTGAGCCATTTTACCCAAACGTAAACTTCTTTAGTTGATGTTCCTTTCAATGTTTCAGTGTCTGCCATGTTTTTTATATAATAATTTTATTTCATTAACATTAATGTCAAATAAAGTTTTAAAATATAAAGTATCTTCTTCTGTAGTCTCCAAACTAACCAAATTCCCAATCCCTGTGATTAATTTTATCCCTTAATTAATTAAGACTTTCTTGGTTGAATCGAACGTTTAATCAAGATATAATTTGATCAAGTGCACAATAAAAACAAGAATGTTTCATTTCATCTTTTTTAGTTTCCTCAAAATATTGATGATCTTGATTGTCATCAACCTTTTTTGAAATTTTTTGTTTTTTTACAACAGGAATATCAATATTATTTTCATCACACATTTTTATAACATTGTTATATATTTATTCATATTATTCATCATCATCAGACCGATATTGACTAATTGTTAGTTTTAAAGATTTTATCAAAGCGGTTAAAATATCAAGGTCGCACTTTGTAAATTTGTACTAACTTTCAATATAACTGAAAAAATAGGTTCCAGCATAGTCAGAGCGAATATAAAATTAAAAGATTTATTATATACGATTAATATCGTGTAAATACTATTATTTTGATTTATTTTGTTATCAATTTTCTACGACTATAACGCCTTTTTACTTTCTAATTTCTAGTATAATCTTAGTTTGTAAACATAAACGTTTAAAAAACTAAAGGGCTATACCCACTTTTATGCGGTACCAACCCAGTATCAACCCACGTATAAAAAAAGCTCAGGTGGGGCTAAAGCCCGATCAGTCCTACCCGTGCGCACGCCTATGCTTGCACATTATATTATGGGATTTAGGACATTTTTGTATTCGATACATAATTTTTCCACATTAAATAATTAATACTAAATAATTAATAATTCATCAAGACCTTTTTTGAATATTTTCCAGATTTGTGCTTTATGTGTTTAAATCGTTGTTTAGATAATCAAAAGTTATATTACAGTAAAACCTCGATAAGACATCGCGTTCCACACACTCCTTGGCTCTCGTAATCGAAATGTATTTAATGTATTAATCTCGAATGTATTTATATTTGAACTTTTTAATGCATCCATTTTAAATAAGATGTGGACAATTTTTCGATAAAAAATATGCCAGATTATAATGATATGACAAATTTTTTTCATTTCTGTGTTCATATTAAAAATATTTTTTTTAAATTAACAATTATAAAACATATTATCATATACCACACATCCTAACAACTAGTCTCACTTGCAATCAATGTTTTCTTCTTATTTCGTTCTTATGTTGAGTAATTTGTCATTCATTTTAATCGGACTTGCTAATTTAAACTGTAAATTGAACTCATTACTATCTCGGACAAAAAATTATTGAGTAAATTATTTTGTTCGTTCATTTAATTTCGGAATATCTTTTAATTGTTCAAATACTCTATCAACTAAGTTATGTGATTAAGCTACACTGTTTTTGTATACAAGTATTTCGATGAAAACTCCGTAATACTGAATATACCTCAATCATCGTCGTGATCAATTTCTTCACGATCATAATGTTTTTCAATCTATCAACATCATTAAAATCATCTACAACATTCTTATTTTTACAACGTACATTTTCACACCATCAACAAAGATCCATTGAATCAATGAATAATTTAGGAAAAACAACAATGAAATTTACACAAAAAGTAAATAAAACGAATATTGACTTAGCAATAAAAAAGGAACAAAATATTAAATAAATGATAATGTGTAAAAAAAAATAAAATAAAAAAATAAAAATAATTTCTACATTAAAACTACAACGATAACGCATTAGATAATGTATAAAATATTTTTCAGAGTTTTTCAGTTCAAAGATTACTGAATTTACCATAAATTTATGATAAACATTTATAACTAATATTCAAATGATATTTTTGTTTTTGTATTAGCTCAAATCAATAGAATACACAACTTATTTTATTTATTTTTCGGAATGAACAATTGTCACTTCGTTGCGGATTTAATGAATAAATTCTTGTATATCTTACATATTATAATATTTTGAAACATAAAACTTACTTTGATCTTAAAACATTCCTTAAAGTCGACACGTGGACTTAGTATCTAATGAGCGAAATCCGAAATCTTATTGTAAACATTTAAGACTTGTAAATCAAAATGAAATCGTCGGCGACTACAAATGTATCGATGAAAGCGTATGCCAACGAGTATGAAAAGAAGAGAAAAACAATCTATATCAGGGGTTGCCACTTACCTTAATTTTGGGAGCCACAAATTTCAAAGGTTAATTTGAAGTGAGCCACATTGTAAAGTAATGTTAATGAAATGAAGATACATTTTTCATTTTAAATCTTTTAAATCAAATGAAGGAACATTTATTTTTTATACTACAAAAACGTTATTATTATAATTGAATATTGACATTATTACGTTATTATCTTACGGTTCTAATGAAATTATTCATTTATTAATTTTAGTCTAAGTTTGGTTTAAGGGCCGCACGAAATTGATTTAAGAGCCACAATATGCGGCTCGCGAGCCTTGTTGTGGCCACTCCTGATCTATATATTATTACCGACGCTATTCTTTTTCGGCTATGGTTAATATTTTTTTTTTTTTTTTTTTAAAGAAATTTACAATCTATACCTTAGGCACAATGATTAAATGTGAAACAGAATATATATAAGGTATCAAAACAATTAATATTAATAATAATAAAAACAGTTTACAATAAATTATATAGTACATGTTACGTTTGATGAGAGCAGCCACTCATTAATGACACTCTCGCTCGTTTTTTTTTTTTTGAGTATACTCAATTATTTAGTACTTGATTTATATAAGCAAGTCACGGCACCTTTTTAACCTTCTTGGAGGGTTTCCGGGGATAGTTGGGGTAGAGAGATTTCTAACGAGGGGATTGGGGTGAGATAATAATTGGTGGTCATAGAATCATATTATGACTAGAGCTGTACTACTATGATTTTGCGCCCGGGGCTAGTATAACGTTTTCCCCTCCATCGTACTTTAAATGTGTATACAAATATTTAACCCGAAATTTTCGGTGCCCTCAAAATATTTTACACCCGGGGCGCAAGCCCCCCCCCCTACGGCAAGTCTCTGATTACGACCCGGGTAAGTTTACATGATATCACATTAACTTATAATGTCGGTAACATCAAATTATTTGTAAACTAAAAAGAATTTTTTTTTTTTCCATAAATGTGAATAGATGTTAAAGTCACAGGTCTATTCTCACAATGGTTTTTGTTTTAGACATTCGGTGTGTTTTAGTTGCAAATATTAAATATTCAATAAAAACAATTGAGCTTTAATAAGGAGATACGTTATCACCGGAAAGATTGACCCAGTGTTTTCATCATAGGGTTTAAATTATAAACGCACGTTTTATAGTTTTTTTTTCTTCTAAAACAACGTTTTGAAAATATTATTTATGAAAATATTAAAAAGAAAAGATAAATCAGCATGATGTGTATTCTTATATTTGACAAAAATGTACAACAGTTCTTTAATAAAATAATATTAAAGAGTACAAAAGAAAAAACAGTTATATGCATACAAATTGTTTACAGCTCTTCGTTTTCCATCATGTCCCTTAAATATAATAGAAAAGTAGCAAAACTAAAATAGTTAGGTATGTGATTTTTGAATAATAGTGAGAGTTTAGTTATTACTTAATGCAAAAGAGTCCGTGAGTTGCTGTATCTGATCGTTAAACACCGTTGTATCCATCATAGCGGTTGTTCGTTAATTTAGATGATTTTATTGTGCACAATCGAAGCTTACTTAATCTGATCGGCACATTTTCCGGCAGATAACAATGTGCCCGATTTAAATTATTTAATCAGTTTCCGAATGAATTTAATTTATCTGTTTCCCTAAACACAAATGAACCGATGTAATACCACCGAATATGAGTTGTTTATGCGTTAATAACATTTTACAAATAACATTGAACTGACATTTTGCCTATTCATTGTATAGACGTAGATTTATCTTACGAGTATAAATGAGTCGAGCACTTGATGTATCACAATAACTCAACAATTAAAAAGAGCTCATGCAGGGCCTCGTGACGTTGGCTTAGCCATCATCCTAACTTGATTATTAAGGTTGTATCCTTAATTGGCTATGGACATTTGGGGAGGGAGGCAGATTAATTATTTTTTTTATTATAATATAATGTGAGAATCTTTAAAATAAGTATGTTAAAATATTGCCTTATGTTAATGGCCCATGTTTGGTTTTTAAAATTCCAGGGGGGGCAAATTCCCTATCGTGCCCCCCTCTTTGGGCGTCTATGTTGGTGAACAGTAATCACTTACCAAGATGATTAAGAATTTCAACAATTATGTGCAATCAAATCGATTAATGTATAAAGTTATGGAATGCAATTTGTTACGATTATGGCTTTATGTTATTTTTACTCATATGGCGCATAAATGTCGTTTACAATATTTTGCAATGAAAAGAAAAATTCGTAAAGAACCTCACTCCCCTGGTTACGGTCTCGCTTACTAGATTGTTTATAATTTTAAAATTTCAAAATTTAGTAAACTAAATATCTTATTAATATTAACACGAATAAAATTGAATTTTAATGTAATAAATATTTTGGTAGCCGTTCCGTATACTAATAACACAACGAATGTTATCTACGATTTTAATCTACAAGCTTAGGTTTACAGGAGTAGTAAATTTGTATTTATATCTATTTTTTTTCTTTTGTTACTATAATTTAAATATGGTTTTCGAAACAAAATTTAAAAAATTAGGTGGTCTTTATCGAAAATATATAATTGAAAGAACCATATTACCTATATTGGATTACTTTGTATTTCAATTTGCTCGCATTTAATTTCATATATAAGTCACGTGGAACCATTCGTGTGTACGTGGTGTCGGCGTGAAAACGTATGATGCCACACGAATTTACTACAAAAAGGCAGTTTGAAAAAGAATAGTAGCCATAGGCGATTATTTTATTACTGTGTGGGGGAGGGGTTGACATTTTTCCTAACCAATTAACATAAGAAACATTTCAGGCAACGAGCTTCAGTTACTTGAAATTTAGGCCTTCCGCACACTTCGCGATTGACCAACGATAAGTGCGATAAGTGCAATTCATGCGATTTGTGCGATTTGAGGTCCACCAACGCGAAACGATATTCAGTCGATCATACAGTGTCTACCGCGTCAATCGCGCCACTTGTTTTGTTCTGTTTTCAATTTTTTTTCAATTTTCAAAAAAAAAAATGTCTATTTCGACTAGTCCGAGTGATGAAGAAGATGCAATTAATTAAAATACGATAATATTTACGAGTGACGACACGAATTTCGTAATAAATTAAATTTCAATACGCCATCTAGTCGATTGTGACATACAATAACTAATTAATGTAAAACACAATATTACTGTTGACTTTTTCACAAACTTAGAAAATCCATTGAAAATAAACGGAAGAACCTTTATAAGAAATTTAAGCACCGATATTTTTCTACAAATCTGTTTCACAAAATGGTTATTTCGAATTATTTACCAAACGGTACAAAAAAATAAATAAAAAAAATTTAAATTTGAGTTCTAAAAATGAAACAATCTTTTAATGCACTTTTGTCGTACGGTACAAGAATAAATAAATAAAAAAAAAAAAAATTCCCCAAAAAAAACACTGTCAAAAGAGTTAATGTTGAACGCTTCCATGATACAAATCAAAATAATACAAAAATGTATATGAAATCGCGTAGAACACGCACGATACGACTACCAGGCGACTAGCACTGTCGGTCGCGCGGGTCGCCAGTCGCTCGCGTCGCAGTCGCGTCGCAATCGCGTCGTTATAAAATTGCAGTGTTAGTGGTTCCTCATTTACTTTGCTAGGATATCACGCGTGGCAAAAATTGTGTTGCGGGTGAATCGCCTAGTGTGCGGAAGGCCTTTATAGAGTAGAAATTTTCTACTAGAAACACCGCTAGTAACGGTGGGACAATTAGTCGAGTAAAGTAAAGGAATAAAAACATTTCGAGAGAGCTTGATAATCTTCTGTATAGAGAGGGAGGGCTTAAGCTCCTCCCCAAGTCCTCCCCCGATATTCGCCTGTGATAGTGACAATCCGTAAATACAACAAAAATCTTCGAATACTGTTTTGACGATACGTAAAAATTGACTTTTCAGCTTTAATGGGGACAGTGGTCATCATTGGTACACGAAGTGTTCTGGTTCGATATAAAGACGAGATGACGCGTGAAAAGCACACGACCCCGCTGCAGATATTTTTTGACCACACGTCATAACGGTGTTTCACTCGGTTTCCTGTCGACACCGTAACTGTTTGTCATTACGTATTTAGTCGTACGTTGTGTAATTCGATCGGACGTCCGAAGAAGGAACGATGTGACGTATCGTATTTTCGTACAAAGACAATATTATATTGGCTTTAGGGACCTGATGTGTTTAGACGCTTTCCCCTCGTCGAGTTTCGACACTACTTCGATAATACACACGTTCGTGTCTTTACTAGTCGCGCACACAATCCGGACAACGGTTTGCACTCTCGCAACGAACACCGACGTGGACCGGGCGACGGCGTTGTCATATTAGACGTGTGTCGCGCCGGCCGCGTCCCGTGTTCTCCGATCGACCACAGGGTCACGGCCCTCTCTGCTCACCCAGTTCGCACGAGAGGAGAACGCCAAAAGGCCACTACGACGACCGCTGTCGTAGACTTTTGAAACCGGTCCACGCCGTTGCGAAATCACGCGTACCCAACGATCCGAAGTGCGAACATGGCCTTTTTCAAATGGAAAAAAAAATGCTTAATGTGACAAATATTCGACGAAAAAAATCAGCGTTCGAAAATAAAATTATGTATTTATTTTTTTTTGGTTTTATCAAATGCCATTTTGGAATAAAAATTGGAAAAAAAATGAGCATATAGAACTACGTAATTGATAAAAACCTTTCATAGATTGAAAAATTTACATTGATAATTATTGGATTTAGCCATCTTAACGATGTATAAGGTAATAAAAATATTTTTCTTTTTGAAAATTGTCCTTTTGCTTCAAAAAAGTCAATTTTTTCCATTTGAATGGACGTGTTTATAAAAAATTATGCTTGGAATATAAACTTCATATAGAATTATACCAAGTTACGTTTAAGATAAGAACAACATTTTTATTGTTTATTATATGCAGCGCATTATATTGTACTTATGATACAAATCTAAAAGCTAAAATATTAATCGAGAAAATACATCTTCGAAATATCTAACTATAAGCTAAGAGAAAATTTCAATTTTAAATGTAAAAATTATAATTTACAACTCATATGAGTAAATGAATACGCAAAATATCAACTGAAAGCTCTAATTTTATTTTACTTTACGTACGACAAGAAAAGCGTAAGTTTTGTTTTTATTTTACTATAGAGAGCTTTTAACAAAAATTGCTAACCGAGTTCTTTAGTGACGAGGTCGACACGTACGTATTAAAATCCCCCATAAAAATTTTCAACGAACGCGTCCGTGAAGCTATTGATCGAAATCAGCATGTTTATATAAACCCATAAATTGGTTTGTAGTTAAAAATACTCGATCGATTATCGAGAAATCCGTTCGTAGACATAGATCTCGGATTGTCTGCTTTTCGGAATACTCGACGAGTGATATCGTAAGTTCAATGCCACTACTAGCATTTTTACGGCCTTGAGCAAGAAGTGATCTGGAACCTCTTTATTTTTTATTGTAATATTTTATTTATATTTGAAACTATGAATAAAAAAATCACTAATCAATCAATAATAAATAATACGTTCTACAACTAAATTAAAAAAAAAAAGAAAAGAAAATCATGACATATTAAACATAGGTTTTTTATATGTTAATGAATATATATTTTTAAATAGGTTAAATATTCGTATTTTTTACAGTAAGAGCCATTACAATCCAACCTCGAGCTTTTCAATAACAAATTTCTGGAAGACGTTTTTACGAAAAATCAAATTTTGACCAATCAATTGGACCTAACCGAACAGTACTGATTATACCTACGTACCTATACGATGTCATCTAATAAAATAAGGTAGGTAGGCAGACGACTAGTTGATACTACTTAAAACTTGCCTTCATTAAAACATTATTAAATTTAATCCACATTGTTATATTTATTACTCGGTGTTCGAGGCAATCAAGCAATCAGCTGTTAGTTAATATCATTATAAATTAAGAAGGCGTCTATATTCTATATGATATTAGAGATTAATATCTTGATGCTAAGCCATATCGATATTGGTGACTACGAGTATGAATTCGCTTGTTTATTTAACGTTTCTTAATTTCTTAATTCCCGGCGAAGCTCTGGTTATTACAGATATAATGATATAAAGATTGGTTTCGAGCGCAGTGTGCACACAGTGAGCGCATTCAATACAAATTAAAGTCTCATTTCCCGTAATTGCATCTGTATTTTTATTTCCTTATCACAAAATGACCTGTTTTCCGGGGTTACGGGAAAACGGGAATATATAACATAATATACAGGACAGTTTATGAAAAACGTGAACTTTAATTCTTTTTTCGACCTATTTGCACAACGCGTGAAACGAAAGGTTTCGCTGACGAAACTGTATTTACGAAATGTAAACGAAACGTGAATAAACAAAATACCAATTTTATCCGCAGGAATCAGTAGCCAATCTCGTCGTTTGTCGGCTGGGTGAAGTTATGTTTAAAAAGTTCGCGAAAAAAATGTTCCACGAGTAAAAGTTGTCAATTCGCGCTTGGTATAGTAATTATATGCACCCAAAATATACATAATATATTAATTACACTCATCCAGAAAAACATGATTAAATATATCATGACATCCGTGCTCGGCGGATAAAGTGAAGTTTTTAAAATGTTTCGTTGTTTTTGTTTTCAATGTTATTTTTTTATTTATTTATTTTTTTTTATTAAAAGGTATATTATATTTATACGGAAATATTTTACCTATTTAAATAGTGCTCAACGATTACTACCCACTCTAAATGTCGAAACTATTTACTAAAACTAATTAGTTAAGTAATAGACTGTATATCTCGTAATGTGCATTTAATAAAAAGTAAAAAAAAAAATAAACTTAACACTATTCATGAAAAACCTGAAAATGAAAATACTATTTAGTAAACGGATTAAATACGTGCAGAGGCAGAAAACGTATATATTCGTAGTTACTTCGTATTATATTCGTTTAAAACTAATACAAATATATGTACATTGCACTAATGTACAATGTACATATAGACATGTATTTAAATCCGTTGTCTATTGGTGAATATAAAAGTATTTTTATTTTTAATGTAATTTATTTTGTTTTTTTTTATGGTTAGTATACTATAGAAACATTATTGATTTCATGATACATACAGTAAAGTGGTCGTATAACGTTTATTAAAGTTATATAATATATATTAAAAATAGTTTGTTACAACATATGATGATAAAAGCACTTCTGCCATTGGAGTATTTTGATACTTATTTAGTGGATTCGAAAATATTTGACCTCTTTGATGGCGTATTTGTAAGTAGTAAAATCACTTATTGCTGCTCTACACTTGGCCAATCAACCGGAATACGAAAACATGTACCTAACGTTAACGTTGGCGAATATTGCGATCCTGATCATTATTGATGTTCATAATATGTTTGTACTGAATAATGTAATTTATAGTTTACGCATTCCCAATTATAAGATTACAACGTCAAGTTACGTTCGTAATCATTTTCGTTATTGACTAAAGCTTGTTTTTAAATAACACTCAAAGTATGCCCAATGCATAAAAGGGGGAAAAATTAACCTTCAATTATCGTTGAATATTTCCCGAAAAAGTTTGAAAAATAAACACTAATGATACACTATGTAAGTTAAAAACGTAAACATAAAGTAACTCAATTACAATAATATTTTACGTTATTTACCATTTGAGCTTTAATCGATAAATATCAACGATATAGATACATATTATTATGTAAGAGAAATTTTTGGGAAAATTTCTCTTCCAAATAAAAAAAAAAAATACAGTTTTTTAGTCAGATAATTAACATTGTACTCGATGAAACATTACAATAAATGGTTTTTTTTTTTTGTTATTTGTTTTCAATTATCTAACTAATAATTAATTGTCGATCGTTGGTAAAAATGTGGCCGAGGGCTGGCGGGCGAAGCGATTAAGGAGACAGAACTTCTTAATATTATGAAATATTATACTTATATCTATTGGTATGATTTATTCGTGGTGGCAATCGCACAATTTTTCTCAGTGACAGGTATTCGAAAAACAGCTTTTGTTTTTTTGATTGGTATGATTTTCATGCTGATCGACTCATTAATTTGAATTGTACTTCCGGACCCGCATAAACATATGATCTGTGCTACACGAGACAAAGAAGGCAAAAAAATTATGTATTAAGGACGTCTCAACGTTTGGTTGACGTCATTGATTATTAATCCAGAGGAGGTGAAAAATAATAATAGTTTAGGTTGTTCATATTCCTTTGAATTTACAAACACTATTATACTTTGTTTCGGAGTTATCGATACTTATAATATTAATAACACTCCGCGTACATAATTAGTTAAAAACAAAAATGATTTAATCAATCATAAATCCACTACGATACCTATTATTTTCACGTTGAGTATAATATATTAATTGGATAATTTAAGCGTTTCTTAAGCTTTTCTCGCGCCAGACTCTGTAACATAATCCAAACCGTGTACGTTTATTAATTCAATTTCACTTGGTGGCTAATTGACGTAATGCCTACGGGCCGTAGTGATTTCTACCCAAATATTATAATGTGCCTTTTAACGATATTAGCTGCTCTTCCTGTAACGACTGTTACTGCAGAACGATCTTTTTCTACATTACGGAGACTAAAAACTTATCAGAGAAATAATTTATAGGACAAGACCGATTGACTGGATTAGCTCTCATGAATATTTATAGAAATTAGGATATTAATGTTGACGAAGTTATCAATAGATTTGCGAGACAACCACAAAAAAATGGATTTTGTATTATGAAACTAAAAATTGTATTCGTTTATAAAATATGAAATGTAAAACCTACGCATGATTGATTTTATTTAAGTACGTATACGTTGAAGTTTTTAATAAGAAAATAAATAATTATACCACGGAAATTGTATCAACTTTTTTTCATACAAAATATTAAAGTGTACAACTTAAGCCCTCCCTGACCCTAAAATATTTTTGTGTACGCGCCTGCTTACAGCAGAAGTTCCGTAATAATAATGAAGTATCACAAGGAATAAATATAGTTCGCAATACACAAGTATTCGTTAAATAGAAATAATAATTTTTGTTTGAAACATTTACATTTTCTCGACAACTAAACGTTAAACACGCGTAGGAACAACTAAAAACTGTATTTTTTTTTTTTTTTTACTAAAACCATTAATTCATTTTAAACAAACGGAAGATAAAAAAACAAAAAATCAACAAACACAATTTAACCGTAGGAGCCGTTAAGATGTAAATTTAAATATTAAAAGTAAAAAGTACGTAAAGCCGATAATATCTGAGCAACACTGCTCCACTGTATGAACAAGACCAGTCGGCGTTGTCGTTATAGCAGTCATCGATTCTTACGTTCTCTTCGCGCCCGTGTTGTGCGCACGTTAATAATTATTATTGATTTTTATTATAACAGTTTTTTATTATTATTATTATTTTTTTTTACTATTATTCTTATATAAATAAAACATATTGTGATTTATATCTGTAAAATTTCATATGAAACATGTTCGTCACTATCTAGCCTGCCGCGTTTGCTAAAATATAGTGTAATATTTTTTACAAAGATTTAATCAAAATCTATTTTCACGTGTTGTAGTGGGCGTATACACACACACACACACACACACACACACACACAACATGCATTGCATAGAACTAAAATACAAAATATGTATAGTAGCAAAGTCAGTTACATTATTAGATTCAGAGTGAAACAAAGAACTTATTGGTTTTACAATAATGTGTTTTTCATTTTTCTTTTATGTATGTTATCACGTTTTCGGGTAGTAATAGTGGTCCAAAAGGTGCGTTCAGCGTTCTTATAGATTGAAAGTTCATCGAGTTGATATTTTAACCTCATAATTATTCTTTATTTTCGAATAGATTTTCCAAGCGTGAGAAATACTACCTAAAAATTGAATTTTAACGGTAAAATTTGTTGTAAACGAGATTTTTATAAAACACTTTTGGATTTTTTGCTTTAAATCTAAAAAATATGGTTTTAGACACTCAATATTTGTTATCAAATATTAAATGTATTCTTATACAGACGAGAAAAAACTTTAAAAGAAATTTGGACACTTTTAGACTAAGGATAGAAATTGTTTACCATTTTAATTTTTTTATAAAAATCTGAAAATATGTCATATTATTCATAAACTAAAATAAGAGTACTGCCCATGGAAATCCCTCTCTCCCTCAACCAGACACGAAGAAATAGTTATCACAAGGACCCGAATAGGACACTCTCGCCTAACACATCTACACCTAATTACTAAAGAAGAACACCCAATTTGTGAAGAATGCAACAAACAATTAACCATCAAACACATCACTCTAGAATGCCCAAAATTCAACACTTCCAGACAAATTCTCGGAAACCCATCAACAATGAAAGACGCACTAGGCGAGGAAAACTCGCAAAACATCTACAAATTTTTTATCGACATAGACCTAGCTAAATTTATATAAGAAACTATTTATTATTAATATAAACTAAGTTTATTCAGTTATAGAAACTCCACAAACCCCCAAATGTAAAACAAAATGTACCCCCTAGCAATAAGACAAATATATATATACTAGATATATTGTAAGACAAACAGGCTAATGACCTAAGATGTTGAAGCCTTCAAACTCAATAAAAAAAAAAAAAAAAAAAAAAAAAGTACTGGAAATATTTTAAAAAGAATCAGATTTTTTTTTGAGACGTTGAATGTTCAAATTTTTAAAATAATCATTATTCACACTAAATTAGTCTTATTTTTCAATAAAAACCAAAGCTGGGCACGTAAACTAATTTTCGTACTCTTTAAGTGAAGTTAATGCAGAGAAAGTTAAATTGAACTGTAAGTTAAAAGTTACTTCTCTTTTAGATTCTGAGTGAAACGAAGGATCTTATGGTTTTAAAATTATGTTTATTTTTTTTATTTATTTTTTTTTTCTGTAAACACTTTTTCGTATAGAAATCCTTGTCCAAAAGTTTCGTCCAGCAATTTTTTAGATTCAAAATTGAACTGAGATGGTACTTTAGAGAGGTCATTTTTCCAAAATCTCCATAGTTTTTCCAGTAATCAAGAATAACGATCGAAAAACTGAGTAAAAACGATAAAATTGGTAAAAATCCGCCGTAAACGAGATTTTCACTGTTCAGATTTTAGGTATTTAGTCATAAAGCGAAAAGTATTGAAGCTAGAAACTTTTTTCGCGATATTGTCTGATTTCTTTTAAGTTTATTTCTAATGAGTTATAATTGTTATAACAATTGAAGTTTAAATGAGTTATATCTAATTGAATATTTTATGAGGGTTTAATTACAAAAAAACTCACCAAAAATTATACAAATAACCGTAAAATACGTAAACAGTATTTAAATAGTAATATATTATATTATACTGAAGCTTTGCTCAGAATCGTTTTATACTAAAGAAATGAGTCATCATTTCTTTAAAACTTAATACATTCATCACCAATATCTTGTCCGAGGACCGAAGGGACGAAGGACGAAATTGTACCACCATCATCTCACTTACCAGCTTTTTTTAATATGTTTTAGTTCCAAATTAAATAGAAAAAAAAATTAACCAAGTTCAAAATATGTTTTTTTTTGTTTACAAACAATAAATTGTTCAAAACAGGGACGCCCACAGATATGTCACTCAAGGGAGGGGGGCAAAAAAAATTGTGACTCGTGAAGTACAACTATTAATTTTACGAGTAGGTACATAATAATATTATACTCGCAATTAATGGTACAATGATTGTTGGGAAGTCACTGAATGCTCTAGTCGTATGAGACCGTCTTTATGTAAAAAAACGTCCAATTTTGTAACTGACATGAAAAATCTCAGGGGGGACAATGGCCCACACTGGCCCACCCTATAGGAGTCTCTGGTACAAAACATCATATATTTTAATTTTTAAATCTATGAAATTTAAATAAGAATAAACCACTAACTTAACGTGGTTAGGTCCAAACTGTAAAGTTACTGCATAAAATGCAAAAAATCAAACTCGTTAACTTGGAAATTATTGAAGTAAAAAATGTAACTCGTTGAAAAATTTAGTTAAAAAAAAAAATTAACTTTTTAATTTAGCTTTAACTGTTTAACTCATTTATTTTAACGTTGATAAAAACATAATTTGAAATTAATAATCTAGAAAACAATTGTAATAATCAATAGACTCATCACATACATTCTTATCTCTAGTCCAAGTTTCTTAAGTACTAACTCAATGAATTATTTTTTATAAGCATTTTAAATTGTAATTATGGCTCAAATTATTCTTTTTGCATAAAATTTCAGGTAAATTTTAATTTCATCAAGTTAATAATTTTTGAAGATATGAATTATTTGTAAAATATTTTTAATGTGTAGCCCTAGTCATATTAAAATTTTTACAATAATCGGTTTGTAAAATTCTTTTTTATTTAAGCTTGAAATATCTAATTTAGCAAAATGAATCATTTTCATGAATATTATTAAACATAAAATATTTTTTGTCATTTTAGAACTGTTTTGGCTTGAAACTTGAAAATTCCACCACTATTGTTCACCATGTTGTTTTAATTTTTTGATAACTAAAATAATGTACGGAAAAACTATTTTTTGAATTTTGCTCATAATCTTTTTTCTGAAAACAGTGATTTATCTTTGGTTAAAATTTAAAATGATATCATGCAATACTATAGTTTACCAGTTTTTTACACCCATCGCCATTATCTTGTCTTTGGGCCGAAAGGGTGAAAGACGAATATCAACTATCAATATCTACTATTTTTATTATATTTTATTGGTCAGTTCACTAAACAAATTTTTTTAAATATTCATTTAAGTATACTATTTTTACTTGTAACATTATCAAGTTAGAATAAAAAATAAATCTGTTTAATTTGTATCAATCAATCAACCAGGCATATATTTAATAATGATTGATCGAACATGCCTACTTTACACAAACATAAATCAAATTTAAATTATCATTCTAAAAAAAAAAAAAAAAAAAAAAGAATAACAAATGAAGATATTTTGTATTATTTAGATAATGCATTTTTTGATTTTTTCCAGCAACTATATTAAAAATAAATATAACAATACGAAATAAGTAAACTATCTGATGTAATATTTGTATTTTATATTTGTGTTTTTTACTCCAATAATTTCGCATATTGACCATTACTCCCTCCCTGCTTTATTTTATTGATACTATGGTGTTTAGTAATACAAACCTTAAAAACAGCTTCTGGATTTAATGCATGCTCTTGCAGGTTTCATGTGAGGTCGCATTTTATATAACATTAATATTAAAAACCTTATTTATACATTTATATCTGTTCACGGGGCAAAATATTTCCTCGTTTATTATTAAGTGTTATTTGTATGTTTTCTGTTACACACTGAGCATAATATACAATTATAATTCGACTACTAAATATTATTAACACGGTACACGTATAACAAAAACACAATTCGTTGGTGATTTAAGAAGCTTACGAACGTACCCTTTGCTATTATTGTAAAGTTCCGGGCGTGAACAGCTATACGAGTACAATACCAGAAAAATACGGGGTTCGCATGGAAAATGATTAGTTAAATACAGGAATAATAGGGGTCACGTTGTATCGTGCACGGAGAGAAATGAAACTATCTCACAATGAACGGCGAAGATCACGATTCGTACGAATATTTCGTCAATGAGAAAATATCGTTGTAGAATATTGGTTCGATATTGTACAGTCGTCTCGCGATTATTCGAAAATTATTTCAAAAACCAAAAGTCAAACGCATCTGTACGATTTATTTTTTTACAAAACAATTTTAACCACATAAAAAATATATTTAAACAAATATAAAACTGTCTTTATTATTTTTTTATTGCGTGACTTTTTAAGTCGTTTAGTTTTCTGAAGAGACTACCAATACTTATCAACAAACGTTTCGACGGTGAATACTTTTTGTTTATTTTTATCTTTAGAACGGAGAAACAATGGTAGGTACTCACACAATTCGCTGCCACTACTTCACTACTAATAAACATTTAAAGTTTAGACAAGTGGAGTAGAGGTAGTAAATATGTGTCATTGTCTCGTTTCTCCCTTTTGTTATTCTGAACTTTAAATGCTTATCCTATTTCTTAAACGATTGCTCCGATAAAACGAATTCAAAGATAATAAAATTGGAAATTTTCAAAATATTATACGGCTTGTAAAAACTATTCGAGTGAATTATAGTTCGTTAAGGTGTCATGCGTATTTATATTACGCACACAGAGAAAAGTTCAAATTTACGTGTTGCGCTGAGTCGAATCACAATTTTCAAGTGGTCGCGAGACACCCTACTCGCGCGTTTACGTTATGTGTAGGATTGTAAATTTGAAATATTTCACTTGAAATATTTCAATGAAATTATGAAAAATATATTTTTTTCTTTTAAACGTGTATACAGATGATTAGCAATAATATATTGATAAAACACAGAAAACATTGATTATGAATAACTTATCAGTTAGGTATCATTTATCAACCAAGGTATACGAATTAAAAACCCTACCTAAATACTGTTAATGGTCAATGGTTATAAATTATAAATTAATAATTATATATTTATATGACATAATAATATAATACATAAATTACAAATAAATGATACATAACTGATAAGTTATTCATAATCAATGTTTTCTGTGTTTTATCAATATACAATATACATATTTGATATTATCAATCATGCAATTTTTCCCTGTTGGCATATGGCTGACTTCAATTTTGTCTTATAGTCGGTTATCTAGTTTTTTATATGTCTATGTTTGTGTATTATTATGTATGTAGTATGTAACTATGTTACATATTTCCTTTATTTCGTACAATTAACCAACTTTTAAAAATGTTAACTTGGAAATTAAAAAATATATTTTTCATGGAAATGAAATATTTCATGAATTTTTCATAAAATATTTCAAGAAAATAAATTTCATGACATTTTACAACCCTAGTTATGTGTCTATTTGTTTATGTGCTCAAGACCGATAAGCGTACAAATGTAAATGTTCGTTGCCTGAAAGTTTAACTGTATATTGTCGTGTTGTAAAACTCTCGCGGTGTACGTTGGACCGACCATTGAAGCTTACAATACCGCGTCGTCACCGGCCAGTAAAAACGAGTACCTACCGTTCGGCACTAGACAAGACTAAGAGTAAGCTTAGATAATTAGACTACTATCATTTAGTGGCTGTGTGTACACAAATTAGTGTGTACACCTCAACACGGGTACATCGTAGGTGCGCCATTACTGTTTTCCCGTACGTTACAAAGCACACGCGGTTTTTTCAAGATCGGATTTGTGTACAGGATTATATTTGGTTTTCCGATTGAAACGACATCTCACAGCCCCTCCGGAGTGTAATGTATTGTCTATTGAAGTGACCTGGATATTTTAATCTGATTATAAATATGACAGATAATATAGTATTACAAAAAGTTCATAAACACTAGTCCGAATTTGTGTTGGAAAAATGTACACACGCTCGTCGACCTGTATTAAAACATAATATTATCGATTGTTTTATGTCATCGAAAAACGACAAAGTTTTAGAAACGGAACAAAACTTTTTTTTTTTCTAATTTTATTTCATAGTCTTTGAGTTTTTTTTTCTCGTGGAGTTTTTTTTTTTTTTTTTGCAAATAGTCAGAGGATCTCGTCGAAACGTATCATTAAATATATCATTCGTCAAACTCGCGAGAACGCGTCGTGAGCTATGCGCGTGCTATGGTGACGTAATTTAGGTTTTCCTGCCAATATATTACGTGTGTCGGCGCAGCCTACGTGAGTGTATTATTTCAAATTCGATTCGTGCGCAAATTGTCTTGTGAAACAGTACAAGTTCCGATAATCTCGAGGATAAAATAGCGCAGGGTCTGCACGGCGTCGTGGTTTACGCATAGTGTGAATTTCAAGTCAATTGGTTGATTAAATCTCTCTACATTACTGAAGCAAAGCCGACGGACAGGAAAATTACACCGGATTGAATGGAAATTAGATGTATAAATGTATAAATGTATAACCGGAGTAACAACAACGTTGCGTTTTTACATTATTATTATTATTATTTTACAGCAAGATCTGCGCGATATATTTTTGATTATTTTGATTTAATTTGCATAGTGCCGAGTAATATCTATAATCACCGAATACCTAACAAGTTAAAAATTCAAACTCGAAATAAAACCATAAAATACGATGAATGGCCAATGGTCATACTACGTACAGCTAAACATTTAAATTCATTATGAAAAAAAAAAGAATAAACATTGGAATTCGTTTTTTCTCCTGACCAATAATTAACTCGATTCTAGAACGCATAAATAAAACATTACTTTATTTGTGATTTAAAAACTAGAAGCATTATAATATGCACGTCAAAAAAAAAAAAGAAAAAAAGAGAGAACGTGTATTACATAGTATTTGGAAAAATGACCGGCCGAAAAAATGTCACCAACATCTGTGAATAAATATGTTTAGGACAATCGTATTGTATTTGTGTACGGTTTACTTAACACGAACGAAATAGTAAGAATCTTTTACAGAATATACCCATAAAAACATAGTTCGATCGCAGGTTGGCTCAGCGGGAATTTTTTTGAAGACTATTCAAATATTTAAATAATTACTCAAACATATTTGTCTCGGAAACATTTTAGTTTCATTTATTGGTCATAATCAGGGCTCGGAACTTTACGCAATTGCATGTTTATCAGGAAGCTGCATATTCAAAATTTGATTTGATACAAATTCGTTTCATGGTCCATACAATTGAAATACAAAAGTTTATGTTGCATATTTTTGCATAATTTAACTAAATTTATATGATTTCGCATATTAAAAGAATTTAAGCCTATTAATGCATATTTTATGCTTATAATTTATTATTAATACATTTAACTATGTTGTACCTAGTATGAATTTCAGTTTTGTTTTCACTGGCCCAGTATTTAATTTTAAAATTTTCGAGAATAAAAATATATTTATTTATACCAAGAGCTGTTACAGCACGTGTCATGCCACGGTATCGTTAAATAAGTTGGATCTCGTAATCTTAATGACCGGCCGTTTGTTGGATGGTCGATAACTGCTGGTATTTTAACATTTTAGTTAGAAAAATACATGAGAGATTTGTAAATTTTTAAAAATTAAATGAATAAATATTAAAATAATTTTTTTTTCATAATTTTACTTTTATATGAATATTTACTATAAAAATAGTTGCATATTATACTGCATATTTGAGTTTTTGTTAGTGCATACGTATGCACATATTTTATAGGTTTTTTAGTGCATAAAGTTCCGAGCCCTGGTCATAATAAACAATGAATCAGAAACTATTTTTTTTTTTTTACAATTTATGTGACTGAACACTATCAATATAAATACGATAGGTACACATTTTGAAAAGGAGTGGAATGATACGAGTTAAAAAGGAAAAAGAAGGTAAATAAGTTTATCATTATTCCTGATTTTTTAAACCTTTTTTAATAATCTTAGAAGATTGATCTATGTTACTTGGGTAAAGTCATGACGCAATATTTGAGTTGTCTATGGTTGTGATACAGTTATATATTTTCTGAATTGAATAGTCAAACTACTTATTTCGATGAAATAGAAATTATATATACCAAAGAGTCAACGTAAATGGTAGACCGCGTTATATTTACTTAGTTATTCGATTGTATCTATTTGAAACATCATGCGTGTGCGATAAGCGATTGTTAAAAAAACATATAATCGATAGTCCGATACAAATGAAAACCATTAGTTTTTTATTCTTATATATCTAACATCAGTTTAAAGAGCTCCTACACTAGGGGGTCTTTTGACCCGCAGTGTAGGGGTCCACATAATTTGAAATTTAATTCGAATTTAAACACGGTTTTTTCACATTTAATGTAATTATTATGTAAGTTAAGTATATTTTGAGCGATACGGAGGTATTAAATTTGTAGATAGCCAAATCGTTGGTAATTGATCATAATGATATTGTAATAATCACACACTAAAGCCATGGAGGTAACGATTTTATGTTATCACCGTTTAAAATATACCGAAGTGAAAATTACCACGGCGGGCCACGGTTAATTTTTAGTTGTACTCGTATTTATTGTCATTTATCAGTCACGTGTACTTAGTAATTGAATTCAGAACAAAGTTTTCGTATTAATATAAAACATACAAACGTTAAAGTTCAATATTAATAATATTATGGACGTTTATTTATCATCGCCTGAAGATGATAATGCGATTTTTACTTTTGGTCACCATGACAGAATATGACAAAAGAAAAAGGTGGTTTTTTTAATTAATAATTATTGAAAATAATTGTTGTCTTTTACATTTTCATTTTAATAAAAAAATATATAAATATACTTGTTTCAATTAGAGTAAAAAAAAAAAAAAAAAAACGGGTAGGTACGTCAAATTAATTTTGTATGTGAATTATATGGAGAGTATCGTACATTATAATACCTCAGCCACGAAAAGATAAAAGGAGATTTTATTTATAATTCCGAATGAATTGTGTGAGGGTTTGATGAAATATGAAATTTGATCGACAATTTTATTCGAAAACAACCAACGCATTCCCGTAATCCAATCTTCCTAGATCAGCGTTTAGAAATTGTATTAAGATAGAAATAAATTCGTATTTGTAATAGTTAAGTCTTAAATGCATTTAATACTAATGCTTGACAATTATACAGATCGATTAGTACACAGTGATATTGCACATAAGTCAACTATTTATAATGACAATTACATATTTTGATATAATTTTGCCATTTTCATCAGAATAGTGCGAGTTTTGATTTATCTGATTTTATACACATTGACAAGGCAACATAATCAGTGAATAAGTATGAGAGCGGAAACGATGTTCATCGATTAGTTCCAC
Source organism: Therioaphis trifolii (assembly GCA_027580255.1). Classification (NCBI taxonomy): domain Eukaryota; kingdom Metazoa; phylum Arthropoda; class Insecta; order Hemiptera; family Aphididae; genus Therioaphis; species Therioaphis trifolii. Next base: position 65,446,612 of record CM050405.1, on the reverse strand, counting down.
ATTTAAATCACTCTCTAGCTATGGCATTTTTTTTTTACTTTTTTTTGTTGCTCTGGCCTGACGCCTGCTTGAGAATGTTTTTATTGATTTTTTATTTATTTTGATAAAGGTTCCTTCATACGTATATTATTTATTGGTAGATACGGGTTCTTTAGTCGCTTCTTTGAAATTTTATCGCTTTGTCGAAACTTAAGTCACGCTTAGGGCACACGTATTGAGGGCGTATCGATATTTTTTGGAAATAAATTATCTGAATTATGATCAACGGCAAACAACTGAAAATGTTTCCCGGCTATAGCTTTGACTTTGAATTTCGTTATTTACACAGTCGATGGAAAACGTGCAGTAATTAATTAAAAAGTAAATATTTATCGATTCAACAAATTAGCTAGAGTACAAGCCACTCGCTTTAACTTAAACGAAAAAATGTTATAATTTTTATAATTTTATTATAAATACGATGCGCAAAATTGTATTCGAACAAAATACCGTGATATTTATTATCGATATACATTCAGAGATATATTTTATAGCGTAGTTTAGTTGTATTCAATAACGTTTGTGGCATTTGAAATCGTAGACTGTAATTTATAAGGTCCGGTTAAAACTTAGTGTATAAAGATTCTGAAATGTACGTGAACTCTCTGAGTTTAAACGTTACGAGTGAAAATAACAATGTTTAAAAGATACAGATGTAAAAACTAATTCAGTGAACTTGCAATTAAAAACTAGTTAATGCAAAATAAAAAAAAAATAAAAAAATAAAAGCTGGTAAGTGAGATGATGGTGGTACAAGTTCGTCCTTCGTCCCTTCGGTCCTCGGACAAGATATTGGTGATGAATGTATTAAGTTTTAAAGAAATTATGACTCATTTCTTTAGTATAAAACGATTTTGAGCAAAGCTTCGGTGTAATATAATATATTATTATTTAATTACTGTATACGTATTTTACGGTTATTTGTATAATTTTTGGTGAGTTTTTTTGTAATTAAACCCTCATAAAATATTCAATTAGATATAACTCATTTAAACTTCAATTGTTATAATAATTTTAACTCATTAGAAATAAACATAAAAGAAATCAGACAATATCGTAAAAAATCGTATAAAATGTATTAAAGTGTGTATAAAAAAAAATCCTGAGTCGCGATTTTTGAATTTTTGTTAGGATAATTAGGTAGGTATATGAGTAAGGTCATATTAAATTTCGCTTCACTCAGAATCTAAAATAAAATAATAATGACAATGATAATAATGATAACACAACTAGCTAATAACGTAATGAACTTGTATTTCGCTGCTAAGAAACATAAACCCTCTGTGAACTCCTAACCCGACGGCTATGGCCAAACAATACCGCGTCACCGATCTCTCAATTTATTACACACTTGCGGTGGTCGCCCGTCTACACACACACTTACACACTTACACACTTACACACACACACACACACACACACACACACACACACACACATATACACACACACACACACACACACACACACACACACACTTACACACTTACACACACACATACACACACACACATACATACACACTCACACACACACTTACACACACACACACACACACACACACACACACACACACACACACACACACACACACACACACACACACACACACACACACACACACATACACACACACACACACACACACACACACACACACACACACACACACACACACACACTACAAACTTACGAACCCCGTCTGCAGACGTCAGCCTACGACCAAACGTGTTCGTCGGAATCGGAATATTATACCTCTGCATGACGTTATACCTCACGTGACGTCGTGTGATACTAATTACGGACGTCGGGCGCCGAGACAGAGCTATTAGATTTTCGAACGCGAACGGGGAATTCGACACTCGGAGCGGACGTTGTGCGCGTTCTCCGAGACCCGGCCACAGAAGTCTGTCATCGAATTATCCGAGAGACGAGTCATGGACGAGTCATTTTAACGACGACGACGACGACGTTGACACACGTCCGGGAGTAGTGTGCGCGAAATAATGCGTATGTCACGCGCGGACCGGCTGTACGTCGACGACGCTCGAGTACTCCGGTGGGGGGGATGGGGGAGGCTCGGGTGCCCGGCGAGGGCGATAAATCGTTGTTGCTACCCCGCACGATGATCGCGACCCGAAAACGAACGTTAATTCGATTTCGGATCGTCACGAATGCCTCGCCGAGAGTGGATTAAGCTTTATTCACATTATCGGTCTCGGTTCGGTCCGGTCACGGTCAAGTCACGGTCAAGGATTATCATGTACACTTCTCACTACCGGTCAAGTTCTATCTGCACGTTTCCACTAAACGCGTACTAAAGTGTTCACTAAAGGTTATTGTTTTCGTGTCATGATGACATTTTCAAAACGTAGTTTAATGAAAATCGCATTACTACTTCTAGAAGAAGAAGAAACGAGACAGAGTAAACGAACTGGGCGATTTTGGGTGGTTCACCCGTTGGTTCGCGTTATAAGTCGCATCACAATACTTTTTGTGTGAAAAGTCATATAAAACTTTATTTTCACGTACAAATTCAATGAGAATTTCGTCGTCCATTTCACAGTTTTTTTTTAATTCATAATTTTACATCAATTATTTTTTTTAAGCTAAGCAAAACAATCAAAACAATGGATATGACCGAGATTAGCGCGGCGGTTCACTGTTCACTAGTAATGTTAAAAAGTAGCAGTCACTGCTACTTTTCACTGTGATTTAACATGTAGCAGTAACAAGTGCCTGCTACTAGTTTATAAAATAGCAGTGATTATTGATCACACCGCTGTTGTCAATTATCACCGTAGTATTAAACTGTGAAAAATATCGTAACTGTGAAAAATATTATAACTGTGATATGATCCCAGTATGACAGGGATGGCCAACCCAAATGATCTTGCGGGCCACATATAGGATTGTCAAAAAAAAAAAAAAAGGTCATTAGCCAAAATATTAATATAAAAATATTAATATAATCACATACATTTATATTTTTTTATTCAAAATTAGGCCACATATAAAATTATAAACGTATTTAAAAAAAAATTAAAATATATAAAAGTATTTAATACAAAAAAATGGAGTAAACATTACTATTTAGAGAGATATTTGTTTCTCAACTCGTTCACTAAGCTTTTTTAAATCAATAGAAATGCTTGTATTTACACACCGTAATTATTGATGTTGCAAGTTTTCATCTGTTAGGTAACTTTTGTTGCGATTACGTTGTTAATAATACAGATATCGCGTTGCGCGGACATTCCAGAATATTCTATCGGCACAAAAATCATTTTTTTTTTTGGTAAATATTTGATAAATGTCGCGGGCCGCAAAATTTTCCGAGACGGGCCGCGGGTTGGCCATCTCTGCAGTATGATGAACGTAGTCTTACTGTGAAAAAATATTTTTCACTTTGTGATTTTTGATTCGATCATAGAAACATCGAGAACGATAAGAATATATGGAGGCTCCAATCACTATATAAATGCAATAGGTATATTATAGTAACTACTAACTACTACTGCTACTACTAAGTGTGACGTGTAAAGCGTGATAAATAGGAAAGTAACAGTTTAGGTAGCAATCACTGCTATTTTCACTGTGATTATTTTTATCTCAATAGCATTTTCACAGTGTGATAAATATATTTCACAGTTTAACATCACTACTGTTCACACTAGGTGGTCTTGATCAAAAAGCTCGTGACTGCCGCGGTCTAGATCGTGCATCGACCGGTCGAGACTTGACCGGACCTGACCGCGACTCGACCGTGATCGACAGTGTGTACGATGCCGTTGCATTACGTGCTACCGATGTTTACTTGACCGGACCTGACCGCGAATTGACCGTGATCGATAGTGTGTATGATGCCGTTGGATTACGTGCTACCGATGTTGACTTGGCCGTGACCGGACCGAACCGAGACCGATAATGTGAATAAAGCTTTAATCGCATCGCGTCGAGTCTCTTCCGTACAACGATAACTGTTGTGATTTTTTTTTTCGGTAAATCACAGAAAATAACGACGAACCTCAAACACGTACTCCTGGTACCCGCGTACCATACAGCGGCATGGCCCAATGTCTCTGACCCACACAAGACATCCATGACGTTCGAGCCTGCGATTTTAACCAGGACAATGCGTAAATACGCCTATAGTTTTGAATGTTTTTTTTTTTGCGTGTATTTTGTATAGTTTTTCGTAGTAAAGTAGGGTAGGAATAAAACATTTTTGCGCGGAACATCCCGGCTTTTACTTGTCGTTTCTTCACACTTTAAACGTTCGTGTTTCGCAAATTATTTACTCAATAATACAAATTCGAAATTTCCTTTAAAAAGTATTCTCTTTGATACTATCATGCTGTAAATAGAAAAATAAAAAATCACGTAAATAAGAAAAAGTAGACAACTGTATTTTTTCCATAAAAACGCAATAAATAACCATTTGAATTTTATATGACAAAAAAAAATTGTATATTTTATGCTTTGCCCAGAGTTATATCTCACTGAAATTAACTCCGTGAGATGCCTTTTATTATCAAAGTAAGTATAATATCCACGCGATATTCACGTAAGAAATGATCAACAGTTAAAAAACAACAAATTGAGAGAAATAAGTATTCACGTGGTTTAAATGTATAATAGCTTCTTTTGAAAAAACTGTCACTCATGACAGAGCTTGAATTTATAAAAGACACATTATCCCACAGGCTGCACGACACGAATCTAGCGTCAAAAAAATAAACAAATAATAAACACATAATACTTAAGTATACGTGTTACGATTGTCGAACATTTTTTAAATTATATGTGTATTTCTGTTTCATGTGACACTTTAGATTTTAATGTACTCGCACACAACATGTCGTAACCCTCAAATGAATTTAACCGTGTCATACGTAAAGCTCGTTCGGCGAACAAAACTTTTTTCACCTTCGATGTGCACCGATCCATCTACAATTTATATGACTTTATCACGCAAATATCAAAAATAACGGAAGACGTATGCTATGGAAATGTTTTATTAAGGAATAACCTTAACCCTTCGTTAGTCACCACGGGGTATTTTAATACCCCAGGTATATTAAAAACGTTTTTTTTGTTTGGAGGTAAAGCCATATTCACCTCCACGGCCGTGATATCATTAATGATAATAGTATAATTATAATAGTGTGATTTTTATCATTATCAGTGCAGTATTAAATAATAAACAGTCGTTCAAAGTGGAGTCTGGAAACATTTTACCCCAGGTGACTAATTTTGTTATAGATCGTATAAAAAAATAATTAATTAAAAAATTTCAATTTTTACAGTTTACAGAGTTTGAACAAAATCTAATTAATGTACTTAATATGCTGAATGATATAGACAGCGATTAATATATTAATTTTTAATAATTCAAGACTGAATTAAGTTGTTCAAGTTGCAATTTTTATTTTATTTATTAACTAATCTGAGAAAAAGAAGTTTTTATGGTTTATTTTTTATTATTAATAATTATTTTAACTATATTTGAAGAAAGACTTATATTTACATATTATAAATTTTTAAATCTTGTTATGCTTTTAAAAAATTGTTACTAATTGAGGTTAAAAATATTTCTTCAATTTTTATTATATGCTGAAAATTGAATTATGTTGTTATTTTTTCATTTTTTTTTTTCACCCTTTTTCAGTTATGGTATTAGTGTTCCTATCTAAAAGCAGCCTGTAATAAATATAAAAACTGATAAAATAAAAGTTATAGTAGGTTACACAAAAAAACTGTACACGGGCGAAGCCGGGTTATTCAGCTAGTTCAACATAAATTGATAAATCATAGTCAAAATGTGTTGTACGAGTTACCCAAAATACAAATTTAAAGACTAAGTCACTTTATTAATATAACTTTACAAATTAAACAATTAACTAAAAAAAATTATTAGCAATAATTAATATTTTAAGTAATTTACAATAAAATGTATATTCATAGTGAAATATTTAAAAAAAATAGCTTTCAACTATTAAAATATCAATTATACCTATATTCAAAACATATTAGCAAAAAATAAAAATAAATTCTATGAAATAATTAATTAAAAAAATTAATTTAATGTATGGGGTATTATATTACCCCGGGTGACTTAGTGTGTTCTAATTATTAAGGTGACTAACGAAGGGTTAATATTGATTTTTAAATTTTATACTTTTTCTTTTTTTCATATGGATTGTTTTTGAAGTCAACTGTTGAAAATCCATTGAGGATCGAAAGTCTATTCTTTGTATAATACATTTTAGTGGTCAAAAGCCTCAATTAATGGACGATTCTATGTTTAAGAGTGTTTTAAGGTTTTTTTGGAATTTTCGTTTTAACCACACGTGTATATTATGACGGAGTGAACGCCCGAAAAACAAAAACTCATTTACGAATTATAATATTACAAATGAATTATTCTGAAAATTACGTCTTATAATCTTACATATTTTTGATGTACAATAAAAATGTATTACAAACTTATCAGGCATCATAACAACGGAATATATTATTTTAGTATTCATTTTAAATCAAAAGCTAGTACTAAAAAATGAATGTTAATCAGACGGAAAAAAACGACTGCCTACTTTTCATTTTCACGTCAAGCATCAATATTCATAAAATGTATAAATAAGATATTTCAATGAAAACGTGCGCGTCGTCATATCGCTGTGACTGGATGTCATAATACATTTTTAATGGTTTATTGCTTCACAGTTACCATAAATCTGTTGATTATTGATCAGCGGGCCGACCGGCGTACAGCCTCTCTATACAATGTGCACTCCCGACCGCACGCGAGTATGAAATACGACAATTTGACAAGTTATTATAAATTTCAATTTATATCCAGTGCGGATTTACGGCCGAATCGCACGGGGTCATGATAAAAATTACAATTTCGTTTTTGACTGTCAAAAAAAAATAAATATATATATTTATATATGTATATATATATTTTCATTTTACTCTGGAATATTGATGGTTTATTTTGATGGCCGATTGGGCCTTAACGCGGCAAACTTTTCTTGACACCATCGCAGGAACGGTAATTAATAAAGATCTGTAAGATTCATAAAAAATCAAAAGTGGGACAGCGTGTTGTTGACGATTTCTTCCGAGGATTTATTTTTTATTTTTTCCGCGTTATTAAAAGTGTAAACAATACGTTTTAATTGGTTTTCGATGTACCAAACAGTTCTTGTTAAATATAATAATTATTATACAATTATAGCGAATAAAAATCGATAAAGTATTAATTCAATCAGCCGTGTCACCGAACGCAGGCAGCTTGAAACGTCTGAATTAGTAAACGTATTTCTAAAAATGGAACGCAAACTTCATAATAATTTAATTTTCTTTTTCGAGAATTTTATTAGAAACTATACGCAGTCTACCGCTAATGGAGTAGGCAGTATTTTCGTTGAATGGATTTGAAATACGTTCGTTCGTGACCGTCTCGAACAAAACAATAAAATTTTCTTTAGTGTTTTGCGTTCGGAATACAATTTTGCAGCGTTCAACGTGGTATTCAGAAAGTACACCGAGTAAAAAACGACGTTTGCAAATATCGCAATACACTGGTAGATTTATGATACGATTTTTTGTCGTGCGCTCGTTCACCGCCATCAGAACATTCAGAGTAAATAATTCAGTCGAGTATTAATCCACATTTACGCGAGTCGACATTTTTGTTGGGCGCATTCGCAATTATAATTTGTATACGTTATAATTAATAAACGTGCATATATTTGTACGTATATGTATACATTTGATGTTCACTATGCGTTGTGTTAACCTTGAACAAACATTGTACGGTATGTCTGTTACCGGTAAACTATTGAGTCCGTTATTCTATAGCATGTCTAAAATGAGCTGGAAAAGTATGTACAATTTATTTAACGACAAGGTATTCTACATAGAGCGCCGAACCTCAATTAGGAAATGTATACAAATATAAAACTCCTCGTAAAAAATCCATATTTTAGTGAAGGTATACCTACCTCGCCAAGTGCGATTACTTACAACAATGGCGGTTGTTGGAAATCGCATCACAACGGTTTTAACCAGATGAGTTGTTTATCGCATCGGATTTAAAAAGTTAGTGAAATAATGTAACTAACACCACCTGAACACAGGGTTTCTAGACAATACACAGGGATCCGAAATGAACGTACTTTTTTGAAATAAACAATGAGAGTTTTGACATTTTGGCGGGAAATTTTATCTCGGGCTTGGTTATGTAAAAAAACAGTCACCACCTTTCTGCAAACACTCATAAGTGGCCGCCATCTCCCGTTGTTTCTGGTGACGTTTCATGGTTTTTTAATAATATCTCCAAAAATAATTGCATAACAATAAAAAATAGCTTTTATAAATAGTATTCAAGTTCGTAAAATTTGCCACGTGCAAGTGTCTGTTCTTTATCAACAAAAGTGTAATAAATAAATATTCAAATTTATCTACCCGTCGTAATTTGTAACACCGAGCGCGATAATGTCTGCTCAAACATTGTAGGTATTCAGATGGCCAACACACCAAACAACTTTGGACGTTTATGTTTATTATAGTACGATAACACTGTTTAGAATATTGTCACGCGTAACATTTATCAATTGTTGATGTTTAATTAATTAACCTTAGCCACAAATCTAGCTGGGCCATTAAGAGAACTTAGCCACCACTAATCCACCTTAAGACCTGCTTTGAATATTTAAATTAATTTAGTCCTATATTATATTATATTATATGGAACCCTCACGCCGCAAGCAATATGAATCAACTTGAAAGAGTCCAACGGAAAATTTTTGAATTTTGAAGCATGTCTATTAAACATAGGACATAGACCTCATGTTTATGATGCAGTAATATACAGGTTAGGTTTACAGTCTTTGACCGATAGACGTATCACCATTAACAAGGCGTTCCTAGTTAAACTCATCAATGGGTCGATCGACCGTCCTGAACTTCTACCAAAAGTCAACACTAAAATTCCCTAGGTCCAGGTCCGTTCTTCCTATCCTTTCAGTATTCCACAGTGCACGAGAAATTATTCCCGTAACAAACCACTAAATATAATGATGTGTATTGCCAATGAGGATCCGTCTTTTATTTTTTAAGTTTGTAATTCTTTTCTTTTGTCTTAGGTATTTAATTTTCTATTTCAATTGTTATGTCTACTAAACACTTTGTATTGTACTTATATTATGTTAAAATTTATATTCTGTACTTTGGGCTGCGGCCTGTATTAAAATAAAATTGAATATTAATCAATGAAAATGAATTCATTTTTTATATCATTACGTTTCGTTTCTAATGTATACGGTGATGAGAATTTAAAACAAAAAATTTTAAACGTAATGTGAGTATAAATATATAACAAATCTGACAATATTTACTGTACATAATGATTACAAAGTACCAAAACATAATTTATGTAAAATTTGTTTTGTTTTTTTTCATTTTTTAATCATATTATACGTGAAAAATAATCATACAAATTATAAAATGCATAGTTTAAAATCGTGTTGTTTAATATTTTAATATTCTTGATTTTTTTTTTAACAAAATCCAGTTAAAAATGAAAATGTTTAGTATTTAGTAGTTACAAAAAGTTAATACACAGGCTTGAATCGAGAACATAGTATGTTTTAAGTGAGGTCATCTAATTGATATGAAATAATAAAATAAAATAGAAATATGAAAAATGGTAAGTAATAATAAAAAAATTATCAATATTATTCACCTCATTGAAATATACGAGGATGAATATTTTACGATATTTTTCTTTGTGATATTTTTTACTACAGTAAGAGTACATGAGAATAGTGTATAAATCAATAGAGACTACATAAAAATTACGAAAAATCATGTGCGGTATGTTTTTATTAGAGATGTGGTAGAAAATTATTTCTGTTCCCTCCCTATATGAAAAACGTCTAAACACGCCATTGAATAAGGGTACAAAATCGACGCTTGAAGTCATTATGGGGCGCGACGTCACATCATACAATGGATGGGTGCATTTAGTCGTTTGTCTACTACATTACCACTAATAACGAAGAAAAATTAACAAACATAAACTTTCTCGTTGAACATTTCACAGTCTTTAATTTTCATTTAAAATCTGTTTTCATCATAAAATCAACATTTTCGAAGATATAATCAAAAACCATAAGATGACTACTGAAATAAATGATGGCGGGTACTTTCAAACTTCTTAAATATATTATATATACATATATATTATCAAGACCCGAAGTCGAAAATGATTCCAATATTTATGTTTTATTGCAGGGTAAAATCCTCCAAAGACTTGATTCACAATAGTATGTATCCTCGATATAAATTAAGTATTCTTCCTTTTTTTTTTTTTTTATAAAGATTTTGATGGATCGAGCGGTCCAATCACTGACTACGACACCTCACGCAGTCGTCACCAAAAACTTGCACCTGAACATAGCTCATGTCCTCTAAACCACAAAGTCAGCCGAAAATCGGCCAGGTGTTCACCTTCCGTACAACGCCCAGCCCGGAGTACCGTTTTCGTTGGCCCGTAGATCCTGCGCACATCGGCGATCGGATGCAGTAGCGTACGCAGGATTTTAGTTCGGTTAGGGTTTTACATGAGTAAATAATTTTAATAATAATAAACAATTTAAATAATTTGCTTTACAGTTTTTATATACTTAGTTACCTATAAGTTATAACAAATTATAATTAATAATAAATTAAAAATTACCAACAATTGATCGACTGTGTATTCAAATGGTGGTAAATGAGATATTTTTTGTAAAATGAAAAAATTTCGGTGGGGGTCAGAACCCTAGAACCCTACCCCTGCGTACGCCACTGATCGGATGTTTCGACTCGAGCGGCGTTGATCTGGCGATCTGAGGCGTTCGTCTCACTGATTTCGGCCGCCGGTACCAAGACGTCGGAACGTTTTGTCGTACCGAAGTAATAAAAGTAGAACTTTTGACCGATGAAAAACTGTAAATACGTTTGTTTCGCGAGCCTATAGAAACCTAACTAATTTTTGCTCCACTGAAAGTCTAAAACAAGAGTGGACGAAATTGTCAAATAAAAATGTCACGTAAGGTAGTCAAAAAGTATGTTGCACTGAGCCGTATATTATTTTTCCTAAGTGAATATTTTTTGTCGAAATCAGACAGCAACGCTGTTTAAGTGCCTTTTCCGGAGAATTTGAAGCGACATTGAACTTAGTCGAAAAGCTTATCAGTTATTAGTCAAACGACATCGTCAACCATCAACAAATACCTATATTCACTTCCGAATAGTTATATATACACGCATTTCGGGGACAAAACGGTAACGTGGTCAGTTTAACGAGTAGGGCTCGAAACGTTTGCGTTATTTACCCGTCATAATAGACATAACTCCGAAAGGTCGGAACGTCGGCACCAGAGACGTTTCTCAAATTTTTTTTTTTAATTGTTAGTAGACAATCATTTTGCAATAAAGAAATCAACATTTTTTTGTTTACCATTACAAATGGTTATCTGAGCGATACATGAGAAATCGCTGTTCATTTTTTTTTTCGTTTTCAAGCGATTTCATCCTTATGAAGACGCGTTTAGTTTAGAAAAAAAAAATTTAACACATTTCAATATCGTTAAATACCGTAAACGGTAAGCATATAATGCCATCACGTGATGTAACGAAACGCGTCAGTTGGCAGGCCTACCCGAGGAACAGCGGCGTGTGCGCGTCGTCGTCGGTTGGCTTTTCGAAATTATCACTATATTACGTGTACGTACCTAGGCGAGCGTTCACTGTCAGCCGAGTCAACAACGTTTGTAACTTGTTAAACACGGCTACTTAAGAAACTTTGTTTCAAAACTGAAACTGATTTTAAACACATATAATTGTATATTAGGTAACTACTTATTACTTATTAAATACACTTAGCTCGTGTCGGAACTCATCTCGTTCACATGCTCCGGATCCGAGCTGCAGGCACTAAGAAGACGTTATACAAAGTAACGACTTTCAAGGAGTTTATAACGTACACGCGATTATTTCGAAACGTAAAATAAAGAATGGTTAAAATTGATGAAATAAAACATTTTTCGTAGTCGTCTGAAACGGTCGTGAAAAGAAACATTTTTCAACGATAAAATGACGGGAACTTTGACAATTCGATCACACATTCACTCAGTTTTGGCCATAACTATGATAGTCATACAATTTATACGTGCGTATTGAACAGAGTGGTGGGAAAACAGTAGGTTTAATAGATTCAATGGATCGAAAAACGTAAAAACTGAAAAACGAGAAGAACCGTGTATTAATTACTACATGGCGTCTAATTAGAATCTCTGACGTACGAACACCGCTACGATCCGTGTGATTTTTACGTTTCTATTTCATGAACCGATTAACCGATTTATGACTTTTTTACCGAAACGTTTGAATATGTTTTAATTTTTGGTTTTATTAATCGATACTCTTAGACAAGATTCCTCTATACGTCGTTTTTCCGGTTTATTGTTTAGACACGGTACTTTAGACACAGTCAACACCGAAAATGTATTGTGCACATTTTGATGACGAAAACCACCAATGAGAAATTTCATAATAAAAACACCTGTCGTTATTCGTGTTGATTTAGGTAGACGCGTACTTATAAATTCATACAGGTTTACACAATGAATTTACACTAAATAATAATGAATTTCATTCATTATTAAAACAAAAAATGTTCAAAAACATATCATATAATAATACATAGTATTATGAGCATTTAAATAAATGCACGTCATGATGAGTGTGGCACGGGACGATGTCATTAATCTTGTCATTTACGTTCTTTTATCTCGCTTTTACATGTTCTCATTGAGAATAATTTTACAGATTATATATACGTACGTGCTGATAAATGTTAAAAAAAAAAAAAAAACAATTACTGTAAAATATGTATGTTTATATTTTTATTACTAAACTGAGGACGCGTGAAATATAATATTAGTGGCCGAAATGAGGTGTCAATATTTTTTTTTCAAGTATGATTAATCGATTTCGGGTCGTAATTATTTCATTCGGATTGTGGTTTAGGTCGTTTAGAGGAGCGTAAACGGATTATTTTTTCCGGCCAAGTAGATCTATTTTCACGCCAATAACGTATTGATCCGTCTAATGATGCGATAAACGTTTTGAAAATGTAAGTTATTTGAATATTTACCATCGTGTAAATGCGACAATACGTCGTCAGCGCGATAAATTTACCGGATTTGACCTTATATCTGAATTTAATTTCAAAAATCGAAATATTTATCAACGTTTATTTCAACACACAAAACAAAGTGTTATATTTCGATAACTCTCGATTGTTGCAAGAAAACGAAACCGAGAATTTAAATTCGTTTTCACGACTATTGTCGTGTCGCTTCAGTCAGTTCAGACTAGATTTTTGTTTGTGAAATATTATGACGCCATAATGTAATAATTACTCAAGTAATACGAAATTTTTAATTATATTCGATCATTGAACCTGTATTATACTTGTTTTGGTTTTATGTAAAGGTATTAAATGTTTGTACTAATACTTTGTTAAACAAAAAGTAGGTATTACGTTTATGTGAAATCAAGTAATAGTTTTTACCGTTTAATAATAAATGAAAACCTTGGTTTTTTTTTTTATTATTTTTACAAGGAGCAGGATGTTGAAAAACGATGTAAAATACTGGCCTGTACAGCCTGTATAAAGAATTCTTTGTAAAAACGAGTCCACGAAATTGGTCCAAACGAGTTGGAATTTTAGAAGAATGTGTAATATAGCCCATTGGAGGAGATAATATTTCATAGAAAATAACGATGTACACGATTTGCACAATTCAAGGCAATTCAAGGTCCCTCCAACAGTGGTTTTTACGTTAATAATTCTTGCGACATGTGCGCACTATATTTAAGTATTTAGATATTGTTTCCCTTACACTGAAATTAAAACAAAGCTAAAACTTAAAAAATAAAACGTTTATATTCAAATACGTAATTATCAAAAACGAATTAATAGCTCAGTCTATTCGGAAGGATAGATTGACGGGATTATAAATATTACAGTAAGTTTACTATTAACTAATTAAATTTTTTTTTAAATGAAAAATATTAAATTTAACAATTGAAGAAAATTCCAAGTTTCAAGTAAAAAAAAAGTTCTGAAATATTAACAAAAGTAATTCACGTCGATTTAACAATACAAAATCTAATACAAGAGCTCGTATAAAAATGTCAAATAAAAAAATTACGAATTTTCTGAAATAAAAATAAAAATTGATTTGACTTTTTACGTAAAAACAGTCATTCGAGCCGTGTTTATATTTTACTGTAAATGAGTGAAAAAATTATTTATTGAGATAATTTATACAAAATTAAAAATTCCAAATTGTATAAGGTTTTTTTCATGAAAAAAAAAACACTAATTCACGTATAATTATAACGGATTTAGTCTAAATTGGAATTTCGAAAAAATTTTGTCATAAGATTTTTTAAATTTTTTCATGACTGTTATTTATTAAGGATATGAGTCAGATCGTACTAAATCTTCAGGTCTTCGTGTCGAGGGTTTAAAATTTTATTGGACTTATAACAATTATGATAAATACTACTGAACAATTTACAATACTCAAAAAGTTCTACATATAGCCCTAAATTGATTATTTTTTTATAAACGTTTTTCATTTCAGTTAGAATTAAAAAAAAATATGTTTCTTTATATATTTTTTGGTATACAGTTTAGATTTTAGAATTTGTGTGGATTAAAATTATTGAAAAATAAGAAATAACTCATGGATATCATTTTCAACTTTCATTTTATTTTTAATTAAAACACTTTGAAAAAGGCTTTGAAGAAAATCTTAAAATACTAGAAATATCAAATACGTATATTACATATACTTTTATTTTTTACCGATTATCTGGTGTCACACTTGAACAACTAGAGCTACAAACTTATCGAACCGAAATGATCTCGTTTTAACGTTTCAAATGAACTATTCGACAGAAAAATTTTTCAGAATAATCAAAGTCGAATCCATCGAATAAGAGTCGTATACATTTTACCGTTAAACTGCAATTTTTCCCAATTACGCTTATTGCGCGTATTCAGTTTTCAAATACGTAATCACGTCGACCCCTGAAAAGCTGATTTCACGTCTTCTTCACAGAAAAATCAAAGAACATAATATTTCTCATACGGAACCAGACTTCGGCGGAACGATACGATAAATCACAAAAAAGGCACCTCCCGGAAGCGACAAACTCACAGTAGCTGCGACTCGCGAAACAAATCTGTTGGTTAATAATAATTTTAGCCAATGGGTTTTCAACGTGAATTGCCGCTGTAGTAGACAACGAGACGATAGCAATTAATCATGTTAAATTGATCGCCGCCAGAGCCGTTCTAGAGCTGTACGCATTTCACATATTATATTATACGCCTGCGAAGCGTCTTCATTTGTTAAAACAATAACTCAGTTATCTCATATCTTTCTGATGACCTGTTTTGAGACTTTGAGTGAAGCAAAGGATCTATTGATTTTTTAACGAATTTTTATTTGATTTTTTTTTGTAGACAATTATAGGTACCTACACATAACTTTGTCGAACTCAATAATTAAGAATTTTTTCTATCTGGTATTTTAAAGAGGTCATTTTTCTCTATTCTTGATAGTTTTTCTAACCGTTAGAAAAACTACAAAAAAAAAACGAGTAAAAATGGTAAAATTTGGTGTAAATTTGAAAATACTTTATTTTTCAGAGATTATCTCTAATTATATTTCTAATATTTGGCAAAAGTTCTAAAAATGTAATATGATAAGGTCATATTTACTAAAATATTAATATTGTAAAAATTCCATAAGAAAAGTGACTCAGGGTAATTTTTTATAAGCTTTTAAGTAAATTTTTATACGATTTGTCGTCAATTTGCATTTAAATGTTTACTTTAAAAAAATGGTCCATCCAATCATTATCAAACTTTGGGCACAGATATTTGGGAGCAGATTTGGGAACATGTTTTGAATTTTTTGTCTCCATGTCAAATAAGAAAACTTTATAGTATACAACTTAAAAAAAAAAAAAAAAAAAAAAAAAAAAAAAACAATCGACGGTTAGACTGAAAATGGTGAAATATATAAACAGTATATTTTGATACCGAAGCTTTGTTGAGAATCGTCTAACAAAAGAAATGAACTCTCGTTTCTTTAACATTTGATACACTCATCGCCATTAGCTTGTCCAGGGAACGAAGATTATTATTCCTTGGTACTTTGGTAGAATGCAAGTCTTTTTTCTTTTATTGAATTTTTTTCGAAATCTAGCTGTTTCCATAATAATTGATTCATTGTACATTGATCAATAAATTAATATTTCTATAATGAAAGTGAATAAAAACCTGGCTTCAAAGAACTATACATGAAATCAAGCTGAGTAACATGGCATCAATCAATATATGTACATAGAAATGAATATGATAACGAAAAATATTAATTTGACTAAGGAGAGGATGTTAAAAAAATACGGTCATCAATCTTATATTTCAATTTTAAAATTAATGATAACAAATACTATTTTTATGTCATCGGAAATTTTTGTATCGTATTTATAAAAACTAAAAAGGTGTCATTAATATCATTATAATTATTTCTAAATATTGAAAGAAACTTATAGAAATATTTCGATATACTATGCGAGTATTTTACATTTTTGGCACCTAGTGTGGAAAATGGCTGTGGGCGACTCTGATTGGAGCCTAAGGGTGCGTAGACTTTAATTTATAGCCAGACCTAAGAAAATTAATTCCTCATATTTAGAAACTGCCACAGTTTTTTTCATTCTTATTAAAAATCGGAATATCCATTTTCTACTCGTAAATTTAAAACTGCTACATTTAAACGTAGACATAATATAACATGTGTTGTAGTTTTACATTATTATTGAAAATAGTTGAAATTATATATAATTTAAAATATTAAGCACATTTGATTGTTTTAATCAATTCGGTATTAGTTAAAAGAGTTTTTTTTTTTAATCAGATGAAACGAGAGCAAATATTTTGGATTTTATTACCCCTACAAAAATTTTTCATCAAGAAACTTGACTTAAGCCACTCCACGTTTATTGCGCCCGTACTGCAATGTAAAAACACCACGATCTTTCAACACTGTTAATGTACAATATATTTAATATGCATCGTTTTCAAGCCACTGAGTAGAACGGATTTTAAGATACTTTTACTGGGTGGAATTTCGGTCAAATTTTCTATTAGAGGTATCCGTAAAGGAGAAACCAACCCTTTTGTCAACGATTTTTATTTAATTTTTTTCCTCGACCCAGTTAACGCTTTGAAAGAAAAACATAAAGGGTGCGAGATTATAAGGTTACCAGATTAAATTTACCCAAATCCGGGATATTTTTCTTTATTATTATTTTTTTTTATTTGAAATTCTAATTCTCCTCTTTAAGGGTTATACTGGAGAAAATAATAAAGTAAGTTATCACTATTTTATTAATATGTTTTTTTTCAATTATAAATTTTGTGTAATATCGTTGATTAAAAATTAGGAAAATGAATATGTATTTCTTATTTGTTCAATTTTTAATTGTCATAAATACGTTAAAAATACCAAGAAATAATAATATATATTTAGTATATTTGCGATTTGAACTTCAATTATCTGAAATCCAACATGACAGTCCGACGAATTATCAAGAATTTATTCGTCTTAGTAAATATTTAAGAAGATAAATTTACATCGAATCAATATTGATACTTCAACCTTAAAATTTTGAAATCCAATACATCGTCTCTAGACTTTTTGTCGATACTGCGGGAAACTCAGTTGAAAATTGGTAGTATTTTGGGAATGCAGAAGCAACCATGTTCAAAAAAACCTATACAACATTGATTTTATAAATGATATAGATTCTAAACATAAAATAATTAGAACAGCCTATAATTTAATGTCATTATCTGAAACAATGACAATTTAACTTAAAATGATATTAACATATACGTCTTACAATCAATAAATTACCGAATTCAATTCACTGATGTTTGAAATTTTGAAAAATACCTCTTCTGCTGGGTCAAAAAGTTTTCCTCTTATTATCAAATAGAATTTTCCAGAAATAAAGAACAATAAAATAAATAGCATAAGACAAATGGACATTGAATTTATTTACATTTCGCGAATTCCTTCGAATAATGGAATACCTAATATTTACAAAAAAAAAAACGTATATTAAATATTAAATCTATTATTAATTTTACTTTAATATTTTTCTTCGATATTATTTTGACTTTAAAATTCTGAGTTAAACAATGAACGTATTGGTTTACAGTGATGTTTTTTTTTTGTTTTTTGTTTTTTTACTATGCGTGTAGTCACGTTTTCGCATAGAAATAATAGTCCAAACATTTCATCATATGGAAATTTCGTACTTCAAATAGGTTATTTTTCTCGTTTCACGATAGCTTTTACAGGCAAATTCAAAGTAAAAACTGTAAAATTGACTATTTACGAGATTTTCATAAAATTCTTTTTTAAATTTGCCCATAAATCCAAAAATATTGATACCAGACACTTTTTTAGACTTTTCTAATACATTTTTACCACATATAAACGTGCTCCTAATTCATAATAATTGACAAAAATTTCGAAAAACATTTATCACTTTTGGTCTACATAATGTATATTACCTATAGAACTTTTTTATTATTGAAAATATCTAATTTTTAAAAGTTTTTATCTTAACGATTTTTAATATTTGAAATGAAAATCTGAAAATATAATAACAGTTTATTCAAATACTTAACTAACAGTACTGGAAATGTCCGAAAATCGGAAGTATAGATTTTTCATACGTTTTTAAAGTTCAAATTTTGAATTAATCATTATTTATGCGTAAATCAGCGATATTCTTCAATAAAAACCTCATATAATTTGGAATTGTTAAGCTAGTAAAAATTATTTTTTACCAATAGATTTGCCACACATATTCCTATCTATGGTTCAAGTTTCATAGAGATTAACGCAAAAAAATATATTTTTCTTGCATTTTAAGTTAGGATTACGGCTGCAGTACCTCTTTTTACGTAAATGTTCGGATTTATTTTTATTTTATTTCCATAAAATTATTGATTTTAGAATTTTTTTTATAAATATCAAATTTGACAATTTTATTCTAGCTTTTTTCGTAGTGACCTTTGCTGTATTTACATTTTTATAGTAATCAGATCCGTTTTTATTTATTTATTTATTTTTTAATACAAGTTAAAGTCATTTAATACCGCAAAATGAAGCATATTTACTAATATATTTAAATCAACGTGGAATTCTTTTGATATTTTTACAGTTATTTTTTACTTGAAAATTGTATCCATTGAGGTTTTTTAAATTTTTTTTGAACAATTTAACAAATGATACTAAATTATTACTTGCATTTTGTCTAGAATCGTTTACCAAAAACAATAATTTATCATCGATTTAAAATTTAAAATAACGTCTTCTACACGTAAGTTCACCAATCTTAAAAATGGCTTATCTAAAGTCATCTTACACCCAACACCATTATCATATACTAATGCCGATGAAATAGCGAAATATGTTCGGATTTTTATTTATTTATTTTTTTTTTTTTGAATAAATGTAATACTTTTTTAAACTGTAGAAATTAAAAAATATAAATATTTTAATAAATCGATTGAGTAGAACAGTAGATAATAATAATTTAAAACGAAATAAATATAAATATTTTAATGTATACAATTAATAGTATACTTTGCATCGCAGTGCCTAGATTGCCTATATAATACGCCTTGTTATGTTGATAAATATAATCATTTATAGTAATTTGTGTAATGAAATTTAGATATGATTATATTTAAATGATTAAATGATTCAAATAAAGCATTTATTTTATTAAAATATATATGATCGGTGAAAGATTTAAGGCATTTACATAACATCAATTTCCAGTATAATTTTCGTATCTTAATAAGTACTTAACTTGAATAAAAACATTTATCTAAGTTTTTTTTTGTTTTTAGAATCACATTATTCACGTAATTATTAATTTACTTCAAGCCACTTGGGTCGTTTCTGGCGTGTGTGGGTCAGTGACACACTCACCCTCCACTGGGTGGCATTAAATTTTCAGCGAGGGCACTGGCGCCACCTACTTTGTACGTTAAAATAAACTCTGAATTTATTATTTACTATTCGAGTGTTCAGCGTTGAAGTTCAGTGGACCGAAAAGCCGAGAACTATATAACGTGTAAAAATAATTCAATTTATTTTAAATACCTTGTACCAATGAAGGATATTTGGAGGGGGTAGAAAAGAAACTTGCCATCCGTCTGGAATGTAAACTTTTTTGTCGACAATGTTTTAATTATAATGTTTTATAATATATAGTTAATATTTACATTTTGAAGTATTTTTCTACTATTTTATGTTATAAGCTTATGTGTGATTGTCAAAATCATTATATTTTACATTGTTTTTCGAAATATTTAAATTGCTGTTCTTTTTCGTTGCACTTAGATTCGAACATCTTCAGACGATCGCGTATAAAGTGAATAGGATCTAGAAAAATTATTAGTTATTAATTATTTAGATTTCACCGTTGATGCGTAGAAATGTGTAAAACCTCACCAGTCATCGTGTTCTAACTGTAGGAATAATATCTAATACGAGATATCGTTTTAACGTTTAATCTCGTTAGATATTTATCTCGGATGAAATTTGTTATAAACGAAATTGTAATAAAAACCATATTCAAGATTTATTGGTTATTTTCAAAATTAATAGTGGAATTAGACGTTATTTTTTAAGAAATTTTGAAATAGGCCTTGAATTTATTTGAGATGATAAGTGTACTGCGTGAATTTTTTAAGTTTGGCATACTTTGCACCATGAGCATTCTTGGCTCCTCAGACGAGATAATGGAGATGATTGTATTGAATTTTAAAGAAATTATAAATCATTTCAATTGTTAATGATTTTGAGCAAAGCCGTGTAAAATATACCATTCATATATTAATCCATTTTTAGTATAATATTCAGCAGGTTTTTTTTTCATACTACAAAAACCACTTAAAAACACTTATGTAAACAATGAATTTTTTTTTTTTTGACAAAAGATTCAGAACATATTCTATCTGTAAAAGTTTCATCATTGGATAGACCTATTTTTCCATAATTGTTTATTGTTAAAAATTGACGTTATTAACAATCGATTCCATAAAAATAATAAAAGTTCAAAGTTAAGAAAAAAATTCCTGTCCAACAAAATTTAAGGTTTTTTAAGGGTCATTATTCAAGCATATACGTTAAGTCGTATTAAATTTTTAGAACTTTTTATCAAATATTAAAAATTGTATTACGAATAATCTTTCAAAAAACAAAGTATTCTCAACGTTCTATTGTTTTTTAAACATTCGTCAAGTATGTTATAATAGGTCATGGATAAATGACGAGAATTTTAAGTTTCTAGTAACATTACTTTTTGAGTTATGTAATTACAAACGACAAATTTTACCGTTTTTACTAGGCTTTTGGGTATTTTTTTTTTGTCGTACTTGATAAAACTATTGAGAAAATAACAAAACGAACCCTCAAAATACCAAATACATCTAATTCCTGATCTATAGAGTTGCTTGACGAAACTTGTCGACAATTTTGAAAATAATACTGAAAAGTGTCTCCATAAAAGAACAAATAAATGTGTATATATCATTATAAAACTAGCACATACATAGCTTCACCTAGAATCTAGAATACAATGCAAAATATCTGAACAAGAAAAATCGGAAAAATGTTAAAACTGATTCAATTGAACAACGTCACTTTTGATTTCTACCGATGTCTATTAATAACGTCATTCACAATAATTTCGTGATGAAAATCAATCAGAGTTTTCAATAAGTCTAATGTATTCTCTGTGGTTCTGAATATATATCTAAAAAAAAGAAAATTTTTATAACTATCATCAATAACGAGCACAAGAGAACGAATTTTCAGTTCGTTAAAAAGAGTGAAAATCTGGTTCCGGTCAACAATGTCCGGTTTAACACGAGTGATGAGATTTAATCGTAAACGGTTGAATTTAAATAAAGACACTTTTTCCGGCGAAGTCGTCAATAAGTTTGGCTTCGAACGAGGAATTTTTAAGTTTTTATTTTCCAGTCGCCAGACCACGGATAACAGTTTTCAATATATTTGCATACAAGCTGCAGTAAAAACATATTTTTTCACCGTACATTTGAATCAATTTACATTTGAAATAAAATATTGTAAAAATAATCTATGCTACAGTCACGTATTGAATTAATTTTCGATTTCTAACCGTCGAAGAATTTTCAGTTTCGACCCACTCCAAATTCTAACATCCGGTCGCTCACACGTCAGTTCGTTATTTCAAACGGGCGTCGACTGAAAAATATTTAATAATTGTTTAGAAGGACCGAAACGGAAGCGACACGCTCGGGGCGCACACGTCGTGGAGCCCAGGGCGTTGACGGCTGCGTTAATAATTTCGCGTGGCCGAGACCCGCAGAGTTGTTTAATACTTGAAAAAAATGTGACCCGGATCTTCCGGCGTCCGATAACGGCCCGGAGGAGATCGGGCGTGTTTCCCGGACAAATCGACTCGACGGTCTATCGACGAGGGCCGCCCCGCGTCGTGACATCACAGCCGGACGAGTCGTCGACAGGGTTTGTTTACGTTCGATGTCGTTTGTCGATCCGTCCGTTAAATACTGTCAACACCGTTTCGTGCCGGCCAATCGTGTCGAATATGATTATTTTCGCTGATGCAGATGAATCACAAACAAAGTCCCCTCTCCACCCATCAGACGCGTATTTTTACATAATATTATAGGCCTCTACATATATTTATATACACGTTTTAAGACACCGGCCGTTTTGTTCTAAAAATATATATATATATATATATATATATATATATATATATATATATATATATATATATGTTATATGTTATATATACACAGGGTGTTTCACAAAGATCTGACATGTTGAATAACTTTTGTTCTATTCAATATTTTTAAATTCTTTTTTTTTTTAATTTTTAAAACTCAAATTTCAAAATTTAAAATTTAAGTTTAGAGTTTGAAAAAAAAATCAAAATAGCCATTTTGTAAACATGATTTTTAAAAAAATTTTGGTGTTTGAAATTCTTATAAAGGTTGATTCGTTAATTTTCTATGATTTTTTAAAGTTTACGAAAAATTGAATTAAATTGCTTAATAGTTCATTATCTTACTAGTGATATTATCTGATGACTGATAAACGATACATATTATTACATTTTCGTAAACTTTAAAAAATCATAGAAAATTAACGGATCAACCTTTATAAGAATTTCAAACACCAAAATTTTTCTATTGTAGTTTTACATTATTATTGAAAATAGTTGAAATTATAATATATAATTTAAAATATTAAGCATGTAATAATATGTATCGTTTATCAGTCATCAGATAATATCACTAGTAAGATAATGAACTATTAAGCAATTTAATTCGATTTTTCGTAAACTTTAAAAAATCATAGAAAATTAACGAATCAACCTTTATAAGAATTTCAAACACCAAATTTTTTTTAAAAATCATGTTTACAAAATGGCTATTTTGACTTTTTTTTCAAACTCTAAACTTAAATTTTAAATTTTGAAATTTGAGTTTAAAAAATAAAAAAATAAATTTAATGTTATTCTATTGTAGCGCTAGGCTATAGTATTCATTAAAAAAAAAAAAGTTAAAAATATTGAGTAGAACAAAAGTTATTCAACATGTCAGATCTTCGTGAAACATCCTGTATATGCATTGATCACCGAACGGTGAACCACAATCCAAGACCTACCGGAACAACACAGAATACAAAAATGGAGAGAAGAGCTACAATGTGAAATACCTGTCTAGTGTCTCCCCCGCCGCTGAGCATGTACCATGTGGAGGAAACCAACCATGGATTATACGGAAGACATTAAATAGGCTAATATCAGGAGTAGCTAAAACAAAAATGAGCATGATGAAATGGGGATTCCAGAAAGAAACGGACATAATATGCGAATGTGGCGAACACCACTCAGATAACCACTTACTACTGTGCGCCTTAGCCCCGCCAGGATGCACACCTCACGACTTGGCTTTAGCCAACGAAAAGGCAATATCGATTTCCACTTACTGGTTAAAATAAATTATCTAAACATTTATTTTATTTTATATTCTATATTTTAACCTCCCACCAGAAGATTAAAACGGTCTTGGCCTGATAATCTAAACTATCGGGTGGCACTACTATATCTTTCACTACCCGCTATATAAATGTAAATATAAAAAACGATACTGAGCAAAGCTTCAGAGTAAAATAATTTCTATCGTATACATTATTATCTTGGGTCACGATTATTGATAGTTTTTTCGGTATTGATAGTTTACTATAAGAGTAAACTTGTATTAAAATTTCAGAACTTTCTAACAAATACTCAATATTTCATTATGATCAAACTTTAAAGAAATCAGACAATATCGTAAAAAATCGTATAATAATTTATTGAAGTGTGTATAAAAAAAAATCCTGAGTCACGATTTTTGAATTTTTGTTAGGATAATTAGGTAGGTATATGAGTAAGGTCATATTAAATTTTCAGAACTTTTTGTCATATATTTAAAATTATATTACATACAAACTTTCAAACAAGTTGGTAAATTAAAATTTCGATATTTAAGTCAAAAGTGCTATAATTGTTCTGAAAATATATAAAAAAGTATGTATTTGATATTGGATAACATTTTCAAGTTTCTAGCTTCAATACTTTTACTCAGTTTTTCGATCGTTATTCTTGATTACTGGAAAAACTATGGAGATTTTGGAAAAATGACCTCTCTAAAGTACTATCTCAGTTCAATTTCGAATCTAAAAAGTTGCTGGACGAAACTTTTGGACAAGGATTTCTATACAAAAAAGTGTTTACAGAAAAAAAAAAAATAAACATCATTGTAAAACCATAAGATCCTTCGCTTCACTCAGAATCTAAAATTAATGATTGTCCTACCTAATATAATGTATATATCGTAATTATTCGTTTTTCTAATAAAACAAAAAATAAATAAATAAATAAAAATATTTTAACCTAATTTCTTTTAGATTACTTTATGTATTTTATTAATTTAATAGCAACGGACACGACAAGAAGAAGACCGAACGGTGTCCGGGTCCCGTGTGCGCGGTGGGGTTCACCCCGGATCGTGGCGGCATGACGTGGGCCCCGAGCACGCAGCACGTAATAAATTACGCACGCTTTGTATGTGAAAAACACGAGGAGTAAACACCGTTTTGCCCGTCTTCCCGTGCGCCGTGAATAATATCATTGTTTGTTCTCTGCGGTGAGTTTTAGCCGTTATGACTCGCGTTGAAAACGAATCTCCTCGCCGTATCGCCCCGTGGTGACGTCTTTGCGCCGCCGGTCGTCTTGCCGGGGGTCGTCGGTGTGGCGGGCGAACACGAGTCGCCGGGACTCGAATAAAAGATCGTAAAGGGGGAAAAAAAAGAAAAAGCGCCAGGGAAATGGAAAAAAAAACATCACGATTGATTTATTGTTATTAAATAATATATATGTATATATTTTTTTTATTCAAACATGTTCATTCACAAAAAAAATAGTAAGAACTAATTTGTAAATAAAAAGAAGAAAAAAGTAATCCGAATGTCGCTTATTAAACCTATTCAAATATTGAATAATACAAAACAGCACTAATTTTTATCCTTCACTGTCGATTGTGACAACAAATATGGTAATAATGCATTTCAAGGATTTAAGATTATACACATAAAATCTTTGATACACGTGTATATATAATATATATATATGTACGTATAACTGTATTATAAATACTATTATGGCAATAATAATATAACTAAACATATTATAACACCGCCTTAAATAGAATTATTTAATTCATAAATAAATATTAATTAATAATAATAATAATAATAATAATAAACAATATTTTAGTTTCAATATCAATCTTTATGGCACCATGACGTCGTTACATGTACATTATACAAGTACAAAATAATAAAATAATATAATATAAACGAAAAACAAAATGAAAAATACAATTCTAATTGGTCGAAATTAGAATAAATCATAATTCGTAGTGATAAAATAAATATAAAAATAAAATATAATGATAT
The DNA here is from genome assembly GCA_027580255.1 of Therioaphis trifolii. Lineage (NCBI taxonomy): Eukaryota > Metazoa > Arthropoda > Insecta > Hemiptera > Aphididae > Therioaphis > Therioaphis trifolii. The sequence goes on along the minus strand of CM050405.1, from coordinate 65,420,318 downwards.
AATATCAAACATAAAAAAAAAATCACTCGAAGGAAAAATTACAATAGGTGTTTGTATAAATGCTACTAGATAAAAAAAAATCAATTTTTTTTTTCTCAAAATACGAAACACATAACATAAATATCTTAATACAACACACATTAATATAATATATATATATTTCATTTTAATGTATATGTGTGTGCGTAACAAACACTGATACGTTTCTCTCACTTTTTCGTCAAAAAACGATTGGACCAACAAAAACTGTCGACGAGACGACGACAGACATATAAAATCTCACAATTAAAAAAAGAAAAAAAACCCCGTTTAATTAAATTCATACATTTAGACCATTCAGTGCTTGTGTGTATACGAGTGTACTAACGTTTATAGTACAACTACTGCTGACTGAACACAATTAATTGAGCGCTACTTAACTTAAACAACGAGAGAAAAAAAATTGAGGCCCTCCACCAAATACCGCGTTACATGCAACAAATTTTTTTTGATTTTTTTTTTTTTTTACCTCGTAAAATACGTACATAAATAACATTACACGCGTACACTGCTGCGATCGTGCGTGTACGTATATTTATATAATATTTTTCTATTTGCCTATACAAATATAATAATAGTCATCATACGTTAAAACACGCTATTGTCTAGGTACACTGCGGACCTAAATAATAATATATAATATCAATTATTATTGTGATTGCGTTTTAGCGTGCATTGATGGGTGACGTTATAGTTTACGATATTTACACAAACAATTAATTCAAATAGCAAAAAGTAAAAATGAAAAAAAAAAAAAAAATTAATAAATAAAAAAATAGGTCTTTTACTGACACTTTGTTCCATCAATTCGGATGTGTTTCAAAAATTAATTTCGTCACGTATAGTAATAATATTTTATAATTGCATATTTTAAAAAGTAAACATTAGATATACCGTTCGATAAAACCGATCGCGCGCACACACACACACACGCGCACAAACATACAGGCGTCCCACTCGTCGATCGAATGCGAGAGGGGAGGAATTAATCGCGGGTGGGCTGCTGATGAGTGCAAGTGCGGAGCTTGAAAGATCGTTAAAGGTCAAACACGCGCGTCGTCCTACGGCCGTCCTAGGTTTTCAAAAGAGCAATATTATTACTATTAACATTATTCAAATGACACTACGGAATTTTCTTTCTTATTTTTATTTTTTTTTTCGTGTTTTTTGAGCATTTTTTTTTCCACGTAGTGCAAGTGTGTGCGTGCAAGTGAGTCACCGACGTCGTCATTATTTTAAACATTAAACACATAAAACAACGGTATTACACACGTAAGAGGAGGGGGGGGTATACACATTTTAAACAGACGATTCCGATCGTAAAACAGCATGGGTGGGCACGGTGCCGCTCCAGCGGGTCGCAGACGACGCCGCGGGCCGTTTCCGTTTTCACGACGACGACGCGGTGGCCGCGGCCGCTTTGAGCTTGATGCCGCCGTGGTCTAGCTGGCCGTCCGGTTGGACGCCGCACGCGGCCACGTCCGTCGGCTGGACGGCGATCGCGGGCTTGTAGCCACCGCCTCCGCCGCCGCTGCCGCCTCCCTGCTGCATCTCCAGCAGACGTTTCTGGGCCGCGGCCGCCGTCACCATGTCCAGCATCACGTACGCCGTGCTGGACGCCAACAGCGTGGTCGTCACGCCCGGCGGCGGTTCGTCTCCGCCTCCGCCTCCGCCGCCACCGCCACAGCCTCCGCCTCCACCGCTGCTGCATCCGGCGGCGGCGTTCTTCTTGCCCAGATCGTTAGCCACCGCCGCGATCATCATCTGCTTGTCGCAGTAGCCGTCGTTCCGGCGGGCCTGCTGCTGATGTTGCGGCTGTTGCCGTTGCGCCGGCACGGGCGGCGGCGGCGGCGGCTGTTGCGACGACGGCGGTTGAACAGTCGGCGGTTGAACAGCAGGCGGTTGAACAGCCGGCGGTTGAACAGCCGGCGGTTGAACAGCCGGCGGTTGTGTCACGGCGGTCGGTTGAACTCTCTGCGGATGCTGCAGCCTGTCGCCCGAATGATACGGCGACGACGGTTCGTCCACTGATCCCTGTAACACACGAAATGCGACACCTTGTAGACAGAGACGATAATCTGACGCGGAAAAGTGCAGCGTATAACATGTATTTAGACCACTACACGGGTCAGTGCTGCAAGAGCACAGTTTGAAGCGCATTTGTTAAGGAAAAAAAACCAACACAGTCGCACTCGTATTCGACGGAATGAGCTATAAAATTATTTATACACACAGATAAAACGAGATAAAATAAATTTGAAATTTTCGGAAATGTTTAGCTGTCATGAATATTATGGTTTAAGTCGGCAAAAAAATGTGAGCATATAACTTAAAAAAAAAAAAAAAAACTATAAAATTGTAAACGAAGCTAATACTATTGCGGAATTCGTTGTCAGTCTTAAACTTGTAAAACGCGGGGGAGGAACGCAGTGCCGCAACTACAGTGTGAAGGGCCCGTGTGCAATAATTATCTAGGGCCCTTTTGCTTTTCAAGCTTAGTTTTTGGACGTGATAAAAATCGGTTTGATGAAAATATTGGTTGTGCTCCGAGACGTTGATAACCATCGATTCCTTATGGCTTACGTACATTTATAAATTATAATATCTTCCTATTTTTTATCATATAATTGTATATATATATATATATATATATATATATATATATATATATATATATTCTATTATATAAATCTGTAAATTTTTTACGGTTTACCACATTCATTAAATCATGTTTCAACTTTGAAAAAGCCATACGTATCATACTATCATATCACACAAAAGGAAATAAAAATGCAATTTTTATTGTTAGTGATGAGTTGTGCGTTTGTAATATACTAGTGTAGTCTTTAGAATGGGCCCTCCAAATATATGTAGGCCTCAGGGCCCGCGTGCACTGCACGCTCTGCACACCCCATCTTTGCGGCACTAGAGGAACGTATTAAATCGCAAATTTTATTTTCACCACTTAAACGGCTTTAAAACAATTAAAACAGCCGAGAACGGTTTGAGAACTGTAAATTGATTTCAACATTTCGTGCCCAAAATATACATCATCCACGAGTACGATTCTGACGCGGGGGCACACTACAGTGTCCCGCTCTTCTCGGGCAGAATTTTAACGAGCGAATTCGGTAAAGTGTTTTCTTCAACCGCATCCCTCCTCCCTCCGCGACCCGTTCGGTCCTGTCGCAGTAATGCAGTAACACGATAATGCCGCACGCGCGTGTCGTGCGCACATTAACTCCGGTCAGCCCCGAACGGGCGCGGCGCAGCGTGCAAGCAGAGCTCTGGCCTCATAATTTTAACAGGCGTCGCGTACATTAATGGCCACCTCCCGGCCGTTTTTATGTGCGATCCGAACACGAAGCGCGAGACAGTGTACAATGTGGCGGTAGAAGAGATAATATTATTACTATACGACCTCGGACGGGGGAGGGAAAAAACGGTAAATGTACATAGGACATGCGTTATAAATTATAATTATCGTACGTAATAAAACAACATAACATACAACGCTCGAGCGCAAGTTACGAAAATGATTCGAACGCTTCTCTGCAGCAGCAGCGCGGCGCGGTAATCGACCTGTGGGCCGACACGGTCGGGGGAGACCCCTCTCGACCCTCCCCCCCGCGCGTGATCGTTCCTCCGTCCCCTCGTGAAAAAGGGGTTTAAACCCGTCGTAAAACGGCTGAGATTACGTAACGATGTAAGAACTACGTGTGATGTAATCCCCGGCGGTATTTGCACGTCGCGAGAATCGAACGAACGATCCTGGATCCGTGCAGCCGCCGCAAGCAAAGTCACGTCGAAGGCTGGGGTGGAGGTATATAATGTTGATCACGAGCGAACGCCCGCGTATGGTATAGATCATCCCGTCACCCGTCGCCGTGACACTGACTTCGGCTGTCACTGGGATCGTCGTAACGCGTTTAAACGCCATGCGCACGTGTGTTTTCGCGTTTCCCATCAAAAGATATAATATATATATGTACAGTATACACACACATAATATACGACTGTGTACGACGATAAACGTCGTCGTGATCACGGTAAGCTTTTATATACCAAAAATAAATAAATAAATATATCAAATAAATATATATCGACACACAAAAACACGTGTTTAATACTCGTGGAATTGTAGTTCAGGCGCGATCATACAGCGAGGGCAATTTTTTTTTTTTTTTTAGTACCTGCTTATCTGATTATACATTATATACTGAGTGTAACAACACCCGTAGTTTATCCTGTGGTGTATTCAGCTAATACTCGTATTTTTTTTTAATGTTTTTGGTTATTAGTATTTCATATGGTATGTTAAATAAATTATTAAAATCGATTTGAAAGAAGCGTCAACACGAGAAAAACAATTATAGTGTTCAAACAAAAAAGCCATATATCTAGCATATTATGATAATGTTACAAGATTAAAAAATTAAGAATAAATATTCATACAGGCTTTGACAAATGTTTAAAAAAGCTGAAATATAGAAAATTAATTTACTCATATTTAAATAATGAACTTATAATTTAAATTGAAAACATGGACCGAATTTATAAATTTTGATCTTAAAATTAAACGACTTAATAAAAGACAGACACACAGAAATAATCCAAAAGTTAAAAATTATAATACTTTATCAGACCTTGAGAAAATTACCGGGTATCTACGTATAAATATATCTGATATTGATTTTTTTTTCTCAGTCATATAGATGAAAGGGTTTTATAAATATAAATAAATTAAACGGTTCGATACTTTAACTAAATAAATAATTCAGTTTAAAATCATAATTACTAAAACGTTTAAAAAACGTCAATAGTAATAGCTAGAAATTCGTTTGATGGCTGGAAAAATGATAAAATCGTGTGTACGCCCCAGATTGAATTAAAGTCATAAAACGAAAAGTGACGAAAAACGTCACGTAAGTTTAAATAAGTGAAATACTTCATGCATTTTCACCGAATAATAAATTATTCATACGCGACACATGATAGATATACGACAGATAAGGTAAAAACGGTTTGAAGGTGATGCGCCGGCAGCGCACGGAGCCATCGACCAACGTACGGAGTTTAACGCGTAAATAATATCGAGTAGGAACCATAGGATTACATCGTGTACCGCATGCACTATAACCACGTATTATTATTATATACAGTGAACGATATTGCGGTCGCAATCCGGCCGAGTTACAATTTGAATAACGTCCGGTAATCCGGTAAAAGTGTGTGGTGTTTAATAGACCGGGTAATAAATGATTGTTTTGGGCTTATCTATCATGTTCAGTTTTATCCGTGAACGATCCCTCGACATTGTATTTTCACCGATTTCCTTCATACACCACCGATGGCTAAATCCAAAAACTGTCCGTTTTAAATCAAATTTGCGTTCGATTTCCGATCGATTGGCTTCTTCGCCAAAAAAAGGCAACGGTTTTTTGGCTATAACGAAGTTAAAAAACGTCAAAATTAAAATGAAAATATTTCATTTTATGATTTTAATAAAATTTCAAATTTGAGCAATGATCTTAGAAATCATCTTGTTTTATTTTTAATAACACTCCATACTTTATATGTAACTGTATTTTTACAGTAGCTCAGATAATTTTGGGTTTTACACGTAGGTACCGTATAACGTATTAATATTTTTTGTATTTTCCAATACTCGAAACACAGGTATGAAACCGGTAGTTAAATGGCTGGATTATCGAGATTATTTACAAGCACATATATACATACAAGCATGCATAGGTACATACATAAAAATGCATAAACACACACACACACACACACACACACACACACACACACACACACACACACACACTATATAGATATACCATAAATGAATACAGAGTGATTTCCCATTTTTGATCTTGTTTAATGCATAAATTTTATTTTTTTCGATTAAAATAATAAATCTAACAATTTTATCGAAAAAAAAAAGAATATAAATCGACGAATAGAGGGTAAACGAGATGGCGTAGGTATTTATGTTTCTGCACTTGGCAAGCTAAAAGCTTTAAATATTTATATTTCTTTAATTATTAGCGGAATAAGAAAAATTTAGGTACCAAATACTACAAAAAAAAAAAAAAAAATCTTTATTAGAATAAAAAATTACAAAAAGTGGTTCCCATTTCAGAATACGAAAAAACTTGAAAGAAATATTTTTTATGTAAAATGTAGATTTATTAGTATTTTAAATTGCATCTGAAAATAAATTGAAATTTATGAATTTTACACAAGTTAAAAAATAAAGTAATCATGCATCATAAGTCACCCTGTATACATACATATATACATCGTACACCATAGTTTTTACCAAATTACACCATGGGTTTTTCATCATTGACGAGTCCATTTCGTGAATTTCCATTCGATACGTAGATTTCACTAACCTAACCACGAATTAATTCATATTAATTATCCTCGGAGACAGTTGGTTTTATGTTTAAACACGATTTTTGGCGAAATGTAACATGGAAAGTATTATCGACGAGCACCACATAGTTGTACTTCTGAGGGCAGGCAGTAGTTATTACTTCAGTAATTATTAGTATTTCATTGGGTTTCGCATTCATAATAATTCATCACTCGTAAATCCGTAGCGATAAATTATCCGTAAGCTAATCGAGTGATAATTTAATAAGCAAGTATGCAATATTATGTATTGAGCTATAAAAAACTATAATTCGGACACGAACGTGCGTCACCAAAACGGTTATAAAGATATCGAGAGCGATTACGCAATATGATTTTTTTTTTTTTGTCACGGACATGCACCCGCGTAATATTCGTTTACTCGATTAAAATATGTTATACACACACACACAAGATTTCGATTCGCGTTTTGGACAGCCTTATAGCCCCATCGCACGATTCGATCGAAATACACGAAACGTACATCGAGGGAAAATGCGATAATAAAGGATGCCAATGTGCATCGACACGATATTCGCAGACTCGATGACATCACGATTTTATTAGAGCTCGTATGTGCAGGATTAACTGCAGACGTAACATTTCGGGGTGATGAATATTAAGAATGATAACGGATCGATTAGGGTAGGGGCGGGGCCATAGAACGTCGGAGAGGAAGAAGCCGAGAGGCGAAGTTTTTTTATTTCGAGTTTTTGAGCATTACTAGTCGCGGCGGCTGTTCAGGTGGGGTAATAGCGATTTTTCGACTCTCTAGAGCTGTTAACAATAGTGCGACCCTACCACCTGTGGCAACACGTTAACGATCGATATCAAAATGATCGTAAATTACGTTTCGATATCGTCGGAGTTAAGGTACGTTTTCCCTGCAGCGTCCAGACGCTGCGTCCAAACGCAGAAAAACGACACTCCTAGACGCAGCGTTTAGACGCAACGCGTGCCCGTTTTCTCTGCATGCTTCTCGACGCAATGATATCTAATTTTTTGATTAAACTGCGTTCTCTTAAGTTCCATCATAGTGCTTGCAATCGTGATCTAGTACACACGTAAGTTTCTTTATTTATTTTCCAAATCATTCTATCACGATGCACCGACAACTAATTTCGAACAACAATTACATAATTTGTGAGATACTAAACTTATAGAAGAAGAAGATTTTGAAGATGATTTACTTTTAAGAATGATTCTCAAACAGAGAATGCATTCAACAGAATAGTATCTACGAGGAAAACCGAGGGATTTTTTAAACAAATAATCGAAGGACATCTTTTGAATTATGATACTGAATTTCGACAATTTTTCCCTGTAAATAAAGAACAATTTTATTTTATTTTATCATTGGTCAAAAAAGATCTTACAAAGGAACTTTAAGGTAAATATTTTAGGAAATAGTATAATAATAATAATAACAAATACAAATATACTTATACATAGCTTGTACGTATAACGTATATTATGTTTGCATTTTCCATATTATTACATTTTAATATAACTATAATTTATACATTTTTAGTTTTGTTTAATGAATTAAATTTGATTTTTAACTATAAAACATATAAATGCGTGAATAATTAATATCTCGACATTTTAATTAATAGGAAAGTATTTTTTGACGCGGGACGTCTGAACGCAGCACTAGTCCGGACTAGGAGTGCGGCCGGACGCACTGCGTCGTTTACCGACGCGCTGCGTTAAACGCATGTAGAAAAACGGTCACATATAAAATGCATGTACCTAGTGAAAATGCGTCTGATGCTGCGTTTGGACGCTGCAAGGAAAACATACCTTTAGAAAACGATCGACTTATCACTTATCGCATTAAAAAAAAAGACCGACACGCAGCGGACACACATACTCGTACTATAACACAGTCACACACCGAGGTGGTTCACGGAATGCGGTCGAGGACGCGTATTTAAATGGCCGCACTAATCAGACGACGTTAAGAGGCCCGGGGGGGAATCGAAAAACTCCGATTCTCTGGTTAGGTTAGGTTAGGTTAACCTAACCTAACCTGGACGACGAGCGTGCCGTGATTGACGTGTTGTGGGTGAACGCGCGGAAAAAATCTGCGACTATTCCTCACCTGTTCGTGACGACGATTTTCACCGGCGACGGTTTGTTGTTCCGACGACGATGATGGCGACGGCGACGGCGACGGTGACGACGGCGGCGACGACGACGACGACGAGAAGTCGTCTCCTCTTTGGTCCCCGGAGCCCGCGCTCCGCGACGGCGAACTGCCGGCCGCGGGCCGCCGGAGCAAGTCTTTGTCGTTCACTTGCCTCTGGTCGCCCACGAGACAATCGATGGTCGCCAGCGCCGGCAACTGGGTCGTGGTAACGCCCGCTGTCGTACCGCGACCGTGGTCGACCCCGGTCGACCGGTCGCCGATGACCACCACGCCGCCGCCCTGGGTCTTGACGGCCCTGGACAGGTCGCGGTAAAGGCTGCTGGCGATCTCCGAGTCCTGGTAACCGTTGACGCTGGTGCAAATGGCGCCGCCGAAGCCCAGCCGGGGGCCGTTGGCAAACAGAGCCGACGTTGTGGCGACGGGCATCGGCGTCGGGAGCGCCGTCGTGGTCGTCGTCTCGGGCAACGAGAAGAACGGCAAAACCGGTTCCAGGCGAGGGATCGCTTCGTCGTCGGCGGCGGCGGTGGTGGCGGCGGCGGTGGAGGTCGTGGCGGCCGCCTCGGCGCCTGCTTCGGCGCCGTTTCCGTTGCTTTTGACGCTGTTGGCGTCGCTGAAACTGTCCCGCTTCGGTAACGATGGCGGCAGAATGAGCTGCGAACAATCGAGAGAGAAACCATGGTGAGCTACAGCGGTCAAGGTGGAGCGACCCCTTTCAGGATTCGAAACCCTTCACGAAATATATATATATATATATATATATATATATATATATATATATATATATATATATATATTTTTTTAGTTTATCTCACGTGTAATCGTAATATAATAAAACACACATTGAGGTCGTCGTCATTGCTAAACATATAAAACTATGATTATCGATACTTTAATCAACATCGATATCTTGATGAAAAATTTGTATTTTAACTTTATTTACCTATCTTAAAAATCCTAGAAACTATTCAAAGGTTTTTTTTTTACGCATAGCTATCGATTGCCAAAATTAAGAGCTGTCATTAATATTATTAAGATGACTAGGGTTCGCTATTATTATTTTTACCGTTCAAAACGATATTGTTTTTATTCGTAAACGATGTTTGTTGGTAGTTATACCTATATATATATATATATATATATATATAAATAACTGAATTAACCCGGAATCGCCCGTGTGTATTTTTGTTTTTTCATATACATTTTTTTAATTAATTAATTAATTTTTAATTGTTTTAGAATATTATGGGCAATATTGTTGAGTGTAACATATTTTTTGTGCTTAGAAATGGTTTTTGCTTTTTTTTTTTAATTATCCAGCTTCGTCCGTATATTTTTTTTTTCATATTTACAATATTATTTTAGAATGTATTATGTGTAACATTGTTGTATGCAAAATAGTCTTTTTATGCAAAGCTGTTTTCCATTTTTATAATACTCACTTGTAATACAATATTTTTGGTTCTATACACCGATAACATAAACTAATACACATACAAATTCTATTTATGAGTTATCTCTCTATTATTGCCTTGCCACGGTGTCTATACAATATGCATTCTTATGTGCACGCTAACGAATATTCATTTAGTTCGCTTTAAGCCGGATAATTATAAAAAAAAAAAGCAAAAACTATTTACTAAGCATAAAAAATATATTGCACTCAACAATATTAGGTACGCGTAATATTCTAAAATAATACTTTTAATATGAAAATAACTAAAACACACACGGGCGAAGCCGGGTAATTCAGCTACTAATACATTTTAGTAACTAATACATATTAAATAGAATTCGTATGTGTATTGGTTTATGTTATCGGTGTGCATTTTTTCGTTCATTATAATAAAATAGGAGTATTGGTGTATCACGCGCGATGCATGAGATTATTTTTATCGATAAACTTCTTGGAACAATTATGCATATCTACACGACGATGACGAACAAAAAGGATAGGTTGCAGGTAGCTGGAAACCCGCGGGCCGCCGTGCCGCGAAATACGTATTGGCGGTGAATAATATTATAATTGTTAATTACGCCACTAAAACGTAACATTTTTGAAAGTCCTTTCTTACTGCACGGTGAAAATATGAGAAGATCCTCTATTCCAAATTTCAAGTCCGTACGTTGCGTAGTAGTTTTTGAGATACAGCGATCAGTCAGTCAGCGGTATTTGGATTTTTTAAGTATAGATAATGATTCTTGTATTCAAAGTAAACTGTATAAATATTATTATTTTCTTTTTTTTTGTAAATCAATCAATAAATGGTGGCATCATTTGTAACTCATCCCAAACTTTTGGATCAGCTATGGACTTGCAGATTCATATTATTACACGTAAAAAAATACGACGGAGGAGAGGGAGTTTGCGAGAACGCCGTGACATTTCTAAACGTGGTTATTAAATAATTTTATTCAAAGGCGGACGTCAACTGTAGTGAATAAAAGTTCCAGTTCAAAAGTCAATTAGTTTTTATATTTTTGCCGTTTGATGCGACGATTTAACGTGCTTAGTCCCCCCGGCCCTGGTGTTTGTTTGTCTTCAATTGATCATCGTCGTCTATAATTATAGTATAGCCACGTGCAAAGGGGATATCGAACAGGAATAAATACAATCAATAGACCCGAATAACATAGTCTTTGATTTTATTTGTATTGAAAAACAGTTTTATTGATAAATTATTTAAGTTTAAAATTTGTATTTTCTATGAAGTGCAAGTTTTTACAAAAAGGATTTTCTTATACGTATTAAATTAAGCGAATGGCGAGAATTTCGTTGGAAAGGTTCAAATCAAATGTTTTTTTTTCTAACTAAATTAAATGTTTGTTTTTGACTCTTATTTGAACTAACGAGTCGAGTTCTTTTTTAGTACTAACTAATATTGGCCTAAGATCCTTACCTATATTGAACTTGACTCGAGTTAAATTTTATCATAAATTCAGCCATCTGTTAATGTTAAGCGTCAAGTGTTTATCAATAATTTAAATTTCAAAATAATTTTACACCTACTTGTAGTTATGTATATATATATATATATATATACATACTTATTTTAAATTAGAGCGAATACTTACGATGGCTGTTATAACTAATAAGTAATAATAATAATAATCATAACTCTGGGTGAAAAAATGCAACAGAATGTTAAAATATTTATACACAGTTTTCACAAAAAAATTATAAACATAATGAATGTTTACATTACATTTTATAAATAAAGATCCATTAGACAAGAAGTATTAGTTATGATTTGAACTGAGGGAAAAATAAGGAAAGTGTGACACTTATTTTTGTAGTGGGCAGCTCAAACATAATTAAGTGATTTAGTAAAACGATTTACATGAGTATATTAATACTCCTCCTCTTGGTTTGTGCTAAAATAAAGGCGATGTTGACGGTCTAAAAACCTATAAGACGTATTAAACAGGCGTATTAAAACAGTTTTAATTCAATTCAACGTTTTTTCGAGTATTTTGTTTTCTATAATTAGAACGAAGAGAAAAAAAAACAATCGAGTTCGATGAAGTAAACATTTTATCACTCGTTAGATAATTTAAAAAACAAAACTGAAATAATCCGATAAGCGTCTGAAACAGTCGTAAATTACCGATTACCGATTCGATTGCCGGCCACGAACAAATTTAATCGGATACCGAGAAAATGATTCACAAAAATGGCATATATATATCAAGTCTGAAATCGTACCAAAAATTAAATTCCGTCGAAACGCAGCAAATCAGACTTTCTTGAAATCCGTGCCGTACGAAACGGTTTTTTGGCTAGGTTGACGTCGGACGGAATGGTGCGGACCGCGAGAGAGTGCGAAATCAACAGCCCGTCAAATGTTCTATTTCTACTAATGAGTAATAAAGAAAGGAAAAACACGACTCCGCCGCGACGTGTATACGGCGAACCACAGGGACCATAAATAACACCACGTGGAACGTAGAGAAAAAAAAAAAGAAGAAGAAAAATAGAGACCGATGATGACGGGCGGCGACTGGCGGGTATTACTGAGTATTTTTTTTTTTTTTTTTCAAAAGTTCTGCGCGCCGCCACCACAACTACATAATATGCGCGTGCCGATATAACGTGCAGCGAGGGGAGATTAATTCGTTCGAGTACACGCGGTAGGCGCGCGCCGTGGTGTTTTTATATAATATCAGCCGATTATTCAGATTCATAAATACACCTCTTAACCGATCGGACGAACAAACGAGTTAATTTATCGTGAGCTTTTTTGGCACGATACCGCGAAACGTTCAAATCCGTCCGGCGCGATCGTCGCGGACAGAAACGAAGAAAACAAATAAACACGTCACGGGGGAACCGACGACGGACGGTTTTATAATATGATAAATTAAAACCGGGGTCAACGGCGTGTGTGTGACGGAACGATATTGCCGGGCCATCGTTCGTTTTTGTTTGATTAGCGTGGGGTTCCGAATTATGTTTTATATACGTTACGGTCACGTCGTCGTACTAATGTGTTCTGACGTCGTCGTCGGCATTCCGCAAAAATAAAATACGTACGTCGCCGCCGCCGCCGCCGCGCCAAGTATTTTTTTTTTTTTTTTTTTGTTTGCGCTTTTGTACGTAACAGTCGATCGATTTAAAACACCGATACGCGCGGTGTTTGTATGGAGACGGACTCGTGCAGTACCGATGCCGCACGAACGCATCCCCGAGACACGACAGTTTTGTAAAGCATTCGAATAAACGTATTCAAATTAAAAAACATTCGAATACTCTTCGACAAAACACTTAAAAGTATTTTTTTTTACGTTTTTATTAACTGAAATGAAAATTGTATAAAGTTTTCGCCCGCCGTGTTTTCTCCTTGTACTTAATCGACGACTTGCGAAACATACAGAAATATTAAAATGTGTCTTGAGTTATAACGTAAAATCTACTCGAGTATATGAATTTTAAAAAAAAATCAAAGGGTTATTATTTTTATATATAATTAAGAAATATTAAGAATATTGTACAAGGAAATATATTTAGACTGTGAATAATTATGATTCTAGTACTCGTGTCATAATGAGTAGAATGAAAATCGCCATTGAAGTGTTTGATTGTGAATAATAAATTCAAATTTTTCTACACCTAAATTTATTTTCGTGCTTTGAAAATAACTTCAATATAACACAACGCGTCCGAAGAGGAAGTTAAGGGGAGGAAAGAAGAATCGACGAGGTCATCGTCCTCGGTTAAATTACTTTGAAATAATTGTAAAAAATAAAAAACACGCCATTGCTCACTCTATTAGCGGCTACAAGTACACGGAACATGAGTAGACGGCGCCTTTTTGTCATAAACTCATAACTGACATTACACCTTGAGTGAACGACAAATAGGTAAAAATCAAACGGATTTTTAATTTTTTTTTTTTTTTTTTTTCTATAATAGTCTCCTATACTTTTTCGCGTCGGCCGCCAGAAGAGTCGTCTTTAAAACGATACGAATTTTAAGATTTATCGTTCGTCGATTCGATTATAAAAAAAAAAAAAAAAAAATTTGTGTACGCTCGAAGAACCTAGTGTAGTACGCGTGTAAAACAAAATCACAAAGTGTAAAACGCGTTTTATTGTTATTTTTCCGGTGGAAAATTTATGAAACGCGTCACTCACGGCGAGTTTTAATTGAACGCTGTTCGCCACTACATTGTACGTCGTTATCGACGCGATGACAACAAACAGTGTCTATTATATAGGGTAGGCGGTGGTAGTTGTCGGCAGACTTAGGGGCAAAACACACACACACACACGTCCAACCGTCGTCGTCCCGTGCGGCAACCCTTTTTTTCCAACCACGTCCAGAACACGCGTTCCCGTTTTCTCCCCAAGACGAAAAATAATTCTCGCAGCGATCACGGTTAGCCTACATTACCTACACGGCTGCACGACGATCGACGACCCGAAAAACGAATCGACGCGTAACCAAATGTGGATCGTATGATTCGGTTACGAACGAGTGTGCGGAAAAAAAGTCACGCGTTTCTTTCCAAAATACGTTCGCCGCTGTGATTATCGGTTTTTCATCGTCGTCACCCGACGTCGTTCGAATAAGTCCAACGTGTTTTAATTCAACAATACGATAACGTTCAAGTTTTATTTCAGATGATCTGAATTTCGTGATAAAAATAATGGCTTCGTTTTGTTTTTTAGAGTTCCTATCAAATTTTAATTTCATCGTCGGTACTTTTATTTTTCATTTTTTTTTTCATTTTATCTCATACCGTATTTCGAGTATTTTTTTTTTTTTTTAATCTGACAACCCTACATCGTAAATGATAGAATAAAAGAACGCAAAAAAAAAATCCACCCGAATAAAAAACAAAAAGCAATAATTACGCGGTGTTTGCTGGACGACGAGTCGTCGTCGTCCGTCGCCATGATGGTCGTCGTGGCCGTGGCCGGACTCCACCGGCTGCTAGCCGGCTGCGTGCGGTCCGCCGCCGCACTCGCCGCCGCGATGCCGCTCGACGTGGAGGCGTTGTACACGACCGCCGGGTCCGTCGGCGACGCGTCGTATATGATGTGACCGTCCTCCACGCAGAAGCCCTGGCCCGGCGAGTCCAGCGCGTTGTCGTCGAAATTGTTGTAATGGTCCTGTAAACACACGAGCGCACGCGATTAATAACAATCTACAGTCGATATGCGGAATTTGTAATTAAGTATACGTAAAATATAATATATACGTGCAAATAACGTAAAATCAAATGGCTATAACTCGGTCATTTTTTGACTTAGAAAAGAAATTCAACCACTAAAATTCATTAAAAAATACCAAAAAAAAATAATTTGGGGTCAAAAATGGATCATGCCATTAAAAAAAAAAGTTATTGTGCGCATGCGCAAAGTTAACTGTCAAAAAAATAGTTTAATTATTTGAAAATGTGTATAATAATGTTTATTAGTTAGCCGAAACCCTTCAAACACTAGAACACTACAAGCTTTTCAATCAATATGCTTACGCCTAATCACCTCCTCCCCCTGGTACGTAACAAATAAAAATCTCCACAAAGACTTAAAACTACCCACTCTTAACGAATTGGCCAAATCCCATTATACCAAATTCTTTTCTAAACTTCACACTCATTATAATCCTTTAATCCAAAAATTATCCTCTGCAACTCACGCCTCCAAAATATTAAAAAGGCTATGGCCCCGAGACTTGCTCAAAGCATAAAATTTTAATGTTATGACCTAACTAAACAATAACTTAATGTAATCTTGTCAGGTGACACTACTGAGGGTCTTCCTATTCGAATATTTTATAATGTTATATAAACTTTGTCATCACACTTACTGATTATTGTAAAAATAGATTGTAAATATATTTCTTCTTAATAAAAAAAAAAAAGTTAGCCGAAAAAGCAGAATTGAAATATATGAAGCCTGCACATAGTTATTGAGTGTTTCCACTTATCGTGATCACACTGTATATATATCGACGGGACAATCCAAATAGGGCATCATAAACGCTCAATATTATACTCGGCTTCCGATCGACATTAATATTATTAATCAAAAACATAATTTAACGATAATTTAAAATAGATTAAAACACGACTTTTTTCTTTTGTGACATATTTTTTATTTTTTTTTTTTTGGTCTCCCGAATATTTCGAAAACGTCGCTTATGCCCTTTTGGATTGTCATCGTCGATATCGTGTTCTCGTGACGACCGTTTTCCGTTTTGCGAAACACTAGTTGTGACGGTATACCTCACGAGTAAATCTATCGACGTACGACACGGTTCTGACGTTTCGACGAATGGAAAAACGTAGCAAAAATAATACAGATTTATATTATAATTTACGTGCAATGTAACGTTTTTTTCTTGCAGAAGAAGAAATATTAAAATTATTTTTCTTTAGTAAAAAACGATTTAAGATAACTTGGATAAATATTTCCAATTTTTATAAAAAAAAAAAAAACTCTTTTTGAAAATGGTGATAGTAAATTTTTGAAAAAATGCACAATAGGTAACATATAATTTCGATTTAAAATAAATTTTCGGTTAAATTGAAAACAATTAAATACGTTTGAGACAATGTTATACACAATTACAGTGTTCACCTGTGCATTTTTTTTTTAATTTGTGCGCAATTTATAAAATTACAACAATCATAAAACATAAAATATATAATGTAAATCTATTTAACGAATATGAACTTTTATCGGTGTCACTCTATATACCGTATAACATGTGTGCAGACTTAAAATCCTCTAAACACGATTACACTCGCTAGTTTTCAGACGATTTTTAAGTAACAGAATCTGTTTTTTTTTTCTAGTACAATTTAAACACTGACAAATTCTTCCAAATAATTGGAAAAAATTTGAAATGACTTTCACAGAAATAAAAAATGTACTTAAATAAATTTTTTCTATTGAAAACAAAATCCACATTATACGCCATTAAGAGTCCAGAGCCCGACAATGGCAGCTGTTCGATAGCTTCTCGATAATCGTGTCATTTCACGGTTTGACAACGTTCATTGATTCTCAAGATCACCTGAGTTAAAGGTGAACTATTTTTTTCTCATGCACTCATCTTAAAAACACAGTGTACACCTGCACTTATCCTACAACAATTGGAGAGTTGATACCAGATACCTATGTGTTGAAAAGAGCCGTGAACAATAAAAGCGTTAGATTTCAGCAATGCATACATATGAACACCATATTACGGACGTTAATTTGAAGGCATATTTTTAGTCTTTAGACTCTGGTTGGCATATAATGTAAATTCGGTTTTAAGTAAAAAAAAAAAATTATGTAAATACATTTTTGCATCTCTTTGAGAGTTATTTCGAATTTTCTCGGTTTCCTGTATTTACCTCTATGTCAAGTGTTTGATTTTGTTCTTTTTTAATATCATACTGTTTTTCATATTTTTGTTATTTGACCAATAGTGTCATATTAACGTTTTTTGTTCAGAGTATTGAATTAGGAACAGTACATTTTCGAGGTATGCTCTACACCGCCACTTCCATGTATAAATGTTTATATATCTTTATTTATTTTATATAACTATTGGTCCAATAATAATAATGTAAAATGTCAAAATTATCAAAAATTAAATTCTTTTGCCGTATGTGATTGAAAATAATGGAGACCAGTACAAATAAATAATAAAAAAAAAAAAAATCATAGTGATAAAAATTATCTTTAAAACGTGAGTAAACGTAGTTTCAGCAGTTTCAAACAATGTTTAAAACGTAATTTCGACTAAATCGAATGACAAATCGAAAAGTAAGTGTTACGTAAAAGGATCACCTGTATATACATCGATACACACGACGGATTCATTAGATATAAGTCACGACACCGAGACGCGACGTGAACACTGTTTATTACACGTGGTGCGGTGTTCTACAATGACGCATTAAAGGTGTAGTGAATGGACAATTATTGTTATACATGTGCGGCACCTTGTTAAGGGAGGGTTTTTTACGATTTTATTTCTGTTGACCAAGCCGTAGTTAACGAGCTCCTGCTGTGTGGAATCAGATTTTACAGTATCGATTTCGATTTTATTCTCTCAACACATTTATTTTTACCGTATCATAAATAACGAAAATGAAAAATTATTTTTGCCAAGTCCTTTACGGTGCTTACGGTGAATATTTAATCCACAGCTCATTGTTGTGTTTAAAATAACTTTTGGAATTAATTTTGAAAAAAAAAAAGACGATCATTATAATTCAATTAACGCACGATTGAAACAACAGACGAACAAATTACATTCTGACTGAAAATCCTATCATATCCGATTTTTTTCATACAAAAGATAGAAGAATTTAGATTTTAGAGGAAAACAATAAAATTAAAATTAAAAATAATTAGGTAATATACGAATAAAGTATGAGAAAATTTTATTTTTTTATTTTTTTGTTTGGCAAGTAACATTTAACTATTATTTTAAATTGTAAACCAGTTGACCATCAAATAAAGTAAAGTATTTAATGATATTTATATAAAATGAAATAATATTACTAAATTTAATGATGTAACAATACATTAATATGAGTATTTAACTATAGCTATACAAATTAAAAACCTAAAAACCACTATGGGTGTTGTAAGATGAGTAAAACTAATAAATTACTACAATTTTTTTTTTTTTTTTTTCAATGGACTGATGGTGGAACATGAATTATCCAAACACGTATGGTTTCTCTGTGCGACTTTGCACAATTTGCACAGGGCGTGAATAATGCATATGTTAATTATAAAACTATCATACTTACAAATTTAAAGTTCAAATTCAACGTGGGCGGCAGCACTACTTGCACGTTTTGCATGACTTTATACTTTTTCCAAACCCTTAAAAAACACACAAATATAAAATAAGTAACACAGCCGTGAACAAATATTGAAAATAATATTATTTAATCGTATATAACGTTTCGTTTACCTGTTACCCCAATACGTGGAAACAGTGGTCAAAACGATGAACAAACACGACCATATGACTATATGAAGCGCCAGCGGAAGACCTAAAAAAAAAACAAACAGTAATCATTAAATTATAAAATCACGAGCAAAAAAAAAAAAAAAAATTGTTTCTTTGATTGTTTGTGTTATACGTATGTACCAATAAAAAGATAATAATGAACATAAAGCGTATTATTAAACGATTTTAACAATAAAATATGATCGCCATCGACGATGATTCGATGATAGACGTGGTGTAATGGAAAAATCATTTCAAGTAAAATTAAGAGAAAAATCACAGCTAAGATTTTCACCCGCGTTAGGTACGATGACGAGTATATAAATACAAAACGTCGAAAATGAATTAATTATAAAATATGTAAAGAGCAATAAATTATTTTACAATATTAATACGACAAAAATGCAGTGGATAATCGCATAAATAATAATTAATTTCAAAGAACATATAAGACACAGGTATATTACCGACTTAATAAAATTTCTATTCACTTAATAAAACTGCATGCACTACTTGAAGCACAAACATAAAATAGCATGTCAAATTTAATTTTACATTATTTTTACTCAGTAATCAAAAGTGATATCGATTGTCATTATCTTATTTTATTCCCAATAGTAATAAAATATCGGTCGGAAATTTCGTCTATACGATGGTACTTAAAATACGCTATTTTCACTTATATAATTTTCCTGAAAATAGCGGTGGAAAAAAGTCGAGCTTTCTCCTCGTTCGTTGTTTGGTGGAATTGATTATTTTGTTATGGATGATTGTCGATGATAACAAAAGAAAATAAAACCGAAAAGTTATAATTTTTATGGATTGGTAACCTCCTTTTTGCCAAATGAAGAGCTGGAAATATCCAACATTTATTATTTTACCCAGGTTTTATTTACTCACGTCTATACGAAATTTTATATTTGAAATCGTTTAGACACGAAAACTATATAAAAAAAAAACAAAAACCGAAAATCATATTTTTACGAGCTTTTTAAATTTCAGCATTTGAATCGGTACCCGACCGATAATGTCAAATATTTTATAATACTAACAAAAAAAAAAAAAAAAAAAAAAAATAAATCAACGAATACAATTTGTGATTCCGAGTTATACGCAACGTTAATTTTATATACTACACGCATTACTAGTTTATTGCATAATATACTAAATTTGTCGGAAATATCGTTTTATTCGCGTAAAACTTTTGATTTTAACATTCGAACTGCGGTCCATCGATTCATTATTATTCCGACGTTATTTTTACATTCCTATCATAACTTGAAAGTATAACCCGTTCCACGTACACAGTACTTTGTTTGTGCATCTCGTGCACTGTATTTACACATTACGGTCGGCACGTGTACTACGCTTTTCAACGACATACAACGTCCGGCTACACTGTCCTCGTCGTCGTCCACATAGACGTATCTAGGGGGGAGGCTTTAGAGGCTAAGCCCCCCGAAATATTTTAAGAGACGCTACTGACGAAAACCTCATGAGTCATAAATTTTCATATATTTTTTTTTCTGTTGGATTCACTGTATTTTTGTGCAAGTTATGATATCATAATATCGTATTATTTTTTTTATCGTATTATATTCCGGTAATTTCAAAAGATATTGTACAAAAACAAAATGCTCGTATCTATATTATCAATGTAAAAACTTCGTACATTTTTGTTGTTCCTGAGCAATTAGATGAAAGTAACTTACGATTTACGAAGTTTTCGTCTGTCGGTAGCCGATATTGGTTACTATTATTTGAAGGTTCTAAATGTATAACGTCGCCTAGAATTTACGGTTATAAATGTGTTCTAATGTTCAATGCACAAAACCGTAGAGTTGTATTAATACTAAATTTAAATTATTTCATTCGTTGTCATTATGGATGTGTTCTCGATTTTAGAAAAAAAAAATTTAGATAATGACAAAAACCGTGCCTTACAGGACACTGATACTAAAAGTACTAAAACAACAAAAATTAAATTGTAAACGATGTTTTGTTCATAATTATTTTTATTCATTGATCAATCATTTTATTATAATATAAAACAATTATTTTAAGGTATAAAAATTAATTAAAATATCGTATTTAATGATGATAGTGTACCGACCATGTAGCCCGAACAGTTTTTTCTTTTAATTTTATTCTTTTACGGCAGGGACTTTAGTCCCCCCAAAAATTTGGTTCTAGCTACGCCTATGGTCGTCCAGTATCGTTTTCCCAACTGGATAGTTCGGAGTGTCGCATTCGAATTTCGAATTATCGTTGTACTACTAAAAAAAAAAACAAAAACACGCGCAGAAGCCAGCGGACGGCTCAACACCGGTCGTGTCGTCTCTTTTCTCGATTCGGCCGTCGTCGCGGAAACTACGAAAACTTCGTCGACGTTCACGCGGCAGGTCGGCGGCGCTTTTATCGCGTTCGGGTCGAATCGAATAATATTCGAAACTCGGACAACGACGGATGTATATTTTCGACAGATTTCGTCGTCAAGTTTGAGAGCGCCCGAAGACAGAGTTCGATCATATTTCGGGCGGCGTCTTTATGCAGCGACGTTTTAGAATTTCATTTAAGAGATTGCGTAAGACCGATAATGTCTTTTAGAAGATGTTGTGATAGAGCTTTTACACAAACGTGACGGTTAAAATCGTGGACGAAAAATGAAAAAATAAAAAAAAAACAATACATCTGAATAAATATGATTTCGAGACGCATCAAACGAAAACGGAGAGAAAAAAAAAATACTACGTATATGTCGCACGATCTCAAGTCACAACTGCCAGACACGTAAATCGAAGATGATAGCACGGTTAATTTCAGGAAAGCAAAGGACGAAAAGCGACTGCGGCACCGAGTGAGATGTTTTTTTTTTTTCACAATCGGACCGTTTTCGCTCGAGTCCGTCTGTCTGCGGTAGAATTTGATTTAATCAATAAAACCCAAAACATTAGAATCATTCGTTCGCGTACTACGATATTACGAAGCGATGATATTTTGGGTTGAATTTTTTATTTTTTTTATTGAAAGTCAATTATTCCAAAATATTAATAAATACACGGTCGAGAAAAATTGCAAAGCAAATATTATTACGCTCGACAGATAACGCACAGTTTAATAATTTCACCTACTATGATATTTTATCATCTAGGCGTAATGGTTATAGCTAGAATTTCTTCGGATAAAATTCGTCCATGAAAGTGTTCGGAAAATTTCAACGGTGACGTGTGTTTTTTAAATAAAACTGGTTAATACATTTTTCGAATTCCGTAATAATGACTAAAATATAATGTATACATTGCTGATTACACGCGTATGCGCCGAAAATCGTTATAACTCGCATTTTTGTTTGCTTTTTTCGTCAAATAATGTATTGAAAATAGATGATAAATCGATTTGTGACCAAATATTGCGTATATACATGTACGGATTTTCGGCGTAAGTAAATATAAGCCGTGTTCTGCGGTAGTGTTTTGCGCAATCACTGTTCCACGTGAAAAAAATTTAACTCGTTCAAATTTCAACTTCAAAGAAATTTAGAAAAAAAAAAATCTAACAAACTATTTCCCGAAAACTTATAATAAAAATAAATGGTTAATTTCCCATTACATTCTCGGGTCTTAATTTTTAATTTTTAAAATTAAAAAAAAGTTGTTAGAGTAAAAAACTTTCAAAACACCAGCCATGTGAAATATTTTCTGCAAAATTATTTTGAAACTATCATGAAGTTCATAAAAAGTTATCGTTGATGATATTCGGTGAAAATTCAAAGTTTATAGCACAACATACCGTTACTTCTGAAGACATAAGTTATTGAATAATTAAAATCGGTTTCATGAAAATCTTGTTTGTCGGATATTTACACAATTTTTCTGTAGTTTTTCTTACACGCGAAAAACTTTTACAAAAAAAGAAAATTGACCTGTCAACTAATAACCAAAATGTCGGATTTATTGAAAGCCTAGACGATATTTTTTGCACAAAGTCTGCTAACCGAAAAAATGTTCACAAACATAAACAAAAAAAAAAAACAAAAATTGAGAAAATACGTTGTTGTACTAATAGATTCTTCGCCTCACTCAGAACCAAAAAGAAATAATGAATAAAGGATATCGCGAAAGCGGAGTACACGACACAAAGAGTGGTGGTAATTTCATGTTTTTCTCCGTGAAAACAGATAACGGGTAAACAGTCAGATCCGGCATTTGCGGCGAAACACCGGTGGCAGTCGTGTGTCGTTGTGTATACGAGAGCAGCCTTTGAAGGCTGCCACCATTTAAAGTTTTCCGACCCGGAGGACTGAAAGCCGTTATTAAGAGCGCTGAAAGCCGTATTTAAATAAAAAAAAAAAAAAAAAAGACAATAGGAAGGTATAAAAAATGTAATACAACGAATTCGTTGTTTAACACGTACTTTAATTTTGAACATTATTTGTTTTTCAACTAAAATTAATCTCGGGTGTTTTCCGTCGGGGATATAATATAAACTACGCACAAATGTTTCTCGTTTGAACTCGGTCACTGTTAACATATTTCGCGGGTCGTGGCTCGCTGCTGTTATCGATTTTCGATATCCAGGACTGTGCGTCGCCTCGAAAGTGTTTTGATAGTGTCTCTTGGTTTCACGAGAGAAAAATCAACAGAATCGTAGCCGAGAAAAAACGTCGACGTATCACGGATTTTCGTTAAACGCGCGCGCGAAATCCATTTTTCGTTTCGTGCGGTTTTTCCGTTTCGCCAACGGTCCCGGACGGGTTTTGACTCGAGTCCGTGCGTGAAACCCGCGTAGCCGCCCGTCAAGACCCGGTCGATAAGATTCGGAACCGGACGCGTTTGCCCCGGGAGAAAATTCGACAAACGGCGCGAAATTCCGAAAACCACACGTCGTCGTCCGGGCGCGAAATCGACATTGTGACGCCTTGCCAACGACGACGTGCGTTTCGTCGATCGCGGTGCACACGGGGCGGGCGTCGCTTCCGCGTCGAAACGGAGGAGCGGAACAGGACGAGAGGGAGGAGGTTGGGGTTGATCGCGAGCGGAAGTCCGCGGAGAAGACCGTTTAACGTAGTGCGTACACAAACAGACGTTGTGTGTTTATACAATGTACGTATTGTTTGCGTACACACAGCCACCGAACCGGCGACGGAGATAAGACGCGGAAATTCGAATTGAAATTTATTCAAAACGCCACCTCACTACGTCAGCGTGCACACGCTACAAACGCATACACGCTCGCAGAGGCGAATTTACGAGGGGGGGAGGTCTTGACTCCCCTCCCACCCTTCAGGAGTAAAAAAAAAATTGTTGATTTACGTCTGAATCGAAATGTATTATATCATCATATTATAATAATAATTATATTTACAAGATTTCGGACTCAAATACAAAATATTGTTTTGAATAGCGGTCAGAAGTCATAAATGACTTATTACGTAAGAATAGAGGAAGAAAATATCCATTCATTACCTATATTATTATGCATTTATAAATATATATATATATATATAAATATTAGGGTGACCATACGTCCCGTAGTATACGGGATTGTCCCGTATTTTCACTTTGTGTCCCGTTGTCCCGACAAAAGTTATAAGGGACGCATTTTGTCCCGTATTTTCAAGTAGGTCCCATATTAATCCCGTTTTTCTCTTCATTGTTAATTTATAAATTTTGCGATATTTTTGTATCACAATATTCATTAGAACATATTTGAAATCTATACTTATCGGCATTATTTTTAGATTCTTGTCTTGACAATAAATTATTATAATTGCTGCGGGTAGAAAATAGAGAACTAATAATATCACATCATTATCGACAACGTTAAACCAACGATTATAAATACAAAGAAAAACTAAGTTACTCGATGAAATCAGTTCAGCACAAAAGTATACAAAAACATCAAAAGAAGAAATTTACCTTCCATCGTCTTCAAAATAATTTTTTTTTGGATTTTTGTGTACATGTTATAATTATTAATATTTTTAGTTTATTTGTATTTAAAAACTATAATACAGCATGCATTTAATTTGTTTTTTTTAAATATATTCAGTTAAAATTCGATTTTCTTTTTTTTTTTTTTTAGTAACTTAGTGTCCCGTATTTTTATTTTATTTTTATGGTCACCCTAATATATATATATATATATATATATATATATATATATATATATATATATATATATACAAATAGACGTAACGGTCTACACGAACACACAATTACCACTATAAACGAAAAATAAATTATAAACGAAACGACGAATGTTATTTAATTAAGTGAAATGAGAAACGATAACATAATACCATTGATTATAAACACTAGTATTTATAATCAATGATAATACTTATCATCACAATATATTGTAATCGAAACGTTAATGCCTTAATCATGCGTACCTCCCGAACATTTCGTAGAGGTATATAATATTATAATATGAATTTTATGCCATACAATCGACAGACATAAAATATTTTGATATAATATGTAATATTTATGTGTATGAATATATATTATACATATTATACATGAGTACCAAATATAAATTGTCCGGATTATCCGGATGTCCGAATTAGCGAGATTCTACTGTATTTAAATTGTATTATGTTATAAGTTATAATATAATAATGCTGCGTTATATTACGCAGATTATCTTACCAAATATAAAAAAGTTATCGAAAGACTGGCAATGGATGATGCGCAAAGTATTAGAAAAGTTTTGAATATAATTGAAGATCGTACCGTTGTCAATGATTAAACATTTATATCAACCCATTTAGCATTTTTAGTGATAGTCATACAAAAACTAGAAACTCAAAATATGATTTTACATGAAAGCTTTTCAATAATTGACGAAACGAAAGATAAAATTAATTCGATTTCTAGACCGAAAGGTGCAACACTTACTGCAAAATTAAATGAGATTTCCAATAAAAACAAAGGTCTGGAAATTCTACGAAAAATAAATGCAGTACTATCTGGCAAAAACGTTCAGCTCGAAGATCTTTATCAAGACCCAAAAATACTAAGTTGCTTCAAATATGCCCCCACAACTTCGGTTGACGTCGAACGATCGTTCTCGGTATTTACAAATATGTTAACTGATAAACGTCACAGCTTCACTGAAGAAAAACTTGAAATGCATATGATTATTCATTTTAATAATAAATACAATTTTAAAAATACAAATACGGAAATTCCATAATTTTTTTTATTTTAGTATTTAAGTAATTAATTATTATAAGTAGTTAAATTTGTAAATTTTAAATAAATAAAAAAAATGAATGAAATGAAAAAATTAACTGCATATTATATGGCATATTTCGATACTTTTTAGTGCATAAAAATCCGCGCTCTAGTTATAACTTGTAATTCAGCAACAATGGCAAAAAGAATCACTCGTAATTTAAAAAGGATTTTTCAGACCCTTCCCCCCGGAACAAATTTGAAAACACGCCACTGCACACACGTGCCGACGACGAAGCTACATGAGTCGCTAACTGAAGAAAGGTGAAAAGTCCAATTATCCTAATTTTTCAGAAATGACGAAAAACTAAATAACTTAATATATAACCTTTCTGTAGCAAACTGAAATTTTCAAAGACTATATCTACCGTTTGGATATACGGATTTGACTCCTCTCTGCAGTGAAGGATGTATTTACGCGTGCTCGATGAAAAATTATAATAAAATCAAAATTGATAAAAATGGACCTGTCCCCTTTTTGCAGTAAGCGATTCTCATAGTCTTTGCTGATCGTGTGTAACACCGCGATGTCCCTGGCGACGGCGATGGCGCCACGGCGGCGTAGGCACGCGAGACAACGAACGAAATCGTTCGAACGTACGACGGCGAAAACGACGAGCGGCATGTCGAATGTTATAAATACATAATATTATATAAAGAGAACGTTGTAATGACGTGAATCGAAAGTCACCGCGTCACGCCGTCGCGTCGTTTCGTTTAGCGCGCGCGACGGTCATAACACGTGTTTTTAGGAAAGATTAAAAAAAAAAACAACAACAGCTGTAATCACTTGTCTGTACGAGTTAATCATCTACGAACTGAACGACACGAGCCTACAGGCGCCATGTTCTGTAGAACGTGCAAAAATCCCGTTTGCTAATATACTGGTATTCGCAGCCCCCCCCCTCTGGAACACATCCTATATTCAGTCAAATTAAATCAAATACCAATTCGTACAAAAACACTCGAGTCTATATTTTTCGTTTTTAGCATTTTTGGCCGAAACCATTAAGTTCTTAGGACGGGTTGTACACGGTTTTTTTTCCATTGGCATTCAGCGAGTTCCTTCGATATTCTTTCTGCGGGTGTACTGACGAATCGACATTGAAACGGCTTCAGCGTTTGTTCGATAACCACTATATAAAAAGCTGGTAAGTGAGATGATGGTGGTACAAGTTCGTCCTTCGTCCCTTCGGTCCTCGGACAAGATATTGGTGATGAATGTATTAAGTTTTAAATAAATGATGACTCATTTCTTTAGTATAAAACTATTCTGAGCAAAGCTTCAGTGTAATATAATATATTATTATTTAAATACTGTTTACGTATTTTACGGTTATTTGTATAATTTTTTAAATGCATGAAAAAAAAATCTTGAGTCACGATTTTTGAATTTTTGTTAGGATAATTAGGTTGGTATATGAGTAAGGTCATTTTAAATTTTCAGAACTTTTTGTCAAATATTTAAAATTATATTACATAAAAACTTTCAAACAATTTGGTAAATTAAAAGATCTATATTTAAGTCAAAAGTGCTATAATTGTTCTGAAAATGTTGTCCAATATAAAAAAAATATGTATTTGATATTGGATAAAATTTTCAAGTTTCTAGCTTCAATACTTTTCGATTTATGGCTAAATACCTAAAATCTGAACAGTGAAAATCTCGTTTACGGCGGATTTTTACCGATTTTACTGTTTTTACTCAGTTTTTCGATTGTTATTCTTGATTACTGGAAAAACTATGGAGATTTTGGAAAAATGACCTCTCTAAAGTACCATTTTTTTACCAATTTCTAATCTAAAAAGTTGCTGGACGAAACTTTTGGACAAAGATTTCTATACGAAAAAGTGTTTACAGAAAAAAAAAAAAAACGTCATTATAATCATCGCTTCACTCAGAATCTAAAAATAGTTTTACTGGTCAGCGGTACACGAATGAGAAATTTTGAATCGAACGACGAGAAAAACGATTAAAGAACGACACCACCAGGCGTCGGTATTACAGTGACCAGATAAGGGCCACACGGACGACGATCGAGTGAATAAAATCAAAAACCACTTCGGGCCGATATTTATTAGATAAGCCACACACCGGACTGTCATAACATTAAGTCTTAATTGAAATGCGCGTCCATGGAAATTATAATCCGTGATCGAGAAAGTGTAAATATCGTGTCCCGGCGGTAGTGTAAAGATCGCGGGCGTTTTGTAACCGCGCTCCGGCGACAATGAAACGAACACACAACACCAGTGGTGTTATTACTAGACACACACACACAATCATTAAAAAAAAAAAAAAATATTTAAAAACCCGAAAAATAAACACTTGATTTATCGTGGATAACGTTCACAATATTTATCAGATCGTACCAATTTATTATTATATTGGGCACATGCCCCCCGCGACATTAATTTCGCACCACAAATAATGTATGTGGACTTTCCTTAATGACACGAGCGTATATGATAATAAAACACGACCGTCGCGTACAACTATAAATATTTCGCGGTACCTATCTATATCTATATACGTATATATTTATACAATTAACAAAATAGTCCCTGAAACGATGTACCGGCGGCGTTTTCGGTTCCGAAACGTGTATTGTAACTACAATGGGACATTAAAACCGGACTACTTTCCGTTCGTTGTTTTATTGTGTGTACAACACCGTATAAAACACGCAATTAATTCATCATTACCGCACATTAAAATTAGATAAACGAACGACGCAACGGAACAGTGTCCGCGCGGATTCGATTCGTACGGATGGTGTCGTGCACACCGTGTTTATGCACACTATGCATGCGTACGAGTGTTTTTCTTTTTGAACGTTTTCGCCGTCAAATACGATAGAAAATTACCCGAGTACGTCGAGAACGACAAAAGAAGAACGTCTTTTACGATCTTACACGCATAAATTTTTGTACATATTATTTACTAAACGTTATTCTTATGGAATACTCAAAGAGACTTCGGCTTTCGGACTGTCATTGTTTAACGTCATTGCCAACGATAAGAATTGATCGTGGTCAGAAATTTCGTCTGCATGGCCTACTCAAGAAGATACACGCGTGTTATTTTCATCGATGTATGACGTGTATATAGTTTTTCTCGACGATTGCGAGAGAAAAGGTCGGATTTTCTTCGTCACACCCGACGGTTGACGAAATCGATCCATTTGTCATAGATGATAACGAAAGAAAATAATACCGAAAACTCATCACATTTGTTCGCTTGTTGACCTCGTTCGTTTTAAATACACAACTGAACAAATCGAATGTTTGTTTTTTTTTTTTTTTTTTGGGGGGTCTTATCTATACTCATCTGAATTTCACAATGATTTTAACATTTGAACAGTGCAGGTCGATCGATGTATTATTCAAATACGATTTTTTTCACCGTTTTATTTTTGAAAATTGATTTTCAAGACTCGAATCTCACACACTGCAAGGTCGATCGTGCCACAAGAATTATTTAATTTAACAACTATCATCAATTACGTGTTCATTCATTTTTTTTTTTTTTTTCATCACGATATAACGATTGATCTACTGTACATTACAACACGTACGTTCCAAAAACTAACGTTTTTAATGAAATTATTTTATTGTATGTTGATGTATTAAAATCGTTATCGATTGTTTGCTTGGCAGACAAATGAGAAATGGGTTGGCGGTTATTACGATCGAAATCCACGATACTAATAAAAACATAAATTATTGTGTTTTTACGTGAAAAATTATACGTCGCGGAAAAGTTGTAGGCCGTGAGGCGAGATGCGATCAACCCGTCGCCAATGAGGTTCGAACGAAACCGCCAAAATGATCTAATAATAATAATAACGATAACAATAATAATAATAATAATAAAATCGTAATTGTTTTCATGACGATTGTAGCCAAGACGAGTTTCTGAACTCGGTGCGATAAGTCGAACTACGATTGGGTCCGTATCGAACGCACGAGGGCCTTTACTTAAATCCGGCGTCAGATCTAGGGAAAGAAAAATGGACGTTTATCCCCGGACGCCTGTATGGGAAGACAGTGGTAAAGTCGTAAAATATTTGTAATCTCAATAAAATATCTCTAAACTCTCGTACAGTAATAGAATGGCGTGTCCAGGCTCGAATATTATATCGGAATCGCTTTTATCGCGTAGTCTTTTTGCTCGAAGAAAATAACGACAAATGAATCTGAAACACGACGGAGCGAAGGGTAGGGATTTTGCGTTTCACCCCCCGGGCAACAGGTAAATATAGCCAGATCCGGCGTGAACACCGGCGGAGGCAATCGAACGTCGTATACATACGTGCGAGCTCGCCTATACACGCGAAAAGGGCGATCCCTCCCCAAACGAGTATTCTCGTCGGACCTTTGGGAGGAACGATTAGATCCGATGGACCCCGTCGGATCCGTCCGAAAGTCTAAACCGCTTTTGGTCGTATTCGTTTATTTTTCGTGGGGCGGTAGTAAACTCTCTCGATTTCCAAGGCCAGTATAAACTCTCCCGATGCATAATTCACTCTCCTGGATTAATATTATGTTTGTCTGAAGGAAATATGTATGAACGCTCGCGAGTTGCTTTTATGAGTTGTATTGCTACGCTGTAAATAGGCTTCGTCGAGACTGTGATTCTCGTTGTAAATATTTGAAAATAAAATGATTTTATTACTATTAACCAGTATTTTAATTTTAATATTTTAAAGATTATAAAGATATCCACTATAAAGGCTCGACCGGATTTTAAGTAATGCTCTTGACAACGGAACTAAGAATAATGTTTGAAAATCATAATACGTACCTATTCAATTGAACTAATGATTTTTTATTTTGTCAATAATACCAAAACTGTTGTGTGTAGCTCGACAGTTGAAATGTTCTAACGAAATTATTACTAAGGCTAAGAATTCCATTTTTTTAAAAACCTTAAAAAAAATGCATACACGTCTTATAAATATTTTATGGTCTCATTAAAAAACCAAAAAAATTTAAATTAACTATTTATTTATTTTTTGTGTTATTAAGTGATTTTCTTTCGTTATAAAAATGTCTTCTTTTTTAAGCTCACCTTTGGTAAAACAAACAAACAAACAAAAAAAAAAAATCCAAACATAAATGTATGCTCTGTTTATAATTTAATAACTACTTATCTTTTATCTTAATGAAGAATAATGCTGTGTGACTAAAATTTGTCGAATATTTTCAAATGGGCGACGATTGTTCATCGACGAATTTTACGAAATAATCATTTCAATTGAGTTTTGTTACCGATCTCAAGAAAAATCATACTGAATATAATCAAATATATAGCTTATGAATCGAAATTAGAAAGTATACAATGAAACACGCACTTTTATGGGTAAAATATCTAAACATGCAAAATAAAACAAATCGCCTAAGACCCCCTCAACCCAGTATCATGGAATATTTTTTTGTACCATTTACTATACTAGCTATATTATTTGAATTATAATGGGAAATCATGCTGACTTCTATAAGATTCGCTAGCACTAAAACTATCGAATACATCGGGGTAGTACCGAATACACATTATTACGCGAAAACGTACATCGGCGGTGTCGAACGTGCGGAAAAGACGCGGTCGCCTCGGGCCGGTATTTGGACGTTTCCCCCCGTGTATTCCCCCCGACGATTTTAGCGGTACTGGACGTCCCCCCCTCCCCCGGACTCAGACATTCCACCCTCGAATCAATATATATATTTTTTTACATTTAATAATAGGTTAGACAATTGGTTCTTTGGTTTTACCCGAAATTTAAGATCATCATATAACAAGAATACCACCGTTGTTTCCACCTTCTTTATGGAACGTGTTTGACTAAACTAAAGCTGGTATAGGTAGAACAAACAATATTTCGGAAGGGAGGCATAATAAATTTACAACACTGGTGAGTATTAATAATCATCCAAATATTTGGCATTTCATTGAAGTTCTATAGATGAGCAACTCAAGTGCATCAGTAAAAATATTAAATTATAGAGCAGGAGCTTTTCGTCATGATTTAGGAACAGACGATAGATTAAAACAATTATGTGAAGGTTGTTCAAATGATGATATTTTAATTTTTTCAATTTCCGTGCGCTATCTTACTAGAATAAAAAATATTATTTCGTTTTTTTTTATTTGTATTATTTAATTTTGCATTTTGATTTTTAATATTATATATGATATATATTTATATATTAATTTAATATTTGTTTAATATTTTTATTTTTTGTCCGGGGGGGAAATTGTCCTGTTCGGGGGCGAAACGTCCGTTGTATCGGGGGGAAGGCACGGGGGGAAACGTCCTAGATTCCCTCGGGCCACAGGGCGTGTAAGGAACGCGCGGCCGAACGCACCACAAAGGGGTCGAGAGGTGAACAACGCGCGCCGCGACGCAGGTCCGTGGCCGATTTCGTCGGCAAGGAAAACTGTTTAAAATGCATTATTATTATTATTATTATTATTATTATTCGTGTACAAATACGTCTACTGTTTACGCGCACGACCGACGACTCGAGCTTATTATTATTATTATTATTATTATTATTACACAGTCGTCCGAGGGTCGGAGCGAATTCGGGGATCGCAGTGCTGCGGGCGGTGCGCATTTTTGTTAGGCTCGCAAAACGAAATCGTTATTTAAACGTACGACGGCTACGCGTACAACGCGCGCACGCGTGTGTTTATAGGACCGTTCTTACACGGTTGTGAGGTCGGGGGCGTTCGACAGACCCACGCGAGGCGCGATCTATGCAAACGCTGTGGGTTTGACACTTTGACTCCACCGAAGATGTGACGACGACGGTCACATAATTATTATTATTATTATTATTATTATTGTGTTTTCGATGTAAATTTTTCGTGTCTTTTGTGAGCGCGGACGGCGAATACGGGACGGTCCACACGTTTATATGGGGTCTCGCAACAAAATTATTTATCTTTCGTCTCGCCGTCACCCAAAACGTTCGGATAAAAAGATGTTGAATTCACGTTTACACCGTCGTCGTAATAACTGACGTACAGACGTTTTTTTCTGAGCACCGTATAATATTGTCCACTGATTTTTTCACACATAACACACACTCGCTGATCGAATAGTGAAAAAACGAGACCAATGCAGAACGATTAGAAAACTATTTGAAACTATGAGAAAATAAATGAATCGAATTTTGTATTGAGCAGCATTGTTATCGTGTCGAATGTAATATTACGTTCAGTTGTAAAACTTGTATTTGGTTTGAAATTTATTTTATTAATAGTTGACAATAATGTACACTAATACCAGACATAAAGTATGCCGACAAAGAGTAAGCGGTTAATATTTTTATTTTTTTTTTATTTTCTAATAACTTCACGTAAACTTGTATTTGTCAATTGGGGGAAGGATCTTTAAACGTTCAACTATTTCGATCGTCTATTTTTCGTAGCTCCCGTCTTGTAGAGACGTCATAATGAACACTGTATGCGTATATACACAATACACAATGAACATCTCTACCCGCCGCTGCCGCCGCGCTAATTTTCGTCTCGCGTCAGACGCGCGACGGATAACGTATATTTTTAGAAAACATAAAAAAAACAAACAGATACATATATCACCTACTTAATGGCACTTATATTGTCCACACTCAACGCGTGCGCCCGTCGCCCACGACGACGATGACGACGACGACTTCGAAGACAAACGACACGATACTCTGTACGAGAGTCTAAAATCGTTCGTCGCCTTTAGATCGTTAAAAGACACGGTAGGGTTTCCAAAAACTACGTTTAGGTCACGACCCGAAATCGGACAAATACTTCTTTTTTTTTTTCTGACGGGTCACCAACAAATTTTAAAAAGTCGGTGTTATAAATATTGTATAATGCACGTAGGCAAAGAGGTTAAAGAATATAAGACTTTTTTTTTTTTTTTTTTTTAATTATTCGGCCAAAAAAAAGTGAAACGTCCTGGGTCCCGAGACGAAGAGTTTGGGAAAATCTTACATGAAAACATTGTAGAGTAAAAATAAATCTCTGCCGTCAAAGGTCACGACGAGAATTCCAGATAAACAGCGTACACGGATGGATAGAGTATTTTATCGGACGTCATAAAGCAACACTGCTTTCTAGACTTATTTTTTTTACGGGAAACTGTTGTTTTTTTTTTACAGACAATGGACACGAATATAATAAATATTCAAACCGATCGTGAAAAATAAATACACACAGCAGCGTAACCAGCAAACCTAGGAATCTTATAAAAATGACCCAAAACTTAATGATCTAAAAACCGCACGGAATGTACATATTATAGGTACGCTGAAAAACTACAAGGTATATATGCTATAAAATATTCAATTAATATTTCTTTTTTGGCCAGTAGAGGCAGAAATAAAATAATTTATCACATACAAAATGCACTAGAGTACTCGATATTAAATTCTATATTTGAATTCATATCCAATTGTGCTCTTGAAAAATACAAAAACTGAAGCAAGTGTTAATTCATAGCCAAAACAAATGATTTCCAAAAGCTCTAAATACGTTCAACTAATTGTCCAATATTATTATCTCAATTAGTAATGTTATGAGAAAGTTGTCATTATTTTTGAGTCAACGAAATTTTCTTGCCACGTCAATATTATCTTCAAATCGATACCGAAAAATCGCCTAATCTAATGAAAATAACGAAATATACTCATCAAAATGGAAATTTCATGAATATTTTCGTAACCATTTAAAATCAATAACAATTTACTTTACTGAAAATCAATCGATAAAAATAAATAACAACACATAACACAATACGTACTTCGTGCAGTATTTTTAACTTCATTAATAACATTACGATAATTTTTAGACGATTTTAAAATCTTAAATGTTTTCCACGAAAATAAGATTACTGCAAAAATCAATAATTTAACTTCCATAGTATTGCCACTCGGAGTATAAGAAACTGATAGTATTCAAATACGGTTTAACAAAAGAAAAAAATACGCATTTATTTTATTTTATTTTTTTTTATTTATTTATTTATTTATTTATTTTTTTTTACATAATGGAAGGTATTTTGAGTAAGTCAATATTTCTGAAATATCACTATTTAAATATACGATTCTTTTATTGAAATGTATTTCACATTTAGTTTTACCTCTTAAATAAGTAAACTTTTTTGGCGTGTTGGGTCGCTGTGAATATTCGTTAACCATTTATATTTCATATTTCATTTTTTTTTTTTTTGCATTATGGCCTTTATGTTTTTAAACCTACTTAATTATAAATAATTTCTTATTTCAAAAGAAAGAAAAAACACTAAGAGGATTATTATTAACCTAAAGTAAAGTCAATACTTTTTACTGATGCATTCAATAATAAAGATAAAAGAACAACTTTATGTTTCTATGTATAGTACCCAATAAAATTAAGCAAACATTTTTTTGAATATGATTTTCAGCCACGCAATTTTTTTTTATTTTCTAATATCCGAATATATGATAATCAAAATTAAATGTGTTAAATATAACTAGAAAATACTTGAGAAGTATGCAATAAAACTCACGATACTATTGCAATTTATTATTATTATTATTATTGTTTTCAATTCAAGTGAGGCAATGAATGATTTGACACTTATGCCAAAATATAAGTTAAGTGTTGAAATATAAGCAACATTTATTAATCTAAAAATCGTTTTTGGTTTGTTTTGTACCACGAATCTATGTAATAACATAAAATAATATTTTCATAGAAAATTACCTGGTAGCACGCAATTGACAGACCCATTTTTAGACCACGGGCCGTAGTACGGATTGGACGGATCAAGCGGATTATTGTTGACCGCCCGCACGGCGAAAGTAAATGTTTTTTGACCCTTGTCTTGCTCATCGTTGCAATCCGGAACGGGTACGTGGAACATGGTGGCTAAAAATAAAACCACGTGTCAAATTAATTACAAAATCGGTATATCATCGTACGTACGTGGTAAATGTATTCTAAGTAAATGCATTCTATACTCACAGTCGCTCTGGTACAAAAAGTGATTAGGGTCTTCTTGTATTTGCGCGGAAGCCAGAGCCGTGGGGGACAAAGAAGAACCGCCACTGATGATCTGCGAGTTAGTAGGTCCGAAATGATGTCCCACGATCAATTGGTAATAATCGACCGGGCCAGCCGGTTTCAACGGTTTCGACCATTGTACGGCTACTCTGGTGCTGTTTTCGTACACCACGTCCGGCTGTAAGATCTGTCCGGGCACTACGAGAAAACAGACGATTAGATAAAATTCGATGATTTCGTTTTATTTATTTTTTTGTCTTGTTTCATTCAACTCACGTCCCACGGCGGTCCGCACTTGTATGGGGGCCGAACGGTCGGAGCACACCGTCGTACACGCTGTAACTGTTATCATGTAACTTCTATAGCTCTCTAAATGTTCTAATTGGCACTGGAAGACAAAAAAAAAAAAATACAGTGGTTAATAATCCGAGTCCAATCGTCCGCGAGAATATTTTCGTCGGCTTCGCCGTTCTCGGTCCGATTACGGTTGTTTTCGAAGAGTGCTCTCACTCACCTTCGTGTCGTGTACTTCGACGTGACGTTCGCTCATCGATTGCAGGTCGTTCAGCGAGTCGGCCGAATCCGGTTGCTGTAGCACATCGTCCAAATAGTAATGTACGCGGTAATGACGGACAACGCCGTTCGTGAGTTTAGGAGGCGACCACTGAAGGGTAATGGACGTGTTCGATAAGCTCAACACGTTGATTTTTACATTTCGAACATCGGGAGCTGTGAACGGGGGGGAAAAAAAAACAATGGTTTTCGTGAATCAATTAATTAATGATGGATATCATAGCGATGAGCTCAACATCACTCGATTCACAATGTAAAACACGCGTCACATACCTCCTTCGAGTGTGGTGTTCAGTAAAGGATCGCTGTGCAAACCTTCGCCGTGTTTTGTAATTAAAGCAATGGTAACCATGTAAGTAGTGTACGCCTTGAGGTTGGTAATGTTCGCTATACCTCTGCTGTCTAGCCCCATGTCTCCGCTAACTGTTTTGTTCAACATGTGCTCTACAAGATAAAAACATATACTGTTTTTTGTGTTGTTATTAATTTACGAAAAAAAAAAATATGACGATTTTTTACTCTAATCGTATAAAAGAATTAAATCATGCCTGAATGACAATGAATATAATATTATACCCCCTTTAATGACGACATCTCACAAAGAACGCTACATTTAAATTAACTGACGCGCACAAGTAAATAAACATTTAAGGAGATTAAAACTCCAAAAAACATAAATGTGTACAATGTGATAATGTAATATTGTTCTTGAAGTGAGAGCATCAATAATAATATTTGTATTCATACATCGTCGTTATAATTATTTATTTTAGTATTGAATTCGTGACTTTTTAGAAATTCGTCTATTGAAATATGCCTATACGTAGTATCAGTAGTGTATTTATAGTATAAAAAAGTGATTAAGGGAATTAAAAAACAAACGAAAAGATAAGTTATAAAACACATATCAGCGTTTTAAAATTTAAATACACTATTCCTTTATTCAATGGATTTTAAATCGATCAAATTTTACATCGTAGATGACTTTTTTTTTATCGCTTAATAAAAATGTATAATGATGATAAAATAATCAATCGACTAGTATTCAATATTTGTGATTAAAAAATACAACAATCCGTACGAATCGCTTGAGCGTGTTGTTTTTTTATTTTTTTTTTTTATCAAACGAGTAAAACGAAAAGCGAACAAGACCTTACCTTTACAAGCGGAATTGTTTATGGAAACAACAGGACAGTAAAATATGCGGAATCCCAAGACCGAGTTTATTCTGTCCGAACAGTCGAGCTTCCATCTCAACTCCATGAACGTCGAGCCGATGATATTGACCCAAACGTTTTTTATTTTTCCCACGACTGCGAACAAACGCGAAAATCCGTCGAAAATCAGTGTTATTGACGCGCACATCAAGACGGACGCAAACGAATAAGCCGTCGATTATTTCACATACCTGTGTCGTGCATTACCGTGCACGAAGCCCACACCATGCCGCTGCTGCTGGGTCTGTAAAGACTAGAAAATCCGTTCGTCGGCGAACTCGGACTGTTGGCGCTGATCGCGAACTGGTACACCTTCTTGTAGTCGGTCACGGTGACGTTGTGGCAGGACTCGGTCCTCGGCACGTGCGTCCAGTTCATGTAGCCCTGCGCGTGCGTCGCGGTAAAAACAACAACAAGGGATCGGTCAAAATCGGTCAAACGCCGTTTTCGGTTTTAAATTTTAAAATTTATAAAATCTAAACAATTTTAAAATTGTTAGTTCTTTCGTCGTTCGAGTACGTGTACGTCTACGGCACGTGTTATCGTCGCTAATAAATTCGATCGTGTCCGAGTGCGTGCCAAATTATAATTGTATATATACTGCGCTCGGACACGATATTATTAGCACGCTTAAAAGTGTAACGGGGAAAAAAATAAATACAAACATTTAAAAATCACAGCGGAAATCATTACTGTAACGTGCTTAAACGAATGAGATCGATATACAAGTATCGATAACGTAATAAAACATGAAACAAATACTATGTTGAAACAACGAAACGGTCGATTGACAACGGCTCGATGTCATCCGACCGTTTTACGACTTTGGAAGAAAACGACAAAAAACAACTTTTGGCGTGTGATTTCGTCTTCTCGTGTGCGCCCGGGAGAGTGCGAAATGAATTTGGAACGTACTGCGCGGTAAGCAATAAAATAATTAAGTAATAACTTTTTTGCGAACGCATTAGAAAAACATTAAACAAATATCGTTTTGAGCAATACGAAAAAAAAAAAAACATTTTTTTTTTCTCAGGACGCACTCGAGTGACGCTTTATTGCCGACGCACTTGGTAGTGTATACATAAAAAAAAAAAAATCGTTTTGAGATACACTCGAGGGATCCCTCCCCTTTTTTCGAGTAGGGCGTACTTATATAAGGTCACTATAACGCCGGTAGATGTACTCACGTTGCACTGGTACGGGCGGTCTTTGTCGTTTTCACACCAGAATATGGTGTAGTCGCTCAGCTGACTGTCAGACGACAGTTTATGGCTACTGGCGTTCTTCCACGACAGTTCGAAAACCCCTCGTTCGTCGAAAACCATTTTCGTAAACGACAGCGGCTCGTCGAGCTCTACGGGACACAATTAACGTCTCGGTAAAGCATTAAAAAAAAAAAAAATTCAGACGAACGCAAGACAGCTGTCGTGTTTGAGAATCGTTCCGAAAGTAATGTTACTATGTATACGTACTGTCTGAATCGCGAGGCACGTAAACGGTCGAATACTCCGTGGACAGGCCTTCTTTGTTCGACGAGTACACGATAAAGTTGTACCCGACGTCCGTGCTGAGTCCTTCGAACTTGGCGTATGTCTTGTACGTCTCATTGCTGCGGTGGATTCTACAACGGAAAACAATCGTCGAGTTATGTAGTCAAGGTGGTTAAGGTTGTGGTCAAGGTGTAAAAAAAAAAAAAAATCACCAATAATATTATGACCCAGGGTTCACCAACTGGCGGACCGCGGCCCACATACGAACACTTTTTTTACGGGCCCTTCTCCACGGAGTAGTTTTTAAATTTCCATAATATTAACACAAAAAAATCCTACAATATATTATAATAAGCAGGGCTCGGAAGTTGTGGCACTAAAAATGTTACTTTTTAGCTCCTAATATGAACTTAAAAACTCCAAAATATGCGCTATAAATGGCACGAAAAAACAAAAAAATATGCATTTAACTTGAAAAAATAATAATTATAAATTTATTGTGAAAAAAAAATTTAAATGTAATTTATAATTACATTTACTGATTACTAATTAATAAATAAACTATTTTATTAAATGCCACGAATTATTAATACATCGGACCGTCGATGAGTTTGTAGAACGGTGAAAAACGAAATATTTTTCGCTTTATTTCCAATAATTTAAATATTTAAAAAAAAGTAACCAAGTAAAATAATTCTTTTCAAAAAAATGTGATTTTTTCCTTTATTATGTTCCTATATAAACCTATATAACCAAAAATAGCAAAATAGCAATAAAATCCGTAAATATGCAAAAATTGCAAAAAAAAATGCATGTATTATATCAGATAAGTGTGAAACATGTTTTTATTTTACTTAGTGTAATCTAGGACGAACCAAAAAAAAATATGCATTTGCCACAACTTCCGAGCCCTGATAATAAGATAATAGAATGTACTGCCGGGTGGGAGGTTCATAACGACATAGCATTTATTATAAAATTAATATACATAATATGTTATAAATAATACTGTTGTGAAAACGTACACTGAACAATTCCCGGGGGGGGTGAACCCCTGAAACCCCCCTTGTATACGAGCCTGGTTTGGGACCGCGGAAACTTTGGTAAGTCTCGAAACGGACCTCCATCGGACACATTAGTTGGTGACCCCTCGTATAACCGAATAAGTATACCGAAAAATGGGTCGGTACTCAGGGTGCACAATGAGCGTTTTACTATAATAATAATAATAATTACTTTGTTTGGTTGTCGGCCGTCTGAGTGGTGTAGTACGCCTGATACTCGAACAAGTCGCCACACTTCTCGCTGTCGTCGATGTTCTGCCAATAAATGAACACGTCCCTCTTCGTTTTGTCGGCCGGCGACTGTATGCACTCGAAACTCCCGACGTCCGTCCGCGGAGGTCTTCTGGGTACTGGATCGGATCGATAACACAGGTTTAATACGCAACAATTTACAAACTGTTCGCTCGAGAATATCGAACGAAGCGCAGAATAATAATAATAACAATAATAATAATAATGGTAATAATAAAAAACCGGTAAGACAATGGTGGTGGAAGTTCGTCCATCGTCGCTCCGCTCCTCGGACAAGATTATGGTGATGAGTAGAGATACAGGAGTTGGGTGGGATACATGAGATGTATTGATAGATTAGGCATTATAGGATAGATTAGGACATTATTTTATATTATAAAAAAAAAACGATTCTGAACGAAGATGAATTGTCAGTGAATAATATGTTTATAGTAAATCGCTTGAATTTTTGTAAAAATTACAGTTTCAGACGCCCGTTAACATTTTTTCATTGAACCGATCGTGAGATTTTTTATACTTTTTGCAAGCTAAACTTATGAACAACCTTGTAATACATTTTCATTTCTTAACTTTGAGTAGAACATTTTTTATACATTTTCAACTACGACATAATTTGTGATTTCGACAAATTTTGTCGATTTTTGAACTTCAACTGCTTATAAAAAAAATTGTGCCTATGTATTTTTATAATTTTTGAATGGGAGTTAGAACAACTTATGTGGACCCTTCTATTAAATTTTCAAGTATTTCGTCCGAGCTACATTTTTTTTATCAACATTTATAAAAAAAAAAATAAAAAAAATCGAATATTTCAAATGCCTATAAATTGATTAAAAATGAGTGAAATCTTTTGAAAATAAAATTATATAAAGAAAATGCCAATATAAACAACTGATAAAATTTTCAAGTTTCTACAACTTATACTTTTTGAAAAAAAAACAAATAGCAAAAATCGTTTGAGGCTAAACCGTTGTTTAACGTGTTTTTGTAAAAATTTAAATTTCAAACACTCATAAAATTTTTTAGTCTGAATCCGGTAGAGTTTTTTTTGCAGATAATTGAAGAAAAACTAATGGAAAACCTTGTACCAAATTTTCAAAACTTAGTTATAAAAGAAAAAAATTTTACGATTTTTCAACAACAAAATTATTTGCAAATTTTCGCAATTTTTACATATTTCGTATAAATTGTAACTTTGAGCACTTATAAAAAAAAATTGTGACTTACGATTTTGG
This sequence comes from Therioaphis trifolii, assembly GCA_027580255.1. Taxonomy (NCBI): domain Eukaryota; kingdom Metazoa; phylum Arthropoda; class Insecta; order Hemiptera; family Aphididae; genus Therioaphis; species Therioaphis trifolii. The sequence continues at coordinate 65,378,110 of CM050405.1, read as the reverse complement.
ATTTTTTTTTATCAGTTATGGAACAACTTATAAGAAACCTTGTATTAAATTTTCAAGATTTTCTGGCCAAAAAAAAAAATTTTATCGTTATTTTAAAAAAAAAAACTTAAAAAAATTGAAAATTTCAATTGTCTATAATTAGCTCAATAAAAGTCAAAATACTTTGAAAATTTAACGGTGTATAGAGAACGCTAATCTAAACATTTGGTGAAAATTTCAAGTATTTACATCGATTAGTTTTTGAGTTATAGCAAAATAAAAAATTTGATTTTGTCGAAAACTAGTTTTGCGTAAAATATACCGTTTTCCCTCATTTTTTAAGGGTTTTTCCCGGCGCGTTAAAAAAATATTGAAAATTTTTAACTTTTGACCCCCCAAAGTACCAACTAGATTCAATTTCCTTTCAGAAAAGTTGCTATATAAGGCAATCGAAGCATTTTTACTGCCCCAAATCGTGTCGACAGACACAAAAATAAAAAAAAAAATAAATAAAAAAAAAAAAAATAAAAAAAAAAAAAAAAAAAAAAAACACACATCATTGTAAAATCAATACATTCTTCACTCCGTTCAGAATCTAAAACTATAATAACTATACGATATATTATATTATCAGACGAATCGACTTACTCGAAGGCTTAGTTTTCAGAGTGATACCGCCCGGAGGGGACCATTTGTCTTCCCCGCGGGCGACGGATGACCGCACGTATATGCGAAAGTCGTAATACGTAAACGGGTATTTTAACCCGGTGACATTGAAGTAATTGTAGTTGGAGTCGTCGCGCACGCGGCAGTTTAGATTCGCGGACTGGACGGACGACTGGTTGGACGTCGACGAAGAGTTACAAATGTCGGATACGTTCACGGACTGCGAAAAACGAATTAGCGTATTATAATTTTGTGTATGTTTTTCTTTTTTTTTTTCGTGATTTATATTTTATTTATTTATTTATTTCTTTATGTATTTATTATTTTTTTTTTTTTAACACTCACGTGCCAGTGCTCGGGGTTCGAGTCCCACTGGGACTTGTACTCGATCTTGTGAATCAATTCTTTCGGAAACAATGTCATCGTGCCGACGGACCACCGTAACATGGCGCTCGACTGCGTTTTGTTCACCACGGTGATATTTGAAGGACTGGCGGGAACGACTGTAACGTTAAAAGGATAAAAAAACAACGCATTAATAAAAAAAAAAAAAAGAAAAAAGACACTCGATCGCGATTGTAAAAAAGAATTTATAATATTAATAATAATAATAATAATAATAATAGCGTTCTGAGAATATTCGTACTGTTGGCGTAGTGATGAAAACGAAAGGATGTGTCCGACTTTCCCAGTTCGTTTTTGCCGGTCAACGTGAAATAGTAATACTCGTACGGCTGTCTGTAAATGGGTTCGGTGGCGAGATCCCAGTAACACGTGTTCTCCCTGATGTCCGAATCCGTCGGGCAATTGACGATGGTTCTGGAAATGGAAAAAAAAATTAATCCAGACACGATTAGTAATCGAAATCATCGTGTCGGCTGTCGGTACGTCGTGGTTTGTCATATTTATTGTAACATCACCCACGTTTTAAGTAAGTATGTCATTAGAATCACAAAAAAATAAAAAAACAAAAAAAAACACAGTTTTTCGGTACATACCTGCCTCCAGCACGGCCGGGCAATCGGTAGAATAACATGTACTCGGTTTTGACAGGGTTCTCCGGTTTCGTCCAACTGCAAGTCAGACTCACCCAATTGTCAGAGATACAAGAGAAATTTTTGATCTGCAGCGGTTTATCTAGACGGAAAAAATTATAAAAATTAAAAAAAAAAAAAAAATCTACCTCATTGAATTTAATTCACAATCAAATTCATTCGTGGAAAATGCGTATTATATACAACGTATTCAGCTTTATATACACTGTACAATGTACATACGCACTACGAGAGCGTTTCACGTAATATTGACATATCATAAAATACCAATAACAGTTCACAAAGGTACTTAATTTATTTGGAGTTGTGATCGTGCACGGTGTACAATCACAAACGTTTGAAAACTCGTTTTATAAATAATATGAAAACGATTTTTTTTTTTTTTTTTTTTTAAATAACACACCGCAGTACGCTATACATGTTTTTTATTGCACGTGAATCGATAAAAAACAGTATGTTATGAATAATAGAACTAATAATTATATTAATTAATAAAAAAACCGATTGTGACATATCGGACTGATAATAAGTACGGGTTGAACGATTTCATTTCGCCTGATGAAGGGAAAAAACACAACGAAAATAAAAGACCCTCTTTTTGCTGGTGTACTATATACATGATAAATATTTATGACAAACTGAAACGAATAAAACAGCAATTTATTTAGCGTCCTAACTTTTATTCAAAAAAATAAAAAATAAAAAAAAGGCTACCACGTAAGTATTTATTTATAGCGACAATCTTAATATCAATATTTGAAAGTGTGGTATATATTTTTAAAATACTCTGAACGTGTTGGAATTCCGATTCTAGTTCTTAACGGAATTGATTTGTACGAGAAAAAAAAACAAGAAACCACCCGATGATACGGAAGTAGAAAGTAATTTCATTATACACACACACACACAATTGCATAAACGTCGTAAACAGTGAACACGAGGGAAGTAAAAAGGGACATTTGACTGTTACCCCGCCCAGAGTACCAAAAATACAATATTGTTTTATTGTTGTATTGTTGATAAATAACAATTTATCGACGTTGTCTATGGTAATTGTTTCACTCGATTATAATTTAATATGATTCGTAACATTGATGCGAGTATACGCAAAATAAAACGATAAAAGAAAGTGCAGAGCAGTGTAGTGACGTCAAGTGAAAAGAGATGTAGGTACTCGTGTAAGGGAAAAGCAGTCTACTGTGGCCGTTCCAAAACGACGAATTCTGGATTTACATTAAAATCTCCTCCTCCATCAATAATAAATTATTATTGATCACAAGAGTGATTGCTTTCCGCGAGTTAGACCGGTTCATCTCGTGCCCGGCAGACCGTTTTTGTTTAATGTTCGTATCGGTCAATAAGGTCGTGACATTGGTTACATAAAATGATGCCAATTTATAAAGTCACTAACTAGACTCAACTTTGACTAGTACCCAGTAATACTGCACTTGTGAACGTGTGACGTCACGTGATATCAGTATGAACTGGACGAGAGTAGTTACACGACAATAGTATAGTAATAATCTCATACATATGGTTTCAACTTAAAGATCGACATATTATATGCTTGTATCTCGAATACTTGAACTAGAGTCTTAGTAGCGACGACGGCGGAAGGTCTTTGATACGTTTATTCGAGGACAATTAATTTGTCGAAATAATATCGTAACTAACGGTGTACAGTAACCCCAACGACGATAAACATTCTAGTCAGGGACAATATCAGACTTCAGACCCGTTTGTACTTATTTCTGGCCGTTACGAACAATGCTCCCTCTAACAACAGGATGATGTTTGGATGCAAAAAAGTACACAGATAAAATCTACAGATAATTAACTAGACCGCCGAGAAGTGATATAACTGCACGAATACCTTTTTTTTTCCTCATGGCGTTCAAGGTCATTAAAGGTAAAATTGATTTTATCGAACTCATGATATTATTGAAAATGTTGACTGATCGATTTTTTTATTTTTTTTTATCGATTTTATGATTTTTATTAATTTAGTTGCTGAGAAAAAATTAACGTGAATCATCAGGTTAATGAAAATAAAAACTTTTGAGGAAAATACAGTTTTTTTTAAATGGCCATTTTCAAACAATTTTAAAATAAAATGTTATTTTTTTTTTTTTTCAATTTTGCCACCAAAACAAAAATAATTTTGTATACATATCTGTGGTGTACATTTCTACAGTTTGTGAGTAACGTAAACAACACAATTTTACTGTCTTTAGCATCTCAAAAGATACCACAATGGATATATTTTCGTGAGATATCTGGTACATGAAATAAATTAATTACATACATACTATACTTTTATCGTATCTCTAACAGATTTTCAAATATATATATGATAATATCATAAAAAAAAAAAAACAAAAACGAAGTGTTCTAAACACATGGAATTTTTTTTACTCGTTTTTTTTCTTTTTTTTATTGAAAACAACGTGCAGTTTTAGAAAAAACTTTAACCATTGCCATAAAGCCGGTAGCTACGTAATGTTATTACGCTCGAGTTACGATTTTATATTTAAACTCGGAAAACCGAACGACTACCCTCCGAGGTCATCCCTCTTGGGCCAAGTGATTAAGGCGAGTGATGGTCATCACTCCGACTATAGCCAGATTTTCGATCTCGGGACAGTGATAAAAAGAAACAGGATAGTATAGGGATAGGGGGCAGTGGCGTATTTAGGAATTTGTCATGGGGAGGGTCCAGATAATTTTTGGAATACAGAGTCGTGGGGGCCTTCGCCCCCCACACCCCCCAATTACTCATTATTTTATAAATATGCCATATTTATAAGACCATTTACAATTTTTCAGTATTAAATTATTTTATATAATATGTATTTTCTATATATATATATATATATATATCTACCACCATCATTTAATTTATTTTGATAACAGCAGAGCGTTTGTTCGATAACCAAGAACCATCTTTGGTACCAAACTGATAACGAAAAATCATAGTAATAATAATTATTGAACATGTTGATAACTGAAGCTTCGAAATTTTTTAGAAAATCGTTCATATCCAATGATAAAATTTTTTTTTATTAATCATATAAAAACACAAAAATTTACATGTACGAGACACGAGTCAATGGGGGGGCCGGACCCCTTGGACCCCCCCGTAAATACGCCACTGATAGGGGGACGTTCGAATAAATTTCCGAAAGTTCAAAAACACCCCCCCCCCCCCCCCCAACGATACGATACGAACGCGTTTGTCACGCGAACACGACGAAACACGACACTCACATCCGATCGCCACGCTGTTGAGGCACACGCCGATCTCCGAGTCCTTGGACACCATCGACGGCGGCCCGCTCGTCTCCAGGCTGGTCGGCTGGACGGTGGAGAACGCCGACTGGCCGCCGCCGCCGCCGGCGGACTGAGCGCCGGACGACCGGCCGTCGGTGGTGCCGCCGCCGCCGCCGCCGGTGTCGTAGCTGCGGTTCTGCCGGCGGTGATTGTCGATGGTGCAGTAATAGGTGTCCCGGCCGGCCGGCGGGTCGGGGATGTGCATCTTGGCCGCGGTCGCGTTCACGATCGACACGTACTGCCGGGGCACGCGCTCCACGTTCTTGTAGAAAATGATCCGCTGGCTCAACAGGTCGGCGGGCTGGTCGCGGAGCAGGCTCTGTATCAGCGAGTTTTCCGGGTCCAGCACGCACGTGATTTCCAACGGCACGCCGCTACCGTATTCCAGGACGATGTCGCCCCGGGGGAACGTTCCTGCGGCACAAGCGGTGGAGAAAAATTAAAAATCGTTTGATTTGAAAATCGTTTAAAAAAAAAATAAATACATTCGCCACGGTCAGGGTTACCAGACATCGTCTTTTCCCCGGACACGTCCTCTTTTCGAGCTTTGAAAAATGCGTCCGGGGATGGGGGGGGGGAGGTTGAATCTCAAAAAATTTCAGGGTTTTAATAATTCCAATGATAACATAACTATAGCTATTCAGAAATACTTAAAATTTCACGATATTTTTTTGTACACCTGGGAGGTACCTGCAGAATAATTTCTGTAATTAATTCTCAATGGAATAAAGAAAGAAACAGGTTTTCTATTGACTCTGTAAAAGGGATAATGACTTTACGATTTAACTTCAAATCAACGTCATGTTTCGATTTCCATAAATATTTATTGCAACCAGAAAATAAAAAAGTTAATTCAAAGTATTGAAAATTCTAAAATAAATATGTATAAATGATAAAAAAAAAATGTATATAGACTTATTTACATAATTTATAACTATAACGTGTCTTATTTTATGATATTCTTGAAACTTAATAAGTATTATCATTGATTATATATAATCAATGGTATTATATACACACACATATATGAAATAGACTGAGTGTGATAAAAATGTACTGTTAAATAAAGAAATTATATATTGGACAAATTTTTATAAATAATATTACAATACTGGAAAAAAATGTCCTCTTTTTTATCAAACATATACGGTAACCCTAGCCACGGTGTACGCGCGGCGCTACCAAAACAGTGTTGACAATATTACAAGGGGGTAGCGCGTCGGGGACAGATTCTATCCGGAGCGAGCCTGTTTTTTTTTTTTTTTTTAGTTCACGTCTCGGTCCGTACGTATTACGATCGTCATTTCGACGGTTTTTACGCGTTGACTATCACGTAATGTCTTACCCGTCACCCAAAAACCACTTGTTCTATCACTCGTATCGTGATAATATTATTGATTTATACCGTGTTAAAAACGATTTTCCTAATTTTTTGGAGTTCGAAAGGTTATTTACGAGCGGTTTAGCACCTAGGAGACAAAAAAACTTCGTTTCAAACGTAAGCCTAATTATTTATATCGGTCGAATGAATTCGCTATGTTAGATTGTTCGTAAAAACGTAACACTTGATTCTGAAGAAGTAATTGATGAACTAGCGAAAAAACTTCGGAAATTACATCTACTATTGAAAAACGTATTGAAAAAATGTGTGGAATTATTATTTTTGAATTTTCATTTTAAAGTACAATATGAAAACGATGTGTGGTGTAGTAGTATATATGTATAGGTATACTTAAATATATAAAAACAGATTTAACAAAGCCTCTCACACGACGTTTACACCAAATAAATTTTCAAACTGCTTCCAGAATAAAATCGAAACTTCGCCACTCCATTTAAATATTAAAAAAACCACTAATTTCAGTGTAAAAAATAAGTACACGACTTCATAACTAGAATACGTATAAAGCTCTTCAACAAATATGTAGGTCAAATAATAACCCTTGGTGTTTTAATCAAATTAACAGTGAATGTTCTCGACACGATATGTCCTTCTCTTTATTTTCGATCATTCGTAATCGGCTAGAAATCGAAAATTCAGAAGGTGCAGGAAAACCCTTAAACTCTCGCTTCGCCACCGGAATTATCGACCCGAAATATGAAATTTGATCGGTTTAGTAGTCTCGTCATCACTCCGAAAACAATCGCTCGATTCTTCTCCGTAGTACACAGATCGTTAATGCTTCGAGAGTTATCTAAAATCCAATGGTAGCAAAACGGATTATACACGTGCATACGGATTCAAGCACACATCACTGAGTCACTTCATTATTCGGTTGGTGAACGAAAAAAAAAACAAAACGGTTTGTATTGATATTATTGTTATGTGTGTACGCGTCAACAGTGTTCGATAACACAGGCTAAACACGCGTTATTGTGTTTATTTAAACGAACGAACACAATATAAATCGATTGACGTATTATAAATTCGTCGAATATAATGATTCACGAGACGTTCGTCAACATATTATTATTATTATTATTATTATTATTATTATTATTATTGTTGTTGTTATGACGCGCGGAGGAACAAATGAACGACGCCGGCACGTGTTGGACGTCAAAGGCAAATAAGATAGCCTCTTTTTATCGACACTGACGCAAATTAAAATCGAGTGCACCCCGCTCGCGCGTCCGTGTGATGACAATATTTTTAGTAGTGCGGCGGCGGCGTGGCGAACGTGTGAATCGTCGTGACAATCGTCGGTACGGCGCGCGAGGACACGGTCGAGAAAATAAAAAAAATTAAATAAAACCGTTTCTTTTTTGTGACCCCGTCTGTACCGTATCCTGTGGTCGCGAGTGCTATAATATTGTGTTTTCGACGTTAGCGGTTCGAATCGTTACAAAGTGTCAACGGCGGCGGCGTAATGTGCGTGATGATAGCTAGTGTGATTTATAAGTTCCGCGCAATAATTCGTCCGCAGTGCCGAGTGCGCAAAGAGATCGACGACGGCTGTGCGGCGACCGGTAAGGGACGTTGTAATAAAACATTCAAAACACAACAATTATTATTATATTGCACACGACGTCAAAACGGAACAATGACTATTTGTCGTTTGTCCGCGACGACGTGATAATGTGCGTCACGAATCGCACGCTCCTGGGTCCGCCGCTAGTCAGTGCAGACCGTCTCAAAGGTGAATTTATTATGACTGTGAGCCGAAAAGAGAGAACAAAAAATTGACGCAACTTTTTCATAGTTAAAACATTTTAGGGAAACGATGAAATATGTCGTTTAAAAGATTATAATCAAATCTATTTTGAAAACTTAGTTTTGATTAAAAAAAAAATTGAACTAGTGACTTGACATTTTTATACCGATAGTTACGAAAAATAGTAAAAACTAATTTTGGTAACATTTTGAAAATGAATCAAATCACTGTTGCGCTCAATTTAAAAAATATTAGAAATATTTCAAAAGAATTTTTTTATCTAATCAACTTTAAATTTTAAACCTCCAAAATTTTATTTTTCTTAAGGCTTACCACACATTTTTCAATCAAAGTTAAAAAATTCATAAAGCTTAGATAAACGAATTATTTTTCAAACGTTTTTTAAGCTATAATTCCAACTCAAATAATTATTATCAAAAAAAAAAAAAAAAAAATTACCAAATTATTATTTTTTTACGATTAATAATTTCTTGTTTTATGAATTGAACCTTTTAAACAAATTCACACATATATAAATATATTTATACGTCTACTTATAATTACTGTTTTATAAAAATTGATGATAAATTCTTACATGTAAGCGCTTTATATAAGGGAAAATTGATCGTTTTTACAAAAATAATTAAATCGACGAGGATAATTCCGTAATTATTCTAATATTGTTTAAAATTTCAGTACTGTACCGATAAATTAATCATAGGGTTTTCGCACACTCTAATAAACCTAATTAGCGGGTAATAAAATTATCAACTGAGTTTCGCTCGGATTCGTATCCCGAGCGAAATGATTTATTATTGCTTTTGAATTTTATGTATACCGTACTCGCTAAAAACTACCGCACTCCAGACGATCGTAAAAATAGTCAACCCAAAATACCATACGCCTGCCACCCTCCTTACACACCGAACACGGACACGGGCAAAGCCATTAAACGAAGTCGTAATCTTACCGGCGATTTTAAACTTGCGTTTTGGTTCGTACATAGTACAGTTGCCGTGTGTCATAATACCCGTTCCTAACTACGTCACTAAATCGAATCGAAATCACGGAAAACGTATACGTATGGATTTATTACAATATAATTATTTGATCATAAGAAATACGAGCACGGAAAAAAATACACTGAGCTCTGATGTGTATACGAGTATAATTCGACGGCGACAATCCAAAAGGGGATAAGCGCCAAAATCCATATCATACTCAGCTTTCAACCTACGTAAATTATTGATACAAAAATATATTCGAATGATCATTGAAAATTGGTAAAAACCCAGCTTTTTTTAATGATATATTCTTTTTTAAATTAAAAATATCCAATGATAAGTTGAGTGATTGGTAAAAAATTGTTTTTTTTTCTCTCCTGAACGATTTGGAAAATGTCCCTTATGCCCTTTTGGATTGTCACCGCCCACATAGTAAACAAATAATCATAAAACGTCAGGGTCGGACCGTTGATAAAATGATCGTCACACAATTAATGTCATAATAATTGCGCATTTGTTTCTATATAAACCGCTAGAAGTCCAACGAAGACATCGGACGTAGTATATAATGCGTAGAGTTTTAAAATATGTATCAGTACGTGTTCGAAACAAGGGCACACGAGCTTACGGTTTTTCGATAGTGTCTTATGTTATACGCGTAGTACGTATACTCGTTTTGATTAGGAAACGCTTCACAATCACTTCGGTGCACGCGAATTACCGAATCGCGAATAATGAAAAAAATATATAAAATTCAAAAGCGTTGCGAGTCGGTATACGACTTCCAAGAGTAGAAAATGATTTCCACCTTATTTATTTTTTTTTTTTTGCGTTTAATACGCCATAGGTAGGTACACAATCGCGGTCATTTCCGTTTTTTTTCGTACTGCGACGCGACTTAGCCGGAAGAGGCGGACGAAAATACAATAATACCATACGACTTGACAACGCAGCGAAAACAGGTAGGTACGCGTTCCGCGATATCCAGACGACACGCGGTAAACAAATAACCCGCGGACGTATATAAAATATCGATTCGGCGTCGAATTAGACAACGGGAAATGTTGTGTTTAACGTTCAAACTGTGATCCGGACCCGATATTTGCGAAACACGCGCATTTTCGTCCGACATCGGCCAATTACTCGGGTTACGATTCGCGCGACCTAGTATTGAACTCATTGAAGAATACGCGCTATATAGGCCTGCATAATATATACTAGTGCTGAGCATGTAATCCGGATCAATCCGATTCCGGATTGGTTATCCGGATCCATCCGGATTGAAATAAATTCCTTAATCCGTTTAAACCGGATTTAGGTAATCCGGATACATTCGGATCGGCAATCCGGATCCAACCGGATCGACAATTCGGATTGACAATCCGGTTTAATAATCCGGATCGACAATTTGGATTGATAATCATATTTTTCATGAAACCATTATTTTTCGAAAATTGAGTAAAGTATGTATGATACTATGATACCTTTATATTTTAAATAATTAAAATTTCGAATCTCTGATCAAGATTGGTGAATTAAAACCGAAATCCGGATAAAACGGATTGAATACGAAATCCGAAAAAACGGATTGAATCCGAAATCCGGAAAAAACGGATTGCATCCGAAATCCGGACTAAACGGATTGAATCCAAATCCGGATTGCGTAATTCTAATCCGGATTACGGATTCGTCAATGAGCTGCTCAGCACTAATATATACGTATACGCTTGGCCGGTGATCCGCGGACCCCTAAAGCGTCCCGTAGTTTGATACTTGGAAATGATTCGAGGCTGGCTCTGGGGATTTTTCAAAACTTATACATTTATTCGACAACTCGCGTTATGATGCTATTAACAACTCTGTAGTCACGTCAATATTACAATAAGTGTACTATTTGAAAAAATGTATTTTACATGGAGTTTTTTCTCGTGAATAATTTGCGATGTAATAGTTAGTTCGGTTTCCATACATTTTTTCCCCCGTTAGTTACCAAATAGTTATCGAAAACAAAAAATGTTCGGAGGGGCTCCGTGCAGATTATTTGTCGTACTTAATTATATAGACGGTCTACAACATTTCTAAAAAAAAAGGCTGAAAATTCCTGCTATTTAGACGATGGTTAAACGCGCATATGATTTTTCGCCAAAGGAAAAACGTGGAAATTTCAACACAGGCGTCCAGCTAGTTTGCGGTGTAGAGACTTACCGCCAGGCGTGTTTATGCCGTAGCCACAGGTAATCGCGGAGTGCGTGAAATTGACTAGTAACGATAACGACATCAGCGTTATCCATGGCGGCCTGGGCGGCCACCAACTGTGTCGGCGACTTCTCGAGTATTGTCGTCCTCTCATCGTGTTTACATCTCCATCACCATAACCGATGCCGTGTTCGACACACCTGCGGAAAAAAACAAAACCGAACGATATTAGACGTGTTTGTTGAAATTGAATTTCAAAACAAATATTCATTGATTATTAAATAATCGACGGACGGACTGTCGTCGTAGTAAAAAGACATTGCGTATTAATCATCAATCACAAAGTATAATATTAAAACAAACGTACGATTTAATCAACTGACGTGTAACACAGTCTGCGAAAATCAATCGCTCTTTACGTTATGCATACATATCGTATATTTATTACGATATACAAACGGCCGTTATGCAACGGGTGATTTTGGCCGGGCGCACACATCAGCTTTTGGTCAAGATCAGTGGTATTCAACCGGTGGGTCGCGACCCATTTTTGGGTCACGTAATCTTAAAAATTGGGTCACGATCAGTCTCATTTTTAAAATAAAAATTAAATTTATAAAATTATAAAAGGTAAAAAAATATTTTTCATTTTATTTCGTATATTCATATGAACCCTGTACATTTTCAATTAATAATAATTAAATATTCTAACTACAACAATACAATTTTTATCTATTCGGTTTTAATAGTACTACTGCAAAGTATTAAGCAATTTTAGATTTTTTATAAAGCTTACGTGGGTCGCGAAAAATGTAAGCCTAAAATAGTGGGTCGCGAGTCCAAAAAGGTTGAAGACCGCTGATCAATATTGATCGGCCGGAGTGAAACGCAATAACTCACGACATGAAAAGTAAGTACATAATCCGATATTGTCTTACGCGCGCACCGAAAATTATTACGAAATTACGCCGGGGGTAGGTAGGTGGTGTATTATACCTATGCGATTTACGCAAACATTCCGTTTTGATTACGTTTTTACAACTACGGCGCTAGTTATGTTTTTACGACTTCGCGATAAATTCGCCGGAGAAAACTTTTGCAAGTCAAAACGCACACCGTTCGATTATATTATATACGGAGGGCGACGACTCATTAAACACGTCGCAACTTTTTGCCGTATACACGCACACGCACACACACACACACACACACAGGCAGACGGGCGGGGCGATGAGATTTTTCATGAGCCGTAAAAAAAGTGGAAAGCGCACGGGCACGACACAATATGTATATAGGTGTACTGTTGCGATACCCGACGCGTATCGCTCAGGTACATAAAAAGGTGTTACGCAGTTTTGATTAGAATTTATAAACCGACTAAAACGGTTAAAACGTTACATTGACGGGAGATAGCGAGCACGCGAAAACGGTGAACGGCAAAAGACCGCCGATCATGTCGAATGAAAAACAACCGACGTCGAAAAATCGTCAGCGGTTAGGTTAAGTCACGTGTAATCAAAGACAATTAGTTATCATAGCGATTTGGAAATAATTAACATAACTATGAATACATTTAACCATGCGGATATTTGACTTGCTTCGTGTATTAGGTAAATCCTAGAGGATTATTAACATTTCTCATTAAACAGTTTAGCGTGTACCACCCGACGTACACCGTATGTATGTACTGCATCTATATATATATTTATTTATTTATACCACGTGTGCATAGGGATCCAGTGAGGTAGAACGTTGTTTGAAGTGAAAGCTCAATGATTAAAACAGATAGGTGGTCGGTAGCGGTGTGTAATAAAGTATGTGTGTGTGTGTGTGTGTGTGTGTGTGTGTGTGTGTGTGTGTGTGTGTGTGTGTGTGTGTGTGTGTGTGTGTGTACGGGTAAGTACGCTGTTCGAGATGTCATATGAAGTCAATTTTATCAGCGAACTATATACCGAATGGCTGGCTGCACGGCGAAACACGCAGACGATGATATTGCGCAGAACGTCGGTAACGAGGGACTTTAATAAATACAGTTCAGAGGCTGTAGCAGATACGCGAAACTTGCAGGGTTTACTCTGCGCACTTAATTCCTGGGAACCGTCAGCGGTGTGTGTGTGTGTGTGTGTGTGTGTGTGTGTGTGTGTGTGTGTGTGTGTGTGTGTGTGTGTGTGTGTGTGTGTGTGTGTGTGTGTGTGTGTGTGTACCTGCACACGTCAATACATGTAGCGCTATGAGCACGATCGACGGGCTTTATAATAAATGAATAATAAATGGCCGGTGCCGCACTATAAGAATATATGGGCCAAGACATTAATACACGTCAATAAAATGTACAGGGGCGTACAAACTCCGAGGCCTATTGAATTATCACCCGGGGCGAGAACCCGTCCTGGCGTTACGTAAGATACGTACGTGAAAGAGTCGATCGGAGAATGTTATGTACTCGCGGACTTGACGTCCACGTCAACGCGATAGCAGCGACACTGATCGTGTGATAATAATAATTCGATTCACGATCAGACGTGAGTTGTTCGAATTCAAATAGATTCACGCTGAGATAGTAATCGAAATCGAACATCAGTAATGAATACACCTGAATAATATTTTCATTTTCAAAATAGACGTAGATTCGTTACACAATCACTACGAATTTTCGGTGTTTTGACGTCATTCGCGTATAATTCATAAATTGAATTACTTAGGATAGTTTTCACGGAGGCAGTATAGCTCCACGGATCATTTAAATTTTTGAATAATTTCGAATGTACAAAAAGAAATGCGTTTCCTCTGGAATAATAATAATTCAGCACGGTCCGACAGTTAACGATTATTTTGTGTTGGTTCTATAAAGAACTGTATTATACATCATCAAATCGATGTGCACATAAATAAAGATCTAATTTTTTTAAATTTATTCAATCGCATCATTATAAAATATATGGTCTATATTTCTAAAACGTTAAACAATTTTTGAATTAATTTTGAAGTACGCTTTTTCCCGTAATATTTTTCATTTTTATTTTAAGAAGAAAAAAATTGGTTTGGTAAATTACAGAAAAAGTCGTACTAAGTTATTTATACTTTTTACCCGCCTATATCCGTTACAAGGACTTTGAATGTTCATAATTTATTTTATAACTCGGATTATTGACGTTCGGGTGTATTATTAAATAAAATACGCGAAAAGAACGAGCGTGTGTGTGTGTGTTCATAAAAATATGTACTTAAAAACTGTATATTATCTTTATCGATAAAGAAAGTTCTCACCACTATACCGCGTGGTATTAGTTGTACGCATTTAAGAGGAGTAAAAAAAAGAAAAAGTATAAAAAAAAAAAAAAGCAAAGCATAAAGAATTGTTTTCAAATAGTTTTAAAGGGGTTTTCGTATTAAAAATAACATAAGCATTGGCCGTGGTGGAAATGCGTATCGATCCGTTACTGTTTTGTTGACTATATAGTTGGCGTGTATAATTTCAAGAAATTGAAATGTAAATGTTTAATGTTTGAATTTTATTCATAGTTCAAGACTAATATTTTATTTACATAAAATTCAATGTATTTACGGTCATCGCGGTCCGCGTCCCCTGAGGCCATGACGCACCCATAGTAAATAAGTAATGTAGAAGTGTGTATATTACTTTACAATATACATTTTATAAACAAGGACATTTCACCGCCATCCCTCTGCTCTCTCTCTCTCTCTCTCTCTTTCTCTCTTTCTCTTTCTCTCGACATATCTCACCGCCGAATCGCATTCCCCGACCGTTCCGCGGATACACCGTATAGTCAACGGAATAAGTGGATTGATGTGTGCGTTTAACCGGAATCGCCGACGAAAATGGTTATCTAATTATTCAGTAATTAGAGTAAACGAATCAACTACTGTTATTATCGCCACAACCCGTCGTCTGCCGGAACCGACGGGGCGCGTACCGCTGCTAAAAACAACAGATACGCGGCGAAGGACAGAGCAATAATTGGCGTGTCAACGAGAGATATACGGGAAAATGAATAATAGAGACCGGAGAAATGCATTCAGATCGCGTGATGGGTAATAGCGGTGGCAGTGTCAGCGATCAATCCGCACAGTGCAATAATAGAATACATTGACAACCGCGTGTATTCCTCCATTATCTCGGTCGCCGACGCATGCACAATAATAGTAATAATAATAATAATAACGCTAGAGACGATAAAGTAAGCAACTGTGTTTAGAGTAAATGAAATAAGAAATATTAATATATTGATATTTCATTATTTGCTTAGCCTCGTCATCAAATAATAATAATAATAATGATTAATGATATTGTATAATAACTTTGTATAGATACGGAAAACCAACTAATTATTTGCTGCTCGTGACGTGGTCGGTTCAAAGATTTATTTATTTATATATTTTTTTTTTTTTACAAATATATCGTTTTCTGAACGAAAGCAATACTATTTTCAAAGCGGTTATCGGCATGTCTGCGAGTATATTATTGCTAAATCGATGTTACGGCGAAGAAACTCGCAATTATAACACATCGACGATTCTCTCGTTTACATCTTCGCCAACATCGATAAACACGGTTATTTTTATTTATTTATTTTTTCATTCGTCGTTTATTCGCGTTTAGCTTTTTGCGATTTGTACACGCATATTATTACGCATTATTATAAAACGGTAAGGCGACCGCAGCAGCCGTAACCGCAGCTGGCGCACTTGCCACGGTCGCGGGGCAGTCGTCGGCGGATAAATAATTTTAATTTTAGTCGAGTGTAAAATATTCGAAATAATGTACACCGATAACACCGATCATTACATCATCCTCTCCGAAATCATCGAAGATACCCTCCTCCTCTCCTCGTGAAACGAATCGATTTTCTCGGCGAGTGTGCACGACGATTTTTTCGTGAGGAGATTAAAAAAAAAAAAACAATAGTAATAATAACATCACTGGACACTTTACTGCTCGCCGCTGCTGCGTAAATAAACACGACGAAACGTCACGATATCTGTTTGACCTTCCCGGTGCAATGCCACTGCTACGCACTCCAAAGTAGCCATCACGGCGGTTAGTACTCGTCAACAGTATAGTGATCAACACTTTTACTATGATACGCGTGTACGTAATAGAGCTAAACAAGCACTCGTGCTCGTACTCGTGTGTGGGATTCGGCTGCGATCTAAACCCGAACCGCGTCGATGATCTTGCACACCGTCTTGCCGATCGATCGTTTTAGTTCGGCGACCATTCGACGACGGAACACGCTATAATTCAGCGGTTCCCAAACTGTGAGGCGCGCCTCCCTCGGGAGCCGCAAGCATTTAGCGGGGGAGGCGCGAAGGATCCATAAAGGATAAAATGTAAAAGAACAAGCGGTAAGTTTAGCCCGAAAATTGTCAGATGTGATTGAATTTTTTTACAGTAAGTAGTGATACGACAATATAATATATGATGAAAATTTCAAGTTCCTAGCGACGTTACTTTTAGAGTAATGACGAAATTACTAACGTCGATTTAACGATTGCCGTTTACGTCGAATTTAGCAGTTTTTTTTCCATTCAAGACTGTTTTTCCGCTCGCCTGGAAAAACTATTGAGACAAGAGCTTGGTGAACCCACAAAGTACCATCAACACCGGATTTCCGATCTACGGCGTTGCTGGATTTATTTATTCGCGGGAGGCGCGATCGATTATTTTTATTTTTAGGGATACGTGAATCACAAAAGTTTGGGAACCACTGCGCTATATCGTATAGCTACGGCATAGTAGTAGCCTGGTGGTCCGTCGTATGGCGTTTGTCCGCTTGTTTAAACCAGGGGTCGGCAAGTGATTTCCACTGGAGCCCGGAAAACCAAAATAATTCGTGAACGTAGAGAAAAAAATTAATTTTATTACATTTTTCAATAGTTATTACTAAAATGTTAAAATTATATGAAGAGTTAACATGCCTTGTGATGTTATATACCAGGGGCGGCCAAACGGTCGATCCCGATCGAGTTTTCAAGGCTCAAGGTGAGAATCCGTTAACTTTGTTCTCTACTTGTTTATAAAAAAAATTGTTTTACAAAACGATGTCTTTTTTAATAATCACGACGGAAATTGAAATAACGTACTTATTAAACTATCAAAGAAAGATATGTCGACGGTCCAGATCACTGCCTTCCGCGGTCCGGATTCACATTTATTTTTCGACGCAGGTGGTACGCGCCTGCAGTCTTATACCCGTCCGTCTTCTTTTCGCGAATAAACATAAAACATATATTACATTTTTATTCATTGTGACCTGTCATAGAACCTCGGTGACATTTAAGCGCGTTTACTTACAGAAACGCGTTTTACGCGTGCGATAACTAGAAGACTTTCTATACATTTGTGTGCCGTTTCTCGTTAACAGGTTATGTGAGCACAAAATATGTTCTACACGCGAAGGTAGAAAAAATACGTATTTTTCACGACGTGTTCTATACGTTTTTGAATATTTCATACCGTCGAGATAAAGGTCGTATTCGGTATTTTTACGACAACATTATTGCTGATTTTTTTTTTTTTTTTTTTTTACACCCTCATTTATTCTTACTTTTAGTAGTAATTTTTCTAAAAAAATGTTCAAACATAATATTTATATAGGTGAACGTATTTCTTTTTAATACTTACATAACAGGCACGGTTTGCTATTATTAGTGCGAAACGCGTACGATTTTAAGAGCGTATTTCGCGAGTTATTTTTCGAGACTCCGTTCTAAATTCAAAGGCACACATACGCTGGACCGAACAACGCCGCGCGACTCGACACGATGGGCGATTAAACGACATTATAAACGGCGAAGAATACTCGAGTGTATGAATAATATAATTTTATTGAAGCCTTATACTACGTACTGCAGTCGACGTTCAGCTCGTGACGACTCACGTCGGACCAACGACGGTCGGATGACGTATCGACTTTTACGGCAGACCGAGTGTTTTTTAGGGTTCCGAATCGGTTCTGAGGTGAAAATCGCAGACGCCGACTCCTCCATCGGCTGAACACGGACACACGTGGACACGGCGGTCGACCGACGACTCGAGGACGACGATGACGACGACGACTACGGTTAATCGCCGGGAAAAAAACGGTTTTGATTTCGACGCGACCAAAGCGATTTATCGTAAAAAGCGAAAGGCGCTCTGCGTGACGACCGTGTCATGGTATTTCAAAATTTCGAAATAAAAAACCACCCGAAAATAAAAAAAAACCACTCGTAAATTCCGTAAATCGCCCAACTTAAAAACACGAGCACGAAACGCGGTAGTCGCACACGACACGACGCGCGGGTGTATCGCCGCGATGACGGTTGCGCCGACACTACGCGGTAATGTGTACAACACACACTCACGTCGCAATATCGCGGCGCGCGCGTTTCGTCTATTGGCCGTAACGTCGTAAAATCATAAGGTAAACATTGTCTATTTTCGTAAGGGGAAACGGAGATCGGACGCGTCGCGGACGAGACCCGACGTCGTCGCACGTGCGCTAGCGCAAAACCAATATAAAACCGCGTACGATAACACTGATAACAACACAGTGCAGAACAATGTATGAATAATAATAATAAAAAAAAATAATAAAAATAATAATAATTCAACAGCTGTTGGATTGGAAATCCGTAACATTCGCGCTTTTCCGCGGATTCTTGGCGACGGTACAACGCACAAACGCCGCCGCCGCCGTCATACTGTAGTTTTCCGAGGAGAGTAAAATCGAATTCGTACGACGTCACCGACAGCTCTGGTGCAGCACACGTGTTTCGAACGATAACTTTATAGTACGCGTTTACTCGGAATCGAAATAAAAAAAAATACATAAATAAATAAATAAATGATAAAATACACATCACGCGCCTGTTTTCCACACTTCAATCAGTGATTCTCAACGTGGGGCACTGCCGTCCCCGCTCGTAGGCATTTTTTATTTCGAGGGGCGCGTTTTACTCGAGTAAGGCCAAGGACGGCGATACTTCTGCGCTTTTCATTTTTATTCGTTAAAACGTATCACCAACGAAATTTACCCGAATAACTGTGTACAACACTATAACGTAAAATCAAATAACCTATGTATAATATATAGGTGTAATATTTAGGAGTACACACTTACAATTACAGCGTGACAATAAGACACATCATAACTTTTATCTTACAGCATCAACGCCGATCATATTAGTTTATACTTATAAACAGTGTATTTAATGTAATTTATGTTTTTAATAAATATTTACGTTTAAAAGTAAAAATTGTTTAGAGGGCGAAATTTAATTCGTTTAATTTAATCGAATTGGCCGATTATAAAATTAAACAATCAGTATTTCTTTTTTCAAATTAATCGAGGGGAAGTGGTCGTGTAAGATTCGATGAAAATCTATAAAAGGGGCGAAGAGCAAACAAAAAAAAAAAAAGTTGAGAAACATTGATTTAAATGTTTACGAATGCCGCGTGAATTTCTAACTTTTATTAAGATTAAGCGTATATTATATTCGACTAGTACAGCACACTGCTGTGTTATTACACAATAGCAAATGTAATCGCCTTAAGTGATATATGCGTGTGTGTGTGTGTGTGTGTGTGTGTGTGTGTGTGTGTGTGTGTGTGTGTGTGTGTGTGTGTGTGTGTGTGTGTGTGTGTGTGTGTGTGTGTGTGTGTGTGTGTGTGTGTGTGTGTGTAAACAGCTTAGGCGGTGGAGGTGGACCGACGTCACTGCGATAAGGTACGTCACGTGAATTTTCGTCGCTGATACAATATAAAATATAATAATAATAGTAATAATAATACACGGGTTAGTGGACAGTAAATATACCACATATATATATATACGTGTGTGTGTGTGTGTGTAA
Source organism: Therioaphis trifolii (assembly GCA_027580255.1). Lineage (NCBI taxonomy): Eukaryota > Metazoa > Arthropoda > Insecta > Hemiptera > Aphididae > Therioaphis > Therioaphis trifolii. Next base: position 65,357,866 of record CM050405.1, on the reverse strand, counting down.
TATACACACAATAAATAACGAAGGACACAATGGCCGGCCGACCGGAGGGGTCGCGTCCGCGATTTTATTTGACAAATGATTATTATCGCTCGTAACCGCCGCGACGGTGTGCACAGCCGCCGCGCCACAGTTTCCCCGAGGTTCGCTCGGGTTATTTATTGTGTACCACAGCGGCGGCTGGAGGTGACGACGGAGGTGGCGGCGTGGCGCTAGACGGCGGTGACGGTGGCGGCGGCGGCGGCGGCGGCGGCAGGAAAAAGGCCCAAACAACGTTCTTTTAAGGGAGACCGGCAGGGTACTACCATAGTCCGTGTGAACGCGTGTGATTAGGTATTGTCATTATTTTTTTTTCACGCGAGCGTCATTCGACCCGCGGAGATGGAGAGAAAAACGATATGAAAACGACAATCCTCTAATCGAGTAAGAAATAAACGATAAAACGCAATTTATTGTTCGAAACGAACGTCATTTTTAAAAACTACGCCGTGAACGAATAAAATAGAACAAATGTATAATCCCAAATTATTCGAGTGTTGTTAACACTTTGTTCCCCGTCAAAAGATTATAATATCATCTTCATCGTTATTATAATTATTATTATTATTACGTCCTGAGAGTCGTATAGTAACTAATCGTCAATCGACGGGATGAATTCATCGACTCTCTAGACGCCGGGGGCAAAATCAATATTATTTAAAATTAATTCGGCACGTCATTACCTAAAACGAACTTCCCCTCTCCTCCCGCGTTTCTCTTGATCGGCACCAGTCGGTCTCGGTTTTCGTCTTGGCGTAAATCGGAGCAGTCATAACCGCGCGATTGATTTTGTAATAATTCAACACAAATCCCGTCACGTAACAACAGCGTCTTCTATTAAAAAGTGACGCGACATCAGCCGGGGCATGACTGAGTGTATTAGAGTTAGGACGTTGATGACTTTTGCACTTTTTTTTCCTTTGATTCTATACAATGCTATCCTAGCTAAAAATTTGATTCATGCTCTCTTGATGCAGAATATTCTAATTTTATTTTGCATTTTTTTTGCATTTTCCGCATTTTTAGCTATAAATGCATTTTTTTTTTGTTTTTTAACGTCATTTTTCAACATTTTCAAGGCATTTATTCATCTTTTATGTCATTTTTTGTAGTTTTAGTACAATGTGGGGCAATTTTAGATTTTAGAGCAAGTGTTGAACCAAAGTTTGGAAACAACTTTAATTAATTTAAAATCTAACTTTGGATTTGGACAAGTAGTAAAAAATTACTATTACATCCATTATCACGCCCATATCTCTAATAAAAATTATTATTTATAAATAAATTTTTTTCACTTACTTAATTAGTTTTTTAGATCATTTTTAAGGTAATTTTTTGAAGTTTTTAGGGCATTTTTGCGTGTTTTTTGGGTCATCAACATCCTAACTCTAGTGCGTATAAACACTATAAACAGACACAATATTCCGACCACGCTAAAAGTACAAATGGAAACGCTCGGAAATTATGAACGCTACTACTCGCACTCGGCGTAAAAAAAATAAACGGCGGTTAGTCGTGCGCGATTTTCGCGCGGTTTCGACGCGACGTTTGCCGTTTTCTCGACGCGTCGACCGTTTGCCACCAAAAGCCGGTTTAAACCGATCTAATAGAGCTCTCCCCGGTACGGACACGGCCGCGCGCGCACACGACGGTAAACGTAGCAAACCGTGCGCCGGCCGTGTGTTTCGTACGTACGATAAAAATGACGACGAATTACCTACCTGTGGCGTGCGACTGCTGCCGCCGCTTCTGTTGCACGGGCAGAAAAAGAGAAATCATTTCGACGTCAACGGGATACGGGATGCGGGCTATAAACAACAACATCTCGCTTTACGCGTTCGGGTGTTACACAATTTTTTATTTTTTATTATTTTTTTTTTTTTTTGATTTTTTACGACCGCTCACATTTTAGGGGCCCAGAAGTCATTTCGGCACGCCGAAACCGTCAAAGAAACAAAACGCACAACGCACTACTACGCGATCACAAACACACGCGGTTACGACACGACTGACAGAAAAGAACGTTATGATATTGCGTTTTAACGCGCCGTGTACACGCCGTGTGCGTGCGGAACGATATTAATTTGAATGCGAAAGGTTTCGTCGCAGCAAACGACACATTGTGATGACGACTATTATACGACGTACGACGGACGCCCGGTCACAAAGAACAATCACGTTATATAAGCGTCGTTTTGTGTTTATGTGTTTTCGGGCACACGCTGCACGGCGACAACGAGCCGTGCGCTACAACACACTATTATGCCAGGTATGCGCGTGCAATTATTATCATAATGTTTAATGGGCCCTCGGCGACTTATCGCACTTATAATACGACACGTTCGCTTCGAGTTAAACTTGATATTAAGTCTGATTCGATAAAAAAAAAAAAAAAAAAAAAACACGTTACGAAACAACACTCGGATTAAAATTATCAAATGTTGCACATTTGGAATTTTTTACCGAGAATCGTAAACACACGTACGCATACGCAAATGTGCTTACTACTTTTTAAATTGTAGATTTACATTCCTCCGTATTCGGCACGGGATTTGCTTTTCGTAATGGCCTTGTAGAAATGTATTTATTATTGATATTTTATTATTATTATTACTCCCGCTATAAAGCGGCTGCAATGGACTAAAGTTACAGCGGCGTGGCGGAGCTACAGTCAAATACACGAGCGATAAAAACGTGGCGCGGACAAAACACTCTTCCGAGTAAAGATTATTTTATTACGGGTCACCGGTCGTACTAAAAAAAAAAAAAAATTCAGATGTTACATTTTAGGATTTTTTAACAAATTGTCAACTTGTGATTTTCAGAATTCTGTGAGGCTATCCGACCATATTATTATATTATACCTACGATCGACCGGCAATATTTAACGTGGGACCACCGCTCGTGATTGAAATCGCGGGTCAATACCGAAAATCATTCCTGTCGCGGACTGCAACGCTTGAATATTTCCAAAAAGTTTAGGTAGGTTTTTTTAATCTCATTCCGGGAAAACACTCGTTTATGTCGAAACGCGTATTTATTGAGTTTCTAGCATATCCACGTGATATCTAATGGAAAAATTATTACGAATACGATTTCGAACGTTCAACCAGCCATGTTCTGCGATCGTAATACGCAAATTTATAAGTGGAAACAAGTGGTTTTCAGCAACTTAATATTTTTCGACAAGCACACTCCGCGCGTTCCCAACAACCTATGGGGCACACATCATGCAACCGTCAACCTGAAAGTTCGTATTGCAATTTGAATGAAACAATGTGTTTTTCGAGTAAAATAAAAAATTATTTTTTCTTTTAAGTAATTTTCAAATTTTTCATCGATAATAAACACGAGAAATCGTTCGATTCAATGGTACGCCGGTAATAATCACTGAGGTATTTTTAATTTTTAGACGTACATACGACGCACGCGTGCAAATCACTATCGAAAATATCTTCGTGAAACCGGGGTGATTGTCGAACAGGGTGTTTAAAATACTATTTTTAAATACGTACGAAGAATGTATATGTGTATGTGTGTGAGTGTGTGTGTGTGTGTGTGTGTGTGAACATATGGCATGTGTTAAGTTTTGACTTATTTAATATTTACAAAAATAACATTCTCTAAACCATGTTTCAATACATATTTGTATAACATAATACTGCACTGGACGTTTTTAAAACGAATATCGACGGCGACAATCCTAAAGGGCATACGCGCCAATGTCCGTATCATACTCAGATGTCGATCGATATAAATTATCAATTAAAAATACATTTGAATGATCATTTGAAATAGATTAAAACCCAACTTTTTTCTTAATCACATATATATATATATATTTTTTTTTTTTTAATTAAAAACATACAATGATAAGTCATAGGTAAAAATTGTTATTTAACTCTCCTGAATAATTTCGAAGGTGTCGCTAGTGCCGTTTTGAATAAATTGTCACCGTCGAATTATGTTTAAAACGTCATCAATGGTACGAATAAAAGTTTGAACACGGCGGCGGTTTTTCAACGTTTTCCAAAGTACCTACAGACAACTCACAACAACAATAATTAAACGTGGACTCTATCGCTGTTTTGATAGTTATGCACACGCCGTACACGCGACTTATTATTGCGCTCGGTGCACCGATGAACACCCTGTTTTTTTCATAAAGAAACCCATAACGATTAATAAACCAACACACGGTTAACCTATAACCGCGCGTCGGCGTCACGGGCGAACACGTCTGCGGTCGAACGAAAAAAAAAACCTAACCGTAGTTATTGTAATTTCGTGAGCGCATTATTAATACGACATTACGATTCATCGGGCACACAACGTGTGTACGATTGAAATTTCCACAAAGACTCGACGACGGGAGAGTGAAAGCCGTCTCTATAAAGTGCGATACGCGGTACCGTCCGGGAGTTCTGCGCGTATAGTATTAAATACGAATAGGCGTTTGTGTAAAGTGATATTTTTTTTTTAATTTTTATTTTTTTTGTTTTTTTGTCTGTTACTATATTTCGCCGCCGAGGACTTGCGAGTTATGGCCGTCGTCGCGGGAGAGAAAGAACAGCGTATTATTATTATTTGTTTTTTTCGTTTTTTTTTTTTTTTTTCGATGACGTCGAGGTCTTTACTGTTATTATATTTTCATCGAACGTACGACCGAATAAATAAATAAATACTTATATAACAATAACAATAATGATAATATTAACGTCGACAATGGCGTGCGATAATTTTATACGCGTAGGTATACGTAGGTACATTTTACAGAGGTACACGCCGCACAGATGATGTATTAAAATCAAAACTACGCGGAAAGTCTCGTGCCGAGTTGGAGTTGCATGTTATTGCATCCGAAATTGCCTGCACGCCGCCGCCGCCGCCGCCGCCCCGCCGACGGGCGGTCGGAAAACTTTTCGTCGCCACCCCGTCGGAACCGGCATCCAATTGCAGGTTACGCGGTAGTCTTTGGTGGCAACAAGTGACGGAACCGAAGGCCGGTCGCGGGGGTTGATTTATGTAGGTCACACCGGGGACTGCATCGGCAAGGTTAAATTCTGATGCTGCCCCACCGGAGAGCTCGCCTAACTAAAACACGACCACCGCGTGTCAACACACACACACACACACACGCACACACGCACACACACACACACACACACACACACACACACACACACACACACACACACACACACAGATTTACGTGCGCGAGCGCGATCGGCCATTCGTACGAGTTTTTAAACATATCATATTGCGTCCGTGTGTATTTACGACCAACACAGCGGTAGCCGCCAAAGGGTATCACTGCCAACAACTATTCACAAATACAATGATCGGCCGTCCGACGTACCGCAATGTGTGTGTGTGCAATACCTACCCCCCGCTCGTCGAACGCGCCCGTCAACGTCAACGGAGTGTGTGTGTGTGTGTGTGTGTGTGTGTGTGTATGTGTGTGTGTGTGTGTGTGTGTGTGTGTGTGTGTGTGTGTGTGTGTGTGTGTGTGTGTGTGTGTGTGTGTGTGTGTGTTGTGCGTGTGTACGTTATGACCAAATGCCGTGAAAATAGTGTACCTGGTGTATGGCGAGTTTATCAGCCCCATCGAAAAATAATTTAATTACCTCGACACGGCGAGTCTATATGACAAATAAATTTTTGCATAAAACGCGCATGATAGGAATTTTTGTGTGTGCAAATTGCGTTTTTGGATTAAAATGTGGAACCAATAGGTATATTTATTCATTTATGTGTATACACGTATGGGGGCAGCGCGGAACGATGAATAGAGCCGCCGGCGATTAAAAAATATCGGTGTAACTGGGCTCGTTTGAAACCAAAAATAAAAAATAAATAAACAAGTAAAAAAAAAAAAAAAAAAAACCTCAAACGGAATAATTGAATAACATTAAAAACCCCATTATTTATCGACGGATGCGTTTTTTGAAAAAAATCACAATAAATACCAACGAATCGCGGTCGGTCGACAATGGTGGTTTAGTGCCGCGAGGAAACACAATATATTATTATTAGCGTTATTATAATACACATATATATCATATTATATTCATGTATACGTTTATATAATATATATACGAGTATTATTGACAACAGGTAGTTCTCATTATGGGCCCACCCCAGCGTGTCATTGTGTCGGCGGCGCGGCTCGCGGGGAAGTCGAACAAAAAGAGAAAAAGAGAGAGCGAGAGAGAGAGCGAGAGAGAGAGAGAGAGAGAAAAGAAAAAAAAATCGGGGAAAAAGGAAATGGAAATGAATAAATGAAAGCGCTAAAAAGGTAAAGACATTGTGTCAAAGGCAGGTGCAATACTACGACCGTGCCCTGCCAGCCAGAAGACACGCGGCGGCGGCGGCGGCGGCGGCGATATTATATCCAAGACCCGACACATTCCGTCGAGACAGCCGCTCGTAAAATATATTATAGTGTGTCGTTACTCGGCTACTGTGTTTATGGTAAAGCGGCGTTGCCGATTCGTGTCAATGGGGGGTTTCAGCTGAAACGCGATAATATTATGGTGTGCTTGCGCGCTCGCGTGCAGTCGTAACCGTTGTTTGTCGGACATTTTCACGCGGGTCGACAGTGGGTGTGGGGGGACGAAGTGGGCACGTCATGTGAAATTAAAATAATAAACAAATCGCCAAACGAAAATAAACAATAATTATAATAATAATATTATTATTATTATGTATTTACTAGCGGAGCGCGTTAATCGTGATTTTATTACGCCGTCGACGGTCGGTTAATATTTTGTAATTTGTATTCCGCACGTACCTACTATACACACGACGCTCGGGGGCCAACTAACTAAACATCCGACGACGACGACGGGTAGTGTGGTCAGTGCGATACGCCGCAGAGCAACGTTTCCCGCGAACAGGAGAGAGAAGTAGAAAAACGTATTGCGATGGTTCGCGACGGCGGCAGTGACGAAACGAAACACATCAAACTGCAGGAGTGAAATCGTTTTGAACCGAATGATTTTTCGCTCCAGAGTACCTATATCGTTTAGTGATGATTTCAACAATCAACCGGAAAGGGACGAATAACAGCTATGATTTCACATACCGGCATTGCCGGTAATGAGATGGCCGACAAGTGAGCAGACAAAGCAGTTAAAACCGTCTCACATCCGACAATCACTGACATACCGGCCAACGACATAAATATTTCCATTAAAAAAATAAATAAATATGACATGGCAAAGTTACTGGGATTCCGTTCAGCCTTCCAACAAATTAAAAAAAATCAAAAAATGCACCCAAAAGTGGCACCATATCCATAATTTAAACAGACGACAAGAAGTTACTCTAGCCAGAGTAAGAATTGGACATACTTCTCTGACCCATTCTTTTTTAACTAGAAAAGATCCACCACCCATATGTAACCAATGCCAAGAAGACCTAACCATTCAACACATCATCGTAGACTGTCCAAACCTCCAAAACATCAGAAATACCTTATATCAATACCCAACAACTTAGAAGAAGCTCTCCATGAAGATGACACCATAAAAATCTTAAATTTCCTTACTCAAATTAACATTGTACACAAACTTTAACCTTAAATTTTATATTCACAATTTAAGACTTTTGTAACCTTTTATTTAAATGTAATTATTAATGTAACTCATACAATGTAAAATGTATACATGGCTAATAACCCCGGATGTTGAAGCCTCTTTTTTTCTCTCAATAAAAAAAAAAAAAAAAACAGCTATAATATTGTTATTGTTATTTTAATTATATATTTCCACGGAACACGAAATATCATTCTATTTGATCAATAACGATTTTTTACATTCCATTGCTGAATTACGTTTGTTTTTTTTTTTAATTATTATTATTTTCAAACGTATTTATATATCAAAACGTATATACATATTGTGTGTGTGTCAGTGTGTGTTTTTCGAGTCATACGATACACCGTAAACACGCGGGACGGCGGCTCTTTTCGTGTTTTCCGCGCGTTTTTCCGCGTTCGACAGCGCGTGTGTGACGGCGCGGCCCGGTTATTCGAAAGCGTCGTCTGGATATAGATACGACCCATTTTGTTTACAATGCCGTCGGTCATTATAACGACGCGAAACGAGTCGCAAAAATCAATAAATGTACCCCCAGCACTGAAATCTGATATATCAAACGTTTCTCGCGAGAACCTCGTGCACACGAGCCCAGTAATATTGTATTGCGAATACACGGCGGCACGGCGGGCAGGTAGACGTACGTGTAGGTATCTCGGCGAGAAATCGATCGGATTACTTATCACACGACACGGAACGAGTACCCGGTGTGTTACTAATGAGTGAACGCGAGTGTGTGTACGCAGAGCAGTTGCCCACACGCGCGCGTGCCGCGGCCGGCCGTTAATTATAGACGTACGCATGGTATTGCCGTTTCGTCGAACTCGACCGTTCAAAGTTCACTCACTCACGACTGTTTTCATTTGCATTTTTAACCGTTTTGATATTGTTAAAAAGATATCACGGTTCGTCGAGCAAATAATAATATATTAATATTATATTCTTGTATTCGTAACCAGCTCATCTAATTAAGATTTAAAAAAAAAAAAAAAAAAACTTTTTAAGTACCGCCGACGACGGAGCAGAATCGGCCGAGACGTCGTTAATATAAAATATAAACTATAGAATACACCAAACTCAACACAATAAAAATAAGTACCATGAGATGGATAAATACTTCCTTAAAAAGAAAAGAAGAAACGGTACTAAATCGACTGAGAATCGGACATACGCAACTTACACACGGGCACCTGATGACAAAAGAAGAACCCCCTGCATGTGAAGTCTGTGGCGTCCAATTAACAGTGAAACATATCATAACCGAATGTCTTAAATATGAACAAGATCGACAAACCACTGGGCTAGACACGACCCTTGAAGTTGCACTAGGACCCGAAACCGAAGAAAACACCAAGATGCTACAATTTTTTAAATTCACAGGTCTCTACAATTTAATCTAATAATAATATTAATAATAGGCAAACATTAGGATATACAATGTAACCATACATAAATTTAATTTTGTATTATATAAAAAAAAAAAAAAAATTCCTGTATAAACTGTAAATACCAACCAAATTAATTGTAACTAATGGCCATAGCTGCCGGGTTTATTTGTTCAATAAAAAAAAAAAAAAAACTATAGAATATAGAGTAACTTTACGAACGTTAATAATAAAATATCATTCGTGATTTGACGACTATACGACTAAAAACAAAACTGTAATATGTGCGCATAATTACTCAAGTTTTCGACACTATTTCGACTAAAATGTTTCATCATCGTGTTGTATCCAAATTATTTTGCTCTCGGGCAAAATCAAATAATCAAATAATATCGCGAAACGTCAAAAGCTCAATGTAACAATTGATCGTTGTAAGTTTATATAAACGAACTTGAACTTAATGGTTTAATTGAAAAAGCGAGTGTACACAGAATACACGGATGTTAATATAATTATTCACAACGAAAAAAAAATAATAATAATAATAAACTTATTATTCCGATTAACCATAACGTAAGTAATACAGCTTTATTGTTCTTGTGAACACAAAGATTAAAAGTGAAACTTAATTGAGTTTACAAGAATTTAAACTAATAATAATAATAATAACTCGGAGTTGTATAGATTTTATACTTTTATAGAGTTTAACGAATTCTAAAAACGAACGTTATTAGATAGTTTTCCACATTCCCGGAGCTATTGCACCGTTTTAACCAGTAACTCGTAATGTAATATAATTTATAAAAGGTTCTTCGGGAGAGAAGAAACGTTATGCTTTTATTTTCGATGAATTTGACGAGGGAAAAAAATGTAAAATGTCTGTGTTTCACACCAACTAATTATTACTTTCATTACAAATCGACATCCTAATTTTAGGAATCAACACGCGATTAAGTCGACTTTCGGCGAGACAATTCGATCGGACTCGTAGGAAAATTATTTTTAATCACAATAATTACGCTCGAGTGCAGATTACATAAAAAAACAAAACGACAATAATAATAACGTGTAGTCTCTGTTGCAACGTAATGCGTTCTGATAAAAAATCTGCAGGCGTTATATTTTTTTTTAATCGTACGATATTAATGTGCCGAGGATAGTGATTATTTAGAAACGGAGAAATTAACGCGCAAAACATATCTCACCGCGTAATATACTACAATAATAATTAACTACGGAGGTATGACTGCAGTATACACGAGCACAACGGATATTTAATACCCGGTAAATTGTTCACAGTAACATAATACGCGGTAATTTGATTGCCTACGTTAACGTTTGCACATTCAAAATTTGATTACGATTATTGTTCAATTAATTACTACGTTTAAATTTAAAATATTATCATTATTTCGTATTATTTAGACGTCACGTTAGATGAACTCTACTCTTGAAAGTTTCCGTACGTGAACTATGTCGGGAGTACATTATTATAGAATATAGATTTAAAACTCTATTTGCGGAAAGTTCGAAACTAAAAGCAGTCTGTTACGTTAACATTTCTACAACACGAGTAAATAGTAATTATGACGGGTTTCCACTCGACGCTTATGACATTTCGGATTTTTTGTTTAGAAAAAGAAAAAAAACACTTTGTATTAAAAATATTTTTATTATTCGATACGCACGTACACGAAAGTTCCATTAGCCGATTTAAATGAGCATTTTTTCCCGTAAGTAAATGGATAAAGACGTAAACTTAAATACACCGTCTGTCAATACACATTCAATGGTCATATTATCATTGAAGTAGAGATTTATTTTTTTTTTCAACAACAATAGTGTATACTAACCACTATATGAGTGTAAAATTTCGACGAAGAGACCAAGAATTACTCGGTAAAAATCGTTTATAATCTTTTACAAACAGCACTTTTTCATCAACAAGTTAGTCTGTTATGTATTCACAGCAGCTTTTCGTTAAGAGCAAAATACACACACACACACACACACACACACACACACTTACAAACAAACAAAACACACGATTTATATAATATTCACATATACCTACACCCTCCACTATAAAGCCGAATGAAGTGATATCAAAAAAATAAAAATAAAAAAAATATACTTATTCATATAAGTACCTACAATATTGTTTTTGATATTTCTATTTCGACACCCTCGGTCCAGAAAGTTGGAAAATTAAAACATACATATTTATACAATACTTTTGAGTATACACGACTTACATCGTGTTTTCACCAACATGGTTCCAGCAGAAAAGTATACGTTTGATACTATGTAAAGATAAACTAAGCCGTATAGACCGGAAAATAACAAGATTTACTACTATTATTATACAAACATGACGCATGAAATGCCAACAAAATTGTATTTTTATTAAAAAACTCGGTAATCGTATATGAGGAACAATTTAAAAAATATCGCCGTAACAAGAGTTGATAAAAGTACGGACCGACGTATATATTACCGTTACATAATGATTGACGTACTTTTCAACTTTTATTAGTGTTTTTCAATATACGCTTTAAAGAGGTAGGTATATTAAAGAAAACGACGAGGGCTCGAGAGAGAGAGAGAGAAAAAAAAATCGTTATAACGTACACACGGGTGTATACGAGCGACGGCGGTTGGCAGTTTTCAAACGATTTCCGTCGTGTATTATGTAGGTACTATTAAATTATAAATGCTATACTCAAACATCAAAAACGTTCAAAGGTCGAAAAACTACCCAAAAATCACATTGCATAACATATTATCTGGAAGTACAAGCTGTTCGGTACGGTTCGGTTGATACTTCGACGAAATGTATCAATTTTCTATTCAACTGGATTTGAGTGTCCAGAGCGCGTGTATTTTCAGTCATAGTTCGGATTGCCGGTTAACAAGAGGTACCATGTGTGGGATATTAAACAAAATGCACTCGATGAGATTGTTTTGGTTCAGCATCAGTAAATCATATTATTATGTATCATTCTTAATTTCGAATCAAATAAACATATTATTCAACTGTTCGATGGAATTGAACGTCTACAGTATTTCATCGGTGCAGCGGCTGTTGTGCGCGAGCGTTTAGAACGCACGCGTACGAAAAACAAATACTGCAAAGGCTTAGATCGGTCAAAATATAGCTACGTGTAGAAAAACCTTTTGGCCAACGCTTCGAACACGACGTTTTTTATCGGACAGAACGATTTTGGTTGAAAAGGTCGAAATAATAATTCCCCCGCCCTCAAATGCATCTCAAATGCATAGGCCATCCCCCGGATTCGCAAATATAACACTTGCAGCCTGAATTCATATCACACTCAGCACCATTAAACCTACACCTGCGTCCTGCAGTACGTTCCGACGACAACCGCGATCTATTCGGCCGTTAGAACGGGTCGTTTTCAGTGCCCGAATAATCCATAATATGCCGAATGGACCGTAAATCCGCATTTAACCCAGGTACACGAGTAATAATATACTTATCACTGCTTTATGAGATTGGTGTATGGTATTGGTATTGGTATTGTTCCGTGTGGCACATTGGAAATATTTAATTTAACAAAACGCCGAAACGACCAAAGAAAAAGAGGATTTCGATACGCGACTGCCGTTCGCGTGGCCGTCTACAGTATGTATTATTATTATATACCATATATATATGCGTTCTGGATAGTTATTTTTTCATCTTCTGAACGTTCTCGGAGACAAACGTACGAACATATTATATATATATAGAGGAGGCGCAACGAAAGACGACTGCTATTATCAAGGTCGTTGTCAAGTCGATCGGGCGGATATAATAATCCATCGGCTTTAACGAGACGTTCGAACATTAAAACTCGAATAGACACACTGTACAGCATGCGAAAGTACGTCATACGATCCTACTCGAGACTAAATAATATGCCAAGAGACCCGTCTACACGATTAAAATTCGATGAAAAAAAAAAAAAAACAACCACGTGCGCGTTTGTAGCACATGAGCTGAAATCGATAGTGGTGCACGTTTATGTAATAAACAAATATATATGTGCGTACGGAACGGTACGATACAATTGTTATACACACGTACGCGTAATAGTATTAATATCACTGTGAAGAGTTTGACGACGTCCCGGGGTCGAGAGACGTTTTTCGTCCTCTTTGGGGTGGTGAAAAACGAATTCCCGAGTGCATACACACACGCACACAGGTCGAAGTGAAATTGACGTGTTTTCGTCTAGCGTCCCGCCGTACACGTGGTGTACATTGTTCGCTGCGTGTAGTACTATACGTATACGTCGCCCGAAATAAAGAAGGGATGAAACTATTCGATTTCTACACGCCGTCAGTGGCACCAGTGGCGTATTTAAGGGGGGGCAAGGAGGGCAATTGCCCCGGGCAGCACTTTTTTGGGGGCAGCAAATTTAACTGGGAACTTTTTTTTTTAAATAGATGTAAAAAAAAATGATAATAAAAATGTTTGTTATTTTTTTTTTTAAAAGGGAAATCAATATCAAAAAACGTGTTATTTATATCAACACTACAAAACTGCTATTTTGTGAAATTATTAATTAATCTTCACATTTCATAATAAACGCGCATGAATTAATTTATTGTTTGTCGTCGGCTTATCAGCTGTTCAAAAACACTGTACTACCAACCACGGTTTAAGATATCTTCTAGGACACTCGATAGATTTTTATACTGCATGATACTTTTGATACTATTAGAATATCATATGTTTTGTAAGTTTTTTTAGGGTAAGAAAAATTGCTACTATAAAAAAAACGGTGAGAAGAAAAGGGCATTAAAAAAATGTGTACCCGGGGCAGCAAAATCCTAAATACGCCACTGAGTGGCACCGAGACGCCCGAAAACCGCGGTTATCGACTCGACAACCGTGTGATAACACCGTTATAGACGACCGTGTCCGAAGCAGCTATAGAGTAGGTACGTTCTCTCGTTATCACGTTCGTATAATTACAATATTGTTTACGTGGCCCGTGTGTGGTGTAGAGTCAGGATGTTTTGGTGTAGAACACACGGTATGTGAAAAGATTTTAGAAAGTCATATTATGATAACACGTTATGAACGGAATTTAGAACATATAAATATGTGTATATTATATTAAAACATTGCGGCGTTCAAACGCGTTAGGCTTGATCGCACAAAATAAATCATAAAACGTATGTAATATAATAAATCATAAAAAAAAAAATCACGTTGTTCGATTTAAAAATAATCACGAGCACGCGTATTAACAACGATTGTTAATCACTATAGGACGTTGTCGATTAACATCATGTTATTGTAATATACACGACGATGCTCCGAAAAATCCGATTAAATCACCGCGATCGGCCAGATGACCCCCCGAGACAAAATACACACGTACACACGTGCGTTTCGGACATAAAACACTCGCGTCCCGTCCCCGTACGGCAGTAATAATGATCACTGATATCGGTGGACGATACACGCAGCAATAATTAACGTGATGCCCGCTGCCGCCGGACGGCCGGATGCGATAACCGGTAGAATACGACGATAACGGCGAGGAAATAAAAAGAGATGATAATATTGTAATACGAAGAGTCAGAAAACGGATCGAACGCGTAAGTCGAATTCAAGGACTATATTATAATATTATTGTGATAATCATTAACGCTCGCGCGGTACAACGTACAACGATGAACGTGGAAAGAAAAAAAAAACCATAACACATGCGCTACACATCGTCGGCTAATAAGTTATATAAGTAGAGACCGGATTCTCGTGCAATCGCAACTTTTGCTTCCTTTGCTTTAAAACATACAAAAACAAATTATAAATCCGAATCATGAGAAGTAGATTAATTTAACAAAGTTGTATTTTGCACGAAATCGCACGTTTTGCACTTTTTATTCTAAATTTCACGATTTTGATTTTCGTTGCATGAAATTGCATATTCTGCATTTTTTAAATTAAACTAAGTAGGTATATAAAATTATAGTACCTACATACAGGTATGTATGTAAATATTTGTTTATTTCAGTTTTCAACTATACAAAAGGAAAAAGTGAACACAAGCTGCTAATATTCTTAGAATAACATCAATTTGTTAGTGTTTCGTGGTAAAAATAAATGACAGCAACCACTAGTTAGATAATAATTTTGAATACCCGGCCATTAACACTTTAGTATTCTGTCTGACTTTGTGTTTGATTGAGTGTTTCTCGAATCAGTTAGTGTCGTGGTAGTTTCATTACGAATAATTTATACGTAAAAAAGTATAAACACGTTTTTAAAATGCCAAAAATTGGGTCTAGTCTGTCGTCAAAAATTAAAACCAGGATTATCAAATTACCCAGAGTTGAAATTTGATGGGAATTTAAATAGCTTAACTCTGTTGGTATGGTTTTTTTTACATATGTATATATTTTTATCAATCTTTTAATTATTAATTACTCATTAGTTTTTTGTTAATCCTGTAATATTGTAAAAAAACTGGATAAATTAAGTATAATTTAAGGGTTTAAATCAATGCACTTTGAATGTTTACGACATTTTGGTAAGTATTAAGCGATTTTAGGCAAAATATACATTTTTGCACGATTCAAGCGCTTAACTGCATGTTTTTGTAATTTTTAAGTTATCAACTGCGCATTTTTTTTGATTTTTACTGCATGAAAATCCGGTCTCTAGTTATAAGTAATAAATAGTAATAATAGTTTTCATATTATTGTCATTGTTGCGTATATAGTTATTGTAATTATTTTAAACGATATTTTACTCTACGGTCGAGTTATCTCTTTCCAAAACCACATCCCAAAGCCATTATCGTCGTACGCTAAAACACGGTTTCGAGTCAGAACACGGAATCCCGCCGAAACATGCACCCGGATCGTGTAAAACGAACAACGTACGCGATATACCTATCCTATTATTATTGACTGTTGTTCATACGCCCGACCGATATTACCGAATTAGGCCGGCGGCGTCGGTGAGCGTTTAGAAATCACGACAATATCTCAAATACCACGCACGCTCGTCGAACTTGTCGTGCGGCGAGACGCTGTCAATACTCTCGTTTTCGGACCGGCAGAAAAAAAACGAATAAAATGAAAAACAACAACAATACTCCGTCGTCGTCACGCTCTTCGGATTTCGTATTAACGCGTATTATAATACGAGCGCGGTCCGACCTTATTCGGTGCGAATGCGCATTTGGCGTATATACTGCACTCGAATACTTTTGTCGGATCACAACAAAAGGTTGTTGGTCGGCAAACGAACAAAAAACGAAGTAAAAAAAAATAATAATAATAATAAAAGGATCGCCAAACATTTATGATACGTATTGATATTAGCGGTGAATTAATTTTTGGACACGAATGTGGGCGTTTTGAAAAAAAAAAAGATAAGTAGAATCGAGGCATCGGTTTTTCGTTTAGCCCAGATGATAATAATATAATATTATAACGATCCATTGTTACCGGAGCATAATATACCTAATAAATGTTTTTTTTTTCCCCCCAAAACAAGTTATTGGGCGCAGACATCAATCGTGCACCCTGCAGAGTTACGGGTGAGGGGGAGGGCGAGAGGCAAAATGTGACGGACAACTCGACACACACCCGCCGCTTGTGAATCTGCAATCGATACACGGTTTCTTCTTATTTTTCGACTCAAATAATTATTATAAACCCGCGGCGAACGGAAAATGTTGATTCGCTATCACGAGTGTTCGAACAGACCGCCGCCGATAGTATGTATGGCGGACCGGCGGCGGCGGTGAAAAAACACCCGTGATTTCGTGGAGTGTCCTCGTGATGATGACGAGATGTTCCTGAATTCCGTCGCGAGTGTAAAATGTATTTTGATTGAAAAAAATCAAGAAAAAAAAATCCGTAGACCAAAGGCCCGGCGCAACCGTGCGGAAAAAAAAACATAATAACAATAACGATACGTCCGACAAGGCAATAAACGTTACGAACGATAGTAATAATAATAATAATAATAAAAAAAAAAACATTCAAATTACTTTTTCACAACATGTTTTGAGGGCTGTAAGAATGAAATAAAAACAAAAAAAAAAACCAAAAATAGTTTTCACGGACCGCACTCTACATTATCATACATAATATTATTCACTTATTGTTGTATAGCTGCCGTCCGTCCGTTGGCGATTTATAACGTCGTCGTCGTCCAGTCGGTCGCCTGCTGCTCGCGCCCGATTGCGGTGGCGGGTGGGCGGCGGCAGCAACGTATATTACATAATAATGTATAATACACGGATATTTTTTTTATACGAGCGAAAATTTCGATAAAGACAATAAAAACAATAATAATAATTATAATACGTATAAAATCGTATTTTATTATATTACAAGCTATTACGTGTTCACAACGCACGTATTCCGCATCCTCGTCGTGACATCAGCCGTCGAACAACACAACACAACAATACATAACACAATATTTTTATGTTCGCCTGCACAATGACGATTGACGACGACGACGACGGCAACGCATACCGCCGCTGTTGCCGCCGTAGTAAAAAAAAAAAAAAAGAAAGAAAGAAAAAACAAAATAGTAATAATAATAATAAATAAATAAACGACGGTAATAAAAACGAGTGGTATGAACGCGATCGTATAATAACGTGGACAAACGTACATAATATATATATATATATATTATATGAACGTGTGTGTATGCGTACGTGCGTGTGTGTGTGTGTATGTGTGTGTGTGCGTGTGCGTGTGTGTGTGTGCGTGTGTGTGCGTGTGTGTGTGTGTGTGTGTGTGTGTGTGTATATTACATATATACTTATGCGCATACATACACGCGCGTGCAATCGATATCGCACAGTCAAACAACACAGACACACTCATATTCTCTTACACACACATCTCACATTCACACACACGTATTGAAACACACACACACACACACATAGAGCGACCCGTTTGGTTCACCCCCGGCCAAGTAATCCGCCCCTTCCGCTCACAACCCCGAGACAGGAAGGTGAGGAAGAGATATTTTTGACCGTAAATATTGTATAGATCCCAAGGTCGTCGACGGACGACTTGCCGCCCAGTGAGCGTGTAGCGTATACTTTCACGCAAACGCACCACGCGTGTAAAACGTATTACCGCTAATAGATATGGTAGTGGCGGCGGCTTGTCGTCGTCGGGAACACGTGTGTGTTGTACGCGTCGTGTGAGTGTGTGTACGTTTTTACGGTTTTTGCGTACGGTATTCGTCTCGGCACAAACGACGATAATAATAATGTGAAATGTTATACTCCGAGCCACACACACACACACACACACACAAACATACTATGTAATAAATGTATATACGACGGCAAAGCCAAATGTCGAAAAATTAATACGGTGTTTATATATTGTTGCACGATCTGCGATTTTCGCCTCGTGTCGGATGTTTTTTTTTTCTCCACGTTTGACGTCACGTCTGCAAAATGGTTTTTGTCGAAGAGGCAACAACCCCACTATAGCAAACCACATGTGTTGAGTGTGAGCGTGTGTGTTTGTGTATGTATGTGTATGTGTGCGCACGCGAATGCATTCGAAACGGCTTCGAATATTAATTTAACGTGTACACACGCCGTATAGAGAGGCGCGTTTCCGTAGCGATTCGTGGACATCGTCGTCATAAAACGAGACGTATCGATTTGTGTGCGTTAACCTTTATGCTGTATTCAAACGGCTGGCCCTTACGTATTTGTATACACATTCATTCGTTTTCGTCCGATTCGTATTAAGTATTCCGGTTGACGTAGATTCGTCGAGAGACTTGTCATCGTCGCTCGCGTAGGATTTAATATAATCACATACTACATACATTGTATAAGCGATATAAGTGTATACGTCCTACGTACCGTATCGTCGTTCCTATATCGTTTTATTTTTTTAGCACACCGAAAAGCAAACAATCTCGAGAACTGAAATGATTTCGTTGTTTTGTTTATACTTATTAATCTCGTCCGTACTAGCGTACTTCAGAGTGCGAATCGATTTTCGTTATTCGACCGCACTGTTTTAGTGTATTATATAATTATTTTATCTTAAACTTCAAGAAGACACCGAAAACTAACCGAAGAAAAGCATTTTAAGCTTTATTCTATCATAATATTCACAATATCTTACTAACTAATTATAACTAGAAATAGAATCTTGTGATTTTTCATTTTTAAACCTACTTGTAATAGCATGTAATATGCTGAGACATTTTAATTTTATTAAATTTTAAAAAATAACCTTCCACTGTTATTCGTATTTTCTTTCATACGTGAATAAATAAAACGCCCGGTTCGAAAGACGAGAAGTGGAACAAAGTTTTGTCGTAAACAGATTTTTTTAATCGCTTATCTCTTGTTTTTTTTCGAAAATCAATCCATAACAAACATTTCACAACTTCTCGTCTTTCAATCGTTACTCTTATTGAATTTGTGTTTTTAGGTCAAACGACACCGAGATACAGTGGAGGAACATACGAGAACATGTCTGCGGAAAAATGTTGTAATCGTGAAGCAAATCAAAAGATGACTACCTAATATAATATGTCTATACGTACACTTCATTGGTGCACGTCGTCGAGACATAGTATAATAATTATTATTTAATAATTCCGAGGTACGGTTTTTTCTTGGAATTCCATCGAAATCGTTTCGACGACACTGCGCGTAAAGCTTCTAAAACCTGTTCACCCCAAACGGTGATAAACATTAAGACGAGAACGGGATTTAAGGGTGACTGTATAGCGTGTTCGGCATCTTTTATTGTCACATAAACCTTTGTCGAGTTACCTCGTAAACGATTACATCACGACGTATGAAAAATTAAAGGAAATAATTTGATAAACCAAGCAATTTTTTTTTTTATATATTTATTAATTTTTTAAGAGCGCGACGACGACAGCTGCGAGAACACTGAAATACCAGTGAGGTTGTATAGTAGAACATTGTCGTACATATCATAATATTGTGCCGACTGTTCGACGATCATAAACTATAAACGTTACGACAACGAATTCGGTCTTTAGCTGTTAATTCATCTGCATATATCGTTGTTTGCCACGATAATATCGTTCCTCTTTTTCACATAGTATCGTAAGCGTATGCAAAGCGGAATATTGTGTTTCGAGAAATGATTAGCAACATAATATCGTTACAGTTAAATAACACAAAATAACTAACGAAACCCAACGACGAAATGAACAGTGACGTATGCGTCGAAACGTATTTTAATTATTATTTATTTTTTTTTTTTTTATTAATATTAACATATAACGGGCACAAGGCCCAAAAGTACAATACAAGGGCAACAGAAAGTAATTGAAAATATCGGTTAATATGACATAAATAATACAACATTTTGACGATATAAAGTAATTAATAACTAACAAAACACATAATAAATTCAGTATTATAGACTAAA
Organism: Therioaphis trifolii; assembly: GCA_027580255.1. Taxonomy (NCBI): domain Eukaryota; kingdom Metazoa; phylum Arthropoda; class Insecta; order Hemiptera; family Aphididae; genus Therioaphis; species Therioaphis trifolii. The sequence goes on along the minus strand of CM050405.1, from coordinate 65,337,399 downwards.
ATATAAGGTAGGGTGCTCATTGGCCAAACGCATCATTCGATCAATTGGGTTGTTCTTACCGTAGTTAGTATGATGGAAAGGAATTACAAAAGGAAAACACGATCTAGAACAGGGGTGGCGAACCTTTTCCGAGTCTAGTGTCAAAATTTTCCAAACAAAGTTTTCTAAAACTGTTCGCGTGCCCCCCTCCTCCCACGCACACACACATACACAAAGGAAGTTTAATGAAGTCAATATTTGTGTAGGTTATTTTACAAATTATATGTGATGTTCTTGAATCAGATGTCAATATTGAATAATCGTATTAAAAATGTAAATATGTGAACTTTTGTTCCTTTTTTTCATGTAAACAGTTTTATAACAGAATATCCAAATTTCTAATTTTGGTAAAACATGTAGTTTTTGCTTTGACTTGAAAAAATTCACTACACATTATAAACTTTCAAGAAAAAATGAAAAAAATAAAATAAAAGTAAGCGAATTGCACGACTTCCGACATTTCGACGTCTGAATTGTTCACCACTTTTCCATAATATAGACGATTTATTTGTACTTGTGATATTAGCAAAGCACAAATGTCTAAAGGAATATAATTATAATTGAAATCTGAAAAAATCGTTTAATCGTATTTATTTTAACTGCGATTTCATAAATAGCATGATTCAAATTTTTATTTTTCATTAAAATTTCGATAAATTCGATTTTTTCCACGTGCCATTGAAATTTCGCCAACGTGCCACTTTTGGCACGCGTGCCATAGGTTCGCCACCCCTGATCTAGAAGAACGAGGGGGAACTCTAAAGTTAACTTGGGAGAGTAAGGAGGGAGCATCAACATAACCATTAATTAGCTTACTCAAAAACACTAGATTTGCTGTCATACGTCTATCAAAATTATTTATTATTATTATTATTATTATTATTATTATAACATAAAATCACACACGCGGTTCTGGGAAAATAAATAAAATTACAAAACGTACCGCAGAGCGAACGTACGAGTGTACATTATATTCGTGCAGATGCATCAACGAAACAACGACGGTCGGGAGTAAACCGATATCGCGGAGGGACCGATTGAGCGGGTAAAAAAATGAATAAAATTCGATTCGAGCAAACTCGTGTCGGAGGAGAACAGAGACGGCATGAGGCGGCGGCGGAGAGGAAACACGCCGCCGCGTAGAAGTATCATCGCGACGTCATTGTTCAGTCGGTGAGATCGAAGCGTCCTTTGCCGACGTTGAGTGCAGAATTGAAGTCGAGCCGTTGTAATATACGTATACACGTAAGCGCGTAAGCATATCATAATATCGTTATTATTATTCGTCACACGATACCGCGCCGTCGTCGTAGAAAACATTATTATTACTATTATTATTATTATTATTATTATTGCTTTTCATTATTGTACTGTCGGACAAACGGATCGATATTATATGCATTATATGGTACAGGGCCGCTCTTAGGATTTGCGAGGCCCGGGGCCAAAAATCATTGCGAGGCCCTTCTAGTTCTCACCCTCTACTTAAATACTTAATTATAAATAAAATGTTTTATTATAATTATAATTTTTTAATTTTACGATAGCGAAAAAGTAAATAATACATTTTATTATTCACTTATATAAATTATTATAATATTAGGCGTTAACTTTACTATTGATGTTTATGTATAAAACAAAAAAAGTAGAATATGGAAATACAAATATATAAATTTAAACCAAATTAATTTCCCCCGCTTTTGCTTCTGAAAATGTTGCAATTAAATCACCATAATCTAAATTCTCACAAATTTCATTTTCAATTGAAATAATGGCAAGGTCGGAAAGTCTCTCTTGAACCATAGTAGTCCACAAATAATTTTTAATAATCTTCAGCTTCGAAAAACTTCTTTCAGCACTAGCTGTAGTTATTGGCATTGTAAGCATAATTCTTAAAGGTATAGAAATATTAGGGAGTGAATTGCAAGTCGTAATCATAAGATAATATGAGATAATGTTGTCGGTCGATGAGCAATGAAAGTTATTACATATTGAAAATGATATATTTAAATGATTTTAAATTATATCATATTATATCTTTTTATGCAATTCATAGTTCCGAAAAAAGTTTAACATTCAAGTGCGAGGCCCCTACAATGCGCGAGGCCCTGGGCATGGGCCCCGCAAGCCCCCCCCCCTAAGAGCGGCCCTGATATGGTATAAGTACGAGTAGGTATAAAACACACGTACGTATATTATAAACAGGTAGGTAGAGCGAGAGAGACGAGCCGAAAGTTTACGAATATTCGGCGGCGGCGGCGGCGGCGGCGGCACGCGCGTGTCGTCCGAGAACAATTATTGTTGTACCGGCGCACAGTGGTCTAAAATTGAAAAAAAGTGGCCAAAAATGTTTATTCGTAACAATTACATTTCAAACATTTAGTTTTAAAAATGTATTAAACACTCATTTTAGAATTATATGTTATAAACATTTTTTTTTAAATATTCATTTTTACTCACACCAAATTGGTATTATTATGATGAAAAATGTTTCTTTTTTATTTAAAAATGTCATTAATTTTATATTAATTATAAGTTAATTTTAAACGACTCATTGTTAAAATTAATCTTATATTTGGATATATTATATTGTATATATATGCTGTCAAATGTTTATGTTTATAATTAAACTATGTACACGACTTTGTAAGACGTCGATCTCATTTAATTACAAATAGACTATCTATAAGTATTTAGGACTTTTACGCTTTTAAGTTATTTAATCAACGATAGTCACGCTTATATATACATACAATAAAACTAGATAATACACCGAAACCATTTATGTGTAGATTAGTCGCTCATATCTGCTCTATTTCCGATAAGACATTATTAAATTAGACATGTACATGAAATCGAAGATATCACGAGAGGACATAAACTCAGATATTTTTCATCGTCTTTTGTTATCTTCAGATCCATTAATCAGCAGTGCTCAGGAAGTAAAAACGACAAAGCGAAAATTACATCAGTCAGTGTGAAAAATCCACTTATTATCGACGACCGCGACAGTGAAACAGAAAGTGAATCGGAGGAGCAAAGCTGCAGCAGTGAAATTGAATAAAATTAAAAATTATACTTATTGTACGTATGAATATATTTACAAATAACTTGTTTTATGAATAAAATATTTATAATATACTTAGTTTGTGTGTATTAAATCACTTTAATATTTTTGGCCACCTTTTTTCAATTTTAAACCACTGTGTGGCGCGCGCGTTGAGATCGCCGTCACACTACGTAACTCGCGATAACGTGAGCAAATACGAGCAATAAACCGGGCGCAAATTGAGACGTAGGCGACGCAGCGCAGCGCAGCACAAGTCGGCGTAGGACCGAACTGCGTGACCCGTGTGAGCGAATATTATATTACACAGTATTTCTACGCGGTTTCGTGTAGTCATCATCGATGAAAACATTTGAGATCGACATGACGGCTCACGAATTATTCGAGTTAGATTTAAGTTCGGAATCTGATTCTGACGAGGAATCGGACGAACTGGTTTTATATTCTTTAATTAAACGAAAAAAGTCGCGAAATAGTGATTTTATGGAAAAAAGAAAGAGTCACGGAAAATTTGTTTTGACAAAGGAACTACGCCTAATCAATGACAATAAAATAAATATTTAATCTAATAAATTATTCTTAACATTTTTGAATTTCAATTCATTAGCGATATTTTCCCATATATTGTTTTTCAATTTTGCCTTCATGTACCTAGTCAGGATGATGGCTAGTGTCAAAAATAAGACACTGTTTTGTCGAACAATGTTGAAAACGTTGCTTCAATCAGTTTTTCTTCAATAATATATATTATTATAGCTTAATAAAAAAATTTGAATTCAAATTTTCCAAAGTCGAAGTTGAAAAACTGGGCTACACGTTCGCAGGAAACTGTGTCATAAACACTGTGCGACGTAGGAGCAGTACTACGCTGCCATACCCTGCAACTTAATTTACGCTCGTCTGTTCAAAACAGTAGATCACAAAACTGTACCGCGTCGTCTTTTTTTTTTTTTTTTTTTTTTTATTGATTTTAAGAAAATTACAGTCTGTGAAACGTTACACAATAAGCAACTTTGAAAACAAAAGGACAAACAGTGACATGAAAACTTGAATAGGATGTGGCCCATTGGCCGCACCTACAATATTACTTAATATTTGTTATTTACAGTTTTTTTTTTTTTTGTATTATTATTATTAACACCCGTATTACAATAACACAGGATCTAATAGGTCGCGAGGCCAGTCCCTGTTAAGGCGACGGGTGATATTGTTTGGAATTGTTGTGGTGGACATTTGATGAATTAGTGGATTGGGGTGATCTTTTAGTTTGTTATGGGAATTTTTTGTAATGGTTAGTTGCTAGTTCTTTGACAGTCGGTAGTTGAAGGTCTTTATGAAGATTTTGATTTGTTGAGTACCAGGGGGCATTTGTGATGATTCGTAGGGCTATTGATTGAAGGGATTGTAATGGTCTAATATTGGATGGTTTGGCGGGTCCCCATATTTGTATCCCATACGACCAAACGGGTCTGATTAAACTTTTGTACATGAGCATTTTGTTTGCTAGGCTGATTTTAGATTTGAGGATGGGACGAAGTAAATTCAGCCGGATGTTTGCTTGTTTGCGTTTAGATTTTGTGTGGTGTGACCATGTTAATCTTTTGTTCTGCTGCGTCGCCTACGTCTCAATTTGCGCCCGGCCTAATCGGCCGCCACCGCAAGCTCACATACACGAACGAAACGAGCGCCGCGGAGGAGTTACGCGGATGCGTGTCCAAGTGCTACGGCTCCGGGGGCACGGGGGTAAGACTCAAGGTCGCATGACGGGCGGGCGGGCGGGCGAGATAGCCCCAGGCGGGACGCGTGTGAAATGAAACGGAAAAAAGAGCACCACCCTCGCCCGCCCGTCCGGCCGAATACCGGCGATAGCATCGCGGACCGACCGCCACCGCCGCCAACCCTTTGCGCCCGCCCCGCCGTCACCCGCAGCGCGCAGGGCCACGATCGCCCACGGACAGGCGGCGGCGGGGGCGGCGGGGAGAGCGTCATGTGACTGCGGTGGCACGTGCCTGGCTACTATCAATAAATTATTACGTAACGAGCGGCTCGTGTCCCACACGCGCGCGCGCCACGCCACGCCACGCCAGCCAGCCAGCCAGCCAGCCAGCCAGCCGACAAACCGCGTTAATTGAAAAATAAAATTTTTTTAAATTATAACAACATTCGTAATAATTAGTAATGATTAACGATAAAAAAAAAAAAAATGAAAAAAATGAAACAATACCGACGAAATAAAAGAGAACGAAAAAAAAAGCACATTCGCGTTCCATCGGAACACCCGCAGCACCCCACCCTCGTTCCAGCGGCACGTGGTTGATTTACATAATTGCGTTCACACGCAGCAAAACAAAAACACATATATCGCCGACGACGACGAGGTCACCTCCGCGCTTCACATTTCACCCCCCCGGCACGCACGTCGTAGGCGATAGCCGATGTATATATGATATGTGTGCGCGACGAGGGGTAGTTTCGGTAGGGAGGGGGTGAGAGTGTGTACGCGCACACAACGACACGTAATATAATTATCACGACCGAATGAACCGCACCGTGGCGCGAATACAATAACAACGTCGTATTATATAGCTATGGGTTCGCCACACCACGGTGGCTTTTTAGATAGGAATATGATGGAAGTATATGAAAAAAAAAAAAAAAAAGAAAAACGAAAACGTAAAAGTTAACAAAAATTATTATTATTATTATTTTTTTTTTTTTATTTACACCAGTTTACACCCGCCACCGCGGCGCGGATCGAGACGAATCGCTGCGCACAGGCAACGCGCGCTTACGGTCGAGAGACTCCGAGGTCGGGAACTGGAACGAGCGGTGGATATCGAGAAAGAGATAGGCGGCGGCGGCGGCACGGGAGAAACGGACGACCGGGAGAGTGACCCCGTGTGGACGGTGGGCGGACGACGAGGGGAGGAGACCGAGACGAGACGACATTAATATATACGGCGGCGGTATCGTTGTTTACCGCGAAGGGGTTATCGCGCGGTGAAATCCCCAGTACACATTACCGGTGTTAATAGCGGGCCAATTATATTACGCGCGCGTACACGCCGAATACATTATTATTATTATTGTACCGACGACGCACCTAACCGCTGTAAAACCTACTATAGCTGCGTTATGATAACAATAATAATACGAATAATAATACGAATTTCCACAAGAAACTCACACGAGCACGGATCGTAATAATTAGATCCGTAATTATTTGTTTCGCCGAATCCGATAACGTCCACTCGAACGTGATTCGCGCAATTAATTATCGTTACAACAGGTAAACGACCTCGGCGGCGGCGGCGGCGTGTATACGAGAATATTTTAGACGATTTTCTAAAACTCATCATACCGCGACGTCCAACAGCTGTACGAAACAAATAATTATTATCGTAACGAACACGCGTTTTAACGTAACACCACTATGTCGCGCACTGTCAAGTTCTACGAAATTACACACTTATTATTATTATTATTATTATTATTATATCTGTAAACCGTGTTTTAACGATTTGCACGCAAACGACCAATAATAATAATAATAATAATAATAATGTCGCAATGATATTATAATAATAATTATGTTATTATCGAACGTTCAGCGTGGGCCGTAGAAAATGAATAACGACGACACTATATATCACAACATAATATTGTACATTATAATATCATGTTTTCGTCGATTTTTCCAGACTCTCGAACGCGTCGGACCCACGGTCTTTGTTCGCCGCCACATGTTCGACACACGGATTCACGTGTGTTATCCGACTCGGGCGTTTAACACGACATTATCTCGGACGCACGGATTGTCTCACACAACGTGCGTACAACGTGCGCTACACATGAACACCATTGATAAAGCGTAATATGAGCGACGACTCGTTATTCAAACACGTGTGGCGGCGATATAATACGTATGTTTCCGTCCCTCGTGGAAAAAGAGAGACAGTGACAGAGTGTAGAGTAATTAATAATTATAGTATATATGTGTGTGTGTGTGTGTGTGTGTGTGTGTGTGTGTGTGTGTGTGTGTGTGTGTGTGTGTGTGTGTGTGTGTGTGTGTGTGTGTGTGTGTGTGTGTGTGTGTGTGTGTGTGTGTGTGTGTGTGTGTGTGTGTGTATATCCGACCGCGGTCAATAAATTGTCTCCACGAGCTCAAACAGTGTATGAGATTTGGCGGGAGGGGCTAAGGCTAAGGCTACTCCAAGAATTGTTTGTAAAGTAATAAACAACACCTCGAAAACGTGTATCGTTGCGCTCGAATTTTAATATCACGCAGACATACCTGCCTAATTACAATAAAACGTACTACCCATACATTTATTCCGATGTACTATTTACCATCGACATATAATCAATACTAACTGACTGATGCATCAACGTTAAATTGATCAAATATTAAATACGTTGTAAAAAAAAAAAAAAAAACCCAAGTATTTGTAAGACGAACGGCTTTAGCGTAAAAAGCATCGACAAAATAATATCAACAAAACAAATCGTCAAAACTGGTAAACTTAACGGCTATGATGAAACAAATTGCAGTTTATCCTGTATAGGAAACAACGACTCAAGGAGAACGAAAATGTAGAACATTTTTGAGGGGCTATTAAAATGTTCGGGAGAGAGCTCAGCCCTTAACGCCCTAACTATTTGCGCGCTTACTCTATGTCTCTATCGTATGACATTTGTGTGCACACTTCACGTCCGAACGAGACAGCTCATGTGTAAAACACGTCTTCCAGTGTGTATTGTATAGACGCGAAAAACGATGTTCGCCGTCCTTTGTGTCCGTGGGCGGGAATCGAATGTGTGACAATATCATTGTGATTGGACCCGGGCACGTATTAAAAATATGTAAAAAATAATGTATTTTCGTACGACGAAACACGATGTTTAAATTTAAATCGTAAAAATCGTACGACGTTCATGTTCAAACATTTCGAAAAATACATCGTTATTTCGCCGTAATTCCACATTACGTATTTCAAATTTGAATATATTTAAATTTGATTACATTTTAACTATATACACGCGCGTTTGTCGGAATAATATTTTAATGAAACAAGTCTTCTTGGAACACTATTTTAATCTATTGCCACTTTCGTTTTTACGTGAATAAGTTTTGACAAGTTCTTGTCGGCGACCGTCCGTTGTAAAGCATTTTCCGAGGATTCGCAGAACCAACGACATTAAGATGAATATATTCAGCAGGGAAATTCTAAAAATTGGATCGTTGTTCCTACAAGAGACTAAAAGAAACCGGACATATTTCTGCGCGCACGTGAATGAATGGAACATTTATTATTAGATTTTTCGTGTCTTTTAACACGACAACATTTTAATTTATATAAAATATGCCTGTTTGCAGTATTTGAAAATATGTACAGCATTTGATAAATGTCTAATAGACAATTTTAATTTTAAGTTTAATAAAATACAAATAGTTGAAGGTACTTTTTAGCAATATCAATTTACCGTAAAACATTTTTATATTTGTGTAAAGGAGCATGGACGCAACTTATAATTAAAAATGAAAATACAAAAAAAAAATGTAAAGGGAAATTCATGATATCTTTTAATGACTTTTGTATCAGTGGATCTTTGATGTTCCTTAATATTACGTTTTAATTTTTAAACGTGTCTAAGTGAAATTTACAGTAAAAATACGTAGAGTTACTCGAGAAAAATTTAGAAAACTTCATTAGATCACAGAGAAGTGAAAATAAGCAGAAAATATTATTTTCATAATTTTCATGCAAACGGTCATACACAATTCATCGAATCTGAAATTCTAGAAATCATAAAAATATGTACTGGAACGTAAATTCTGAAGTATCTTGTTATAGAAAAACATTTCAAAAGAAAAATTGTGCCCAAAAAGATTTCACTCAAATACAGGTTGTACATGTTTTTGCAACACACAATAGACACAACTGCAGGTGTCACACGTGAAGATTTATCATTTTGAAAGGGGGAGTGGTGGTAACTCTATTATCACCGACCGCTTTAAATTATTAAATTCTTTGTGGAACACCCCTTTCACATAAAGACACACTTATACGCTCGTGTAATATATTAATAGATATATAGACATAGGTAGGCAATACAACAGAAACCTCGACAAAAACGCATGGAAATGGGTCGTTTTTATTTATATATATATATTTTTTTCTGATCCACATCGAATCCGTTTGAATAAGTATCGCCGAATTTAAAAATATTAACCGGCGAGAAAGAAATAAAACGCAAAAACGACGTCGGTGACGGTCGGTTGGCGTTTGAACCACATAATATAATACAATTCATCCATCCGCGAAGTCATGCTTATAAATTCTACTCGTACATAATATATAATAATAATATACATAATACACGTACATACAGGTATTATATATTGTTGCAGTTTACCTGAAATTACCTTCATTACAATAGTTAAAACACTCGAGGTCTGTTCGCATTTAGCACGGTGTGAGGACGAGGATTCGTAGAACACATAAAGGTGCTCAAAGTCCTTAAGAAAAAAAAAACACTCAATTGTTTTTAGCCCATTATTAATATTATTATACGAACCAGTGCGGAGCGGTGTAGTACTCTCACACACACACACACACACACACACACAATGGCAGACTCGAGCAGTGCGAGTTAATCGACGGTAGGTAATTTTTTATTTATTTTTTTTTTCATTTTGGTGTGTCTGGCTTTTATTTTATTTATTTTTTTCGGATAACAATACAAAGATCGCGTGGTCGTGCACACGACGCCAGTGTCACCGTCGTCGTGTTTTCGAAGCAATAAAAGGTCGGCGGGCACGACCTATTATTATATCACTTCCCGTATACATTTATACGCATTTAAATGCGAAAAGGAAAAAAAATGTATATACACATACATACGTGTATAAATGAAACGAGAAAAAGTAAATAAATAAATGAAATCGGACCCCGAACGCGGCGCAAATTGGACGTACCCGCCGCGTGCGGAATTATTATATTATAGTCATTATATCATTAAATGGAACTCATTGTAGGGTTTTTAATTTTTCTACTCAGACGTATACTTTTATGTACGTACACACCACATACGTGTTAAACGAAAACAAAAAAAAAACCTTTTTTTTTTTTTATTTGATGAAATACTATACACACAACACGTGTTCGGCGTAAACAAAAATAATGAAATAACTCAAATTGTATGTCGTTAAAACATTTAAACGTACATAATTTGAATTTCGTCGTATCAAAACACGTTTTTGAAATTCAAAATACACTTCGCATCACGTTATAAGTTACTTCCGTCTAATTATTTAAATTTCTAAAATAACTGACAATAATGTAATGCAATCCAAGTAAAACCAGTTCAGTCGTGGCTATTCTCTTAGTAACGAATTCATTAATATTTTAAGGCAATACAGGTATTTACAATAAATACAGTTGAAATACGTACGAATCTCCGTTGTTTCATTGTATGGCTCAGCCATATATCAAAAAAATATATAATATAAGGACCATTTTTCAAAACATTTTTTTTTTTCGTAGATTATTTTCTGGCATCAATGGTTATTATTATTATTATTATTTTTTTTTTATAAAATTCATTACTACCACATATACAAGCAAACAATTGAACTAGATCAAATAGGTTCAGAATTCAAAATGTAACTGCACTCCACTAGTCACAATAAACAGTGTCAAACGCATTTCTAACTAGTTCAATGGTCTACTGGAACAAACCCGCACACACGATGAACGGATTTAATTTAGTGGAGAGACGTGGGTTATTAGATTCATTCGAAAAAGTTTTCGCGTTTAATCGACACGTGCGCTGAGGTCGATGCGCCGTATAACACGAAATAATAATGGTTTTCGGTTAAAATAAAATCAGAATTCCAAGAAAATCCACACAGGGAAAACCGGAGTTGGGTCCCGAGATAAGTCGTTCAAATAAAATACGAGTGATTAGGTACACTGTGTTATTTAATAATACTTGAATTGAGTTCACGGTTATATTTTTTTATATATCATAATATGTAGGCTTAAGGACTTTTAGTATTTGCATATTTTTACTGGACATGGTAAAACATATTAGAGTATGTAATATATAAGTTTCATAGTATAACATGTTCAAATATTTAATTTGATTGTGCATATTTTCGCATATTTTGAGGAAATTCTTAAATTGGTATATTACATTTTGCTATTTTTCCATTTATTTGGCATATTTTTAATATTTTGATGAATATTAGTAATTCCAATAAAAATAAACTATGTATGAAAACAAGATTGGCTCCAGTTCATTATACGTTAAGAAAATAAACTCGGTAAATAATAATATGTGTTTTTGGTTTTATTTATTTCCAGATTTAAAATTTGGAAGGTTTGCCTAAAGATATAACGAATGATGATTTGGCATACTTTAATTATGCTCCAATTTCTTCTGTAGGCGTTGAACGAAGTTTCTCAATATACAAAAATGTATTGTCCAGTAATCGTCGGAGATTTACTTTTGAAAACATAAGAAAGTATTCAATCATGTAGTGTAATTTTCAAGAAACTCAAAATGAATCAAAATAAATGATTTGATTTATTCAAAATAAATAAAATAGAACATTTTTTTTTTTTTTTTTTTATAAAAACAGTTGTTTAATTTACGTACCAAAGTTTTGCCATATAAAAATAGTGTATATTTTTTTTTTTATTATTTTCAAAACAATTTTAATTTAAATTATAAATGTTTAATTCTTCTAAATTCTAAGATGAATATTTATTTTTTCAAATGTATGTTTCATGTTCAATACCTAATGAAAGTTGTATCTTTGATTAATAATTCTTAAATATTGTTTATTATTTATTAATTTTAGGCATAACTTTTAACTAATAACTTTGTATAGTTAAAAGTGAAATTAACCAAGATTTAGAGGTCAATTTTTTTTTTTTTTTTTAATGCATATTATAATGCATATTTTAATGATTTTAGAAGCATATTTGTGTATGTTTTAGAGCTATAAGTCCCTAAGCTTAATTATATGTATATTGTATTATATAGGATTAATAACCGTCAATAGGGACAATATAACCGTAGTAGTGTGATTAACTGTTAGATATCGGTGATGGAGTAGACCATAATGCGTGTCTTGGTTAGATGTGTCCGGATTTTGTAGTTTTTTTGTAAATATCGAATCGTTGTAAATTTTAATTGGTATTTTTTTGTTTTTAATTTTGTGGATTTGATGTCAAATGTAAAAAGGAAAAACAATTATTGTTGAGAACGGGTTTAGTAATTTCGCTTCAATAAATTGTTAAAAGGTGATGTATAGCGTTAGAAGAGTTTTCTAAATACACATAAGTGTTTTTTTTTTTTTTTGAACCTATCATCCACTTTAGAAGCCATAGAGACGTGTAATGATCACAATCACGAAAAGTGTGATGTGAACGTTCCGAACAGGTGAAAGTTATACGATTCGGTCAAGAGGGAAAAGCGATAGAAGATATTTCTAAACGACCTTCAAGTAGTCGGGACCCAACTCGTGAGTTTGATAAAATATATCTAGTGACCCGCCGATTCTTGCGACGTTTTTAATTCGAAACCCAACTCGAGTCCATCCGCCATACGCACACACAACCGCAGTGTTTTAATATTATACACCCGTACACGCGAGTTAATTGATGACGATGTACCGACAACGACGCGAGCGTAACGAGAGAGGACCGCGCGCGTGCGATAAAAACGCACGTGACCGACCCAAAATGGATTTTCGTTGTAAATTTAATTGCTAAGATTCGGTACGTTCATTCCGGCCATCGGTTTTCTCGGGGCGTTGATCCGGGACAATTTTATGTAAAATTTAATGATAATGACGTCCATATGACGCGGAGAATCGCTGACCATACACGTAAATAGGATATATATACATATATATATTTATATGTAGACACGAGCACACGCCCTATTGCCGCCACCGCCGCCGCCGCACACACGTGTCGTATTGTCGTTTCCACGTTCTCGTCCGTTTTAGTATTTTTTTTTTTTCAAATTTCCTCCCCCGCCTGTGCAGCACGGCCGTTTGACCGGCAATGCCGCCTACCTCCTACTGCTGCAGACTGTTGCCGGTGTAGTAATACGTAAGGTATATATACCCGCGTAATTGCCTGCCGGACCCCCAGGTACGTTTTCGATATTGGACGAGAGTTAGGGCTGAAACAGACGACCGGTTTTCGCCGGCCGGCGCGCGCCGGCCGGTTTCTTTTTACATTGAGTTAGATTAGAGTAAACAGACGATACCGTTTTTCGCCGGCCGGTTAGTTCTCGTCGGAACTCGCCGGCCGGCGCATTTACCAAGCTTGGTGGGTACCGGCGACCGGCCGGCGAAAAAACCACCGGTTCCCAGCAAATTACATATAAAATGATTGGAGTGAACACACGACCGGCCGTTTCGCCGGCCGGCGGCCCGAAATTTGTTACATTTCTTACATTATTTTGATGCCCGATTCGAAGATTTTAAAATTTAAACTTATTTATTGTCCTATCTCCCTATTGCCCCCTCCCGAAAACTCATTCTAAATATGGGGTCATGCCCCTATACACATTTTAAAACCATAATATTGTGTTTAACAGCGAAGATTGAGTTTATGTAAACAATAAAATGATGATACTTGTTCTCATAAAATAAATATCATTCACTGTACCTTCTGTGAGTATTTATTTCTCATTGGTGTTTATTTTTAATGTAATTCAAGGTAGAAAGAATGTTCAAGATAGAACATTTCAGAAATGTATCATTGCGGTAAGTTGTAATATTCACATACATATGTGTATCAAAACTTTTGAAAAATACTGTAAACATTGTATTTACTCTACCAGGTGATTAAAATACGAAACTCGCCGGCCGGCGAGTCCTCGTGTGTTCACATTTATTTTTCGCCGGCCGGCGCGCGCCGGCCGGCGAAAACCGGTCGTCTGTTTCAGCCCTTATGCGATCCGACGTCCGTCCCTTTTCGTAAATCACTACGCGTCGCAAACGCGTTCGTTTGACGTTTCGGAATCCACAGTGTGGTTATTTGTGCACCCCACGACTCGGCGCCAATTAACCGTTCTAACACGCAAGAACAACTGCAGTCTATAATGATATAATCGCACGTTTTTGGTACACACCTATATACGATTTATTTTGCTTTGGACACTGCGGTTTATTCGGTACGCATTTCTTTCTTTCTGTTTGTTTTTCTCGTTCACGGTGCGTTTAGTGTCCTAGATAACCGTTATAACCGTCGTTTAAGTGGCTTTGTGTACGGAGAACTGCATTATGTCCGAGAAGAAAACACGAGAAACAACGGAGAAAATTATATTAAGTACTTTGAAAATATAAATAAATGACGACGGAGTAATTTATGAATAATTTACAAATATTGATTCCACAACGTTATAGTCTGTAAAAAAACGCAGTTTTCGTTTTAATCGTTTTCGACGCGAAACCCGGCGCTAAATTTTTATCCGACGCCCTGCAGTCTTCGAAAACGAATACAAAATTTGAGATTTAAACGTTTCGTGTTTAATCTAAACAAACGAGTATGTTATAACGACAAAACGACCGTTCTAATGACAGTGGTTCGGGCAGTACAGTCGTTAATATTACTCTAGCAGCCTGCAGCAGAACACGGCACATCATCGTCGCGATATTATGGACTGGATTTAGACGTAATATCCATACTCTTGTGTATTTTATCGGAAAATCGACGAGAAAAATCGCCACGCCATTGTCGTAGCGTTCCGACTTTGTTATGTTTTGTAGTTATATTATGTTATTAGAACGATTTAATTATACGTTCTTAAAATCGTCGGCGGTATGATTCACGGCGGCCAATATGACCGAGTCTAATCCGATTACGTAATGAGTGAAATGTGATTTTGGATTAAACGCTCCAACGGTGTTACACACGTCGTGTGTGAGCAGCGGGCCCATTATGTATTTACACGTTCACGTGAGTGTGCACACCACTAGATATACATATTACCTTGTGTGATGTACACGTTTTGTGTTGCGTTGCAAAGGCCGACGTAACATACGAAGACCACACTGTCATACTTAAAAGTAAAAAAAAAAAAAAAAATTAGAAAAAACCAAACCACAGAAACGTTTTAATACAATTATATTTGTTTAGTCTTGCGAGTTTTTAAAATGAAACGAAGCAGGCAGTAAAAAAAAAAAAACACACGGTTCCATTCACAAAATCGTGTCATACCGTTTTCCAAACCCGGTACTACACAACGATACTCAGAGTTCTAGTCTCAATATTTACAGGTATATAATATTTTATACCAGGGGTGGCGAACCTTTTCCGAGTCGAGTGTCAAAATTATCCAAACAAAGTTTTCTAAAACTGTTCACGTGCCCCCCCCCCACACACACACACACAAAGGAAGTTTAATAAAGTCAATATTTGTGTAGGTTATTTTACAAATTATATATGATGTTCTTGAATCAGACGTCAATATTGAATAATCGTATTAAAAATGTAAATATGTAATTATATTTTAATGTGAACTTTTGTTCCTTTTTTTCATGTAAACAATTTTATAACAGAATATCTTAATTTCTAATTTTGATAAAACACGTAGTTTTTGCTTTGACTTGAAAAAATTCACTACACCTTATAAACTTTCAGGAAAAAATGAAAAAAATGAAATAAAAGTAAGCGAATTGCATGACTTCCGACATTTCGATGTCTGCATTTTTCACCACTTTTCCATGTAGACGATTTATTTGTATTTGTGATATTAGTAAAGCATAAATGTCTAAAGGAATATAACTATATAATTAAAATCTGAAAAAATTGTATTTTAAATACGATTGCATAAATAATATGATTCAAATTTTTATATTTATTAAAATTTCGATAAATTAAATGTTTTCCAGGTGCCATTGAAATTTCGCTAACGTGCCACTTTTGGTACGCGTGCCATAGGTTCGCCACCCCTGTTATATAGTAACGCGGAAATTTGTTTTACCGAAAATTTAAAACAAAATGTATAATGGATTCGTGACAGACAAACGCAGTTACTATAACTACTTGGTTAAAAACGCTGACGAAATCTAAGCGAAACAGAATACATAGTATTATAGTACACACAACGCGTTCCACCAGTTCCTACAACAACACGATAACCTTTTTATCTTATCCGTATTTATATACGGTGCCCAAATACTATAACGTCGTTATCACATAAGCTTTTCCTTCATTCCGATTCATCGTTACGTGTTCGTATTGGAAACGTCGGTCGGCGCGTTTTTGCCTTATATCGTTTTTTTTTCCTTCGAAAAATCACCTTTCACGCGCCAAACCGTTGCTGGTGAAAATGTGAACGACGATACATTTTATTTATACGAGATTTAATGACGGCGACCACCACGACGTAGAGCGACGACGCCGGCTCGGCAAAAAAGGTCGCCGCCGGCCAACGCCGATTGTGGTCAAGTGGCGGCGGCGGCGGCGGTGAGCGACCATAATAACGTGACGATGATGATGATCCTTAGCGTTTAATTACGGGAAAAATGTCGCCCTCGTTGTCTCCGTGACCCCGCCGTCGTCGTCGTCGTCGTCGTCGTCGTCGTCCGGACAATGTCACGGGGTCGTATCGAGCGCGCGAATCGCGTTTCCGATAGATTGCATACAAATTGTTCACGGGATAATTTTGCGATCGACTATATAATATAATGCCTAACGTACATAACGTAAATATATATATATATATATATATATTTCTTTTTATAATCTTTTTTATGTCATTTGTGTCATGGTTTGGCGAGCAATATTTTTTTTCTTTTTTTTTTTTTTATAAACGGAGCAAATCGCGTAAAAAAACCAAAAAAAAAAAAAAACGAAATAAAACATCACTCTAACATCCCCGCGATAATCGACGACGACGACGACAACGACGACATCACGCCGACGTCCAATAAAACCAACACGAAACACCGTTATTTTGTATAGTACGCGTCGTCGTCTTCGACAAATCACGCGATACGGATAGCAAAAAAAAAAATAATAATAATAATAATAATAAAATAAAAACTAAGTTTTCAGAAGTAGGCGTTCGTACCCGTTGTTTTCGCACGCGTTTATCTAAACCGTTCGCCAGACGACGACGAAGGACGGACCGACCGTTTACACACAGATATCGGCAAACATCCGTTTTCCAACGTTTGCAGAACACGACGACGACGACGGTTTCGCGCCTGCACACCGCGATTCGCGAACGTTATCGTCGTATTGTCACACGACAATTATTTTATCCCGTGACCGAAACCAAACACCGACGAAATAATATTTTTCACGCGCCTCCAGCTTGATTTATGTACGCATGTGTCGTCGTATAACCGGCGACGTGTTTTCAACATTTCGAAGGGAGGTCGAAGATTTCGAAAATTCCCTTGGTGAAACTTGATTTCGTTTCAGGACAGACGACAGGGTGATAATACATTTTTCAGCATAATAAATATAATGTAACGTGGCTAGTAACATTGTTCACTACGACATTAATACATTATTAATTAAACACCTTCGGTCGATATCGGTAGTGATTCTACTTGTATATTAGTAATAAACGCGTGAAAAAGAAATTAATATTAAATTACGAAATTAAACAACGAAATTGAAGTAACGAATCAACTAGAGCAGCAGTGTATTCGTATTCGATAACGACAAAGCGAGTAATAGAAGAACAATTATCTATTTAAATCCAAACAAATGACGTAATGAGTGTTCTTTTTTTTGTTTTTTGGTTCCGCGAGGATTTGAACCCGGGACACCCCGGTAAATACGCCACTGCACACAACGACGAACGAGCGTGACTCGATGATGAAAACGGCGCCGTATCGTTTGCGTACGTCACGGCCTTATAGAGGAGCGCGAGATCGCGATCGACGTTTTCAGACGGCGCGGCGTGTATATATTTCACTATTTCTTTGTTTAATCTTCTTGGAACCTGTATTTTTCTGTTTTCTTAATGTTGAGGAACGAGTTTCAAAAATTTGAAGCTAATTTTTTACTTTCAGATGACTTTTTAGCATCTAAAAACGTATCTTTATTTATGTCTGATTCATATTTACAACCATCTGCGAATAAAACCTCACCATTAGTTTCACCAAAATTTTTACTGCCTTTTAGTTCAATCTTCTTGGAATCTGTATTTTTCTGTTTTCTTAATGTTGAGGAACGAGTTTCAAAACTTGAAGCTAATTTTTTACTTTCAGATGACTTTTTAGCATCTAAAAACGTATCTTTATTTATGTCTGATTCATATTTACAACCATCTGCGAATAGAACCTCACCATAAGTTTCACATATTCACAACCTCACCATATACGTTTCTTTATATAACACATAATCATAATAATAAATTATACATCACCTACGAGTGCAAGACGTCGGTATGTGTATTTGGTGTTCGGCTTCTGCTAAACGTACATCGATCCGCGGGACCAGCGGCGAAACGAAACGGGAAACAATACACACGTAGACATGCGTCGAACGACGACGGTTTGTACGTTTTCTCAGGTTTCGCGGCGAGTAATGTTAATACCACCGTACGGGCGCGCGCGCGTGCCCGGTACCAGCCGAATGATTTTATTTTCGACGTATACAAAGAGGTATAATACAAACATACGTCAAATTAACTTTTACGCGGTTTTACGCTACGAAAGTGTGCGTAGTCGACATATAAACGTAAACTTTATGAAACGTTCCGCGAAATCACGTTAACTATATCAACAGAGTATATAAATAATACACTAGTGATGATCATGTTTAATCGCGTTTGCGTTTACTCATTTGTAAATATATACATTTACATTATAATATATTAAATTATACACATACATATGTATTAATTGTGCATACACATTGTTTGAGCGTTTGCTCAAAAACTCTACGACCAGACGGAAAAATTGTGCACGAGTGGTTTGTGCTATATACATACCTACACATGTGGTGTACATCAAACGAGATACAGTTTATTCGATACACGCTCGACACTGACGCTTTAAATAGGAAGAAAAATTGTTGGCGAAATAACTGCAAGCGTTTTGGAAATATTCACACGTTCAAACGATACTTTGATTGTCGAAAGCACCATTAGAAATCCCATTCAAAATGCCGAAAACCGTCATGAAATACACATGCGTTTATTACAATTCAGGTGATAGATCGATGTAGAATCTATATAGAACCTATAGCTATTTTATTTACATTAGAAAATATGCTTTTAAGTGGCAGATGCAAGGGGTTGTTTTGGGGGATTCTAACGCCCTCCGAAAATTATCGGATTAAAGATTTAAAGTGTAGAATAAATGCACCTTATTAAAAAATTAAAAACATATGCTTTAATTTAAAATAAATAATATTCATTTTTGTAATATACGAAAAATTAAAAACTCATTTACGAATTGAGAATGGCAATGGTCCGTATGAATGAGTTAGAATCATTTGACAAATACTGAGACGTGGAGCCACTCATGGAAATATCTTGGATAAATGGATATGTGGCAAAAACACCAAGACGGGTGGATTTGATAATTGTATAATTGTAAATTATTTATAAAAATACAATAAATAATTATCAAAAGCAAACGGTATCAATTTTTATTCTTCAAAAACGACCCCCGACATTTTTTCTTGCGATAGCCTCTGAGTGTTTTATTTGCACGCGTTTTTATGATTTAAATAAATTTTAAAATAAGGCTTATTTTTGTATTCGACATGAACACAAAAACATCTCTCGTCTATTATTACTCTCGTGTACAGATATCACTCGGATATTTCGAAAGAAAACTTCAAATCGGTATTAAAGGTTTACCGATGACCATCATTCTTCTTTCAACTGCCGATCTATACAATATAGGTTTTACTTCATAACTTTTAAGCCCATTACTTCTGGTCTTGAATCGTCACTATAATAATTTGTATACGCTTTGTATTTTCGCTTCGTCTCGGATCTAGATGCCAGACCGTATCATATATTGTCATCTCGTTCACATCAGTCGCAGTACGAGTGAAACAATAGTAGTTTGGACAGGGATTAGATATTTTGGAAGATACCTAATAAAACGCACTGGACGAATATTAAATTTCGTATAAGAAACACTCACAGAAGATACTTCGAAAAATTGTCGGTAACGTTATTTACCAACGAATTCATCGCACAAATAGCATAATATTGAACTACTACCACGGTTCGAAATACAATCGGTATCGACGTCAAACATCTCTCTCTATCTTGTCGATGAAAACCTATTGTTGTCGCGCCCCGCACATGTCCGTCGGACTCGGAGAGATGTTCTGTTTTTTAATTTTGAAAATAATAACCGTCGTCCTCGGCGTAGGAGAGAAAAAAAACAACGCGTCCTCTACGTTTGGCAGCCACTTCTTCCACTCTTCTACCGCCATTATTATCGGCAATCATCTATCATTTATATATTTTACAGTGACCGCCGACGGACGACGAGGAAAAGGGAAAAACAACCAGCCACTGGTGGGACAAACGACGAAATATGTTTTTGCAGTCGACCGTCGACGACGAGCTGGTCGAGGAAAAAAAAAATACCGATTAATTCAAGTACACGTGAGCGCGCGCGCGCGCGCGTGTGTGCGTGCATGTGTACACGACTGCAAAGCAAACGTATTAAATTCCGTCGTCCGCAATCGTATTTATAATAATCGTCGCATTAGAGTACCTACTCGACATTATTAGTATTATGTAAGTAATGCCCGTGTAAACGTACACGAGTGCCAGCGTTACCGTATCCATTATTATTAAACGTGTACGCGCGAATGCATAGGTACAATATTATAATATTATGCGAACGCGGGTGCACAGTCGTCGTATTGTGTTGTGGTCGGACGCATTATCGAAGACGCAATGAAAAAGAGTGGAAGAAAAAACCGACCGGACGTCCTCGATTTGTCGCCAGTCCGCAAACGCGTTAAGCGTGGAGCGTCTAGAGCGAGGGTGACTTTATTTTTTTTTTATTTCGGAAACGGAATCGATAATCGATTAAACAACAGACGAAGACAATGCTCACCACAACACCCGTGGAATCGTATGACATACGCAATGATATTACCTATTATGTAGTACACGCACACACAAACATGCCGCCGCCGCGCTCTCGTCACACACACACACACACACGCGCGCACACACACACACACACACACACACACACACACACACACACACACTTATATTATAGTAACACAGTGTTTTGCGTGCGCTGTGTAGGTATGCACACACACACACACACACACACACAGCGGCCGGCACACGCACATAGAAGTATTACAGAACAAAACAACAATAGCCGATAACAATGATAATAACGATAGTACAATGATAATGATAATAATAGACGGTGTTGGCGCACGCGAGTCGCTCCCTCCTCTCAGATCGGCATACCGCGAGCGGCACCGCAAGAGTATCACGTATACGACACACACACACACACACGCTGTGAACACGCGCTTTTGTATTGCGCGGGCGACGCGAAGATGCCAATCGGCAGCGCTACGGTGACACGACGTGGACCGGGAGGAAAGGACCGAAAAAGCCACTGAGCGCGCGTGACGCGTAGTGTTTTCACTGGTTTTTTTTTGTTCACTACGCAAGCCCTCGGTGTCTCGCGAATCGGCGGCGGCGTCACTTTTCGGGTTTAATCACAGTCGTCATAGACGACATTGCGGTCGGACAATACCCACGACGACGCGACAACACAATGATAATTTAACAATATCAACATCGACACGGACAGAACGCGCGCGGCCGTTGAATTATTATTTTTATTATTATTATTATTATTATCGTATTCGCTCTGTACACACACGCGCGCGCGGAGGACGCACGCGGACACGCGAAAAAAAACCCGGTCAGTTATGTTTTGATGTATTTTTTTTTTTTGCCCTGCCCCTTCACTTCCGCCGTCTACTTTCCACCGACGTTGCCAAATGGTATTACCGTATGCGGCGCCACCGACGACCGCCGTCGTGATTTTTACGACGTCGTCGGCGACGGCGGCAACAACGGTCGCGCGCGAGTCCACGACGACCACGATTACGCTACTACTACGGCGGCGGCCACGGAGGCCACGGCGGTGGAGGGCGGGCGGGCGGGCGACGGGCAGTCGTCGGCCGCGGCGGCGACGAGAGTAGTAGTAGTAGTAGTAGTAGTAGTAGTAGTAGTCGTCGTCGTCGTCGTAGTAGTCGGCCAGCCGACAGCGGCTCACGGTCCGACTGTGTGCGATTCTCGGAAATGCCGCCAGACCGTCATCGTCTCTCGCGCACGGCACACGCGTCCTCTCGCTCGCTCGCTCACTCTCTCTCTCTGTTTCACCGGTTTATTCTTACCTCCCTTCGCCCCTCGCGCGACAACAAACTAGCTCTCTCTCTCGCTCCGCCGTATCGCTTACCGCTCACTCGGCGGCCTACAAAATTATCGCGTTTTTCAGAAAAAAAAATAAAAAAATGTTTTCAATATTCACGTTACTACAACAGTGTTTTCAGTATCGTATACGTCAGTGATAACCACGCGCACTAGCATCGACTGCGACCGAATTAAATCCAATCATAATAATAATAAATATATCAAGGCGGTCTAGACTTGACACGCGTACACGTGGTGCATAACGTACCGACCATGATGGATATAATAATAATAATAATAATAACAATAATAATAATAATAATAATAATAATAGTATATTATAACAGAGGTATTACACGCCATGCGTTAAACGATTTGTATTCGACTTGGCGCGGCGGCGGGAAACGGCCGTTGTAGTGTAAGTGTTTGGCTGCTGATGTGTGCGTGCGCTGGTGTGCGTGTGTTGTGCCGACGACGACGACGACGTTACCCCGCCGCCGAGGCTACCACAGCCGTCGCCGCCGCGGCAGACCGCTTCGGAATCGCGAAACGTCACGGTCACGGCGGCGACGTGCTCGCGGATAATAGCCTTTACGACCATCCAGGCGTGGTCGCGATTTTTCGAACGGACCCAAGAGGAGGGGAGGAATCTTGTGATTTTCATTAGCCAGTCGATATACGGCACGGACGGAATACCTATACGGAGCCCGGTAGAAGTATGCGGCACGGACGTAGAGATACCCGTACACAATGCGATACCGTGTAAACATAAAACATAAAACATATCTACGCATACACACACACACACACACACACACACACACACACACACACACACACGTACATATTGTACACCTCAATGATAACCCGATGAATATTAAAAAATACTATTGTTGTGATATCGAGATATAGTTATTATTATTCCATCGTCTTCGCATTTATAATGTTATATCCACGTGACGTGCCCGAACGCGCGCGCATGTTTGGCGTTCCGCATATATTATAATTATAATTATAATTATTATTATTATTATTAGTATTAGTAGTAGTATTATTATTACGTGTGCTCGTACGTACATAGCCCTATATATCCGTATCGGATACGAACATAACATATTTGAGGTGCGTGTTGTTGTTTATATTACGATTCGCGCGAGCCCGCGAGTTCACGAACGGCGGATGCAAATTTTTAAAAATTTTTTTTTAAGCTATTGCACAAATTTTATCACGGGCTTTGAGCGCGGCGACCGAATCGAGAAATTCCGTAACGAAAAAAACCAAACACGCATTTTTTTTTTTTTTATGAATGGAGACACTTTTTCTCATAGAAATACTGGTCCAAAAGTTTCATCCGGCAACTAACGGAAATTTTAGTCGAGATGGTACTTTTGAGAGCTAATTTTTCGAATTCCTCAATAGTTTTCCAAGAGTGGGCGATGACTGCCGAAAAATTGACAAAAAACGGGGAAAATGCCGTATTCTCGATGTTCGTGAAATCTATTTTAGTTGTTTAACTCCATCAATAAAAGAGCTAGGAACTTGAAAATTTTACTGACAACTAATAATAGTCACGCGCATGTTCAATTAAAATTTCAAAAATATTTAACAACTTTTGACTTATACATAGAACATTGAAAATATTGAAAATTTATCATTTTTCGGAAGTTTTTGCTTCGTAAAATTTTAACATTTGGATATTCAGGGCTGAAAATTTAATACAATAATACTCATAAGTATTTCTACCGACGATGAAAAAATATCGAAAATCGTTAGTCACAATATTTATTTAAAAGCGTTTTAAGTTTGCATTTTGACGAAATTTCTTATTTTCACTCAAATTACAAACTTAAACGCACGTAACAGATAATTGGTGCTTCCAAAGTTGATAAAAATGCTATGCAAATAGCTTTACCGCAGCAGTCCTGGAGAGCCACACGTATTTTTTTAAATTTTTTTTTATTAGATTTCAGTTTACAACTGTTATAGCTCGACAATTATAATATAAAATATTATTATTACATATTAGGTAAACATGAGATAAGAAATATAACTAACTGATTTTGATTAGGTAGATACAAAGACACAATACCGGTATGGGTATTTAAACGTTAATGCGTTTTTTAAACGTTACAGTAAAATATACAATTTGAAATTAATACGATAAACGTGTACGTATCGCGAATTCGAATGGATCCCGAGGGGGAGCGAATCGAATCTCGGGCATGTCCCCCACCTGGGTTTCTCGCGAACGCCTTCGTGATGTGTATACACATCTACTTTGCGTCATCGGTATGTACACACACACACGTCACACACACAACACGCGCGCGCGCGTCCGTGTCTATATAAACCTATAGGTTATAATATGGATATGCGTACACTGTGCACATATTATGCGCTGTTGTGTGTACGTATACGTTTTGCATAAATTATAATCGAGTACCACACGCAGAAACGTCTGAAATAACACTGTAGGGTTTGCCGTTTGCCCCGTCCGCCGGGCCGCGCGACGGCGGGTGTGTTGTCAAGTGTTTCGCCCCCAATTTCGATTGTCGAGGTGACACGACAAAAGCCACGGGGATGTATTATAATATCAAAATCATAATCGAAAACGCGTAAACAACAGAAAAGTAGTTATCATTATCATAATACTGTCTAACCGCGTGTCTGGGCGGCCGCAGGGTATTTATAAAAGCAGCGCGGGTAAAGAGTAGGTACGCACCTCCGGTGTTTTTCGTCGGGCGTCGTGTCTTCGGTGCTGCTGCTCGTCGAGGCCGTCGCGGCACGACGTCCTGGCGCCGCGGCTCCGGGCGATTTTCACGGCGACGGATCGCCGAGGAGAGTTTCGTGCACGGTCCGGCGGGTCTCCTGGATCGCTCCGACGGCTCTGCAGTGACGCCGCGGCTGTAGTGAGCCGACGACGGTGACGTCGACACGGACACTTTTTCGTGCCGGTACGAGTTTAATTAAAAAAAAGAAAGAAAGAAAACGCCGGCAAAAGACGCAGAGATGAAAAAAAAAAATAATAATAAAAACGATTTTTCTGTCTTGTAAAAAATCCGTGGACTGCGATTACGTAAGTACCCAAATACTTGGGTTTGTTGCACGTGTGAAACGACTCGTCCAAAATCGGTAAATGTTTTTTTAATGAAAATCGGACGAATATTAAAATACAGTTTGAGAACGATTAATTACTTTAGAATTAAAAACGTCACGTCTAGTGATGATAAAACACGAAATTGTTAACAATGACACGGAATGAAAAAAACAATAAATTATAATTACATAAACATTTTTTCGTATTCCATACTAGAAAAAATAAAAATTAATTGTGAAAAAATCAAAAACGAAAAATTGAACAAAAAAAAAAAAAATAATAATAATAATTATAATTATAATAATAATGAAATCACGTCGAGAGATTATTGTCGTGAGCGAAACGATTTGCAGCGTTTCGAGTGGTTGTGGCTGCGGTTGATAAATAAAATGAGCACGTAAGCAGTAGCAGCGGCTGCGGCGGTAGTACGGAGGCAAAGACGCGACGGAACGATAAAATTGTACTCATCGCGCGCGCGAGCCGAGGACGGAGTGAAAAAAAATAAATTAACCGAGCCACTACAGTTTAGCAAGACTGAACAAACGAAACTGTTGCTCAGCCGTAGCCGATGGACGGACGAAAAAAAACCACCTGCTGCTGCCGCCGCCGCCGCCGCCGTCGCCGCCGAAGCCGAAGCCGGCCGCCGCGCCGTCGTCGTCGTCGTCGTCGTTTCGCGACCGGCGGTGGGGGTTGTTTGCCGTCGCCGGGTGAACCGAGCCACGCGCGTGGTGGGATGATAAACAGGTGAGTGGCGGGCGGTCGACAGGTTCGGCGGGGGATATATAAAATATAATAATAATAATATAATATGTAATGTGATGTAATGTAATATAATATAATATTTGTCATGTATATAATATACACGTGTATAGTTTTTGTGTACACGTTAAAACACGTATTTCGTGTGTAATATTATATTAAATCATACACGCGCACGTGTGCGAATCCGCGAATTCGTGTGCATAATATTAAATATTAATATCGTTTACCTATATATTATTATATTTATGTGTTCACGAGTACCTAAAGTACCTAAATATTGTGTTTTCCGTCCGGCGACCGCGCGTATAGTCGTTATTACATTAATAGATTAATACGATCGAAATGTATTCGCGTGCGTATCAGATTGTAATATTATTATTATTATAATTATTGTTGTTATTAGAATTATGATGTTGATGATTTAAAAAACACGCAAAAATGCCCTAAAAAAAATGCAAAAATGCTCTAAAAACTTCAACAAATTACCTTAAAAATGATCTAAAAAACTAATTAATTAAGTGAAAAAAATGTATTTATAAATAATAATTTTTATTAGATACGTGGGCGTGATAATGGGTGTAATAGTAATTTTTTACTACTTGTCCAAATCCAACGTTAGATTTTAAATAAATTAAATTTGTTTCCAAACTTGGGTTCAACACTTGCATTAAAATCTAAAATTGCCCCACATTGTACAAACACTACAAAAAAATGACTTAAAAGATGAAAAAAATGTCTTAAAAATGTTGAAAAATGACGTTAAAAAACAAAAATAATGCATTTATAGCTAAAAATGCCGAAAAATGCAAAAAAATGTAAAATAAAATTAGAATATTCTGCACCAAGAGAGCATGAATCAAATTTTTAGCTAGGATAGCATTGTATAGAATCAAAGGAAAAAAAATGTAAAATTCATCAGCATCCTAACTCTAGTTATTATTGTTATAGCGATCGCGACACGCCGACTCGTCGGCGGGAAAGAAATAAAA
The DNA here is from genome assembly GCA_027580255.1 of Therioaphis trifolii. Lineage (NCBI taxonomy): Eukaryota > Metazoa > Arthropoda > Insecta > Hemiptera > Aphididae > Therioaphis > Therioaphis trifolii. The sequence continues at coordinate 65,310,026 of CM050405.1, read as the reverse complement.
AAAAAGTACATACTGTGTGCGCCCCGTGCGGTATTCTTCGCTCCCTGGACCGGTTAATGGGGGAGGGTATATTGAATTTAAAAGAAACGGTACATCGTGTCTTTAGTTAAACGATTCTGTGCACAGCATCGGAATTAAAGCATACCATTTGGATGGACCTATTATTTCTTTAAATAAATATTTGAAGTAGAAAAACAAATTAAAACAGTTTATTACGTAATAATCGTATAATAATTTACATGAACGCTAATAAAAAAAAAACCCCTTGTCACGGTTTTTGCACAATCGTTAGAGAAGTGTATGAGTTAAGTCACATTATATATTTTCAGAAGTTTTAACCGAAAATTTAAAACTTAATTAGAGATAAACTTTTCAAAGACAAGGTATTTCCAAAGTTCTATTTTTGGCCCGAAAGTTGTCAAATTTGTTTGAAACTTTTTTTTTAAGTATGTAGTAATACGTCAATAATATATGGTGGAAATTTTAAGTTTCTAGCAACATTACTTTTGGAGGAATGACAAAATTACTAGTCGATTTAATGAAAGTGTCGTTCACGGCGAATTTCTCCGCTTTTGCTCCATTTTCGGCTGTTTTCCTCTCGCCTGGACAACTATTAAGATGAGAGCTTAATAAACCATAATCAAAATACCGTCTACGTACAGTTTCCTGTCTATAGAGTTACTGGATGAATCTTTTTGACAAAGTCAAGGTGAGAAAAAAGCATTTCCAGAAAAAAAAATTAACTGCTGTAAAACTGTGAGATTCGCTCCACTCAGAATCTAAAACGAAATAATCAACACGAAATGACACGTTCTACTGCCGGACGTTCGCGCCGGACAATTATTACCACCCCCTTGGAATTCCGGAGACGATCGGTTCAGAGAGGCGGAACGCCCGGGAGCGCGCTTCTCGATTTCGGCCCGTTTCCCGGCGAATTTACGTGCGTTTTCGAAATTCGAAAAAACCGCGATAGAACCCAATGTAACGGAAATTATTTCGGATCGTATTCGGGATTCGAGATGATTTCACAATAGTATACGAGATGGTTTTTCTATCGGATTTCAAGTCTCGCGGCGCTAAAGATAGTATGTATGAATTCTATGAACGGAATATGGTGCAAAACACACGAATGTATAACAACGGTAAAGAATAATATTCTTCGTCGTTCGAACGTTATAAAAAGTCCATCAAATGAATTGTCAGTGGAAAATCGTGTGCAGAAGATCATGTTTAAATTAAAGCAACGACCATAGGCGCAACTAGGATTTTATTTTTGGGGGGCTAATTTTTTTTTTTTTTATAAAACCTGCAGCCTATGGTGGCTCTACCCTCGCATTCCTTCGTTATAAATCATAACGCATTTTATACAATAAGTCATAACACAGTTTTAAATCAACTTTTAGTTCAAATACAAAATTTAACAATATAATTAATATGGTCCTTTTAATATAATAATAACAATATGATGTGCAACAAATACATATCAGTCAAATAAAATAATATTAAATTAATACTAATCTTCTATTTACTGCTGATAATTTGTCAACTATTGTTTTTGTAGTAAGACTATTATAGTTACATCTCTTTCGATGTTCAATATTGATTAATTTTAAAATCGTTCTTGTTTATGGGATGCGTGACATTGGTAATAAATAATAATGGAAAGCTGGAAACCACAGTTGAAATTCTGCGGGCTATTTAGCATTTTACTTATCACTAAATATCATAATTCATAACAAGTTGATGAAATGATTTATAAAAATAAAATATCGATGCGTTTATATTTGAAAAAGTTGTTTCCATTTTCTATAATAAATAAATTAATCTTACTTTATAATTTGTATCTGTACCTGTTTTATGTGAGACTATATAAATATTTGAGGGGCTAGACAAATATTTTTGGGGGCTAAGCCCCCTTAGCCCCCACCTAATTGCGCCTATGACAACGACGTATGAAAACGCCATCTCAGAAAACCTTAGATTTCATAATATTTATCGACGGAAACGTTGTACATGGCTCGTGATTATTACATTGTTAAATAATATCATCGTCATTCGTGAAATTGATATCCGTTGTAAACTTAGTACGTTTATGAAAAAAACGTTGACTAATGAATTCTAAAATGTTTATTATGTTATTAATTTCAAATCCAATTTCTGGGTCTTAGAAATTGAAATTGTAAATTTAAGCGTTTTTACGCATAGGCGTTTCAACAAAATGCCATTGTTCGTGAAAATAATCGACTCTGCCAAGAGTGCCCAAAATTGGTGAAACTATTGTATGTTAATTATTCGGTTTTGATTTCGTTTAATAATATGGTACGCTCGCCATAAAAAAATCAAATACACGTCTTGTAGATAACGATGAACGAGTCAATGATAATGTCAGTATATTGTGAAAAATCCTTTTGCAAAAAAAAAAAAATGTAACAAATTCAAAATCATATTCAAACTCCGATTCCCGATGCATGATAAAACATAAATGTTATTTCGTTTTATTACAGCCGTGTTCGTCGAAATCCGAAGCTTATAGGAATAACGTGTAAATATTTTTGTCGTGTTAAGTAATAACTTGTATTTATAAAAATAAAACGACGATTGAACGGGACACCGACTTTTTTTAATACTTTTTCTCCAAAACGTACGTTTTTACACGTATTGTACTACATGCAAATGGATTACGTCCAAACGGATGAATAATTATTTGAAAATCGTATTAATCCGGTAAAAGTTTAAACCGATATTATATATTATTATGTAACGCGCCGATTCGATCGCCGCCGTCCAAAACAACGTTCGTGAAGCCGGGTCCACACTAGGACGAACATTGTTGTCGAACATGTTCGTTGATAATGTTTCCCCTAGTCTGTACGTGTTTGTCATGTGTGCGCGCACAACATTCAAATGTTCGCTCAACAAGCGGTATTTGAACGAACATCAAAGAAAATGTTTGGCAATTTTGTCTTTAGTGTGGACGTGATCGACAACAAATTAGTTATAAATTATAATTCATACATACAATTTATTTAGCTTTCAGTGAATAAATATTTCTAACCAAATAGTTATGATTTAAGAAGTTCAAAAGTATAACTAATTATTGATAAAGCTAACTATACATACTTTGAATTATTTTTGTTTTTTTAAAAACTTTTAATTTTAAATATTAAATAACAAACATGGTTTTTGTTGTTAAAATATTGAGCTAAAATTATGATCGATACGTATTTTAATTTAACTTATATAAAATTTTATAATATTATATATAATTTAACTTATAGGTACTAATTTATATTTAACGCGTATTTATTCTAAAATATTCATTATGATATAAGAAAAAGTCATCAAAATATTATCACATAGATAGGTAATAATGTACTTATATACCTCTTACCTATATTATTATATTTATTTTATTATCCTTCCCAATTTTAGGACCAATAACTTCAAGCAATGATTCAAAATCTGTTGTTGACATTCTAATAAAGTTTTTGAAGCCGGGATGTTCCAGTCTTAAATCATTTAGTAAATCATTTCCATTATAACGACGTCTACTTTCAAAAATTGTTCGTTGCCACCAACGTCTTCTTTGAATAGATTTATTTTTTTTTAATCGAGAAACCAAAGATGTGAAAACAAAAGCTGCGCTCGTAATTATTATATCTTCATCACTCATATTGAAAAAAAATTAAAATTAAAATATTAAAACACTAAATATTACACACGTCCGCACTCTAAAATATTCGTATATGTACTAACATGAAAATAAATAATGAAAGCAGTAAGTATTTAGTTATCAAACTATAAGGCGGGAAATCTTTTGAATAAATTGAACGAACACTGTTGTCGAACATTTCAAAACGCAGTAGCACTAGTTCGTCGAGTCAGGAAACATTTTCAACGAACATGTTCGACATCAATGTTCGTCCTAGTGTGGACCCGGCTTGATGCGCTCGAAAAACAATAATAATTGATCGACGTGCGACTTGTTGTTCAGACGAGATGAACATACGAGTGAAAAATGTATTTTATCACAAAGTTATTATTATTCTCCTGCAGTAATAACAGTGCGCGCGAGGATTACACTGAGCCGTGACCTACCTGGCCCACACTGCAATTTCACGTCCATGTACGTACGTAGGTATCGTATGCACATGAGACGTTGCAAAACTCGAGCGAGACGCGCATATTATAAACAGCTATCAATATAGGTACATAAATATTTTCCAATACTTTGTACACTCAGTCATTGTCTCATCGTCCGTTGCCATTAACCATCAAAACCCGCGATTACCGTTCAGAAACAAAGATTTCAAGTTCCGTCGTACTAAATATTTTCTATTTATAAACATTTTACCCTGTTTTATATTTATAAAATTTGCGCCGAGTATCTTTAAAATGTGTAACCAGTTAATTAAAAAAATATTTTCATTTAATTCTGTGTAGGTACTCGAAAACTAATTAACATTACACGTGTATACGTATAACAAACTGTTGTACAACATACATTTAATTCAAAAATTAAACATCACAACACATGTATAAATAATAACGTCTCATACTAGATTATTTATCAAGTATCTATACATAAAATCGAACCAGCAGCATGTTTTTTTCGCGAATTTATCAAGCATGATTCTATTTTTATAACACTCGTTAAATACTTTCCTAAGCGCTGCAAATCATATCATGATAAAACTTACGACGGTAGACAGGATTCCCACAATATTGTGAAACAATATTAATGCTCTGTTGATCGATGTTTTCCTTATCAGCTATATGACTAATGTGAATCTCATTAGCACAAAAATAAGAGCTTTTAACAACTATACTTGTATGATAATAATTTCTGATAAATGTAACGATAATAGGTAACAGGTATTGTGATATTAACTGTTGGCTTAAAATAAACCCGGAGTGCTTTTTTTTTTTTGAAATTTTGGACACACATTGCCACCCCGCCACAACGCCAATGAAATTATGCAACCATAATTTTACTGTTTCAAGGTGTGTATGTGGTTTATAAATTTTACGAATTTTTATTAGTTTTTTTAATTCTGTAATAACAGATATCGTTTTTTTGACGTTTAACTGTTTTCAAGACATTATGGCAGCGATCGATCGTAATGGATTTCAATATTTTCCCGTTCATTATTTTATTATGCTCAGTTTTGAAAGATTAAAATTTTTTTTGATTTTCAATAAATAAAATTACCCGCACACGCAGCTAGTCGTGTTATTACAACACGCTCGAGCACAATATGCATATCGTTCCTTGCAGTTTTGTGGTATACAATTTTGAGTACTTATACAATTTTTTTTTTCGTAAATTTTTCCACATCAATGACCGGGGCAGCCTCCCGAAATTTAGTACATCAACTACTACCCTTGTCCAAACGATCTACTTGATATACGATCAAGATAACCTCCTGCTCATTGGATTTACAGTTCCCTTGAAGAAAATTACCAACTCATTGAAAGGTCGTACGTAATAAATGTTCTGTATTTATAATATTTATAAGCAATTTTTATGTAATTTATTTAGAAAATAATCTCTTCATACATAGTAACAACGTGCTCGCTTTGAATATCGTATTTTTATCTTATTGTGTGCACACTCGTATAATGAACTACTGAAATGACCCCTCCCCTCCGGAGTAAATCGTCTGAAAGAAACGATGAACGCATAATACAACTGTGTAAATAATAATAATAATAATCATAATAATAATAATAATAATAGTACACACCATTTTCTAAAAGTTTAATATTATAATAATACTCAATAACGTATAAATTGTATTGTTACGAGTGTATCCTGCACAATACACATTCAAACGGTCTTATTGCAGCAAACATATTCAAAGTGACTGTTTCAACTCGTCCGTTTGATTAAAAAAAAAAAAAACTTACGAATTATACACTGTTAAATATATACGGCACACACGTATTTTAATACAGAAATCAACGCACGTCCGTAATCGCGAAAACAACAGCGTATAACAGAGGTATTCAAACTTTTTCATCCCGTGCTCCTTTGTGTCTTCACGAAATGTTGACGGCTCCCAAATTATAAATGACAAAAAGTGAATGTTTATATTGTATGTAATTTATTTTTATAATTTATATATCATATGACGTATAAAATTCTTTTTTTAAAGTAGTTAATGCAGAAAAAATTGTAATTAAATATTTCATGTTTAGTCATAGTAAATATGAACCAATAAAAAAATCAATTAATATAACTTAATACTACATTTTTAGTGAGATGGATGAGCTTGTTTATGCTTCATAATATGTTCAAATCGTTGCTCAAGTTTGGAAAGAGCTATTCTAATCTCCTTCTCAACGTTCACTTTTGACCGATATTTTGTTAAAATTACAGCTAACGCAAAACATCCGGTCTCACAGAGGTACGAAGTTGCAAAAGGTGTTAAACTGTTCAACGTTTTCATGGCCAATTCGGCGTATTGTAATTTCACATGCGTCCAAAATTGTGTTAACGACGATAATACGAACTTGTTACTTGATGAAAAGAAATCTTTAATAAATTTTAATTTGATTTTACATGAATATTCCTAACCTAAATAAATACACCGTTTTTAGTTACTAGTTATTTACTTATATACAATACATTTGGTATTAAAAGCCTTAAAGTAATACATATATATATATGAATAATATATAAATATATTGGTCTTCAATTAAAAGACACGGCTCCCTTCGACAACTTCCACGACGCCCCTGGGAGCCGCGACGCACAGTTTGAATACCTCTGGCGTATACAATTTTTAATAATTAGGGTGCTGCGCACACGTTATACACGGACATAACGCACGGACGCTCTAATTCGGTATTATGTGTACAGATCAAAATTATTCGAATAACTTACTGCTTAATCGTCGATGATGCGTGCGTGATGTGAAAATAATTATTAAACTATTACATTTATATTATCACGTCGATAATTTACAGTGCAATAAAACCGCGCTCGATTATTCATCGTTTGCATTTGGATAATAGTCGAAACCGATCTCCGAACATTGTTGAAATACAATTAGTATATTATATACACGCGACCGACCGACCGACCACCTACATACGCACGACGATAGCGGGATATTTTTCAAACGTTTATTAATTCAAATGATATCACGCGTACACAATGTAACGTCGGCATTAAAAACGCGATCAATTATAACATTATTATTATTATTATGTCGAGCTGTGGTGTACGGTTTAACATTTGAATTTGAGGTCGTCGATAACCGCTAATATTATAATTGTGTTATACACGTAGTAATCGTATCGGTACAACAACACGCTCGCAGACGTACTCTGTATGATAACTACGTATTATATTTTATTCGTTCGCGATACGACCGGCAAAAAAACAACCCCCGGCAGTGGAGATCCCATTCGTCCCGTATTTGAATAAAGCGTCCTGGTGTCCCGACTAAACGTCCAAAATAACGCTTTTGTTCCGTATTTTCAATAATTCCTCCTGTATTTACCTTATATTTTCAAAATGGATTCAAATTTTTCTTCTTATAAATTGACATTTTAAAATTTAAATGATGATTGGTATACAATACAATATCATAGAGTGATAATATAATATCACACGGATAATACCTGATTTGTTTTTATTTATTTTTTTAAATTTTGATTATAAAATTACCGCGGGAAAGTCAACAATTTATATAATATGTTGATTTTTTTAAATTTGTTTCAATTATTCAATATTACGCTTATAAAAACAACATCAAAATGTCATATTATACATTGCAATTTAAAGTTTGGTTCTAAATTTAACATAGAAAAGTCTTCTTATCATTTGTTTCTAATGATTTTTGTTTCAAGTATTCAAGTGATTACTTATTAGGTGTGAGGAAAAAGCAATGTTACATCAAGACCAAATGCAATTTAAGGGCCGGCGCACACCAATGCAGTGCGGTTGCAGCGCGGCGGCGGTAGTAGCGCGCGAAAAACACTGCGTCCGCACCGCACCGCACCGCAAAAGCACACCAATGCAGTGCGGCGGTGGCGCGGTCAGTTTTTTATTTATTAAAAAATACCAAAAATAATGTTCTGTGTTATTATTATGTACTCTTATTAGGTAGTTTGAAGTTTGATACAATGATTACAATTGACAACAACTTGTTAAACAATGTTCCTAACCTATCGATAATTGTTTATATTTTGACTTTTCACCGCACGCGCACTGCAAGAAAAAACTGCCATGCCTCACTGCATGCAGCGCGCCGCATACACAACGCCACTGCACCGCCGCCGCACTGCATTGGTGTGCGCATTCCCATAAGATAACGTGTGTTCTATTTTAAATGCGGCACTGCATGCAGTGCGTCGCGAACGCGCCGCAACCGCACTGCATTGGTGTGCGCCGGGCCTAAGTTACCGAATATTTACTTAGATTTTCCATAAGAATTGTCACATTACCATTATCTAATTTTGTAATAATATGTCCATTATGGCCTAATATCTAACTAGGATCTTGTATCAATATTTTTAAGGTATAAAAAACTTGGTACCAATTGAAAAAGTAAAGATTATCAATTAAAAGGACAAACAATAACTTTTGAATTTTGAGCCTGATTTTGAATTTTTAGTGACTAAGCCCTCTCGTTTCTTCTTCATCAACATCTGAATAAATTTTCGGTATGATTTTAAATGTCCCGTATTATACTAAAAAAAAAACGAGAAATACCTACCCAGCAGAGACGTCGTGTGCAGATCACTGTGAGTTTAACCGATTTATACCTCATCGCTACTATAATCGTGTTAAAACGTTGATCATGACGACGATGCCGTCATATGGATTTTATACTTACAAACCATGCTGGACAGTAATCACGGCCGAAAGATCTTTCCTTGTTTCTGCACCATTCATTTACCGTCATCGCCATAGCCGGATTAGGTACTTTGGGGACCGTAAGCAAATGATTCAGATGGGCCTAATTAATGAATAAATAAATTTAAGTAACATCAATAAAATATACAAAACATCATTGTTTTCTATTATATATAGTATTTATCCAAATTTAGTGGGAGTGAATACTACAAATAAGACAATATATTTCATTATTTTATAAATGTTGAATTAAAAACTTTTAATCTAACAAATACGTTTTTAAATTAAAAGTTTAAAAAAATTAATATAGTTTTGGACGCATAAGATGTGTGTCCTTCCCTCGATTTCCGTGTACAGCGATATATGTTGGGCTAAAAATGAGTCAAATTTTGAAAGAAGCTCCAATATTCCAAGACAATTTCCATTATGATTGATTAGACTGATTAGAGGGTTTGGTAATACGCTGCCGGATCAGTTAGTCATATATTTTTTTTTATACCGGACATTTTACGGGCCGAATTTTTTCTAGGGCCGTAAGCAATGTTTATTTTGCTTGTAGTTAAATCCGGCCCTGGCCATCGCGTGCAGCCATGCAGTCATCGATAAGTCGTGTTCCGCAGGGTCAATTTTGTATACGAGAGTGTACAAATGTGTGTGTGTGTGTGTGTGTGTGTGTGTGTGTGTGTGTGTGTGTGTGTGTGTGTGTGTGTGTGTGTGTGTGTGTGTGTGTGTGTGTGTGTGTGTGTGTGTATGTGTGTGTTAGCAATTTGCTAATTATAATAATAGTACTTTAACGGTTGATAATTTAACGAGGAACACAATAATTATCATAATATTATAATTAGATGCGACCCAGCGTGCAAAAAAAAAAAAAAACGAAAAATGCGGCACGTGTTTTGATGCAGTCATCATTAATTTCACAATGATTCCGATGTATGCGCACGATAACGCATGCGTGATAGACGCCGCCGTCGGCGGTTTTTCACCTATATTTTTTTTCGTCCAGCGTTCGTTTTCGCTTTCAGTTAGTTATGAGTTTATGACTCATAATACGGGTGAAGATACAGAGTTCAGAGCATTTGATATATTCGTCTGTGTTATCACTGATCACGATAGGTTATAGGTTCTTGTAAGAGGTCGTTTTCGTAGAAACGGTCCAATGTGGTAGAAAAACGTGTATAAAACTATACCGGACGTTTTTGAAATAACGGCAAAATCTTCTGCACGAGTCCTTCTCGACAAACGAATGCATTATTTGGGGCGTTTTTCGCTCTGACAGAGAAGAAATAACAATAACAATAATAATAATAATAATAATAATAATAATCCCTTCGATACCGATTGTACACCTAAAAGACATTTTAACGTTTTATAAATACACGTATACCTATACTTATAATTATAATAATAATTATTATATTATACCTGCACATTATAATTACTATTTTCAAAAAAACATTTAATCACTTTTCGGATTAACGTTTTGAACTTTATTTAACTACCACGTAGTAGTTTACTATATTTATTTTATGTAATTTGTTATTTCAACTTCAAAGAGCCAAAAATAATGTGTAATATTCTATTTACACGTGAAACACGGCTGCACGGGTATTATTGATGGTGTGGAATACCGGAGAAAATTAAAATAGTATTCCAAAGGTTAACTTTAGAGGAAATGTGGTTGAGATAAAATTGAAATTATAAATGTTGTGAACGTAGCGACAATCGTTTACATTTTTTTTTTTTTTTTGAAAAATGTCTTATATACTTATAATAAGTAAAATTATTATATTTTTTGGGATGAAGTAAATTTTAATGAAATTTCGGGCACCATTTGTTTATTGGCAGTTCTGATCAAAATCTATTTTGGTGCTATTATTAAATCCGTAAACATAAAAAAATGTCCTCGTCTTTTCAACACTAAGCAAATACTTAATTGATTCACCTATGGCTACTTCTATTGTAAAATTAAGCTAATAAAGCCGAAAATTGCCGACAAAAAAAAATAAAACTAAAAACATATACTGAAATATTCGTATTGCATTAATAGAGAAATCAGTACTTTAAAACGATTACTTTTAAACGTTTTCTCAACGGTTTAAAACTGTATGGGCTTTCGTTCTAAAATCATCGAGCATTACTTAATACTTATATATTATATTGTTGCAGTCGTAAATTTAACATTGTTTTTACACTTGTACATAAAACATAAAGATAAAGGAAAGGTCATAAAGAGTAAAAAAATTAAGAATTCTCAAATGTTGTGAATTTGTCTGAATAATAGAACGTTTAAAGAACGTATTAACAAACATCTGAACTCGATTAAAACATTTTCAAGGTGCGTTAGGCGGTAATTTTCTGGTGGCGTTATATGTATAAATTTTAACGTGCGAATTCAAAAGTTTCCAAAATAACTTTAAAAAAGCTGTGACTGTTGAAATTTCACGTTGGTCAAAGACCTGGATTTTTCATAATTTTTATAAATTTAAAGTCTTTTAACTCAAAAGTTTAGTTTTTTTTTTTTTAAATTTAATTGACTCTTTAAAAAAGTTCACTGAAAAATGTAATTTGTAATTTTCAGAAGCGTCAGTTTTGGAGAGGAAGGGCATTTAGAGCAAATCGGAAATCCCCAGAAGTATTAATATTTATATTGCTACAGAACATGTAAAAAAAACTCAATAACATGTAATAATAACTCAATTCCAACATTTCACTGTTTATTAGGTGAACTGAAAAATCATTTATTTTTTTATTAGATTCTAAAAACATATTTCTATTCGCATTTCAAAAGTACTTGAGTACTTTTTTCATTACCTTTACAAAGTTTGGTTTCACACTGTATGGTATGGCCTAAAATAGTGTGTACTCTCATATAAAGTGTTAACCCAGATAATTAAAGTGTGCAGGCTGGATTTACGTCGTATGTGCCTATATTTATATACATATATATTATATATATATATATATATATATATATATATATATATATATATATATATATATATATATATATAAATATTGATCATTTGAACATAAATTTCATTTTAAATTATCACTTCTCATGCAACGAAGAAATCAAATCAATCATAACGATCTCCAGACAAAAAAAAGGTTAATATTTCAGTCGAGTGTTTAAATAATTTAATAACCCATTTTTATTTATTATTTTAACTTTCTTGATTAAAGTTAATGGATTTTCGTTTCAACAAAACAAGCACCGAGCTGTTTATAAATGTTTTACTGCAAAATGAATAGTATGTTAAACGTACATAATTTATTATTCATGCATTACTGTTCAATTTAATTTTCACTAACAGTTAAGAAAATAAACACGGACACGTTTAAACACTACAATTGCTACTGAAGTTACAATACGAAACCGTTTGCTATAGAAAACATTTGTAATACTAACCTAAATTTAATTAATTGTTTGATAAAAAAAAAAAAAAAAAACAAAAAACAAAAAACTATTATGCGTTTCTTAAAATATGTCAGCATATTATCTTACCCGAAAACGTAAACAGTATTACGGGACGTGATCGATGGATCAGACGAGACGTACGCTGAATAGAGTATATTTTAGGAATAGGATATATTTTAGACGCTGCCGCGCGGCACTGCGTTTATAGATTGTTTAAAAAAAAAAAATAAAGTGCCCCCGAGACGAATATCTTTCAGACGCCGGTTTTAGGGTTCATGACATTTGGAATTTTAGTCTCAAAGGCCCGCGCAAACGTAATACGACATTTAATTACGGCACGATATTTTCATTGATATTAATTTCGCGAATTCCGTCGTTAAAATTAATTCATTTTTCGTATTTTATCCGTCCAGACGCAATAATTATTCAGTTTTAAAACTGGAATTGTTCGCGCAAGGACACATGGTTAATAATAATTCTGCGAGTTCCGACTAATAATAATTATTTACGATATTATAATATTCTTACAGCACAAAACAATCTCGAATATTTTGATAGACGATAACGTTGTTTGTGATATTGTTGTGTACGCGATTTAGGTACATGATATACCTACGTTTAGAATATGAATATTTCAAATATTTCCAGTATTTCCACGACGTTGTTCGAAGGGGTTAAACGGGATAACAATAATAACTCGGCTTGACGAACGGCTGAGAAGTGTAATTGTACAACATCGCGTAAGCCGTAATAAACTATTGTTGTTTTTCGTCTCTTTCTATTATCGTAATGTACGTGAGTTGCGTCATGTAGCGAGTTGGAAATTTTAGATTCACGCTCGTCACAGTACGGGTTATTAAATTTCATTTATCATCATCGCGGTATCGCCGTATCGGTGGATTCTACCGAATCGTTTAGAAACACACATGGTGCAGAGCACGTTATTATTGTGTTTCACAATCGGGTTTATCGCCTAAAAGATAAAGTCGATTCCGAGTGAAGACGGTCAGCGTTATCAGCGGATTTCAATTAAAACCTACTATAAATAATATCATATCTGTCGAATCGAATAAAACGTATTTTGTTTTGTTTTTTTTTTTTTTTTTTTTTTTTTTTTATACCGTTTAAAGTTTTAAACGGTATAATCGTTCGACGCGTGCGTTCGTACTTTCGAAATAGTTATGACGAAGTCAGTTTTTAGAGGTATTGCAAAGCATTATAAGCATACTTTCAAAGCAAGTACCCACCGCTTTTTCTCCTGCCATTCAAGGTTTTTTTTCAGTGTGTAGTGACTAGTGAGACACATTTTGTACAGCGAGAAAAGTAATTGTGCAGTGAAAATTATTACTTTGTGCAGCGCAAAAACAATTGCTCGTTATTTTATCATATAGGATAATTTCGTAAACCATAATTAAAAAATGAATTGTGTCGAAAATCAAGATAAATATTCCAAAAATTTTAGGTAATACTCAATAATATTTTACACTCGGGCAAAGCCGGGTAATTTAGCTATAGTTATGTACCTACCTATAAATAATTTATTTATTTAGTATTTCACGGGCAATATTTATACGTAGCTGTTAACTGTTAAGTTCCCTACTACATCCTAGGAGCGGGAATACATTTGTGCAGTCAGAAAAAATCATTAAAAAAAAAAACCCTGCTCCCATCGATACATAATTTCAATAACTACTGGTGAAAAGTAAACGTACAGATCGCCGACAGGGCCGTGTTACGGTTAGGGTGCAATTATTGTTCTTACGGCGTTGTTGTTGCCGTAGAGTAAAACCATAGCTATAAGCCTATAATATTACTCGATGGTTTAGCGAATAGCTTCGCCATAATTATTCGTAATGTTAGACGGTTAATTCTGAGTGAAGCGAATGGTTTTACAATGATGTTTATTTAATAATATTAAACTTGGTACCTACGCGTACTCACATGTTTGTCGTAAAATAATGTAATTGCGAAGTGTCCAGATGGATTTTATTATTTCTGAAGTTCCTTTTTTTTTTTACTTCTCAATCGAGTGTCACTAAATGGCGGCGCACGACGAAAATGCGACGCGTTCGTCGAAGTCATGGAAAAATGAGTTTATTTCCCTGCGGATCGCGTCCACCCAAGGTCAGTGTAAACACGTATTTGTATTATTTATCTACAACGACCTTGGAACCGTCGTCGGCAAGCGCGACAGTGCCTACAACACGCGCGTGGCGCAGGAGAGTTTGCTATTATCTTTGGCGGTCGGAAGACGCTCGGACGTTCGGGTACAGCCAAAACACGAATGGATTGTTTTTCTTCCGGTGGCCCACTCACGCGCGTTCCGTGAAAAAAGTCGAATCCGCCTGTACCTGCCACGCGTCGATCGTCATCAAGGGATTTATAGATGATTTCCATAAATCTCAAAGTAAATAAAAAACCTGATAATACATGAGTAGATAATAATATAATTCATATACTGAGGTAATAATCGACTTATAATCAATACACTACATTAAAATCACCTATAAACCTCGGATCGTCATCTTGATTAAAGGTATTATAATATATTCATATTCATTTATTTTAGATTCTGAGTGAAGCGAAGGATCTTATGGTTTTACAATGATGTTTATTTTTTTTTTTCTGTAAACACTTTTACGTATAGAAATCCTTGTCCAAAAGTTTCGTCCAGCAACTTTTTAGATTTGAAATTGAACTGAGATGGTACTTTAAAGAGGTCATTTTTCCAAAATCTCCATAGTTTTTCCAGTAATCAAGAATAACGATCGAAAAACTGAGTAAAAACGGTAAAATCGGTAAAAATCCGCCGTAAACGAGATTTTCACTGTTTAGATTTTAGGTATTTAGTCATAAATAGAAAAGTATTGAAGCTAAAAACTTGAAAATTTTATCCAATATCAAATACATATTTTTTTATATTGGACAACATTTTCAGCACAATTATAGCTTTTTTGACTTAAATATAGATCTTTTAATTTACCAAATTGTTTGAAAGTTTTTATGTAATATAATTTTAAATATTTGTCAAAAAGTTCTGAAAATTTAAAATGACCTTACTCATATACCAACCTAATTATCCTAACAAAAATTCAAAAATCGTGACTCAGGATTTTTTTTTATACACACTTAAATAAATTATTATACGATTTTTTACGATATTGTCTAATTTCTTTTAAGTTTATTTCTAATGAAATATTGAGTATTTGTTAGAAAGTTCTGAAATTTTAATACAAGTTTACTCTTATACTAAACTATCAATACCGAAAAAATATCGATAATCGTGACTCAAGATTTTTTTTCCAAGAATTTAAAAAATTATACAAATAACCGTAAAATACGTAAACAGTATTTAAATAATAATATATTAAATTGCACTGAAGCTTTGCTTAGAATCGTTTTATACTAAAGAAATGAGTCATAATTTCTTTAAAACTTAATACATTCATCACCAATATCTTGTCCGAGGACCGAAGGGACGAAGGACGAACTTGTACTACCATCATGTCACTTACCAGCTTTTTTTAAATTATAAGCTATAGCACTGAATAATGTATCTACAAAATTATAAGGATGGACCAGCGGCTTGGTATAACCATGAATATAGTGGTATTAATCACAGTTTACAAACAATTTTGTGCAATTCTGTTATAAATAAACGACTTTTGTAGTTTTGTCTAATCGATTTAAATATTATAAAGTACCAAATAATTTTTTTTTAACGGTTCAACTTATTCATGCAACATTACATGAAATACATATTATACTGTTTTAAGTTTTTAACTACTTCTTGATAAGAAATTTTCTATTAAATATATATATATTGCTCCAGGGCGACTCTGAACCTTAATCCGGCTCTGCACAAATATTACGCACGTAACGTGATTCGAAACGCGTAACATAACTAATAAAACACCGCGATTATCGTTTTATTGGTGAACAATCGAACCGCGCGTATGATATCGACGCGACGACGATGTTTTACATATCATTTTTTTTTTTTTTTTTTTATTAACGAGCGATTATAATTGCTGTGATAAACGAAATATTATATTGTTATTTATTTTTATCATTATATTAATCGTGTTTCAAGGTTCCGGCGTGTTCGTTACGAGTATACGTCGTATAATTATTATTCGAATAAAGTGTTACGATAATAAGTGATAATGATTAAATGTCATTGCATCGCACGAAACGTAAACATCGCGGTGAAATTGGCTCGCCGTAAAACGCACGCTATAACATTATTCGGTTATAATAAATTCACCGTTTGATTACTCCGACACATCGAAACCCATTTGTTCAGTAATCGTGAATCACGGCGAACACACTATTAGTTGTTTTCTGTTCTATGTAATTAGATTTCTCGCGTCATTCCCCCCCCCCCCCGTTTACGTACTTTATAATGTTTTTTAGGTAAAGCAAGTAGTTCTTTAGCGGTCTAACCTTTTTTTTCTTTTTTCTTTTTCAAAAATATACATTGCATATTTCAAAAATGCAAATGGTTTTAAAACGTCTAGGAGAAATAAAATATTTCGTCTTACGAAAAATAATAAATGCTCCGCGAAAAAGGTTTTCGATAAAACGTGTTTGATATTTCTCGTTGTGTACACAGGCGCCTGACACATTTGAAAATAAAGCGTAGGGTTGAAATAATTTTTCGAATTATAAATTTTGTATGTTTCCAAACGTATCTGAAAAATATTGTTTGTTTGTTGTGCATCGGATCGATGTTTATTCAACATGGTGAAGTTTACATGTACAAAATACACAGAGATAACGAATTATTATCCGATTAATTTCGAACACCGAGTGTCTAGTTTTCAACAAAGTAAGTCTGTACACATTTGCGCACAAAATAAAAAGCAAATGAATATTTTAATCTTTCCGACACGAACGTTTCAACCTCTCTAGACGGAAAGTTCATTATAACCACACTTTTTGTTGAAATTTCAACTTTTTCCACGGCGAAAACTTCACTTAACATTTTAAACAAAGGTCGTTCAATTTATATTTTATTTGTTTACAAAAACGAATTTTCACCAGCTTTTTTGTTTAACACAACGCGATGTATTCGTCAGTAAATTACCTTGAATTAGTTATGTTTTTACAATTTCATGAATTATTTATTCGAATTCGGAATTAAAAAAATTAACTTCCAAAAGACCTCGTTAAATTGCTTCAATCCAAAGCTGCAAACTGAACTACTACTTAACGTAATGGAAATATGAAATACATTTCATCGTACGTGTATACCTACCAACTTTAAAGAAAAATGACTTTTTACTTTTTGGAACACTAATACGCGAAATGTTGTACGAATCATTTCCGTGCACAGTGGCGTCATTTCAGTTTTTTCTAGACTAGGGCGACCATTTACTGATAAGCCGACTGAACTTTTATTTTTGCCGACTAAAATGTATTATATAACAATTCAATTATGTTCATAAGAGGTGAAAAAGTATTATTCATAATCGTCATTTGTATTCGTCATGATAATATGACGACTCCGATTATTCCGCTGCACTAAAATAGATTGAATAATATTTATTATTTAATCAATGTTTGTATACAAATTGATAATAACACAGAATAAATGAAATCAGAAGCGTCACCTTTGATAACGTTACATTGCTCTTATGGGAAAATGAAAAAACGGTCCGACATATTGGATATTGAATCAGTGTGACCATGAAAAAAAAATCTTAAATATCTTTATGTTATTTACGTTTCCGAACATATTTACAAGCTGAAATGTGATATCACTCTAATCAATTATTAAATTAAGATACATTAAAATATAATACGAGGCAATCGCGGCAGCTCGGAGGATTATCAATGATTATCGTGTTATCAATAATCAGTTTATCACTATCATAATATAGATATGTATATTATGTATAATACAATAAATAAATAATAATAAATCTGAATTTAATGAATTTAGAATACTATTCTATCTGTTTCATTTATTTACAACCATCCATACAAACTAATTACTTCTACTTGTAACTATTATAATTAAAAATTTAAAAAAAAAACATTTTACCATTTTACTATTGGCAGTGGCTGGAGAATATTAGGTATGCACTTTTAACACACTGTAGATAGGTGCCTAACTATAACTAATAAACTAATAACTGTGGTCAAATTGTGTATGTACATTTTGAAGAGCTGCAAGAGGATTGCTCAGATATTGCTTTATGTTAGTGTTCTCTGAATATGTTGGTTTCACTAAGCCAATGGTCTGAAAAAGTAAAGTGCATAATATTCTTTAGCTAGATACCTGCTCCAAATTAAAATTTGTCATACAGACAAGTTTTTAAGTTGTTTCATAATGTATGTTATAAATACAATTTCAACATAAACAATTTTTACAAATTTTAAATGTTTGCCAATAGTAAAATGGTAACCCATATTTATTTTTTAATTGAAACAGTTACAAGTATGAAATAATAGTAATAGTAAAATAGTTTTTATGAATGGTTGTAAGTAGGTATTCTAAATTCAATAAATTCAGATTTATTGTCAAATATCTTTAAAATATATTAAGATTTAGTTAAATATAGCCTATACTATATATATTAACACATTTCAATTATATATATCCTATAGGATAAATATAATTGAAATGTATTAATCATTATTATTTATTCATTTATTAACTTTGTATGTTGTTAATGCGTATATTATTGTATTATACATTTATACACCTATATATTATATTATAGTAGTGATAATATGATTATTGATAACACGATCCTCCGAGCTGCTGCGATTGCCTCGTAATATAATAAATAATAATTTCTACTTTGTGAAATTCATTGTATAATTTAGATTTTATATTGTGATGATTCATTAATAAAGTTGTTTAAATTAATTTAAAGAAAACCTACAACCAGCATTTATTTTTTGTCCATGCATTTATCGAAGATTGAAGTTATAATGTTCGGAGTTCTAGATTTTTCAAAAGGCAGTAATTTTGTCTGTTGAGCAATATTTTTTACAAAAACGACGTTCCTTCGGAAGTAGCCTTTATT
Organism: Therioaphis trifolii; assembly: GCA_027580255.1. Lineage (NCBI taxonomy): Eukaryota > Metazoa > Arthropoda > Insecta > Hemiptera > Aphididae > Therioaphis > Therioaphis trifolii. Next base: position 65,290,696 of record CM050405.1, on the reverse strand, counting down.
TTTAAATTTGTTATAAAGTGTTCATACTCTCATAATCAAACATTGATAACAGTCAAGTATTCAATGACATGCAAAAATTAACAAATACTTGAAGGGTTCTGTGCAATAACCAGACAGCTCCATATTTGTTGAAAACTATTTTTATTTTAGATTCTAGTACAGAAAAATAATGTCTATAAATCTGTGTTTTTTATTATAAATATTTGTTTTTAATTCTAATTTGTTTTGTGTTAATATTTATTGATATTTAATAAAATATTTGAAAGTTCACTCAGGTTTCATTTTTATTTTCCTAAATTAATGTTTTAGTTTGAGTTTTAAAAGGTTTTATAAACAATTAGGAAGTTAGGAATGGAAACCATTAAACAAACTTATTTTGTTTCCGAAATATTATATTATTTAATAACAAACTATATAGATATATACATAAATAATTAATGCAAAATAAAAATGTGGTAGGTAAGTATAAATTCAAAAAATGTACGAATAGCATAAAATCCACGTCCAACTCGTACAAGCGTCGAAAGCAGAGAACCTTTGTGTTCTATGATTTCTATGGTCTCGCCGAGAAAAAACCGTTACGAACAGTGTTTTTAAACGCAACATAAATATGAAAAACATTAATATTCGATGTGTGGTCACACTGATTCAATATCCAATATGTCGGACGATTTTTCGGGCGGCCAAGGTGACGCTTCTGATTTCATTTATTCTGTGATAATAATATGAAAATATCTTTTCTTATGGATATCATTGTAACGACTATAATATTTATAGACTAAACTAGTCCACTAAGCCCTAAGGTATTAGTCTAAAAATAATGACGTTTTGTACTTAGTACAGTGTACCGATTTAGCATTTGGGTATGTTACTATGTGCAGAGCGCCTGTCTCCCGTTATTTCAATTTTATCATTTAAATATAGACAATAACAATATTATTAATAATAACTATATTATAGTCAATAATTTCATTCATAATTTATTTTCTACAGGTTTAATGGTTTTATTCAGGCCCGTCGCTAGGGTACAAGCAAGCCATGCGTTGCTTTAGGGCGGTAAAATTAAATTATTGAATGTTCAAAAAATACTTCTCAAGGTAAAAAAATCTTGAGTATGTTTACAATCATCAACTTCAGAAAATCTATCTTAATATTGCGACCAGTTTAAGAATCGTTCTTATGATTCCAGTGACTGTAGCGTCTGCCTGAAGAAGTTTCTTTAAACTGAAACTTACGAAAAATCATTGAATTTTATCCATTGAAGCAGAGTCGGCACAAATGTCAAACTCGAAAAATTTAGTACGGGATTTTGCAATAAGAGAGGCAAGAAAAGTTAAATTATAATGCCGTACTATAATTTCTAAAAGCTATTATAATAATTATAAATATTTTTCTCATTTTGATTTTTATTCAAACAAATAGTACCTATGATGTGTATGATGTATACTCGTGTTTTATTCTAATTTTTTTTTTTAAGTTGTATATTTACTTATGGTTTTGTCAAATTCAAATTTATGAATCAACACATTGACACGCATTTGTTAATGTCAATATTATTCATGTACCTATTTAACTTAGTATTTAAGAGCAGCATTCAAATTTTCGCTTTAAGGCGGATGATATCTTACGACGGGCCTGGTTCTATTATTATTATTATTATTGTTGTCAACGGGCTCCTAACTGGCGGTTGGCCCAGAATGGCGGCAACACGGTGCCCAAACTACCCAGAGAAAAGATTTATAAATACGGGTGACCAATAATATGAACAATATATAACAAATTTGGTTTGTCTGCCAATCGGTCAGAACTACTATTGAGATAAATAAATAATAACGAACAAAATTGAGACGGGCGCTCAAAAGGGGGGGGAGATAAAATGTTAATATTAATAATAAAAAAAGGTACATAAAGCCGTATGGGCAATTATAAATATATACAATAATAATAAAACCTGGACGGCGACGGCGGACAGATGATGACAACAGCACGAAATCCAACGGCGGCGGCGAGAACAAGCACACAACACCATCAACTCCTACGACCAATTATTATCGTTATAATAAAAAAAGGAACGCTCGGTAAACGGCACACGCCAAACACGCCAACGACGGACGGTGGCTGGAACAAAAACGCAAAAGCCGACTCGTCGTGGACCGTGGTACCGGTTGCGGCGATCGGCCGAGGTTTAACCGAGGTCGTGGATGCCGAGGGAGGGGGCCGCTGAAACGTCTCGAAAGTTCGCGACGTTCATGGCAGAACCAATAACGGTGGCGCGAAGTTTTCTATTTAAAAGTCGCTAAGGCGGCGAGTTTCGAACAATTATTATTGTAATATTTTTTGTATATTTTATATTTTTCATATGTACCCACTTGAGAGACTGCAGAGCAGCTAAACACTAGACTGTGGCAAATGTATGAGTTGCCCCACCCCAAATGACGCCACTGTCCGTGCATGTAATTTTAGCACACTTTCGAATATAATATACTATGTACAGTCGAAACAAATAAATATGTGTACAATATTTATACATTTGTGTACGTGTACATGTTTAGTAATGTTTTTATCTCGTGTTTTATCGCAAATATGAAATTAGTCATTACACTATATTGATATAATAATTTATGTATACAGTTTATATACAGTGGCGTACATACGGGGGGGGGGGGTTTCGGGTTCAAACCCCCCCCAGGACCAAAAAAAAATTGATATTATTGATGAATTTTTTATTATTAATTATCCGTGTATACACAAACATACGTCATAATAATATGACTATTGAGTATACACTATACTTTACCAACAACGAAAAAAGATTTTATAACGAAATTATGGGTGCCATATATCAATCAAAATAGACATTAAATGTCATAAAATTTTGATTGTACACAGTCAGTTAGTTGCGTGCAGACAAATATACATATTAATATTGTCGTTATCTCGACCGGCTCGATCGGACAACGGAGAAAAAACCGATTACGTTATAATCGTCAAAGTTCGTGTGAACAATAAATACGGTAAAACGGTTTCTATTTTTATAGCACTATCGTAAATGATCTTGTTAAACATTTTCGTTAAATAAAATTATGAATTTTTCGTTCATTCTGTTTTATTCTGCCGTTGGAGAAGTTTATGTCAAAAATGATTCAATTACTCCTGATGAAGTGCTGGTTGAACTATCCAATAAAAAAAGGAGACTAGAATTTTTATTATAAATAATTAATAATATAATATATATGATATTCTGTACTCGTATATATTATGTGCATATTAAATAGTATTTAACAGTCATGAGTTATGTAAACCTATGTATTTGTTTTGCTATTTTGCCTATTGATATTTATACGTGTAATGTGTTTGATTGTTAGAAAAATGGGTAGTTTTAAAGAGAAGGTTTTAGTGTTAGTTATTTTTTTAAACCCCTCCCGGAGCAAATTTGAATGTACGCCACTGTTTATATATATACACTAATCTTGTACAATTTCGTATTTCATCACAAAATATGTTTCACGATAATGAGACATAAAATGATTGCTATCGATTGCGCGTTTAACTCTAGAGCATACATATCACGTGCTTTTAAATTTAAAAATATTTAATGAAAAAATTGAATACCTTAATCGAAACGATAGATATAAGTGTTTAAAAACCTTTAAGGTATGTAATATAATATTCAATATTATAATTAAACACACACACACACACACACACACACACACACACACACAACACACTCATGTTTCAAATTTTCAGAGCCGGCTTTATATACAATCAACGTGTGCAACGTGTACACAACCAAAATCATAAGACTGTGCGAGAGGCGTCAAAATGAAAAAAGTTGATCAAATCCTCAATACGCTATAGTAGAAAAAATGTAACGATGAAGTTGATAATTTATTACATGTACACTTAAAAATTCTTTGTGCATTGTAAAATAGTGAAGGGTGTGTTACAACTTGTAACAATTTTTATAACAATGAACAATATAAAATGTCATACCACCTAATTCTCTTAATTTTTTTTCATATGCGTTTTGGTATTTCGTTTTTATTTTGCTAATCAGTACAGAACGACATCAGCGAAATGGTCACGCCTATAGAGGTTATGACTACACACCTTATTTTTTCATATTTATGCGTTATTACTTATTAATGATTTATCATATAATATACGTACTCGGTAACGTTATCACCGTCGTATGGATCATGTTCAGATATGAGTATGATTGTTTTTAAATTTATTAAATTGATACAAATTTATCTAAGGTCAATCACAGTGCAAGATAAATTGACATTATTAACTGTACAATACGTTGGTATAAAGTGTCATTATACTCAAAAGTCGGACTTCGCAGAACTGATTACAATATTTGCGTATAAAAAATAAAGAATAGTAAACTTTTATTATGATTTTGCTGTTTTTTTTTTTTAAATTTAGTACCAACCGCTATAACGAAGTATTTTACGGTTAATGAAGCACTATATTTTATGTTGGTAATTTGTATAAAAAATAATATAAAACTGAGTGCTAAATAAACTTTTGTTAAATTCACTAACTATAGTAAATGTAATACATTTTTCTATATCATGTTCGGACGTATTATTACATGTTCTATATGTACGATTTATAAAATTTAAATTATGAAATACTTGTTAAACAGTGAAATGTTGCTGAATTAATACTATCTAAATATTAAGATACTTGCACACTTTTTTCTTCGAATTATGCCGGAACTAAAAATAAATCAAATTTTGAGAGAGAGAGTTAAAGCCACAGTTATTTCATAACTAGCTAATCTTGTGGCAATGCGTGCATTTATATTTGAAAAACAATTCGGGGGCGTTTTTGATTATGAATATGACTTTGGCCCTCCAGATCCCTGAGATCCTGTATGTACATATATTTAAAAAGGCGAGGGTGCTAATATAATTCTTACCCTGGACGCCGAAAGAGCTTAAGCCAGCCCGGAAAATGTTTTGACATTAATAAAACAAGTTTATATTTTTAACCGCCTGAATTTTTTCCTCGCTACATTAATTGTAGTGTTACGAATGCCAGTGGCGTATTTAGGATTTCATCGTGGCAGGCGATTCGCAAAACAAAAATTCACGTCAAGCATGTCTGATAAAGATCATTGTACAAAGCGAACAAGTACCATGATAACATGCATTTTCGTATTTTATATTGAATTTTTGAGTGGTCATGCAGAATTTGCCGGATCTGATTCGGATATTGTAGCCAACAAACAAATAACTCATGGAAAAATATCAGAGAAATAATTTGCTGCATCATATCGCTGTATTCATACCGATAGTTGCACACGGTCGTTTTTTAATTGTTTTGTATTAGTATGAGTAGTCTGATTTTTCTATTTCTCATAATAGAATATAATCTTTATTAGAATCATTAAATAAAGTGTAATACGTCTCTTCAATTATTCCTCAACGGTTTCACATTGGTTTAATTCCACTTACTGCTGATACGGAGTACGGACAAGTCGAGCAAATGAATCCAAAAATAAATAATTGTTCTTTAGATTATTCGCTGTTAAATATAATTATAATTCGGAACATCGGACGCAATATTACTGTAAATATTTCTTAGTAGGCGTATATTATATTATTATCATATAACTTTTTAGTTATTACACATTCATACACGCCTTTAATATGTTTTGAATTTTCAATTTAATACAACGTTTAAGCAAATGTACCTAGTACCTACTAGAGATCAGCACGGGCCGTTTTTTTCGGCCCGATCCGTCCCAAAACTTAAACTGATAAACTGTCGTCGTCCAGGCCCGGTCCAAATTTTTATTCAAGTCTAGCCTGATCAGGCCCGTTTTTATTTTTTTTTTCAAAGTCCATAAAAAATTTACATAAATTTTATTTCCTTTCAGTATTGACTTAGTAGACAAAAACATTTTATAAAGACAATAAATATATCGCAAAGAAAAATATCATCGCACAATAATAAAGACAAAACTGTAAAATATCAATTTTCGAAATACACTGCCATACCACTGTCCAATGAACATGTTGAGATTGTATTATTATTTTTTACCATTTATCTATTTATAAATATCATACAGTCTAGTAATACAATTATTTAAAGATATAGAATACATAATATGCGTAATGTTGCAGATTAAATCAATTTAATTAAATTTTTAATTAAATTAAAAACCGGACCAAGCCTGGTGTGGGTCGGGCCGGGCACGGGCCGGATCGGGCTGGCTCGGCCCGTGCTGATCTCTAGTATCTATACCCACTTGACGCTAAATATTTCAACATAATGTTTATCAATATTACCATACGATCCAAGAGTTTTTGCCTTAAACAGGAATCAAACGCTTATTATTAGAAACACGGTTATAGCCGGATAGTGTTATGGGCGATATATTTTTACGATACGAAACGCTTTCAATTGTACATCGACCATTCGTCCGTATTTTTAAAAACTTTTCACATCAATTATAAATATAATAGTTTACTGATTTCGATAGACTCATTCTGTATTTATGTAATACCACCACAAACAATACAATACATAACAATTTTAAACATCAGTACAAAAAAAAAAAAATCCAAAAACGCTATCTATCTCGCATATTCTCCCCCGTCGATACACCCCGCACATACGCTAAAAAGAAAGAAAAAAAAGCCGATAAGATAATGGTGGTGGAAGTTCGTCCTTCGTCGCTTCGCTCCTCGGACAAGATAATGGTGAGGAGTGTATAGCACTTTCTATCATGGGATCACCTGGTTTACGATAGTTTAGTTGTATGGTACTTTACATTTGAATGCAATGATAAATCATTGTAAGTTAAGTACAGGATACAGTAGTTGGGTGGGATACACGAGATGCATTGCTAGATTAGGCATTATTGGATAGATTTTGGAATTATTTTATATTATAAAAAAAAAAACGATTCTGAACGAAGATGAAGATGTCAGCCTTAAATTGTAATATATATTTTATTTTAATATCCTAGATTGGGTTAAATTTACATTTGTCTATTCATGTGACTTCTGCTCGTGAGCATTGGACAAACCAGGATGTGCGTAGGTAAATACCATATTATTTACCTAAATGCACTATCGTGACGGCACCACCCGATCCCGCCGTCCATATATGCTGAATGCTCCGTGGCTACGTCTATTTAAATATTAATAATTAATAATAATATATAAAATCCGCATGTTTATGGAACTGATACACACATTAAAATAACTGGAAATTGGAAGTTAGTAACGTTCTATTCAACCATGTAAAGGTACGTTATACACCTTGTGTTTACAATCTACCAATATTTTGTATAGAACAGCTGTCAGCTACTGATTATATTATAATAAACTTAATCTATTTAATTATCTTTATCAGCTGTGATATTACATAATATTTTCATTTCTTATCTTTGAATACAAAAATTTTTATACATTTTCAACTACAAAATAATTTGCAAATATTCGTGATTTTGACAAATTTTGTCGATTTTTGAACTTCAACTGCTTATAAAAAAAAATTGTGCCTATGTATTTGAATAATTTTTGAATCACTCTTAAATCAACTTATTCAAAACCTTCTATTAAATTTTCAAGCGATTTGGTAGGGCCAAAAAATTGTTATCGACTTTTATAAAAAAAAATCTAAGAAAAATCGAATTATTCAAATGCCTATAAATAGCTAAAAAATAAACGAAATATTTTGAAAATACAACTATGTAAAGAAAATGCCTATTTAAACATTTTGTAAAAGTTTTAAGTTTCTACGACCTATACTTTTTGAATAAGAACAAATATCAAAAATCAATGATGCCTAAATTGTTATTTTACGCGATTATGTGAAAAAATTGTAATTTCAAACACTCATAAAAATTTTTGATTTTATTCCAGTGCAAATTTTTTTACAGATAATTGAAGGAAAACGTATGTCAAAATTTGTACCGAATTTACAATTCTTAGTTTTGAATACTTAAAATTTTATGAATTTTCAACTGCAAAATAAGTTCAAATTTTCGCGATTTTTCAATATTTCATAAAAATTTAAACTTTTTATGCTTATAAAAAAAAAGGTGTGCATTTCGCTTTGAATTTTTTTTTATACCGATAAGTACTTCTTATGAGGAACTTTATATTAAATTTTCAAGATTTTTTGTCCAGCCAAATTTTTTTTATCCACTTTTCAGAAAAAAAAACTAAGAAAAGTCAAAAATTTAAATTGTCTATAAAAAGCTCAAAAAAAGTCAAAAGTGTTCAAAAATTTTACCACGTATAGATGATTTCAATATAAACATTTGGTGAAAATTTCAAGTATCTACAATTTTTGGTTTTTGAGTAACGGCTAAATAAAAAAATCGATTTCGTCGAAAACGGGTTTTGCACAAAAAGTACCGTTTTTTCCTCATTTTTTGTTTGTTTTTCCCGTGGCATTTGAAAACTTTTGGGAATTTTCACTTGTGACTTCTCTAAGGTACCTCCGATATTCGTTTTGCCACCGAAAACATACCCTGAAGTTCAAAATTGAAGCATTATTTCGAGTAGTTATGGTGTACACAGACACAAAAACAAAAAAAAAAAAAAAAAAAAAAAACACACATCATAGTAAAATCAATACATTCTTCACTTCGTTCAGAATCTAAAACTAGGTAAATGCTGAGAAACTATGAATCAAGTATATAAAACATGTATTAACATGCATTTATAATATATATATTTATTTATTTATATACCTGTTGACTATTCCTATTACGCAATATATTGATTAAAATATCATGTAAGAAACAGCTTTAACGGGGAAGGTGTTTGATTTCACTCCTCCATTAACTAAACATCTCAAAACTTTCGAAATAGACTACGTTACGTTGTATATAATATCATGTCAGTTAACCCACGCGGGACCATCGAGTCGAGCTAAACGAAATACTAGTTTGGGTGTACACACTATGTACACACACACACATGGTGGATAATATTGAATACTGAAAAAAAATCGCTGCAATCCGCAAGTACTGATGATATAAGTTTGAAATTACCCAACGAGTCCACTCGAAAGTGAAATTTGAACAACAGTAAATAACCTCCGAAAAAATTAGTAATTGAATTTAATTATTTTCTCGCTATACAGCCACCCGTCAGGCTTGCAGCCGTGAGGTACATTAATTTGCAACACAGCGCGACTGCGTAGCGTTACTGATTTTGAACAACGTTTCTTCAAAGCTTATTTATAGCTGATTTAGCATGTTTTACACCCTACTGGAATCCGAGTAACTCAATTATTGACAACAGAACCATATTAGAACGTTCGTCTGATTTCGCAAAATGTTTAGACGATTGAATGGAGTCGTCAGGATTTCGCCCTCGTGGCGTGAACAAGAGACTACGGCGAAAACTTGGCTACTTCAATAATGACATTTTATACAGCTATAGACGTTATACAGAGACGCCGTCGATGCTTGGGCGTCGAGTGAGATTAAAAACGAAAAAAAAAAAATCGCATATAACACATTATTACTAGTACTAACATAACCTTCGACATCTCGCAGTGTCGAAAGATCACAATGATATTTATTCGATATTTTTATTATTTTTAATAAAAGTGTTGACTGATTAGTTCAGCTGTAACATCACATTATAATTTTTTATCGTCTTCGCAGGATTAACACCCGGCTTAGAAATAACATGCAGGATAGCAGGTTGGGTAGCACGACATTAATCAAGTGTACCTATACATACGCATAACACATACACATACAATTGAATTTGATGACGAAGAATATTTATTTGATTTGGCCGAAAGGGTCATGGACAAATGCGGCAAACAACCGACAAGATATTATTTACATACTCTCATATAGGTACCTACTTATATATTCTCAAATCAACTATAATAATATGTATTATCTTGTAATGTTTTGTATTCATAAAAACTAAAAAACGTGTTTAATTTTGAAAAAAATAAAGTAATTGAAATTTCATATTTTGAACGGTGTTAATTTTCGGAAACAAGTGAAAATAATGGTCAAGGACACTATAGGTGATAATCAGGTACCGGAATTAGCATATTTTTAATAAATAGTTTGAAAAGTAACTGAGTAAATGATAGATGTGAATTTGAGTTTAGGCTCATTTCATTTATATAAATAAATTCGTGAGCAAAAATATATTTCTATTTTATTATTATTATTATTTTTTGCGTGTTTGGAAAATGTTTAATTAATACGCATATTTCAACATTTTTAGAAAATATTATTCACATTATGTTGAAAAAAATTAGTTTTTATTATTATTCCTGCGTACAATTGAATATTATCAGCTGACTGAACTCTGGAGGTGCGTATATTATTATACACATTGATTATTTTTTAATTTATTTTTACCCATCAACTCACCACCTCTTGAATGTTCGCGTATAATTTTCAATTTAAAATTATTTTTTCGGTATTAATCGACTCACAGTTGCCCCGTCATAACGCGATAATTTCTGTGACCAAAACAATAACGAACCGACACACGTACTACCAACTATTACGTACACAATTGACCAAGAATCTATGTTTATTCCGTAGTATACGATCTGCGTACTTATGGAAACTCAAGTGCACGTATCAATGAAATATCTCGTAAGTTTTTCAATGCGTTATAATTCCGAACTTTATTCATCAGGTGCTATTGCTACCAAAACGTATTCGGAGAACGGAGTCAGATGGTATGTGTGTCGTCTATTTTTTTCTAAATGATACAATATAATGGAGATATTAAATTTTTCTCGTGACTTCTAAAACTGTTTCAATACAATCAATGGTTATTAGACGAAAAAAAAATAATGATAATAAAAAAAAAAAAAAAAATATGGAAAACCATTGAAATTTATAATCGAACCACTGTTCGTATAGCTACAACCATCATATTGTTATTTCTCACTCGAACACGCATATTAAAATATCTAGCAACGGTGATCAAAACGTGGTTGTCGGGAATTGCTCTGTATACACGGAAAAAAATATAAACTAAATATTTTTAGTTGGCAAAGTTATAGTTGAAGTAACTAAATTTTAGTTAGATTAACTGAAACGTACCTAAATGGTATAGTTAACAGAACTAGAATAATAAAGTTGAACAATAATATTGTTCTACTGATAAATTTAGTTGAAACAACTAAAATTACATGGTTGTTTAAAATGTCAACTATATTGTATACTTGTCTCTACTAAATGTTTAGGTATAAAATAGTATGTAGATAATTTTGCTATATTTAAATCACGAATATAAGTATTTTTAATTTATGTGGGTTTTCCTTATATTTTGTTGTTTACTTGTTTATCAACCAACGCTGTATATTTCGCTCCCCGGTTCCTTGCGGCCTGCACATGCAGTCACTCCGCAAGCTACAGTCACTCAGCTAAATGTCAATAACCATTATAAAATATTAAATTATTTTGTCTTACTCTGTTCTTTTCTTTTGTGAGTGTGGATAAAATACATTTTTAGTGTAGATTCGTATGGCTTGTAGTGTTTGTTGTCTTGAAATTATTAGTGTGTTAACCTATTGTACCTAACTTGTGAAATTATTTTAATGGACGTCTTCACGAAAAATATTTTGGCCGAATGGGGATTTGAAGATATTATTGAAAAATTTAACGGTAAGTTGATACTTTTTATATTTATTTCGTTAATAGTTATGAAGTAACGTAGTTACTAGTTAGGGTGCTCATAGTATAATATGGAATATAACTTAAACTAAGTTTTTATTGTAACATATATAATTTTTTTTTATATATTAACATTATATATAAATATTTAATATATTCATAGGTATAACAGGGTACAACCTATTATTATCTTGTTATGTATCATTGATTATTTATTTTATAATCTTCTTTAAAACATTAACAATATACTTGGCATTTGTACTCTATGGCTTGTGGTCTAAGGCCTTAACTTATACTATAACCTTTGAAAAATAAAAATTAAATTAAATGTGTTTCTTAAAAGTCCTTTTGATATAATATTAGATACCTACTACCTATACAAGACTGGAACAATTATTTGTTAATGCATTATAATTTATATTTCCTAGTTTTTAAATACCTATATATATATATATATTTCAGACGAAGAAATTGGGCATGAGCAATTTATGACGCTAACCGAATCCATGATTCGAGAGCTTATACCCAAAGTTGGTAGACGATCTACTTTCCTTAGTAAATTTATTAATTTTAAAGAAAATCAAGTGAGTAAAACAATACCTAATTAATAATTACATAGAATTGAACATCTATTTTTACTTGATAAGAAAATCAAGTGAGTAAAACAATACCTAATTACATAGAATTGAATATCTATTTGTAGGTACCTACTTACACAAAGTATGTTTAAATTGTATTATAAAGGATAGGTATGTCTATAGGTATTATTGGGTAGGCAGTAAAAATTAATTATTCCTACATTAGGTATATACTTAATATTATTAAATGTTGTTTAATATATTTCTATGTTACATTTTTTTTAAAAATATTTTTCATCTCTGCAGAAAGTTAACAATGATGTACACAGTCAAAATATTCTTATCAATGATAATCCTGGAACGTCATGTATTTATACTTTTTAATAATTATCCAAAAATTATTCGCTTAGGTACCTTTAAACAATTTAATTAGATGTTCATGATATTAGTTTCAGAAAACACAATTTCAGATGACATAGAATGTATTAATATTCAGAATTTACCATTTGAAATGGACAATGACACTTCAGTTTTAATACCATCATCTTTAATTATGTATGAATCCAATACAATAATTAATGGTATGTTCCAACTACTGTTAAAAATACATTTGTTTAAGTGTAAAGTTCAATAAACATTGAGTACTAAATTAAAATACCATTAATATTTACAAAATAATTTTAGAGAGTATTCCTGCCTCAAGTAGATCGTCAAAAATTATAACTGTTATTGATCCCGAAAAGGTATAAATATTTTTACCGTGCATTCTAATAAAAATCAAAGAACTAAGTTAAAACAAATTTTCTAGGGAAACATTGTAAAAGACATTTTGAACAAATACCAAGATGGTTTAATGATTTTAAAATTGTACACCGCAAAAGGCATTTTAAATAATGCTAACAGGAATTCTCTTACATCAGTATTAGTCAAACATGAATTACAAACAGAACCAAATCACCAAATTACTAAATCTAAGTTTTTACTGTTAGCAGAAGGTAAACAATTAAAATAGTATCTCTTTGAAAATAATTTTAATTCTAAAACCATACATCCCATGTTTAGGAATAGAAATGATTTTCCCTACTGAATCCAAGGACACATATTACACACCATATTGTAGAACTGGACAAGTGCAAATTCCAACTAGAGGGAAATTGTATGATAAATATTGTAATATTAAAAAAGAAATTAAAAAAATTGGAGCCCCTGCCACTATAGCATGTGTTAATGATGATGGAAATAATGTAATCGATGATACAGGTACTATTATACCACTTGTTTTTATATTAGTTCTATAAATTAATTTACCTAAAACTGTTAACAGTTCAGAAAAAAAATTTATTATTATTTGCAATAGATTATAAAGACAGGATTCAATGGCTAACAAATAATGTTGAGCCTGAACACATTTTGTTCAAATATTGGCAAGAAACTTCTAATTTTAGAATAAAGAAGGCATGTTTAGAAACGTATAATTATCCTGCTTTAAAAAAACCTACAGGCTATCTATTGGTAATTAAGTTGTAATATTTCACCTTCGATAATTTGCATAATAGTTTGTAAATCTAAATAAAATATTTCATTGCTCTAACCTAACCGGCTCAAACACTTTAAATATTTTGTATTTGCACAATACATTATTTTTGCATTTTATTTAACACAATAGTGTCATTAACTATATTTTTTGTGTTGTCTTTAATTTATGTATTTTATTTATTTGACAGATTGAAATTGATTTTGAAAAATTATACCCGGATAAGAAATTATTGTTATTTACTAAGTTTGATGGGTTTATAATTAAATTAACGCAATATATTGAAAAACACAATATCAAATTTGACGTACAAGAGACTTAAGTACTACAAGAACTTAAAACTCCTTCAAAGTCTGGTAAACTATTTAACATTATGTCATATGTATATTGTATATTATTACCAATAAGAATAATTAGTTATAATTGTTTTTAATATCTACCTAGGTAATGATACCATTGCAGCCTTGAGATTGATACCATTTTTATTTCAACCTGTTACATTAAAATTAGATAAAAAAAGAAAAAAATGTGGTACACCTTCGACTTGGCGTCCATCTAAAGTAGAACAAGCTTCATCTTTTATAAAGTTTATTGCTGTAAGTTTCATAAATAGCTATTTCCATATTGTCAATATAAAAATATTATTATTGAATTTTTGATAGTAATTTAATATACATGTGACATTTTGATGAAACTAAAAGTAACTAAAATTATTATTTTTTTACTTATTATAGGATGCAAATGAACTTAAGACTAGCCACACACAAAAAGTAGACAAATCTGTTCAATTTGGAACTACCTTACAACCGTATGTTATTATTATTGGACATAATGTAGATGCATTCCAAGAAGATGATTCCAATTATACACCTATTGAATCATACACAGTCATAAACAATACTTATTATAAATTGGAAACTCCTTTAAAGGCTTTAGACGTTTGCTTTAAATCATATTATTCATTGAATTTACAATATCCCATCGAACTACAGCATGTCTGGACGTTTATACAACAGTATTTTTTTGAAATTCATGACAAAAATGACAAGAATTTCCCTTCAGTTAAAACTTTAATTAATGACTTAAATCATTTTTAAATAAGTAATTCATTTTGTAACAAATTTAATGTTTAATAAATTAATTTAAAGAAAAGTCACTCATAAAAATGTTTTCTTAATATTTCAATTATTAATTTTTATTATTTATTTGTTACTTACTTTTCAAAAGATACAACAACAGTAAGGACCTAACACCTAAGTGTATTTTTTGTATTTTTATAAAGATCTTATAGATTAACACCTACTATAAATCACCATAATGGTGTGTTGTTTTCTATGTAAAAAGTCTTTCAAATGTAATAACCATCTTTTTGTTCATTTAAACATTTTTCACAGTATAAAGTCAATATCTGAATTCAAGTGTAATGAAAAATTGTGTTTTCGTAGTTTTAGTAATTTACGTTCATATAAAAATCACATGAACCAACATGAAAATAATTTTCAAAGTCAAACTTTTGATATAAACCAAGGCTTAGACACAATTTTAAATGTACCTACTGCTGTTCATACTGAAACTCAATATGATCACATACCTAATAGCTCTAACAATAAAACTTCTGTACCTGTAATAGGTATTGAAAAGTTTAAACACATTTTGAAAACCAATACACTGTTATTAGCATCCAAGTGGTATAGTAATAAAGTAATTCCCAGGAAAGAGGTTCAAGTTTTGTTTGATGATGTTCAATATTTTAATAATTCATTTTTACATGTTTTAAAAAATAAAGTTATGGATAATATAAAGTTAAATAGTACTTCAGATAATATTAAAGAAATATCAGCTATGTTTGATGTACTTTTAAGTCCATTCACTGATATAAAAACAGAACATCTACGTTTCAAAGCTTTTGAAGAAGTAGGTGTTTTGGTCAAACCTGACATGGTAGATATAGGGCAAAGATTAAATGACAGGCTTGAATTTGGCCGTGTAATCTTTGAACCAAAATCAATTGAAATGGCTGATATACCTCTTAAGCACGTATTAAAACTTATTTTAGAAAATTCAAATTTATTTATTACTATAATGAATTATATGAAAGACTTAGAAAACCAATCAGATAATTGTATTAGTAGTTTTACACAATCTCCAATTTGGCTCTCTAAATTAAAAAAAAATGCAAATAAAATTGTTTTCCCTATTTTTTTATTTTTTGACGACTTTGAAATTACAAATCCTCTTGGTAGTCATTCTGGGAGTCAAAAACTTGGGGCTTTATATATTTCATTGCCTTGTCTGCCACCTGAAATATCGTCCTCATTAAATAATATATTTTTAGCAGGGTTGTTTAAATCATATGATAGGACAGAATTTGGAAACCATGCAATATTCAAACACATCATTAATCAATTAAACTTTTTAGAAAATGTTGGTATTTTAATTAACATAAAAGGTAGTTCATATCGTGTTTTCTTTTCCCTTGGTCTAATATTGGGAGATAATTTAGGTTTACATTCTGTTTTAGGTTTTACAGAGAGTTTTGTTGCCCATTATCCTTGCCGGTTTTGTAAATTGTCTAAAACTGAATGCCATAGTCAAATAGATCAATTAGATGATAAACTTCGAAACATTGACACATACAATTCTGATATAGAAATTAATAATGTGAGTTTAACTGGAATAAAACAAACATGTGTATTTAATGAAATTAGTTCTTTCCACGTAACTGAAAATTATGCAGTAGATATTATGCACGATTTATTGGAAGGGGTATGCAAGTATGATATTGGACTTATGTTAAATCAAATGATCTTTAGCTTAAAGTATTTTACTTTAAATACTTTAAATGATAGAATTGAGTCATTTAACTATGGATCAATAGACATACGAAGTAGGCCTCCTCTTATATCTGTTGATCCCTTAAAACCAACCGGTACTTTAAAAATGTCAGCTAGTGAAATGTCTTGTTTTATGAGGTATTTAAGTCTGATAATCGGTGATTTAGTACCAGAAGATTCAAAACTTTGGCAAGTGTATACTATTCTTAGACAAATTGTAGACATTGTTTTCAGTAAAACTATTAAGTTTAAAGATATTAATTTATTAAAAGTTCTAATATCTGAACATCATGAACTTTATATGCAAGTGTTTAACACCCATTTAAAGCCAAAGCATCACCATATGATACACTATCCAATGATAATAAAAAAAAGTGGCCCATTATCTATGATGTGGTCTATGAGATTTGAGGCTAAACATAAACAATTTAAAGATGCTGCACACTCAACTTCGTCTAGGAAAAATGTACTTTATACGTTAGCATTGAAACATCAATTAAATTTATCATACAGATTTCTTTTATCTAAAGATATTAATTGCAGTGGTTTAATAATAGGGCGTATTTTGAATTTATCATTTTCAAAAAGAGAAAACTATAACACAGATAATATGTATTTTTCAACAACAAAATTAAATTTTTTGAATGATAATTTAATTTTTGTTTCATGGGTTAAGTTGAAAAATCAAACATATAATTCTAATAATATGACTATTGTGTTAAGTATGAACGATGGTGACAATAATCTTCCAAAATTTGGATTGATACAATCATTAGTAATATTAAATGACAGTATCCCATTTGTTATTTGTAAACTTTTTACTACTAATTATTTTGATGATCACTACCAAGCTTTTAATGTGACATTAAATAATCAGTTACTTTGTCATTCACTTGAAAATTTGGCTAGTATAAATCCTACAGTGTGTTGTAAGTCCCCCAATGGTTTGTGTCATATTTCCATAAAATATTAGGTTTTATGTTATCTAGTATACTTTTTTGTTCTTGTTTGTTAATATTAAACATAAACATTATATTCTTACTATGATTTGATTTTTTTTTCTTTAATTAGTAATTAAGTACTATTATTTATGTTGTCCTTTACATTTCATATATAAATATAATACTTTTGTATTTTATATATACCTATTCGTTTTAATAAATATAATTTCTACCTTACCATGTCTTCTTTTATTGTTAATAATTTTCAGGAGGGGGAGGGGGGTGGTTTAAACCTCATACCCCCCCCGTCAGTACTTCCATCCTACTTTACAATTTTAAGTGTCATAGAGTTAATACTAAATAAGCACAATTTTTGCTTTTTTTTAGGGAGGGGGGGAATAAATAAATACAATGGGTTACCAACTAAAATTGATAGTTAATCCAACTAAACTATGTAGTTGTGAAAACTTCATAGAAAAGTATACTAAACATTTTGTACAGGTAAGCTGACTAAAATATTTAGTAACAACCACTAAAATAATAGATCTTTTAACTAAATAATTATGTTTGATTTAATTAGACAGTTTAGTTTGACCAACTAAACTATTTACCTATATAAGTTTAGTAACTACGACTAATTGTCCAGTTATGCCATATATAACTGTCATTTTTAGTTGAAGTAATTATAAATTTAGTAATACCAACCAATATTTTTTTTCCGTGTAATTCTGTGTGACGAAAGACATTTTCGTAGGTTAGTATACATTTTAAATTTTAAACGCTATTATGAAAATGTGCGTTTGAAAATATGATCGTGATTAAATAAACGCTACAGTATATAAATCCGATATCAATACAGTATTTTTCAATTTATAATTAAATAATACATTAATTTAATACTTAAATAGTCGTTTTGATTTTAACGTAAATTTCGGTTTTTGACTTTTATTTTTTAAGGCTTCTGAAGCCCGGACGATGTTTAGTAAGAGCGGTTCGAGGCAATTCAGTGAGATGGGCGTCTCTTTTTACCATGGTACTTGCGTTTTTTTTTTGATAAGTTGATGTCGACACCTTGTTTCACATTTTACACATTTCATTAAATTCGATGTATTATAATCTATAAAACTCTAGTGTTTATCGTAATAAATCTATAACAATACAGACAATTAGAGGCGTAGCCAATACTGAATTTTCGATATCAAACACATTTTTTTTTTTTTTTTGTCTACGATCTGTAATATTTATTCAATTTTTCTGTACGGTTCGGTAGTTTCGTCTTACAGACCCCCTCTGATATATTATAGGCACCAACAATCTAACGGAAATTCATCGTAGCTTATGCGTTAACGTGTATATTTGTAGCTCAAAATGCTCGTGAAAAATGTTTCTTCGTCGTCGACCATTTGTAGGGAATCCGTCGATTGAGCACGAACTGCGTGTTGCGTGCTCACTAGTGCTTATAAACTATCTGTATTTTGCGAAAACGAAAAAACAAAACAACGTTTTTTTTTTCAATCGGACCATACGTGACGGAGATATTCGATTCCGTCATTATATCACGGTTTTTTCCATGACATTTACACAGGCGAATAATGCACTTTACAAAATATAACCCATAGAGCAATTAAATTATTTTTTAAAGTCATTTAACAACGGCCACGACGTAATATAGCTCGTGTTAATACGAGTTGATTTCTAACGAGTTTTTTTTTTTTTTATCAACTCTACGTACACACACACACACACACACACACACACACACACACACACACACACACACACACACACACACACACACACACACACACAGGCGCCGACTACACGGGGGCAACGGGGGCAATCGACCCCGTAGTTAGATTTTAACGGGGGCATCGCCCCCATTCTTTGTTTTTTAACGGGTGGTAAAACGTAAAAACAGCACTTCGCTGTTGACTTCGTAGTTAAAAGACTATCTTGGTTTAAAACGAATCAAAAAGACGAAAATATGACTTCTCTAAGACCATTAAGTCTATAATTTGGAAGATACTATATCAAATTTGAGACATACGTTTCAGATTTTATGGAAATCTGCAAAGAAAGAATGGCCAGATTTAATATTAGATGCACCAAAAGAATTTAGAAAACGAAAAATACCTCAAAAATATGAAGATGGGGTAAGTAAGTCCTTTGAATTTTCACCTGAAAGTAAATATATAAAGAAATCATTGATCATATACTTTCTGATTTACAACTAAGATTTAACTCTGAAATTGGATCATTTTTATGTAGGTAATGTGGAAATAATTTTAAATTGATCCAAAAATATCACCACAAATAATATATAAATTTTACAAGGATGATTTAAATATTGATTAACTAAAACTTCACAGAGATATGTTTCATGATATAATTAAAGTCCAAGGATTAATTGTTTCATCATTTGCAGATATACTAAATATTTTTAAAAATAAATCGTATTTAGTCACTCATTTAACAGAGCTCAAGAAATGTATGCAATTGATATTCACAGTACCAGTCACTACATGTACTACTGAAAGGTCGTTCTCCATGTCGAGAAGGTTAAAAACTTATACCAGAAGTACCATGACGCAAACCAGATTAAATGGTCTGGCGCTTTTAAATTGTCATAACACAGTAGCAGAATCTTTAGACCTAAGCAAAATAGGAAATATATTTATAAATAAGTACATGACAAGAAGAAATACTTTTAAATTGAAATAAATATCATTTTAGATTATAATTTTTTTTATCAATATAATGTTAAGTACCTAATGCAATTAAGTTTAAAAAAAGAAAATATAAGTATAAGTATTTTATTTGCCCCCGTGCTAAAATATAAAAGTCGGCGCCTATGCACACTAGGGTGGTCCTTATATATAGGTGATGAAAAAAAAATTAAATATTTTTTATCGAGCACCCGTTCATTTTGTTCATTACTATAAGAAAATAGTTTAAGTTAAATTTTGTGATGATATCTCACCCCCTCACGTGCCGCAAAAGGGTTGAAAAATGACTAATGAGGGTTGATTTTCTGTTTTTCAAATTTTAACCAAAAACTATAAGTCCCACATAAATATGTATAGAACTTTAATTATAGAACATTATATTGCATACACACACACACACACACACACACACACACACACACACACACACACACGCACACACCGGCGGCGCGTCTACGAGCTCGCTCAAAGTTTTGCCGCGCCAAATCGAGTCCGACGACGTCATCCGTAAAACCTCGAACGTCGGCTCGGACGGGCGGGGGGACCCGTCGAGACTAATGCGGGAGCGCGCGCGCGCACCCCTGTCGCAACGGATCTCCCGACGACGGTCCGGACGGTGACGTTTTTCGGTCTCCGCGGTCTGCCCGCGTTGTTTGCTTTTGCCTTTTCGACGTTGTCGCGCCCGTCCGCTAATTACCGCCGATAAAACGACCGAACAATGTGTGTGCAAATAATGCTAACCTATTCGGTTTTAACGTCGCGGCCGGTGTTACGCCAAAGGAGTGTATACCTTTACGGACACACAAACGTTATTCCGGTCTTTTATCTACGCTGCTCGTACGCCATAACTCACGAGTCGATTATTGTGGTCGTAACTCGTTTTATGCGACGCGGCAGTAAAACTCTTTTCAGGTTTTGAGTGAAGCAACGGCGGACCCGTACTGGTCTCGCCGTGGTTTTTTTTTCAAAATTATTTTTCCAATTATAACATTTTATTTCCTTGAGACGCTTTTTGAGGCAGTTGACTTTGTCCGGAATCCCATAGATCGGAAATCGCACGAAAATCGGGTTGATACTAGATTTTGGTTTTCTCTCTCCGGCAATAATTTTTCCGAGTGAAAGGAAAAACTGCCGAAAAATTGTGTGAACACGATGACATTTGCAGCGAACGAGGCTTCCACCCAGTTCATTTTAGTTATTTAGTTATAACTCCAAAATCATTGTTATTGGAAACGTGAAATTTTCACGATATAACAATAACACACGTTCGCAAACTTGACAGAAGATTTAAAAGAAAATGAACTATTTTTTGACTAAAAATAGAATTTTGAAAATCACTTATTTTATTAAGATAATCTCTTATGCCATTTTTAATACTTGACAATAGGCCTTGAAAATTTAATATGAACTTATTCACATACTCGCTTAACGTAACTGAATTTTTTTTGAAAATCGTTAATCAGAATTTTTTTCATAATTATTCATCTATAACATTCGTATACAATTTTTACCGAATTTACTGTTATTACTTTCGATTAATTTTCAACATTAGAAGTGTATAAAAATAATTTAAAAATCATGTTTTTTTTTTGCGGTTTCCATTTAAAATTGTTGTTATAAGGTTTTGATAAAAAAAAAAAAAAAAAAAGAATCTATCGTGAATTAACTTAAAAACGCTAAAATATGAAAATGTAATAATATGTTATACCGCGGAAGCTTTGCTCTTTCTGCCATAACGAAATGGTTTATCGTCTCTGTAAATTCAACACATCCGTCATCATTATCTCGTCCGAGGGCCGAAGGGACGAACTCCCGACACCATCATCTTACCGGATTTTTTACATGTGTTTAGTGTTTTGGGTGTACTTTAAATGGTACACCGTATAGAAATAAAAAAAAGTATTAAAAAAATGGCGTAAAAATCGATTCGATTTAATCACGGTTGATTACATTAAAAATTAATTCATCGTTAGTACAATTTATAAATTGTTCGTCGTTAGAAATCGTATGACTTTTGTGTGAGCATACGAGGTAAAGTCGAGAGCCGAGAAAAAAGTAATTGCAAATGATGGAAATTGTTATCCGTCTTTATGCCATAGCCCACAAGGGTCATATTGTGTATCGTTATTATTTTTGATATACCGTTGTCAATGAACAGACAATAAAATAATAATTATTATCGTACTGTTAAAATTAAAACGCCAATATTTTAAATTACGATTATGCGGCCCTTCGCGATTTGCGCCCGCGGCGTAGGCACCGTTCGCCATACCCTTGCTACGGCCACCGGTACGGTTATCCCGTTTCTAACCGCGTAAAGCCGTGGTTTCCTACAACAACGCATCCGCGATGCTTGCGCGATGCGTGATGGATACGACTGCGTGGTTTGGAGTAGACAATTTTCGTCAGTTGATGTTTAGTAGTATACATCGAAAGGGACGCTTTACAATATTACGGAGGACGAAGCAGACGAAGAACCATTGCGGCTTGCGAATAATTTCCGAATGGAAATAATGTAATCATCTTTGTAATTTTTGTCACTCGGTTCGTAAATAACAGGACAGTTACGAGAATAACTTCGATGAGTTTTTCGTCATCCGTGGCATTAGATGACATCAACTCCATAGTTTACAGGAAACTAATTATAAAAAACATTTAATATTATAAAAATCATATTTGCATTTTCACAAATTTAAGAGATATTTAGAGAATATTTTAAGGCTTTTTTGAAGCATATTAGCGTCATATTTTCAGGTTTTAAGAACCTAAAAATCCGCTCTTTAATTGTTAGAACGTTATTACTTAATATTACAGTATTAATTTTAATTAATTAATGTACAACTTTAAATTAACAAATGCATTTTTTATACAAATAAAATGTAATCATTGATTTGATAATTTTACATTTTATAGTGTTTAAGTATTAATTACCAATGATACTAATGAAATCACGAGATCCTGCTAAATATTCACGTATGAAAGTCGAAACAGTGCATCGAAAACCGATGACTTAATATAACCATATAGATCCACATAACATTTGTCGACCGTGGCACTCAATGTTTCAATAAATGTTTTTAATTTAAAAAATATTTATTTCGTGATATTTTTATACTACATAATGATTATGATAATTGACCCATGAAAAATCCAAGGGGGGGCATATGCCCCTACTTGCCCCTCCCTGCGGACGCCCTTGGTGCGACCGACGACGTAGAGCTCCCGTTGTGTGTGTGTGTGTGTCCCGTCGCGCGTATACCCCGCGCCTCACTGACTGTATTCGCGCGGTGGATGGATCTATGGAACGACGACGCGTGTCGCGTATAGGTACGCGATAGTAGACGACGCGTGGAGTGAAAATTGCCAGATTTAAATGCTACAAATATTGTAAACGATTAGTCACCTGCGAAACAAGGCGCCGTACGGCGGAAAATGTTTTGAGAACACGCAAACGGACGAGTTAAAACGGACAGTGAGCACTTCAAATGCATTCACAATCGAAAATGATCTAGCGTTCTAACTGATCTAGGAAAATTGTTGTTATGCCTCGAGGCTCGATGAACCGGAAACAAGGGTGTATTTATATGCACTATGCAGTGTGTATTTATATGCACCTGGACACTTTTAGACACGTGCCCACTGGGTCCAAATTTCAATCAAGTTTAACATCATTCCCGTTCACGCCAAACGCGTCAAGTTCAAAAAACGCAATTTTGGGTTTATTATGTTTATACGCAAAGCGATTTTGGAACTCGACTTGTTTTGCGCGAACGGTGATGACATGGCCTGTAAATCGTATACGGAATGTAGTCGTGATCGAGACAATCATGTTGTATTCAAATCGTTTTTGGTAATAATTTATGAACGAAAGACCATTAATTAAGAAATACGACACGGGAAATCAATCACAATGCACGTAGCCACGTAGGCGTTCTGTGATTAATTCAAAATTCTACTCGAAAATGATAAAGATAAGAATTTAGGACGTGAAGAAATAACTCCAAATATACTTTGGATAATAGTTTACGTAGTCATCATATTACATTACGAAATATTCTTAAACGTCAACATTTATCGTTCAACATTAACTCAGTTCGAAATTCGAATAATTATAGTCAGCGAGCTAGTATATCCGAACTTACTATATCAAGCGGTGATTTTCATGTATTGAACGAGTGGAAAATGTATGAAAAACTCATCCAAAGTTTAGCATATTATATATTCTCAATAGAGAGAGAGAGAAAAAGAGAGAGAGAGAGAGAGAGAAAAGTTGAAGGGACTTGTCTGTGAATATTCGTTGATTTATTTATATAATCTAAATGGTCTAAATCAGGGATGTCTAACCTTTTGTGAAGATTCGGCCACATCATGTGCGCAGAAGTTGTTCTGGGCCACATACATTTAAATAATAATACATTTCATTTATAATTTTACCAAACAATTTAACGAGTAAAAATCTTTTTACGAGCTATTACATTTTGTTTATAACTACAAGAAAAAAAGTTGAAGTAAGGGCCGCATCAAAATTAAGGAGGGCCGCATGTGGCTCGCTGGCCGTGGGTTGGACACTCCTGGTCTAAATGGTACCACAGAATAATAAATGCATAGAATATAGGTTCTAGTGGTTCTACTGTGCATTTATCTGCGTTTTTATTTGCATTTTACAATAAATTAAAATGATATAAATAATAATTTAAAAATTTAATGAGTTGTTACAGAAAATGCTATCTTAAATCCGCCATATAAAATTATGATTAGACAGAATAAAACCCGTAATGAAATGAGTAATTTTCCGAGCTACAGTCTTCTATAAGTCTATTACCGGAAAACTGTTAGAATGGTCCTGACTGAAATGTAACACTATATATTATGTTAATTCATTGGAAAGTAAGAATATAGCTTTCATACGAAAAACAATGCAGATATTGTTGTTCAGTTTTTATTTTTTTATTTTATGTAACTTTATATGACTGATACAATGTAAAAGCTTCTTCTTTGTCTCTGTATGAAACCTAAACATTTTTTTTGAATTTTAATTTGAATTTTATTTGAAAAATCAAAAAACATCTATTTTGTAGTTACTTTTTAATTTGATGAAAAAACAAAAATTGTTTAAAATTGGTTGAATTTTGAACGAATGAGTGGAATTTATCATTTTGGATATCGTTTCAACACTTATACACACAGACAGGTAATGCAACCCAATAAATAATACGTAATCTAGAACAAACCACTCGTTTAAAATTAAAGGAAATATTTTTTTAAATTATTCAAAATATCCATCTCAAGCTGCTAACTATATACAATACTATAAGAAGGAATAAAAATCAAAACATACAATTTGAGCGATTAGTGTGTTATTTATTAACGATTGGATTGCAATAATGATTGTATATAAGCTAAATCTATTAAAAAGTGTAAAAACCGTATACCTAATTTTCTATATTTTGAAAATTATAAATTGCTTTTATTTATTCAAAATTCAAATGGTTTCAAAAATATTTGTTTTTTCATATATCGATAAGTAACTCCACTAAACAGCTATTTTCAATTTTTTTTTTTTTTTTTAAATCAAAATTTGTTTTACGCCTTTATTAATTTTGTTATTTCATTATACTAAAAAAGGCAAAAATGAGACTATTAGCCATATTATATTACACTAAAAATTTCGCCTAACAATATTTGCATTACATTTCGAGTTAAAGTTACTGGCTTTACAATCGATTAACATTCTACTACATAAAAAATACCTCAGTAATTCTTACAACACTACGTAGTGCCACAATACAGGGATAATATTATAAAACTAAACAGATAAACGCGACACATAAAATATTATTAAACTGTATGTCAGATGGCCGTAAATAATCATTAGCCGCAGAAGAAGAAGACGACTGTGGTCTGCCCAGAAGAGTGCCAAAGTGGCTTTCGGCCGAACAACGATCAGTGGTAGATCGGAATTAAAAAAAAGAAGATTTATAAGATTTAATTAGCTGAACGTCGGAGAAAAAAATGTTTTAGTCGTATTTACAATAATATCACACGATCGTTATATAGAAATATTATAAATACTACTATTACAATTTATTACGTATCGCTGCTACAGCCGATCGCCGCCGTATTGCAAGACAACCGTTTCGAACCACATTACGTGCGATAACCTTTTACGTACCACCGCACTCTGCGCTATACACGGAACGGCCGGCAAAAATACATTTTAAAAAAACAAATAAATAAACGAAAGACGACGACGATAATGATTATTGTTCGTGATGCATATTATTACGTATTTTAATGTACCAATAACGTTGTTTTTATCGACGTTTTCTCGTGAATAATCTCGTCGTTCAACTCGGTCTGTGCGCGAGACCTTGCACTCGCGTGTTAAACGCGTTCAAAAAAAAAAAAAAATAAATAAATAAATAAATAAAAAAATGATGATAATAAATTAATAATCGTAAGTGTATATTTTTATTTATAACAATATCAAAATAACACGGTGTAGAGCGAGTATAGGTGCAAACTGCTGCTGCAAGTCGGCCGCGGAGTCACAGCTAACGTTATTATAATAATAATAGTAATAATAATAATAATTGTGATATCTAAAGAGCGGATTTTTAGGTTCTTAAAACCTTAAAATATGATGCTAATATGCTTCAAAAAAATATTAAAATATTTTCTAAACATTCTTTAAATTTGTAAATATGCGAATAGGATTTTTTTCTAAAATAGTTCAATAAAAACAATAAATAACCGTTAAGCGCTATTCCTTTGGTACCAGGTAAATTATTGAATAATTAAAAATGTAAATCAGTTGATACATAGCTACGTAAATAAAATAAAAAATAATTAAACAAACATAAGAGTTTAATGATTAATAATAGATAATTTGCACCATTCCTTTGGTAACAGGTAAATTATTGAATTACAAAATATGTTAATCAGGTGATACATAGCTATGTAAATGTGATCAAATATATTTAAAAATACATAATAGTTTAGTAAAAATAATAAGATAACTTTACACCATTCCTTTGGAACATAACCAATTCGAATACAGACAAGTAGATAATTGAATGATTTTGAATTTTTATCACTCTTTAATCAAATTTTTTTTTTTCCTAGAAAAAATTATTCCTGACAAAATCACATTTCGAGAAATTAACAAAATATACGAATTATTATGAAGAATAATAGAATATATCCTAAAATATGAAAAACAGGCGAAATATTCTCTAATGTCCAAAATATGCTTAAATATGCAAAATTAATTTTTTTCTATGAACTCTGTGATGGATCAATCGTCCACATTTTTCGCCCTTGTAAAGTTGCATAAAATCAATAAAAATCATATGTAAAAACCTAAAGATCCGCTCTTTAGTGATATCACATACGCGTATAATATTGTTGTGTTTTTTTCTTCGACGCGTAGAAAGTTTATTCACCGGCCGGGCCGTGGCACGCGGACGAATAATAATATTAGCAATTATAATAGTTATTGTAATAATAATAATAATAATAATAATAATAATTACTATTATTACTATTACATTTCTGTGGGGGCGCGTTAATTTTGTCCCTCGTGAAAATTAACACACGGCACTCGTGCTGTGTATATTACACAGTGGAGCGTTGTACGCGCACACTCGTTGAGAATTTTCCAGCGATGCGACTACAGTGGTGTACCTAACAACACACACACACACACACACACACACACACACACACACACACACACACACACACACACACACACACACACACACACAAACGCGATATTATATTATTATTACGTTTAGTGTAATATTATTTATATATAAACGTGCGTGTGTGTGTGTGTGTGTGTGTGTGTGTGTGTGATTTTACATAATATATACATATTTGTGTAAATATAATACTAGAAGTATACCGCCGTTTTCTACCATAATATTCTTACGCGCGAGTGCGGCTAAAAATAAAGAGACTTAGAGTTTTTTTTTCTCTCTCCCATTCAATACGTGAGCACAAGCGGTTCGGTTTCGTTAACGACCTTATTTTAACGTAATACAACACCGCGTTTGTTCGTTTGTAGGTTTTGCAAATAATTCGAGCGTACGCGATCAAATGCGACTTTGTAGCGGCACAAAAAAAAAATGTATATATATATGCATGTATATCGAAAAATAAATAAATAATAAAATAAAACGCCGAGTGTTTCCCACTGTACGTGTGTGTTATGTATATTGTCTTATATTGACGTGCCGCGTCAAAAGGTGTTTGCTAGTAATAACAAAATAATAATATGTAAACACTAAACGCACTGAAAAACAATCGTTTTAATCAGACGTCAACAATCGATTTATGTTATAGGCTTCCACTCGATGTCGTAACTATTGGTGAAAAACTATGGAGGGCAAAATAATGTGTTCACCAAAATCGTAAACACTGTTACGGAGGGGTGTCAAATAAACATTTCTTTGAAATAACTTGAATTTTAATTTTTACACGAGCCTTAAACGAATGTTATTAATATTTTATTTTATTATTATTTCAAAACTCAAATTGTTAAGTTAATATTTTGTATAAGTACAAATATAAGTATATTTAAAAATAATAAATTCTGTAACTTTGTTTAGTGTTTTTTCCTCCTGCTTTGTTTGAATCAAATTCATCAATACATTTTTCAATACCAATCAGCACAGATCGTTGAAACTAAATACTGACATTTCTACACAAACTTTGTTGACACATTCTGCGCCTATTTTTTATTCTGTAAAATATTCTAACGTTTGTACTGTTCACATTTCCGGGAGGAGGAGATTTGATACTTTTACCTTCAGATACTCTGGTAAACTTAAGGAAGCAAGTAACCCCTTAACCCATAATAGTTACCCTATACCAACCTTTATTTATGTTGTGTACCATGCACCATATCGACAGCAGTGGGCTTATGCGTACCAGAGACCTTCATTGATTTACTGCGTTTATACTGATTTTGTTTTTTTTTGTATTTGACAGAAATTATTGAAAATTAATATCATTTTTCATGAAGATAATCAGTTATTGGATAAAAACTTAAAAAAAAAAACCAAGGATATCACCAATATTCTCTTCGAGTTTTAAATTCAAATCGAAAAAAAAACAAATCTTATCAAGTCCGTATGACATTATAATAACTCATAATGTATAGAAATTTCCAGTTTGCCCCCTCCCCTCTCTCGAAAAAAGGTAGTATTATAGAAAATACAGTTATTAAATTAGGGTTGTACTATAGAAAAATGTAGTTATTTAATGAAACCGTGGGTTTAAAATCGGTATCTATAATATCAGCTTTATCGGTTGGGTTATATCTCGGCTTCCCACACGCGCACACGCGCCTTGCAGGTACATACTTTGTACTCGCGTGTTGAATATTCGAAAAATCGTAATGAAATCCGATGACGTGTTCAAGCCAACATGTTGCGTACTGTACACATTTTTCGCCGATAAAATTAACATGTTTAAATACCTAACAATATTGCTGACTCGTGGGTTGCTTTGAAGTACTGAGAAATCGGTACACCGTGAATATCACGTACGTACGGTGACTATGGCGGTATTACAATAATAATAATAATAATAATAATAATAATAACAATAATAACAATAATAATAATAATAATAATTATGAGAATATGAGTTATTTGTTGCAGGGGACTTTTTTTTTCTGTTTTTTTAAGAGTTATATTATACTGATGATTGTTGTTCAAAGTATCATCGATTGCTTGTAGAATGGATCGGAAATCGTAAACTGCAGAAGTTACCGAAACGGTTTCTCAACTTTTAAGAAACTACCGTAAATGATCGAAAAAAAGTCGGTAAAATACGGATTTTCGGAATTTTAGTGCAATTCGTATAAAGTTTACGTACCTCCACATTATGTCATTTTATCAAAAACATTCCCAAGCGGTTTTATTCCAATCAGGTTTTTATTCAATTTACTACATTTTTTCTCAATTCTTTATTGGTTTTATAAATTATTAATTCTATCAATTCAGCTCAAAAAAAAAAAAAAATCTATAAAAACCGGTATTTAGAAATAAAAGGTATTTAATTGTTAAAACATACTTTAATTATTATACATTTCGCGATTTCTTGTGTGTTCTAACTTCTAATATTAATTAGATAATATAAGTATATTACACTAATGTTAATAATACGATTTAAGTATGTTTGAACCATGCATTTATCAGGTCTACTGTCTGAGTGTTTGCCTTTAAATAGCATTTATGCAATTTCAATACAATTACAGTTTATTTTATAACTTTAAAATCAAATAAATAATAATTTGTCACAACAGAAAACAATTTTTAAGTCTCATTAAATGTATTAAGTGATATTTACGTACTTTTACGTTATTAAACTGCGGTTAAAATGGCCTACTGTATAATTTTAGTCCCAAACGGCCAATCATGTAAATTTGGTTATTTAGTTTTATGAATTAATTCACATCATTATGTACCCATTTTTTTTTTTTTTTTTTGGAAAACCTGTCTTCTTAATGCCACGACTAAAATATGTACTATAATTTTATTTATGATAGTTTTTTTTTTTTTAACACAAAACACTTGTTTTGTGATAATTTATCTTGGACTTAATTTAATTGACATTTTTATTTATCACCCCTGAACATTGAAAACAGTAAACTAATTTGCATTGGACTTGAAAAAAAAAATGGTCCATATTAAATTGAACTTAAAAATTTAATCTACAACATTATGTCGGATTCGTAAAATAATGGGCTGAATTAAGAAAAACGAAAAACTATATTGCACGTAACTAATTGGAAGGCTGAAAAAGTAATGGAGCAATATATGAAAATGGCAAAATATATTTCTGAAATCGAAATGTGTAGTGTATTTGTTTTTCGGGTAATATTTTCCTTGTTGTTGTTCAAAAAAAAAATATATATCTTTGAAACTTGAAATTCTCATCCATTATTCATCATACTGTGATGTAATTCGTATAGTGAATTACCGTAATAACCATAATGAGATAATCAAAGAAAAAAATCTGGTAAGATTATGGAGGTGGAAGTTCGTTCTCCGTCCCTTCAGTTCTCGCACAGGATAATGGCGGTGGGAGTAAAGCACCTTTGATGAGCCATTCTAAAAATCGATCGTCTGGCAAATGATAGTTCAGTAAGGAATTGTTTTAAATTTGAATAAATGATAAATCATTTTTTTCGGGAAATGATTCCGATCGAAACTCAAATAATGAATTTAATAGGTACAAACTAGTTTTAGGAATATGAAAAATCCTATAATAGACAATTAATGTGAGTTTTAAGCAAAAAAAAATTTTAAAATAATAACGAGAATAATCCATGTAGATTTATTGGTTTTATTTTACAAATATGAATTCGTAAAAGTGCTTTGCTTCGTCGTATTTAAATACTGCAAGACCAAATGAAAAAAAAAAATTGTTACAACCGATTAAAAATAAAATGTAATTGTATCTAAAACAACTGATAAAGGAGCTTATATAACAATTTCAGAACTTATCACTAAAAATTACAAATTTCATAAAGCAAAAATAAAAAAAACTTCATTGAAAATGTATATTTTTAAATATTTTATCGTTTTTAGTCTAATTGTCGATAGGTTATTATTATTATTTTTTTTTTTTTGTCAGAGGAGAATATTTTTTTACCAAAACATTCAAAATATGTTGTTCTATCTATATCACAATTTAAAAGTTTCTCAACGATTGGACGGACCAATCATTTTTTGTTCTAGTTTAAAAATTGATGTAAGATGTATGTTGATTCTGAAAATATCCTATAAGAATTTAGTAATACGTTCATAAAAATAAAAGAGTTTTGGCAAAAACAATTTTTGAAATGGAATTTTTTCAGTATCGTCAGTTAAGTTTATACATTTTTAGAATATTGTGTCATCTTTTGAAAATTGTATTAGAAATAAAATTAAAAACAAAAGGTATTTTCAAAGTTACATTTTTAGCTCAAAAAGTGGTCAATTTTTTCAAAACTTTTGTTAAGGGTGTGACAATATGTCATTTATATACGATGAAAATATCAAGTTCCTGGCAATATTATAATTTGGATTTATCACCCAATTTTCCGCAGTTTTTTGCCACATTTAAATATATTTGGTGGTGAAGAGGGGAACCAGTGACAAATTTATAGATTCGGCAAACATTGTTCGATTACGATAATATAATATTATTTCGACAAATGTAATTTTAGTGTATTTTATATTATACATTTATAAATATAACTATGGTAAGTATATACTGTTTATTATATAATAGAAATATTTGAGTGTACCCCAAAGATATTACTTCTATAAAAAGAAAAAAAAACTAATTCATCATTGTAAAACCAATACATTCTTCATTTAACTTAGAATCTAGCATATACATTGACCTATATTGGTCTGTGTAGAATTTTAAACACCTTGGAAATTTTTTGTTTTCAGGATTTTTTTGTAATTGAGTGCATAATTTTTAACGTTATTGCTGTTTGATTACACGAGTTGGTTCACAAACCACAAACCTATATTTAACAAAACATTCTGAAAAAAATACCAAAAATCTGATTTCAAATTTTTTTGTAAGCTTGTAAAATTTTACCTTATACATTTATAGCTACATTTTTTCAAATAAAATCTGTTGTATATTTTTATTAAAACTGCCTTCAACTTAAAAAAAAATGTTAGTTTGAATGATAATTTAACCAACTGCAATTAAAGCAGTGTTTTTTATTTCCCTTTTTCGAGAAAACAATTAGTTAAACAAATTTATTTTCACGGATGATAAAAATAAGTTTTGGTAATTCTAATGTAATCAAAACTACGATAAAAAAAAAAAAAAAAAAAAAAAAAAAAAAACAATGCTACATAATAATATTATATATTATATAGATATATTTTTTTAGGATTTACAAACTAAATAAACACAATGTTAAAAAAATAAAAAATAAATAATTTTGGCTCATTACAGGATGTTTGATTTTTGTGAAAAAAAATTCTATTCAATTTGATTACCATTAATTTTTAATTTTTTACCCTGCAGACTTTCTAATTGTTCGTAAATGACCTGCGTGTGTTTTTCAAACTACGGTTACCGTACATGAGTACAAACAATGTGTAAATCGTCAAACAAGTCTATAACCTCAACATTACCCATAATTTTTTTTCTTGTTGTAACACGTATTCTGCAAATGGATTTTGTACGTACACTTTTTGAAAAACTTATAAGTAAATACAAGTTTACGGAAATAAAATATAACTGTTGAAATTAACTTTTACGGTTTGAAAATTCGAAAAAAGAATTCAACGATAAATTTAAGAGATAAAAAAAATGCTCTACTCTTTTAATAATTTATTTTATCATTCATATAGTATTTTAAATTACAAAAAACAAAAAACGTATGACTTACGTATACACTTATACTTAATAAATAATTTTACTAGATATATCGCGGTCGATGATTTACTTCAAATTCATATATTAGATTCTGAACGGAGTGAAGAATGTATTGATTTTACAATGATGTGTGTTTTTTTTTTTTTTTTTTTTTTTTTTTTTTTTATTTTTGTGTCTGTCGACACGATTTGGGGCAGTAAAAATGCTTCGATTGCCTTATATAGCAACTTTTCTGAAAGGAAATTGAATCTAGTTGGTACTTTGGGGGGTCAAAAGTTAAAAATTTTCAATATTTTTTTAAAGCGCCGGGAAAAACCCTTAAAAAATGAGGGAAAAACGGTATATTTTACGCAAAACCAGTTTTCGACAAAATCAAATTTTTTATTTTGCTATAACTCAAAAACTAATCGATGTAAATACTTGAAATTTTCACCAAATGTTTAGATTAGCGTTCTCTATACACCGTTAAATTTTCAAAGTATTTTGACTTTTATTGAGCTAATTATAGACAATTGAAATTTTCAATTTTTTTAAGTATTTTTTTTTAAAATAACGATAAAAATTTTTTTTTTTGCCAGAAAATCTTGAAAATTTAATACAAGGTTTCTTATAAGTTGTTCCATAACTGATAAAAAAAAATTCAAAATCGTAAGTCACAATTTTTTTTTATAAGTGCTCAAAGTTCCAATTTATACGAAATATGTAAAAATTGCGAAAATTTGAAGTTATTTTGCAGTTGAAAATTCATAAAATTTTAAGTATTCAAAACTAAGAATTGTAAATTCGGTACAAAGTTTGACATACGTTTTCCTTCAATTATCTGTAAAAAAATTTGCACTGGAATAAAATCAAAAATTTTTATGAGTGTTTGAAATTACAATTTTTTCACATAATCGCGTAAAATAACAATTTAGGCATCATTGATTTTTGATATTTGTTCTTATTCAAAAAGTATAGGTCGTAGAAACTTAAAACTTTTACAAAATGTTTAAATATGCATTTTCTTTACATAGTTGTATTTTCAAAATATTTCGTTTATTTTTTAGCTATTTATAGGCATTTGAATAATTCGATTTTTCTTAGATTTTTTTTTATAAAAGTCGATAACAATTTTTTGGCCCTACCAAATCGCTTGAAAATTTAATAGAAGGTTTTGAATAAGTTGATCTAAGAGTGATTCGAAAATTATTCAAATACATAGGCACAATTTTTTTTTATAAGCAGTTGAAGTTCAAAAATCGACAAAATTTGTCAAAATCACGAATATTTGCAAATTATTTTGTAGTTGAAAATGTATAAAAATTTTTGTATTCAAAGATAAGAAATGAAAATATTATGTATTATCACAGCTGATAAAGATAATTAAATAGATTAAGTTTATTATAATATAATCAGTAGCTGACAGCTGTTCTATACAAAATATTGGTAGATTGTAAACACAAGGTGTATAACGTACCTTTACATGGTTGAATAGAACGTTACTAACTTCCAATTTCCAGTTATTTTAATGTGTGTATCAGTTCCATAAACATGCGGATTTTATATATTATTATTAATTATTAATATTTAAATAGACGTAGCCACGGAGCATTCAGCATATATGGACGGCGGGGTCGGGTGGTACCGTCACGATAGTGCATTTAGGCAAATAATATGGTATTTACCTACGCCCTATCTATGCACATCCTGGTTTGTCCAATGCTCACGAGCAGAAGTCACATGAATAGACAAATGTAAATTTAACCCAATCTAGGATATTAAAATAAAATATATATTACAATTTAAGGCTGACATCTTCATCTTCGTTCAGAATCGTTTTTTTTTTTTATAATATAAAATAATTCCAAAATCTATCCAATAATGCCTAATCTAGCTATGCATCTCGTGTATCCCACCCAACTACTGTATCCTGTACTTAACTTACAATGATTTATCATTGCATTCAAATGTAAAGTACCATACAACTAAACTATCGTAAACCAGGTGATCCCATGATAGAAAGTGCTATACACTCCTCACCATTATCTTGTCCGAGGAGCGAAGCGACGAAGGACGAACTTCCACCACCATTATCTTATCGGCTTTTTTTTATTTTTATTTTTTAATAAAATAAAAAAATAACATTGTTATGAAAACAAGTTTTAATAATTTTGTAAATGGATGATTTTTTAAAAGTTTTTTGAGTTTATTTTAGATTTTTTAAATGACAACCACTAATTAAAAATTAATTTTCAGAATAAAAATTTTGTTTTCGCTCAAAATGTCGATACTTATAATTTAGCTCGGTGATATGCTAAGTGATCTGTAAATATTTACTATCGATTCTCCATTATTCTAAACTTCAAATATTTTTCATCTCTTAGACTATTGGTCTGATTGAATAAATGTAATAATCAAAATTAGAGAAATAGGTACAAATTTGTATTTCGTAAGGCGAAGTTTGTGAGTAGACCACTCTCAAGGGAGTTTACATTTAATAAGAAATCACGTGGATAAATAAATAATAAAACATTATATATGTTTTCGTTCGACTGTAATGCCCACGTGATATTGTTTTCAATAAATGAGTCGAAAAAAAAAAATCAAAAAACTAATCGAATATTAACAAAATCGTATTATTTTAAGTGCTCGGTGAGACACGAAGTAGTATTATGCAGTAGAGACGACGTGCGGGCGCATCTAGTAGATCTGGCAATGGGGCGTTGTGTGTGTCCCGTGTAGGTATACACGATAACGTGCGACCGCGTGAGTCATCATAAAATTCGGCCACGTACGCGCGATTCCTCGACGAAAACTGCGGGGGAGGTGAATTTTTCAAGACTCACGACTGCACGACGACGTAGACGTCCGCCGCCAAGTCAGCAATCGGCCGTTCGTATGTCAAACGAACGAATCTGTAACGAATATTCGTTGTATATAAATACATCCAATATAATAATACGTACGAACGCCGGCTTGCAGCGCGTGTTCAACAGACGAACTTTTGAGGATTTGAGGATTTGAGCTTTTGAGGATTCGCCGGGTAGGTATACGCGACTTTGTGTTTAGGAAAAAGTCAAAGATTATTTGTGAAAATAAACAATTACTCTTCGATATCAATAGCGAATAACGTTTTAGTGAGAAATTTCGCACAGTGAATTTGTGGAAAAAAATACGTTTAATTTAACTTGATATCGATGTTCTAAAAATAATAAATAACGACGTATTATGTTTAATATTACTTTTTTAATAAATTGACATTTTTTTTAGCTCGTTTATATTGTATAATTTATTTATTTATTCGTATGTAATGCACAATTGTGTTTTTTTTCATGCACCTTTTATCGCACGTCATTACATAAATCCAAATCTAAATAGAATTCAAACATTCTAATCCAAGTGCCCCCGGGCAGATAACTCAAGCTCCTTTTTATGTAACGAATGATGCTCTGCACAGAGATCTCCTCATTTCGACGGTCAAAAACGTAGCAAAAAATTTATACAAACGCTTCCACCTCAAACTATCAAATCACAGAAACCCCTTTATCCAAAACCTCTGTTCCCGAACAATCTCGGGTGACCCTGGCCTAGCGCAGCTGGTGCCGTGACTTACTAATCGACTAACCACCACTACCCACACTACGAAGTGCTATTACTGAATAGTCTCTTCTATCAAGCCAAACATCAGCCCTCTTTTAATATATCATCTATTGCGCCTATTGTAAATATATTTTATACAAATTGCAAAAATAAATAAATAAATAAATATGACAAAAAAAAAGTATATAAATTAATAGTTTTGAGTTCACCGTAAAAATAACTTGTAATACTTAACTTTCGAAATTCGTCAGCTTTATAATAGTTAATGTTTAAAATTTAGAATTTAATTTGGTCATAAATGGTATGACTGACATGGTACACTTGATAATTAAAAGGAGTTAGGATCCACAGGTCAAAAACACGTTGGAGATCTAACTGGTTGTCGGTTCGACTGCAGAAATGAGAGCGTTCATTTGGTGACCGATTCAAATGAATGATGAAGAACGGTTTGGTCAAAATCGTCGGAAAAAAGTACTGAAATATTGTCGTGAACTGCATACATTATTTTAACTGTTCAGGTATTGAATAGCCACGGACATAGACGGCGAGTTGATACGTTTTTATGACACTAATAAACTTTTATGTTAAATAACTAATAGCCATCTCTAATTTTTGCGCAAGAGTCGAGTTTTTTGTTGTTGTACCTTTTTATATTTTTTAGTAGTTCATAAAAGTGTTGTATATAAACGCATTATGACGTTTCTTTTTTAATTTTTTTATTGGAGGCATTTTTGGCCAGGAAACTTCGTCCAAAAGTGACATTCAGTCTCTTCATAGAGTAGGAAAACATACGGTACCTACTTTAAAGTGTCGATTTGAGAAAAACTGCAGAAAAACTGAGTAAAGTCGATAAAATGTGCCGTAAACGAAATTTCCATTCGACCGATTTTATTCCTTTAGTCAAAACCCTAAGAGTAATGTTGTAGCTCGGAACTTCGTATTTTCACCAATTGACGAGTCGTACAGTAAATAAATTAATAACAATAATAGAAATCGTAGTAATTGAAAAAATAATCATAATAATAACCCTAATAATAGAAATTATCTGTGCGTGACTTCGAACCACGTCAGCTTGAATGAGCAGGTTACGGCACATAATTGGCGAGTCGCATTCGGACGACGATTCACGCGACAGATAAGACCGTGTATCAGGGGCGTCATTTGGAAGAATCATGGCGTGTGATCGCACCCCTTTCTTGCTTTCGGCTTATTACAGCCGACATACGACGATATTTATCAGTAAAATTCAAATTGATTTTTTTGTTTTCTAAGAGTGTTTTGCTTTTACAAAGTTATAAACAGACCCATTTACCGGGAGAGGGCACTTGGAAATAATCCTCACGGTACCGTAATTGAAAACTTCACACGAGACGAACAGCGCAAAAAGTGTATTTTTGAAATTGTAATAAAAAAAATTAAATATTTTAAAGCGTATAAATGTCATGAATCAAATTTTTATTGAAAAGTAGAGTAATTATATTATTTTTTTAGTGACGATGCTGAATATGTACTTCGATTTCTGATTTTTGGTTTTTTTTTTTTTTTATTAAATTACGATCAAACCTGTCTTAGATGTTTTTGTGCTTATTTTCTCTTTGTACAAATACTGAGTTTTCGATTTTTTCTTTTTTAAACATGAAACTGTTGAATGTCGTGGGCCCGATAAAAATATGGCGGCCCGACGTGGCCCTCGGCGACCAAGTTTAAATGTAAATGACAATTTATGAATGTAAATATTATGGACATTCAATATTTTTCATTATTGCTGTGATCATGCGATCTCCTTCGCGTTTTCTACGCAGGTAAAGTTGTCTAACATTTATAGTCTTTTAGTTTTTAAACGGCTTTTATATTATTATTTTTTTTTAATGTTGCGGTTCATTATTTAAGTTTTAGATTTAAAAAATCAAAGCAGAACCATGTACAAGGTACATTGCACACACGGGCGTGTCTATTTTTATGCGGCCTGAACGAAACCTCGTGCACCAAAACAATAAAAAATACCCAAATACCTAAATGACGTGTGTGCCGTGAATGTCTATATGGTGTACATTAGGGTTGCCATGTGTCCCGGTTTGGCCGGGACAGTACCGGTTTTTTAGTATGGCGTCCCGGTGTCCCGATAATGTGTTTATTAGTCCCGGAATGAGACTTCAATAATTTACGTGTGTCTTTTATTAGACATATTTTGATGAAAAATGTGACGAGTGAGATCTGAGATAATAATTATGAACAAAATATACACAAGATAAGTAGTTGTCTATTAATAGTTGTTGAATTTTACACAAAAATCAATACAATTTTTTATAACATGTCTTGCTGTCAATTTTATGATTCAATACTTGCCAATAAAACATTGCTTCAAAAAGTACACAGTTCAGCCAAGTATCAAACAACTCAGACTTTTCAGCCCGACAACACATCGGATACATTAAAAATTGTATATTTTATTATATATTCTTTAATTTTTAAAGCTTCAAATATTATTAATTATTATCTGTATAATATGTGTTAAAAATCACATTGTAAAAAAAAATGAAAAGAAGTTTGTCCCGGTTT
The DNA here is from genome assembly GCA_027580255.1 of Therioaphis trifolii. NCBI lineage: Eukaryota > Metazoa > Arthropoda > Insecta > Hemiptera > Aphididae > Therioaphis > Therioaphis trifolii. The sequence continues at coordinate 65,250,891 of CM050405.1, read as the reverse complement.
TCGCCAAATAAAATATGGAAACCCTAGTGCACACTGTACAAATTATATATTATACTGCGACATGCACCGGTACGTAAAAATGTAATCGTAAAAAATTAGACAACGATATACGGCAAAAAAAGTCGCGTTGCTCTACATACACCACGGCTCGAATACCGAAAACAATGTTTATGAGACTTGAGATATAAATAGAAAAATATTTTTCGAATATTTCGGTGAGAAATCGTTTACCGTATCATGGATTCGAAATCCGTTGAAGGTTTCGATTAAAAAACTCAATCGATAATATGATACGATAAAAATGGTAAATATATCTATATATGACGCTATATATAGCGCAGATTTACAACGATTAATTTTCCTCTAGAGTACTGCGAGAAAATGGTTTCAATTTGGTATTCCACTAACAACAATATTTATAAATTATTTCGAAATTCAGCGCAAAACGAATAATTTATCGGTTTCACCGCGGTGTTAATGTTTTGTATTTTTATTTGTTCGTCTGGAGTCGCTTTTTGGCAAGGCTGGCCAAGTTAATTTACTTTTAAACTAGTTAACTCAAAAGTGAAAATAAAATGATAAAAGTCAAGACAAGTTAAAAGTAAACTTTGGAAAAAAACAAATTATAGAAGCATACCCATGGTGCTAAGTACGTCTTTTTTTTTTACTATGATACTGTCGTTGTCGTGCCAGTGTACCTACTATAACAATTAAATATTACACATTATATGATTTCATCTTCTACACCTACAAAAATGTATAAATATTATATTCATCGTGTTTCATTTAATTTTAAGTTTTTTTTTTGTTTTTACCAAAGTATAAAATATTTTTTATAAAATATTTTTCCTCTTGTCTTTTTCAATTAATTTGATTTTTTCTAAATAATTGTAATAATTGATTATAGGATATTATATTTGAGATGGAGGTCTCTTTGTTTTTCAATATTCTTTTGTTTTAACATTTTCTTTTTTAAATTGAGTTTTTGAAAACGTTTACTTGCCGGTTCCGATTTGCACCTTTTATTTTTTTCGGTTTGCGCCCGAGAGCGTGTTATATTTTCAATTAGGCAATTAAGAGATAGGGTGAAAACCAAAACGGTTTTTATCCACCCCGAAACAAACACTACCGTTGTCGGACTGAAAAGAAGTATGGACCCATAACGCTCAAGAAAAATTGTGTGCCTATTGTATACGCATTCTGCGTGAGAATAAAATATAAATCAAACGAACGAATCAAACGTAAAATCCGTAATATTCTCATCGGTAGTTCAGTCTTTGACACACGTACAGTCAGATGAGCCTGTGCGCGCGGCGTGGGTATGTCGGGGTCTAAAACGGTCCGAAAACATTTTTTGTTTGTCACAAACTACGGTGGCATAAAACATAAAAACTTTTCCATTACATAATAATATATTCTTCCGAACGATAATATAATGCATATTATTTTCATCGAAATATGCTTAGATGTATGATGAACTCAAATACTTTACAGTTTGTTATTCTCGTTTTTAAAATAAATTTCATCAATTCACAATGAAAATAAATTATGATGACTATTTTATGTGCTATTTTCCAAACGGTCTTTGATTTCGTTTTATTGACTGTATTGAAAATGTTCATCCTTTAGGTTCTGCAAAAGTCGTTTTTTTAAGGAATTATTATTATTATTATTATTATTAATGAACACATAATAAGTATTATTAATAAATAAATACACAATAATTAATATTATTAATGAAATACAGAACCAATAATGATATCGATGACGATAACGTACACGGTCAAATAAAATAATTTACTAAAATAAATTTACTCAACCAATATTTCGCGTTCATTTGATTTCATGTTTCTCGTCTATTTGTATACATCGCTCTTTATCAATTTACACAGAGGAGAATTTAAACCACTCTGAAAAGGTTAACATTTTAAAATATGAGCCGTCCGTTTCGTTATACAAATTGACTTCGTGATTTAAGTTGTTTGTGCTAGATTCAATTCCCTTTGAATATGAACGAAAACAGAACTAACGACTGAAACCGATATTGTAAAGACAAATAAAATATATGCGCCGCTGCTGAATCGTGAGCAGGGTCTGACCGGGAAATTAAACTGGCAAGAGATCTGCATATATTTGTTTACATTACATTATATTATTTGAAAGTTACTCGAACGCGGCGTTATACTTGTGGATGGATATCTGGAGAAACGACTGGAGAGGCCGTCTGTTTTTTTTTTTTTTTTATTAGATTCCTATGCCTACCAAAGCCGATCGCTTCGCTCGCTATACATATAGTTTACGAACAAAAACAAATCAAAGATAAATTACTCACAAACATAAGTGTGATTGTACGATTTGTTCGCAGAGATGGCCTAAGCTAATGACCTTAATGACGTGAAAAAAGCTTCCTGTGCCCACAGGGAGTTTACACCCTCCCTCTTGAAATATATTTACGATTTAAATACGAATTCTGTATTACGAATTTATGATTAATCACACCACCACGCCGTGTCATGTCAACGGCGGCAATGATATTTGCCGTCAATAGATTTGAAAATAATTCATAACAGTTGATCGCAGGTGTACGATAATTTATTACATAATATTATTATGTTACGGTAAGTTTCGTACATTTTTAGAGACGTATCCGTAACGTACGCGTTGGTCAAAAAATATAAAAATACTGTTTTTCCGATTTTTATAACAACGCGTAAAAGGATTTATTTCAAAATTCAAAATTGTAACCCTTCTACTTTAAAACTCGGTCGACGGGCGCCTTTCGAAAATCGCAGCGGCAGCCCAATCACACTAGGCTGCTACCGCAAACTTGCCTGTACGTATAAAGAAAATCAATTCAAGTACCAAATACACTACACTATCATAATTGATTATGTTTTATAAACTAGATTATGTGCAAAAAATCAGGTGGAAAATGTCGTGTGATAACATATACATTTAGTGTTTCTATTATGATTGTTTTAATTTTATTTACTCTCTTTTATCAACATAAGCGAAGCTTACAAGAGATGGATAATTGCTTAAATTGTATAACTGAATTAATGTGCTCATGTTATGATTAATGATAATAAAAATAGAGAAACTGATAACTGGTTTCAAATTTAAATATCATAAGTTAGATTATTTTTGATTTAATGAAAAACTACATACTTAATTATTTTTAATATTTTATAATTATTAATCTGTGACTGTAACGTTTTTTGAAAAATACTTTATCAAGAACATGTTTATTCAATTAACTTATATGTATACATAATATATATATATGAAATAAAATAATATAAAAATAATATTTCTATAGAAACAACTCTCGAACCTTTTTTTTGAAACTACAATCAAGTAGAAAGAAACATATTAAAACAGTATTAAAACAAGCTTTCGGTTTTAATTAAAAGGAGTTTATAAGTTTCAGTTTGGAACATATTAATTTCACTACCTAGGTATTTAAGTATAATGTATAATATTACAATTTGTGTTCGCACTTTAAATTGGCAAGGGTGAATCAAACAAACACGGGGGCTAAGGCATTTCATTTGAACTTTTAGGGGGCTTTCACCTCCCAGGCTCTTTATCCAAATTTCGGCTTATGGTTTTAATATGGTTTATAAGTTTTTTGTATAAGTTTGTTAATTGTTATAGTTTGTTGTAACTCGGGTGGTGAGTAACTCTTGGATACGGATTAAGAATGTATATAACGGAGGATATAAACGCTAGTTAACTATTACTAATGTTTTTCTTTTTTAAATTATCATTTAAAATACCTTTTTCAGTGTAATATAATTAATAACTAAACTTATGTGATTATGTCGTTATATGATCCTAATATTACTTGATTTTTATTATATTCCTTAAAACTATATTACACGTTAATTTCAAAGTTCTATCAGCCCAATCCTATTTTGTATAAGTCAATGTATAAGAGTCTTAAAAATGTTTCTGAATCGGGTTGATTTTTTAGAGTTGAGCTATTGATAGTAACTGTTAACCGATGAGAAAACCGTAAGTTTCCAAGACGTACGTGATTAAAAAGAAAAAAAAATAATGGTTTTGGTTAAAATGCATTCAGTGAGACTGTTTGGTTGTTTGAACAAGGATAATAATATGTAGTTATTTATCGTGTTGAACAGTTAGGGCAAAGCTCACATTTCAAAATAATATTGTTTGTGATATTAATCTTCTCATCACCTCTTTCAGAATTTATTTCAACGCCACTGAGATGTAATTAAGCCGGTCACTCAGAACCGACCGTTCCGCCTTCCGAATGCTTGAAAACCTATCAACCGTGAAAGGGTGTGCATTAACTGCGTCTGAATAACCCTTTTTTTACCTGTGTAAATTGCACTCCGATTATATTCTCGTTCAAAAAGGATACAATATGTAAATTGTGTTCAACATTAGTGTTTATCGGATTGAGTCAGCAAACGAATTTCGGGGGGTTAGGGGGGTGAAAGCTTAAACTACCCTTAAATACGCCGATGGTGCCTAACTTCTTACATCGGTGTAAAATTTCACTATTAACTGGGCTCGATGGAATCTTAATTTTATTGTTTTGATAACCAGTGAAGTTAAAACCCCCTACCTCCCCTCTGGAAACGCCACTGATTACAATCGCCGTCAATTCTCTGAGTACGTATTTCGCACTCTCCTACTCGTCGTCGGAGTCCAGTTCAGCTCAGACCTTAACCGGCGAGGGCACTCGTTATTTTCCCAGCACTAAGTTCTCAACCCCTCCCTATACCAAGACCCACCCCCACGTCCGATCGGGCAGTGCGGTGACCATACTAATGGTTCGTTATAATTTTAATGACCGTCCGGATCGGCCGACGATGCGCATTACTTATGATATCGACTTACGACTTGCTCCGGGCCGCTTAACGAATCGATTTCGCCGGAACGACCGAAGCGACGGCCGAGCGTCGCCGGACGGTCCGGTCTGATAGATGATTTATGGCAGCCGTTTCGAAGATCGGACGGAAGGTCCCGGGCCGAGGTTTTCCACCGAAATACGGTTGTGCGTGAAATAATAATGCCGGATCGGTTGACTTCGTAAAACTTGTCCCCGGGACGCGTCGATTTTCCCCGCCGCCCGTTCCGTTTCGCCCCGACGACGGACGGAGACGAGGCGAAATCGTTTCGATCTCTGGATCGGTTTCCGCGATTCGCCCAAGAACGACGAGACGTCTGGGAACGTCTGACGCCGAAGAAGTGTTTCCGAAAATTTCGCCATCAAACAACCACCACCACCACGAATCATCATCCGTGCGTAACACGTGAAAACATCACCCCTGGCGGCGGCCAATATGGTTGTGGTGGACCGACGACGGGCGATTCGAAATTTTTTTTCACTCCAAACTGATCTTAACAAATCGGCCCGTCCTCTTACGGAATTTCGTTCGAAACAACGTCGTGAAATTCAAATTCGATTACTCGCATACCGTGAGGGTGTATTGTTTAATCGGCACTCGTATAATTAAAACTAGTGATGGCCAACGATATCGATATTTCGATACGATATCGATATCGAAAATAAGTATTTAGCTATTAGTGTATAACGGATTATCTATTTTATTATAGCTACTATATGCCAGGTCCAGGTGGTATTATAAATATTAAACTATATATATTTTCATCTTTTATTTTTATTGAAACAACTGCCAGTTGGTAAATGATTCCCATGCATTCAATTTAGTTCCGATTATTCGTTCGTAAATGTAGTACGTGTTTTGTCAGGCGCGGATCCAAAAGAAAAACTCGGGAATGGTCATGTTTTATAAAATGAAAAATTATCACAACTTACGCTGTTATAAATGTAAAACGAAAGAAAATGTACAATAATTTTGTATGTACCTACCATTTATATTATAATAGAGCAAAAAAAAAAAAAAATTCCATAAATTATGCATGTAATTATTGTAAAATAAACATAACGTAAAGACCTAAGTTTAAATTCTGGAGGGGGTCATGACCCCTATGACCCCCCCCCCCTCCCCCCCTAGATCCGCCACTGGTTTTGTGCATTGTGCGATAATTTTATAATATCGATATATCGAAAATATGTATATATCGCGATACGATATCGAGCAAAAATAAACGATATCGATATTGAAAATCATATCGTTGGCCATCACTAATTACAACTACGACGAATTCTTCACACGCCGAATCAGTTGACTTCATAAAACTAGTCCCCGAGACGCGTTAATTTTCCCCGCCTTCCCTTCCGTTTCACTCCGACGACTGACGGAGAAGAGGCGAAATCGTTTATACAATACACGATATCACCCTGTAAAATAAAACACCCCGTACTGTCGAATCGGCACTCGTCCGATAACGACGACGACGAATTTCACACTTCTTCACTGTGGAATTTGAAACCGCGAGCACGAGCATTAAAAGTATTCGTCGGAGGAAATCTTTTCGCCCTTCCTACAGTCCACTCGTGTCGTATAAAGTATAGCGTCACGTTCACAAGACGTTCCCTCTACCTGCATGTTCTCGTGTAGATAATACGACTCAAAGTTTAACGGGCCGTAACGGAAAAAAAAAAAAAAATGAAAAGTCTCTACACGACGATTTGGATGAAAAAGACCGTGTAAATACTATGCTCAGACCACTGCGGTGCGCAAGAGCTATCGATCGTACGTCAAAGGATTTACTTTTTTTTCTCGTATGTTAATCACCAGAATGAAAAAGAAAAAAAAAAAACAAAACAATAATATTGTAAGTTGTGACTTAAAAATTATCATCAATTAGGTAATTGTATCCGATGTCCAGCGGACACTTCTAGTAAATCATAGACTTAATCATAATGAAAAAAAAAACAAAACTATACGTAGACCATATTAATTATATTAGTACCTTTCGAGTGTAATTCATGTGTACATATATTTATTTTTTTTAAATTTTTTTTTTTATTCGTTTCTAAAAACGAATTCAACAATATTTCTATTGCAATTGTGTTATCATGTCAACCCTTTAACTGCAACGTATTTGAAACAAATTTATTTCGTTCCCGTGGTTAATCATGTTATGCCGGGTGGGGGAAAACGATTCTCGTCCGTTATCTTTCTCTGCGGTAACTCTCTCTACCATACCGAAAACTACTGCGACTCGCACCGTTTGCGTCACGTCACGTACGTGGTGAAATAACGATTCGTGTATAAGCATTATTTTTCTACTAAAATATGCAGTATCGGTGGCGTACAAATAAAGTTTTTAAATAGGGGTGGGGGGCGATTGATTCAATGAATTTCGTAAAAATCGTATTTGTATTAGACCTAAAGTTTATACATACTATATTATATTTTGTACGAGTTTACACTGAAATGTCACGAGTCGGAATAACGTGACCGTAATATTCTATTGTTGTGATCGAATAATGTTCACCAAATCTCTAAAACTCGTCACTGGTTCCCCATTTCATTACAAAATATATTCGAACGTGAGGAAAAACTGCCGGAAAGTTCAGTGAGAACGGTTTACAATGTGCCTCGACTTGAGTTAATGCGTTAACATAATTCCAAAAGTTTTAATTATTTTACGTTTTGACTGTATATCAACAACTGCGCGTTTGCTTATTATATACTTGACGAGAGTTTTAAAAAAATTGACCGCTTTTGGGCCAAAATTGAATTTCGAAAATACCCAACTACCTCGTTTTTAAACAGTTTATTTCCAATACCATTTTTAATAGTCGATACAAATATCTAAAAACATTACACGAGTTTACATATTATATACTGACGGTACTGAAAAATTCTCGAAAATCGTTAGTCAGGATTTCGATGAGCGTTTTACACAATTTCCATACGTTTTTACGAAATCAACAGTATTTACATCAGTTTTCAACTGTTAAATGTGTACCTATAATAAATCTCTACATAGGGCCGTAGCCATTTTCCTCCAAAAACGAGATACCGTTTTCCTCCACTGTCCATTTTCCTCCAATAAATAAAATAGTGAAATCGTCATTCGTTATCAGAATAAATAATAACAGAAGAATAACAATAAATTAGTTAATAATATAATATGTACCTAAAATAATTCAGATTTTGACTTATATGCTAAGAAATATTTATAACTATCACGAATTATCAAAGGTTTCCCTCGATAACTTTCAATAAACGTCGCTTTTTCAGACATGTTACAATTTAAAATTTGCTAAACTTTAAAACACACTATAGGCAAAAGTAAAATGTATATACGTATATGACCGTATGTTGTACGTATCTTTATTAGGCTTAATCAAAGTTACAATCGACTGTTATACGAGTAAACTGCGTGTGCTGTCGGACACGTAGACTAGCGTTTTTCCCTAGCCAATAAGAACGCGACCAGAATTTAATCAACAGATACGCGCAAAATGTGATCCTAGCCATACTCTATTCTTATAATACGAAACGCAACACTACAACACTGACTAAGATATTGGAGGAAAATAGACATAATTTTAGTCAAAAATAATGTGGAGGAAAATGGAAACCAGCCTTTTTTGTTTTTGTCGGAAAATGGACAGTGGAGGAAAACGATATCTCGTTTTTGGAGGAAAATGGTCCCGCCCCTACATAGTGCCTCTTTCAAATGCATTGGCTAATTGCTGTATTTTATAACAACGCATTATTATAATACCGTGTTAATTGACGAAATGTTTAGGATTGTATATAATATACGTGATTGACTAACCATGTGTTCTTGTTTTAACGGAACGTTTTATTTTTTCAAATAAAATACTTATTTGTAATTAATTATAACTTTTTATTTCGAAACGGTACCATGTTTTTTTACATGAAATATCGATTTTTTTGTTTTTTTGTTTAAATATAAACGGGGCGAAGGTTGACCCCCGTTTGGACGCCACTGTGAGGTGAAGTACAACAAAATGTGAGTTATGTTCTAAGTCTCATTTCGTTTCTTGTTAATCAGTGACCTAATGCCACTAATCGTATACAAATACGTAATTTATTATGGGCAATATTGTCCGCGAGGAAACCTGGGGCGTTATCAATGGTCACGATATCATAATATTATTATTACTGCACGTCCACCGTGACTCGTTTTCAGACCGAGAGTCTCAGCCAGTGGCGTATATAGGTTTAAATTTCGGAGGGTGCCGATCGTGTGTTTTGAATACTACAAGATCTTTCGACTGTCTTGACGCCACCAGAGAAATAAAAAACTCGATAATTTTTTTAATGAATCGTTATAAAAAAACTACATAAAAATAAACAATTTTTTTTCAATTTCATTCAAAATTAAATACTTTTTTTTTGGGGGGGGGGTAGCCTTGGCCCTCCCCATAAATGTGCCACTGGTCTCAACCAGGGATATATTATAGGTACAGAAAAATAATTTAGCGCCCCAAGATGTGTTGATATATATATAAACATATGTTAATTTGAATAGCTTAAAAAATTTTCCTAGCATCACTCTTTTTTTACCGCCTGGAGAAAATTCCCATTTTGCCCCCTCCCCCCTAATCGTCCATAGTCTCAACTAATGATGGGCAAATACCCGGTAAATATATTTTTGGTAAATTCCTAGTTTTTTTGGTAATTACTAGGGCTCGGAAGTTGATGCATTTTGCGAATTGACATCTAAATGAGCATCGTATTCATCAACTGTTTGTATTTGATCTTCAGTTACATTAGAAGTTGTATTTGAATAACATTTTTGTTTTATTTGTTGTGCGCAATTTGAACGTTTAAGTAAATGTGCTTTCATTTTATTCTGCACATTCACATTATACTATTTTTGACAAAACTAGCATGACTGACGTTTATCGTTAGATATGAATTTTTCAAAGTATTTACGCACCATGTCCTTTTTTCTTCCCATGATTTTATTTTATACTTCACAAATTTAAGCAACAATAAAAATAAATAATTTGTATTTCATTAACAAAGCAAAAACGAAAAAAAAAGCGCAAAAGCAAGACTAATGGCGCGTTACCAACGCATTCTTAATGCCGTAAGCGTAACTGCGGTATGTCTATATTCTAAATTTCTACCCTGTGTGTATTGTAGTCATGTGATATTTTAATATACTTTAATATTTATGTTACAACCAAGGTGGAGATAGGTCCACCTTGGTTACAACCACAATTTAAGATAAAACAGTATAGCCATATTAAAAAAAAAAAATACCCAATTTTTCAAAGGAAAATATGACGTGGGTAAATACCCTGGTATTTAACCAAAATATATTTCTTACCCGTTGGGTATTTACCCACAGCCCATCACTAGTCTCAACGCAAACGTAGCCTCCAACACGTCAACTCCGTAGTTTTGTTTCTCCAGGACTTCAAATTTACCGTAAATACTTGAATTTTGTTTTTCTCATCAGTCGAGTACAAAAATATTTGTTGTGAACTCATAAACGTTGCGGATTCCGTCGCGTATGTTTTAAATAATAATAATAATAATAATGACAACTACGTCATTGCTTTCCGTCTATTATAGTGTTACCTTCTACGTGCAACTCGCTGCAAATCGATATTATCTTTGTTTGCTTATGACCTAATGTGTATAATTATTATCTATTGTTAAACCATCCTGTATTATGTAACAGTCGAGCAGTAATGGCTTATGGCTAAAACAAATAAACGAAAATACGAAGAAGTGTGTTTTTGTTTTTTCTTAATTGATTAGTACCCGATAAAAACCTTTTTTGTCCGGTCGTTTCGGTAACGATCGTAAAACAACAGATATTATTTGTTGCGTCTTTTGTTTCGTCGGCAATTAAGACGAAACAACACCGTATTACGGTCTGTGTATAGTGACTCTGCAGCAGCACTAATTTGTACGACCGTTAGTAGTATCGAAACTTTTGTCTTCGATGCCGGATAAACTGGTGTTTATTTCGTTTGTTCTCTCATTCTCCGACACGGACGATAATATCTGAATTCACGAAAGGCACCGCCGGGATTTCAAAATCGCACGGGCTGCTCGAAATCACGAACTTTTATTTAATTTTAAAGCAAATTTAACTGACCAATGGACGAACAATTTTTCGGACCCGTCCTGCTAGAACGCAGTGCGGCCAATTTATCGGTGAACGATTTTTTGTGAGCACTCTCTGAGCCGCGCCAACAGAACTCTTTCGATTCGTCTGATGGGGGAAAAAAGAAAACGTTTTCATTTACATATAAATTAAATTACGTACAATTATTGTTGCTCTGCTGCCCTTTTTCGATTGACTTTTATCAGTGCTGAATGTTTCGTTGATGTCTTTGGAGACTCCATCATTTACAGGAAAGTAGCACAAAACGTAGCGTTGAACTGCTACGTGTTAATGGCGAATGGGGACATATTTTGTAGTTGAATTCATGGCCGTATCTAGCATTTATTTTCGGGAGCGGGGGATAGTTTTAAGACGAAACAATTGTATAATATTTAGAATTTCAATTAATTAGAACCATATGAGTTTTTTGATGCACACAAATATACACCTACACTTTATTATTCAATACAATTCAGTTCACATTATACATGTTAATATTTTTATAATTTCATTAGTGTAGGTATTTAATAATATTATTCGGCAAAATATAAAAAACATAATTTTTTTTTTTTTTTTTTGTGCAAAATATAGTTGTACTTTCAAGTAAAAGCATTTTTCCAGTTGCTTTTGCAAATTGAGTAAGCACTTCTTCTAGATCAACATTTATTTCACTATGAACTGACATTAATGCTAACCCGTTGAGGTTTAGGGGCAAGGATGGTGATTAAACCAGAAACCTCCCCCTCAATACGGCCATGGCTAGATCAATATATTTATGAAATCGATATTATAAGATAGCATAGTTTGTCGATCGCAATAAAAAACATGTTTATGGACAGTATAAAATAAGTTTTATTCTACCCAGAATCATATGCGAAATTGTCTGATTCTGGAAACACGAGAATTAAAACAGAATAAAGTTTATCCAATAATATTTCGACTGGATATTATAACTGTTTGAATCACTATGATTGATTGGAAACAAATTTCAGAATTTTTCGAAAATCAAACGCTTCGTGCACACGACATGTTTACCGTAATAATAATAATAGTAATAATAGATCTTACGTAATACTATTATTATCGCTTTTATAGTATTCAAATCGATGTCTTCTTTGATTACAACGAAACGAAGAAAACCACGTGAGTTGCGGACGCGACTTGAAAGAGGTGACATACGAAACGTGGACACAACTGTTTGTCGTCACCGCTTTTTTAGGGTTTAAGAGACTTAGGTTGCTGATCCCGAATTAGCACGAAATCGGTAAATGCAGACGTTTCGAATAATTGTTCCTCGAAAAAATATAAATTGTGTTATTTTTAAAAAAAATTTCAAATCAAACGAGTCGGACGGATTCCACATGATTTTTATAGTAATCAATCGCTCGTTTACATTTACAATCATTTCGAATCACGGTCCGTGCGCCGAAAAGTATCGATAATCCGCCTAAACGAATTGTGGAAATTTCGCTGTTGGAAAATTTCGAAATTCCATTGTCGACGAACGTTTCGGATAGGGATGGGTTCTCGAATTCTCGAACACCTCGCACCTTTAAAAAATTCAAACAGTTCGAAGTTTGAGAAAAAGTAAGTTCAAATTCGAATTCGAACATCTCGAATAGTTCGAGTTTAGTATGTTCGAATTTTCGAACAGTTTAATCAGCAAATTTTTTTTCCCAAAAGGTTGGACCAGAAACTTTTTGAAATCAGATTTTTATTGTATAATAATACGACTATTATTGTTATTATTGTTAAAAGTTCAAATGTTTTAATATTTTAAAGTTCGAAAAAAGTTCGAATTAAATTCAGATTCGAGTTCGAGCTCGAGTTCCAACAGTTCGAAAAAAAATGACAGTTCGAGTTCGAGTTCGAGTTCGAAAAAATTAATGTTCGACCCATCCCTAGTTTCGGATTTACATGGTCGTCCGTGGTCACCAAATAGTAGGTATACGCTTAAATCGAAAACCGCGTCAGCAACTAGTATGCCGCCATTGTGATTTGCATACGCAGTGATACGCATTGAAAAAAAAAAAATTACTTAGACCGAATACGGTTTTGTATATTTTTCTTTTTTTTTTCTTTTCTTCCGCTAAACCAATTAAGTATCGGTCGTTTTTTAAATCATGCGGAATCGCAGTGTAAGTAGGTTTGTGAAAAATCGTAATAAACATTGAGAAAATCGGCTTGAAAATATTTCATGGCGCTTAAGTAGGTACTGGCACGGCACTCGAAAATATAAATTCCACGCTTAAGCGTGTTGTACAACGTCGCATTCACTTGCCGTCATAATTAGTATACCGTTCTGTTATTATCGTACCATTAATATTATAATATCCGTGAACAAACCGTAAATCTTCCAGAACAAGTTCTCGAGAATACTAATGCTTACACCCCCATCCTCCCCCTGGTGCACGGGAAACAAATTAAAATAAATTCATAACGATACGGGAATACCGCGATCGGATCGAAACCCAGTTCGGAACGGTGCGGCGCCGTTTCGGTTTTCAAACGGGACGTCCAAATTTTTTAGGTGGACTAAATCTCGTGGCGATAATGATGTTTTGAAAAAAAAAAAAACTCTTTAGTCTTGTGTCTGACTTCGACGGTAGGTAAGTCGGAAAAAAGTACGGATAAGCACCGTTTACACACGTTATGATCTTTATTACGAACTCGAAAATATAAATGTTCAAAATTAAATTATTTACAGTGAAATAAATTTATTTATAATCCATACGTTGACATTAATAAAATATAAACGTTCAATAGTAATCAATATCGACTGCTATTGTGGAAAATAGTCACGAATATATAATTATTACTGCCTAATAAAGACGGACTAGTAGTGCGGCCAATAGGGGGTGGACTCCGGGTCTGAAACCTAACGTTCTTTAAATAAACAAACATGTTGAATATTTAATTCACAGGAATAATTCATCGATACCCAACCGTTGAAATATTTGAATCGTTAACACGATGTACCTTTTTTTACTCCAACGACGACCATGGGCGTAGTTTCCTATGAGGCTATGGCAGTGGATATTTTAAGGGATTTCCACTGGGCGACATTAGATACATTTTACACGTCATAATAAAAGTTAACATAAGTCTAAGGGGGAAAAAAAGGGAAAAAACAGAGTTTAATATACAAACCTGATCTACTACTTGTATAACCATCATAATTCGCAAAACATCAATAATAACAAACAATTTATTATTATGTTTAATTCGTCTAAATATGACTATAAAAACAAATTATTTTTCAAACTTGTTCGAAGAATTTTCTGACGTAGAAATTATCTTTGTGTGCTTCTTCGTCGGGCAAGTTGTACCTACGTTGTTTTTTTTTTTTTTTTGTAAAAATCTTGCTACTGATGGCCGAGGATCAAAATGTGCTGTACCAATGCTGTAAAAGGCGATGTAAAGACGGCTATTAATTGCTTCTCTCGAATAATTGGACTGTTTGTTTGATTTCAAAATTGTATGGCAAGATACAGCACGTTCAGGTCCACAACTATGAGGAGTGAGAGAAATATATGTCTGCACTAGTTTAGAAAACAATATATTTGGTGCATTTATTTTCAAATAATAGTTTAGTTTTCCAGTGAAATCTGTTATATTACGTGGTACTGGAAGATTTTCACGGGTATATTTTTCAATATTGTAATCGGTAGATAATATCTATAATATTATTATTCGTGTCATATAAGCACTTCGCAATTTGTATTCATGAACTTATTTTTACTGTCAAGTTCAAATTATCAAACGAAATCATACACAAATAACGAAATTTTAGTACCTAAAACATCATCGTCGCCCAGTTATTAAACATAACATCTACTAGGCGACAAATTTGTCGCCCAGTGCGTTAGTTAAAATATCCACTGGGCTATGGGGGCTACAACCTCCACAGAAACTTTTATAGCCACCTTTCTCGGTGTTGACTTTCAATTGAAAAATGTTCTGTTATGAGGCGGATATATGTTCGGATTAGAAACACTGTGAAATACGATGGATTTCGAACTTATCGATACTTCGCATTGAAAGAGATTTGTCACGTTCATTAGACTAAGTGCTCAGACGATGTGTTAAGTATTTTCGCAGATAAAGGCAGACGTCTTAATTAAATTTCGATTGCTATACGTAATATGTGTTGTAAAAATATCATGTTGAAAAGTAATAAATAAATTGTTCTATTTAGAAAGCGTTCGCTTTCAAAATTAATTCAAGTTAATATAGAGTTTTTTTTTTACATACGTTTTTCTTGTTCTATGTAGCCCCCATAGATACGTACACCTAACTACGCCCATGATGACGACGGTGTTTGAATACACGTGATACAGTGTTCGTTACACACATGTATTTTGAACGGCCGTGCCGAGTTGTGCTATGAAAGCATCGTGCGTGTTGAGACCTACCCTCGGATAGATCTCGGTCGCGCCACTGAGACAGGCCATATAAGGTAAACAAAATAAGACCGCCAACGGTATACCCTGCGATATCCCAAACGGTACCCCTGGTTCAGAGGTCTTCATTTGAAATAGCAAACATCAAAAGGAGCCCTACCTGGGAACAATAAAAATAAATAAATATATATATATATATATATATATATATATATATATATATATATATATATATATATATATATATGTATATATATTTGTGTGTGTGTGTGTAAAATATCTACGACTTTGACCACCTCGAGATGTACTACTCTTCTCGGACGACGGTGAAAACTTCTCTTACGGTTAGATGCCGAGTGAAATGTTTAGCAGAAATGTTGCGATTTTCAAAACATTTTTGTTTTGCTCACTTTTTCTGCAGGATTATAGTATTTTAGATTCTGAGTGAAGCGAAGGATCTTATGGTTTTACAATGATGTTTATTATTTTTTTTTTATTTTTTTTTTTTTTCTGTAAACTCTTTTTCGTATAGAAATACTTGTCCAAAAGTTTCGTCCAGCAACTTTTTAGATTTGAAATTGAACTGAGATGGTACTTTAAAGAGGTCATTTTTCCAAAATCTCCATAGTTTTTCCAGTAATCAACAATAACGATCGAAAAACTGAGTAAAAACGGTAAAATCGGTAAAAATCCGCCGTAAACGAGATTTTCACTGTTCAGATTTTAGGTATTTAATCATAAATCGAAAAGTATTGAAGATAGAAACTTGAAAATTTGGTCCAATATCAAATACATATTTTTTTATATTGGACAACATTTTCAGAACAATTATAGCACTTTTGAATTAAATATTGAACTTTTAATTTACCAAATTGTTTGACAGTTTTTATGTAATATAATTTTAAATATTTGACAAAAAGTTCTGAAAATTTAATATGACCTTACTCATATACCTACCTAATTATCCTTACAAAAAAACTCACCAAAAATTATACAAATAACCGTAAAATACGTAAACAGTATTTAAATAATAATATATTATATTAAACTGAAGCTTTGCTCAGAATCGTTTTATACTAAAGAAATGAGTCATCACTTCTTTAAAACTTAATACATTCATCACCAATATCTTGTCCGAGGACCGAAGGGACGAAGGACGAACTTGTACCACCACCATCTCACTTACCAGCTTTTTTTTTCAAGTCGTTATGCGTTCAAAAAGTATGAGCATCAAAACCCGAAAATATTCGACTAGTAGTAATAACGTGCAATATTTTGAAACATATAATATTGTAAAAACGGATTAAATTAATAAAATAAATAAATAAACAAATAACTAATAATAATAATAATAATAATAATATAGAGGTGGCAATGCGTTTTGCTTCGGAACGGATCAAAAATAATATTCGAGATGTCATGTACGTCGTAGTACGCGCTTTACCGCTTTGAACTTTATCGTGTGTAGCGTCTAAAATGTCGTTTGATTGAACTATATTACGTCGGAAGGGACGGAGCGCTATACAGACGTGCGGTGCATGTGACTGCGGTCGTACCGTATAGAAATTATTGCGTAAAAAGCAACGTACGTTTTACTATTTGATATTTCATGTGTACTCGACTTATATTTAGACAGCGTGTGCAAGCAGTATGAGCTTTCGTAGTTTATACACTTGACGAGATATTTCACGAGCGGGTTTTATCAATGGTTTACCGCCGCCGACTGAAATCGGTTTACGAAATGGCTTTTTGAAGAAAATCAAATGCAGTACAAATCTGTTAGCGTAACGATTTTACTTCCGGAATGGATCCTCGCCTTGCCATCAAAGTACTCGTACGCTGGCCTAATACTTGACCAAACGCTGGCTATATAATACCAGTGATTCCCGACGTGGGTGCTTCCACCCCCTTGTGGACTTTTTTAATTTTGAGGGGGCGTTTTGCTTAAAGGGGAGTGATTCTTCTGCGACTACTATTCATGTCGTTTATAACTTGTTACAATGAGATGCAGTTGAGTACGACAAAAAACAGTTTCAAACATCAAATGCAATGATGCAGACTTATATAGGTAAAATATTCGAATAGATTACAACACTACAACAGCAGAAAAATAGTAATAAACATTAAACATTTAATCTTACTATCTTATTATCGATGCCGATATTTTTCATTTATATTTATTTGGTTTATACTCCCAGTGGATATTTTCGTTTAAAATGAAAAACTCTTTTTAAGATGATATTTAAAGTTTTTACTTAAATCAAATGGCTGATTATTCAAATGAATGTATCGCTATTTTTTAAATTGATTTAGGGGGGGGGGTGAGATTTCTGAAAACCCGAAAGGGACGAGGGGAAAAGTGTTGGGAAACACTGTTGTGCATAGACGGTCTATGATGATAAAGCTGAGAGACATCTCTAAACTATCGTCTATGATTCGTGCTCAAAACGGTACATTATAAAATATAAACCAATGGTAAATTAACTACCGTAAAGATCAAACTTCCTGTGTACAAAACTTTACTTGGGTCTAACCAATACATTGCTCTGAAAAAATATCAACGGATTCCATAGTCTGCGTATCTAGTATAATATAGTGAACTTACATGAGATGTAAAAACGGATTTGAATATAAATAATTATTCCCATTAAATTATCTCATACGCTTGTTACACGTTGATCAAACAATTCTTTTGTTTTCAAAGCTATAGCTTTGTATTCCTTAATCCTCACTCAAATGGAAAAGTTTCAGCGTAAAAGTATATCGTTTATATATTTACGGTTTTTAGTCTAATTAAAAGAATTAAAAGATTTTTTTTTTTATCAAAACCTTTTGTTTGAACAAACGAGACATTTTTTTCCATCAAAAGATTCAAAACATGTTGTTCCAACTACGTCCAAAGTTTTATAATGATTAGATGGACGAAAAATTTCAAGTTGAAAATCAATATTAAAACAGTCGATTCCGTAAAATCGTGTAGATACATACATAAATACTAATTTTATGATTAATCATTTCAAAACATAATTCTGACAATCGAATTTTGAGATCTTTTCTGTATAGTTAGTTAAGTATTTAAGTAAGGTCATTTTAAATTTTCAGTTCTTTGTACCTATGTTTTTTGATATATTTTCAAAGTTCTATATTTAGATAAAAAATGGTCAATTAAAAAAAAAAACTTTTGTCAGGAATTAAACAATATATTAATAATAATATGATATAGAGTGAAAGTTTCAAGGTTTTAGTAAAATTAATTTGGGAGTTATAACTTGATAACTAAAATCGATTGAATAAAAGTCCCGAAACGGTAAAAATTATCATAATTTTTACCCTTTTTACACTATTTTTCGGTAGTTTTCACTTCGAAAAAAATAAATCCTCAAAGTATCATCTACAGACAATTCCTGATCTACAGAGTGGCTAGATCAAACGTTTGGGCAAAGTTACCATACAGTGACTACGAAAAAAAAAAATAAATAAATAAAAATCTTTGTAAATCCAATTGAAATTCGCTTCACTCAGAATCTAATCGAATTCTAATCTAATCTAAACAATGACGAATGCAGGAACAAAATGTTATTACAAAAATTTCACTTCCATCTAGCTGATCGTAAAAAGTGGTTCAAAATTTGGCCTCTTACACACTTTATAGTAGTTTCCTAAGACACTTGCGGTACCGTGATCTAAAAGAATGAATAAACACACAACACACACACACACACACACACACACACACACACACACACACACACACACACACACACACACACACACACTTATTTATAAAACGATAGAAAGTGCCATTGATGGGTGCCTTCTTTCTCCAAAAATATTGTATTTTTAACGTTACGTTACATGTTTCTTATACTCTTACTGTGTATCAAATGACACAAGTTTTATAGATATATTCAAAAAAAAAAAATGATATTATTGAAAATAAATTTACTACGGACATGTTTGTCGTATACGTGTTGTTATTTTCTGCGTATATTCAAATAACAAATCCCGATAATGGCTTCCTAAACACCTAAAAGCTGTAACATTAGTAATACATATTTTATAAGGAAGAGTTATTTGCTTATTTTCTGCGTGTTTGTTTTTAAACTTTTTTTCGGGTAAGTTTTTTTTTATTGCGGTACTCGCAAAATCTTCCGATTTTGGTCGTGCAACAAAACCGACTAATAGCTCTGACCATCATTAGCACTGCAGAACACGTAGTGTGTGATTCGATTCATCGAAAAACACATAAACGTGCAGACTTCGTGATTTTATAATTTTACATATAACGTATTGATGTAACTTCGAACTTTCTTCAACTCAAATAAGCTTAAACTTTTATTTTGGCAATTTCTTTCTTAGAAATGATTAGTAGTGTACGTCGTATTACTATTCTTTGCACTAAATTCCTTACGTTAATGCAGTTTTTTCTTAAAACTTGGACATGCTTTTACCTACTAGCATAATCTACATAACTTTGGAAATTTTAGTTTTTTTACTGGTTTAAAAACGCATTAATAAAAATTAGAATTGTAACCTTTTTGTACATACGAAACGTTGAAGTTACATACAAACAATTCATTGAGTAAAAATCGACGACAAAATCTAGATCTATTTAAACGTGTCATAAAAAAAAAAAAAATCGATTTAATCGAAAAACGAATTTTATATTGCGTCTATGCTCAAACAATAAAAATTTGAACACTTCTCGAAATGTGTGTTGAAACTTATTCGGATTGTTTAATGGAATCAGATTCAAGTCGGAGATTTTGCCGTGTTACGTATTTTCTATGTTACATTCAACTTTGGACTCGCTTTAGGCGTGCACATCATACATTAATGGCGAGTTCATAGCCATAAAGTATTACATACGATATCTTTACTAACATTCGAACCTTCAATCAATTAGTTTACCACTGATCATTCCAGCATTTTATTTTTAATCTGAACCGTGTCCATAGTAATGCGCTAATGATTTTGATAAAATATTAATTTAACGGAATGAAGGAAAAAAAAAACTAGAAATGAACTTCATTATGAAATGAATTATAACAATAGATATCATAAATCTATAATAATTGGGTCTACTGTCAATTAATACGAATCCACAATCTATGTTCATAAATTACCATATTGAACCAGTGATGTGCAGTACTAAATTATCGAAGAGTCGAAAAGCATATTATTACGCTTATAAAGTTACCAACAGCTAAATGTGTAGATGATAAAAATATTTGTGAATTCATAAAAATATTCTTTTCATACTGTTATGCGTACTTTAATTTATATAATACAAAATGTAAGATTTTAAAATGTTTTCAGAGTATTAAGAGGCACTAATTTCGGCCGTTTGTTCGGTTTTTTTTTTCATTTCCGATTTGTTTATCCAGAACACATTTACGTTCCTACAATATATACATAGAATTGAAAACTTTTAACGATCAATTTTCGAAATCGAGCTGTTTTCTATATTTTCAAAGTTCTATATTTAACTTAAAAAAAGTTTATATCAGAGTAAAATTATAATTATTTTTATTAAATATAATGATTATTGTTAATAAAAAAAGTAGTTTCAAAATTTTTAGAATTATTATACATTTATACATAAGGAGTTACGACAAAATAATAAAAATCGATTGCGTGAGAATGACATATTTCACCGTTTTCGTTCAATTTTTCAATACGTTTTCCTTATCGTAAAAATGACCTGTTCAAAGTACCGAATAATCCAAAGAGATTTCATAAAAAAAAAAAAAAAAAACCAAAGTAAAATTATTTCACCATTTTTTCCACCTGAAAACGGGTTTAAGTATACAATCACTGAAAAAACACATGTCTGTTAGAACTAATATGAATTACTCGAAGTGAATTTATTCACCTCACGCAGTCTAAAATATGACAAAACTCCACCAAATTTTAGTAACTTAAATTTTCAGCCAATTAAGATACATGCTTTTTAATCGCAAAAAATCTTATGAGTTTAAAATTCGTAGTTAATTTTTTTATAACATTTTACCATTTGGCACTCCCGACTTCCCGAGTCAGTATATTTTGTAACGTCAAAATATTAGATAAAAAATAAAATTATAATTCAAAATCATTTGAGTTCTACATGAAATTGTAAAATATAATAATATGCTTAAAGAAACCGATTAATATTCACGCTAATAAGAGTATTTACGTTACGTACGTTTACGTTTAAGAGAAAAATCTCACTGAAACTCACCCGGAAACATATTCTGACTTACTCGCCAGGAAATATGCCGACGGCATACACCCGCAATAAAGTATTTAAATTATTTTTTACTGCGCGCTTTATTTTAAACAGCTGTGCGTGAGACCACTATGGTACGACTCGAGTAATGAGCAACATTGTACAAGCTACTTTTTTTCTTCAAAAATTAGTTATATTGATTTATTCAAACATCATTACAATGACTATTGATCACAAAAAAAAAAATAAAAGTGTTGTTGGATGAGTAAAAATTATAAACCCTCGGTACAAAATGTTTAAACCAACTTGTTTGCAATAAACTGCACCGATTATTATGATTATTATTAAAACGTAAATAGTTTGAGTCGATTTAATCAATGACAGATGTTGAATACGTTTTAACGATGCATGATTATTATTGCTCTGTGGCATTGTACATACTATATATTCCTACACGTGTTCAAAACGAAATAAAGCAACTTTATCAATCAATAATCACAGTCGTAAAATAAAATAATTACTCGTTGGTTCACGATGTGTAAACACTATTTTGTTTCGTACAGCGCAGAGTGTATCGAACTGCGTACAATTATCTCAGTGTTTGTTCGGTCACTCGTGTTGGTATGTATTATACTATCTATCTATATAATATATATTTATACATGTATAACGTACAATAAACTCATCGCATATTGTAAACCAGAAAAAAAAAATGTTTAACGTTTGAGATGAACGCACAAAGTGTGCTCAGAATGGTACACGATGCAATTTACTCTTTTGCAATATCTACTGTTTTAATTAAGGTAATCACTTATATATTATATAAAAAAAAAAAAAAAAATGTATACAATTATACATAAATGAATTAAATTTTAGTACCTTTTCTTTTTTTTTTTTCAATAATATTTTATGGTAGCCATTTTATCGAATATATTTCTTTGTATAATATTTTGATTGTTTGACTTTTTATTTTTAACAACAAAACGATTTCTAACATTTTTACAAAAAAAAAAAAAATTTATAAAATCATTGAGCTATAATGAAAACAAAAACTTCATAAAGTATAACTTTTCAAAAAATAAACTATTAAATAGTTATCTTCGTATTTTTATGTTTCTCGAAAGAAAAAAAAAAGAATAATATGATCGTCCGTTTTATCTCGAGAGATATCGCAACGTGTGTATCCTCATGGGACCGCACCCTATATATAATATATATGTATATACAGGTACGCTGGTTTAATAAAGAGAAAAACTTTGGCCGAGAAGAAAACATTTACGTGTATATACATTCGGTGTCTACATTCGAATTACTTCGGAATTACGCGTAGGTACACGTAAACCCGCGTCAGTACGCGTGTACGCGGGCGCGTCGGGCGCAGGATTAAAATATTAAATCATAATAATAAATAAATCCTATTAGTTCGAGCACACCGCCGCCGGTATGCGTTTTCCCGCCGGGGCTGCAGAGTTCTCAAACTGTTAACGTATATTATTTTATTTCCGTCGAGAAATAATTATTATTTCTGACGCATCGCACGTGAATAACGCATAATAATAATAATAATAATAATAATAATAATAATTATTATTATTATTATTATTATTATTATTATAACAACAACACACGAGCAGTCGCTGCGGTGAGCGCGAAAGCGCGTCGCGAACATCAAAGGACCGCGTATATTTAAAAGTTCCATTAGATTGAGTATGAAATACGTTTTCGAAAACTTCCGCGCGACGTGTAAACTCGCATAAACTCGCGTCGCTCAAGTACCGTTTGTTTTTATTAGTGTTGCGTTTTGAATTTCCACACTACTTGTTAATGCGCGCGACACAGAAACAGGAGGGTACACGCGATATACGTACACGTCCGTTAGTCGTGACGGTAATAGTATACCGTCGTTACGCGGCGCGTGTACGCCCGGACGGCTGACACCGTTTTTCGTTTTATATTAAAATGCCGTAGTACTGTGCTTCAGCCGCGCAAAACCATCGTTCCCAGACTGGCTGG
Organism: Therioaphis trifolii; assembly: GCA_027580255.1. Classification (NCBI taxonomy): domain Eukaryota; kingdom Metazoa; phylum Arthropoda; class Insecta; order Hemiptera; family Aphididae; genus Therioaphis; species Therioaphis trifolii. Next base: position 65,227,248 of record CM050405.1, on the reverse strand, counting down.
CGACCTATACCGAGTGCTTCGGATCTGTCGGACGAACGCGACGATATTATTATTGTTACGCGCGAGTCCGATTCGTCGTTTGAAATAGAAAAAAATAAACCGACTAAGTTTAAGTCTACTAAAAACTCGACAACTATAATTTACGTGAAAAAAAAACGGTTTTCTTCTTTTTTATTCTTTTCGTTTTGTTTTTTTTTTTTTTAAATGTTGATACAACGGTTTAAAGCAGCGGTGTGATGACAGTATACGTACATTATTTGCAGCGTCTCCGTGCTTCTCATATCCACTACTCTCAACTCTCAACTCGAGAACTTTAAATGCTTACATGTCTTGAACACGATGATAAAATTTAAGTTTGGCAATGTACAAAAAAAAAAATGCATATTATATATTCTTTTTTATAACGTCACCAGGTATGTTATTAATAGGGCTAGGATTTAAATGACCCAAAAAACCTAAAAAAATGACGTTAAAATAACCTAAAAATGTCTTTAAAAAATGACCTTAAAAAATGCCCAAAAGATAAAAAATGATTTTAAAATGTTATTAAAATGCATTATAATTATTAATTACTATTTATTAATTAATATTTCGTTACAAAATTATTTAGATTTTAATATTATAAAAAAATAGCAAAAAAAATGTTAATTTAGGATTTTCTTGATATGAATAATAAAGTTTGAAGTTTGGACTTATCATGCACTATTATGTGACTACTACACATTGTACTCTCCGCATCACTGTCATTTAATTTAACGAGTAAGATAACTCGCGGTATCGAAGATTATTCTCTATACTATCTCTATAATTGAAATATTGAATATGATTTATTTCTGTTACAAATTCAAAACTTTTATCGAGAACATCTAGTGTAAATGAAAATGTGTAAAAATATTATCTAGATTCCAAAAAAGTATAAAAAATGCCCGTAAAATTGAAAAAATGACCTAAAAATGCTACAAAATGACCCTAAATCCATAAAAGTACAAAAAATGCAAAAAAAGGCAAAATTAAAACTATATATTTGGACTCGTATATGACCATAACACATTTTGTGCTTGAAAAGCTATGTCCTGTAAATCCTAAAAAAAAAATGCAAAATCCTATACTATCCTAGCCCTAGTTATTAATAATTGTGATTGCTATTCAAGAAAACTCAATAGCTTGAAAATACGCGTGATTAAAAAAAAAAAAACATCAACAAACTTAATGTACAAAATTAAGTACGGAATCATCATATTTTTTTACTTTTTGATTAAGTTGACGATAACGAACAGAGCATGATTGATCGCATTTGTCAAAAACACGAAAAAAGAAATCGGAAAATTCAGATACCTCACAGAAAAACTAGGACTTAAAACAATATAATTATACATTTCCGGATAAACCGAATCGGATCTGGAAGGTTATTGAGGGGCGCGTGCTCCGGGTATTCGTCATAGATGATCAAGGCACTGATTTCGAACGATATTAAACGAATACACATTGTGGAATAACGATTGATTTCGAACGCACGGTTTCTCATTACGATTTTTCGATTTTCTTCAAAACCATTTGAATTTTTACCGTAGCATTATCGCCACACGCCATAATGTATTTATCGATGACGACAGTGTGTGTGTGTTTTTTCGGACCGATCGAAGTTCTTCGCAGCCACCCTGGTACGCACAGAGTCCCTGCAGCAGTCGAGTCGCGGACACTGATCCGGCGTCAGTACCTATAACCGCAAGATCGGCCGGAGCGGACGAATGAACGAATCAAACATCACTGCGTATAATAACAATAATAATAAAAATAACAATAAAAATAATAATAAAAATATTTATAATAATAATAATAACAATAATAATAACAATAATAATAATACAGCGATGGCCATGCGCGCAAGACGTGTACGGTCGCGTCCCGTCCGTTTACGGTTATTATGACGGCGACGACCATTGCGGTGATGACGGTTATGATGGTGATATTCGAAAAGATGGAAGATAATTTTGCCAAAGACTGATTTATTAGGAACGTTTTACGCCTCGGCGTGTGTTCAACGCGACTTCGACGTCGAGTGCAGGGAGAGACAGGGTCGCCAACTATTTAGTTTGGAAAATCGGGACAAATTTTCCAATAAAAGAACATTTTCTTCCGATTTTAATATAAATTATAAAGTTTATAATTTGACAAATGATGGCATAATGACAAAACATATAATAATAAACAGTGGCGTAGAAAGTCTCTCCAGCGCCCCTGGCAAACTGAAAAAAGCGCTTTTTTCCCAATTAAAATTTTATTTTTTTATTTTTTCATAATACAATACAATTTTAACTTCCTTATATGCTAATCTGTTCTTAATTATTGTTACAATATATAAATTGTAAACTTTAAATATTTTCTTTTCTTGCTTTAATGGCTCGCAAATTCATCTTAGAATGTAAAGTCGTATTATGAATTTTCCTGGCAAATTATTGTGTTCTATGGATGAAATTGCATAAAAGTCGTAACGTTATATCGTCTGTTAGGCGATAACGATAAGGTTGATTGTCTAAAGTTTTATAAATTATAATTATAATAATAATACTATTAAATTATTTTGTAGAATTAAAAATTCTATATCTTTAAGTATAACGTGATGCACGTATTGATAACAAATTAACAACAATAAAATAACAAAACACAGATTACTAAAATGTCGTTTTGAAGGCAGTGGCGTCATTTGGGGGGGGGGCAGGCGGGGGCAATTGCCCCACCCTTGATTTTTTGTGGGCCGGTCAAATTTTTGGTACGATAGGGGCACAGGGCCGCTTGAATGGTGGCTTCGCTCATAGTAGAGCTATATAAAAATATTTATAGAGTCTTACTCATAGTGGATCACTCGCCCTAAACTCATAATCGTAGAACGTTTAGTGGACACTAGGTGGGCTTATTGGTATAGTTCATTAAGTAAAATTAATTCAAGATATACAGAAATAATTGAAGTACTTAGTATACTTGGTGAAGAAGGTGATCAAACGGCTAGGGCAACTGGAATTTTAAATGAAATGTCTAAATTTTCTTTTATTATTATGGCGATTGCGATGGAATCACTTCTTAAAGTTATACATTGTGCTTCTACAGAACTTCAAAATTCAAGTATTATTTTACCAGCAGCTATTGATCTGATAAAATGTACTAGAAAAAGTTTAAATGAAATGCGGAGTGATACATTTTGGGTTGATACAATAAAAAATGCTGAATTATTTGCTATTAAAAATGGAATTCCTACAAATCAAAGATCTAGCAGATCACTATGTTTCAATAAAAGGCTCAAAGACTACTTTACTGAATCATCAGTAGGGAATACTTCAAATAACACACTAAATAATTCAGTGAATGAATTAAAAGTATTATTTTATTCAGCAATTGATAGGCAAGTATTCTGCAGACCTGCAGTGTTATTAAAGTTTAAATATTTTAAATGAGTTATGATTTGAAAATATGATTAAAATAATTGCTTACCAATGTAACTAGGGACTTATTTTGTTTTTACTTGGCATTATTGCATGTATAATATAAACAAAAGATTAATTTTCAATGCATAATTTAATTCTTCTATACAACGCTTATTATATTTTTTTATACAATATTTATTAGCATGATTATTATGTAATTACTAATTAATTATTTATATTTTATTTTATAGATTTATGAATGAACTTGACAAACGTTTTAATGACACTAACAACAATATTATTTTAACCTGTACTATATTTATTTCTTCGGATCCTGATTACTTTAACTTCAAAAGTCCCTATCTTCAAGCTTTTTTGGATCACTATAATTACTTCAAAATTAATCCTATATTCCTAGAGTCTGAATTTCTTATTGCCAAAAACCTACTTTCTAAAAACAAAAATAATACCCGTGAAGATGGAGTTCATGATCTTTTTTCCATATCTAAAAAATTGTTGGAAATTCCAAACTCTTTTCCAGAGACCCTAAAAATTATTTCTATTTTAATGACACTACCTGTATCAACTGCTTCTAACGAACGCTTTTTTTCGTCATTAAAACGTATAAAAACATGTTTAAGACTAACAATGACTGATGAGCGCTTGAGCGATTTGCTAGTGATTGCTGTTGAAGGTGATGAAGCTTCAAAAATTGATCTTCAGGAAGCTATTGATTTATTTGCAGACATGAAATCTCGTAGATATCCTTTAAAAGCTTAAGCTTATATTAATTTTTGCTATTTTATTTAAATTTAATTATTATATTATTTTTAGCTGTATTATTTATTTTTCTTCTTGCTTAATAGATATAGCATTAGTTAAAAAAAATATTTGTTTTGTTATTCTTTTTTCGAGCTTTGCAATACACATATTATTTGAACTCGAGGGCCGGTAAAAATGTTGCCCCACCCTAAGAAAAACTGAAATGACGCCCCTGTTTGAAGGTAGAAAAAAAAACACTACTTTAAAAGCATGATTTTGCGCCTCTTCGGAATTCGTGCCCCTGGCGTAGTCACAGTTCGCCATACCCTTGCTACGCCACTGATAATAAAACACACATATATACATACATAGATATTTAATAAAATAATGATTGATAAAATAATAATAAGTACCTAATATAATATTGTTTAGTGACTAAATTTTTTATGAAATAAAAGGTAACTATTTATAATCAATGATATTATGTTAAAACGGTACAGAATCTAAATATAGATAATACAAATTAGTTATTGCTGTGCTCGATATTATTGTTTGTACAATCGTAGAAAAAGGTCAATTTATAATTTCCTTATGACCCGGGAAAATTGTGTCCCGCATACATTTTGATCGGGACGTGGGAAAAAAACTTTAAAACCGTGAATGTCCCGCTAAAATCGGGACGGTTGGCAACCCTGGGTAGATATGATGACGTGCTGTTAATTTATTATCACACATTTACGACGAACGGGACCACGGGTGGAAGGGAAGAAGAGCGAGGGATGGGTCTACGGATTGATTCGTTTTATTCCGACAAATTTTTAGCCGGAACCGCGTAGAAAAAGCACTTTTTCGAGCTTTTTTTGCGGACGTCCCGTCGCACGTGACGCGGCGCACGCCGTTACGCGAAACGGATCTTAAAGACATCATAACGGCTATCGGCAGTGGCGGCCTGGCCGGGTCGGCGAGACCGAGTCCCCTTCGAACAAGGTCCCGTGAAACTGTGTTTTTTTTTCTAATATTACAGATCAAATGTATACACGAATTCTTGTATATACATTAATTATACAATTAATAACTTGTAGTACATGTCCACGTGTCATGAAATTATTGTACGAGTATGACTTTCATATAGCTGCGTTCACTAATCCGTACTTAGCATGATACAATACGTTTAAATTCAGACGTAAATTTAATTTTTTTTTTTTTTACTTCAGCGGGGGGTCGAGATACGGGACTCCCCCCCCCGTAAATACGCCACTTTGTACCACAATATATACGTATATATATATATATATATATATATACTTACAGGATTGTGAGTATGAGTATATTGTGTTATACCTGTTGATTATACATTTGATGTTAAACACTGTAACATATAGGATATCACGCGTTATCGTTTTGTGAATATCACTTGTCGTTCTTTACTGTTTTGTTTCTAGTATTGTACTCAATGTACAAACGGAGAGTTCAATAAAGAGTTTATACAATTTAAAATTCATGAATATGTCCAGGCTCAGGCGGTATACTTTACTTATCCTAAACGTGAACTCGGTCGTTGTTTTTTTCGTTTGTCTACTCAGGACTCGATCCAGTATACCTACGTTTGTTTCCTCATTCAGGAGTAGAATTCAATCGGCAACATCGGCGTACACCGAATATAGAAGACATGTTTAAGAGTAAAGTATTCGTATAATTTGCAATTTTTTTCGAGGCCGTACACAGGGGGGTGTTTTGGGTGTTCAAACACCCCCCGAAATGTTAACTTTTCTGAATGGTTATTTACTTATTTAATTTTAAAGTTGGATAATATTGCCATATAATTATACTTTAATAGACAAGTACCTATCACATTTTATTTGTGGAACACTGGCTAAAGCTAAATAAAAATTAAATGCTAACAAATTGGATTTTAATTTAAAAATAAAAATACTTAATCAGGACTTATCATAAAATAAAACTATGCCTATTATACTACAGTAAAAAAAGTATCTGTAGCTACAAGTGAACGCTCGTTTTCTTCCTTTCGTCGGTTGAAAACGTACTTACGAAACAGTACAGGCGAAGAGAGATTGAATGGATTGACTTTGTCAAATATACACAGAGATATAGAAGTTGATTGTAATAATATGCTCAACATAATAGCTGAAAATCCAAGAAAATTAGATTTACTTCTGTACTTTGTTTTATTAAATCTATGTTAACATTTTAAAAAAAGTATTAAAAGTATAGCTAATTTCCATATTTAAATTTCGTAAGTTTTTTTTAAAAAAAAGGTCTAATTTCCAATAACTGATTTTCAAATCACCCCCAAAACTTTTTTCTGCGTACGGTGCTGCTGTAAATCAAACCCTGCCCGGGTGTTTGTCGAGCGATTCGACGAGTATATTCTACGTAACGACGCGTGACCACGTTGATATTATGATGGCAGCGAAATGGTTTTATTACAGAGAGAGAGAGAGAGAGAGAGAGAGAGAGAGAGAGAGAGAGAGAGAGAGAGAGAGAGAGAGAGAGAGAGAGAAGAAAAACACGACATCGTTTTCCCTTCCATGCTCCTACACGACGACGATTGCTGACAGGGTGCAATCAGAGAAGTGGGTTATGCATATTATTAATTATTTATAATTCACCTCAATCCGACGACGAAACGACGGGACATCGATTTTTTCTTTTTTTTTTTTCAATCGATATGGTCTATAATACCTACCACCCTTATCTAGCCACTAAGCGAATATCTCGACGTCGCGACGTATGATAATAACATACATTCTATGACGATCGTTCGTATCGTTTTACCAAACTGATTTCATAATAATAACATTAATAATAATAATAATAATAATAATACAAAATATAATGCAATAAATTATTAAAAACTTATCGACGGCCATGATAATACGTCTGCAGAACGCGTACGTGTGCGTGCGTGCGGTATTTTCTGCGACCGTATAAAGGTGTATAATACGTGTATGTGCTTCCTACTTCCAATATTAATAGCGGAATTCCTTTAATCGTGTTTTTCCACTACAGTCGTATAACCGTATATAAATGGCGGCCGTGTCGTATACCGTCTATACGAGTATACCATACACACACACACACACACACACACACACACACACACACACACACTACAAATATTGGGTCTCGACAATAATAATAATAGTTAGAATAATAATAATAATAATAACGAACGTATATTATTATAGTTTCTTAGCCCCGAGAGGGGGTCGGCCGGTCGAATATTTGCTCATAAATTATTTACATTTGACTGACCGCGACGGCGGCGGTCGTGACATCGACGTTTACGTTAGCGCACGTGTCGATACACACTCAAACGATGTAATACTATAGTCTGTCCAGCGAGAGAACGCGCCGATTCTGCGCATGTAGACTGACGACCGAGCGAGCGCCGAGGCCCCATTTCCCCATCTCTCGGCTTGCCGAATACGGTCGATCGGTCGGTCGTAACCGTCACGTCGGTTAATTAACGTCGGTTGGCCGTCCTGGTGGGGACACACATGGCTGGGTACGCGCGGGAATGCGCGAAAACTGACCAATTTTGGTAGGCGCGCGGCGCGTTCTCTCGCTGGACAGACTATATGTAATATTGTCGTAGAGATGTGCACAACAGTTGTGATGTAAATAGGCAACGACTAAATCGCCCCGCGGTGGCCGCGATCAGGCATGGCGAGAGTTGAGGGCTGGAAAACGCCTCGGTTTTACCCCGGCAAACGGTTTAAATAGAAAAAAAAATAATACAAATATTTTTAAATTTATTGTTTAAAGACTCGTCTCTTGGGATAACACTCATACAATTTGATTCGGGATCTTGGCGGAGCACATCGATTCACGTTGTCGAGTTTAGGTTGTGTACCTTGGACGAGTGACGTTTCGTATTGAGTTGTGACCATTTGACTCGAAAGCAGGGTAAAAACGATTCTTTTTAAACTGAAAAAAAAAAGTCTAGAGAAAATTTAGCAGCACTCTTCCCGCCGAAGGGACGACTTTAGATAAGAGTCTCTGCAGTTGCCGATGCTGTGAATCATAAGTCGTTCAGTGTGCGGTAGGCTAACAGCCGCCGGTCGGTCACTGCAGTGGTCATATTACGTATACGACGCGACGGCAAACTAAACTATGTCACAGCGAGTGATCAGTGCCTGAGCTATAGTAAAACGAGAGTTCACGATTTATACGTATAGGCATATCGCACAATACGAGTGAATGAAAATTTTCAAAATGATTTAGAAAAAAAAAATGACTAAAGTGACCGTATATTTTTTAAGTCAGAACGGGACAAAAAAAAAAAAAAAAACAAATCGTAATTTGTATTATAAATCATTTTTTTTAAATTTAGTAACTCGCAAAATTATGTGGTATTTTATTTTTAGAGGACAAAAAATGCATAATAGATAATAGAAAATATGTAGAAAATATAAATGTGATTATTCTTACAATGTTAAAAAATCACAATATTGAGTTTTAAAAATATTTTAATGACGATTTAGGATAATCAATCCGGAGGTTTGGGACAAACATATTCTCCGTGGCGATAAATTATTGAGTAAAAATGATTATGTTTGTGCATTACACTTTGAGGCTAATAGTATGTATGATTAAATATGACGAGTTCAAAATAGACGAAGGAGTAGTAGAAAAGCTATAAAGAACTACTCCAATTTTAAAAACTGAGGCAGTCCCAACAATATTTTCAGGTCTTCCAAAATATTTAACCTCAACGGTAAAAAAACGGTGGCACCGAAATAAAATAAATGGCACAGACAATTTATAACCCCGATTCCCGATACACTAAACAATCCCGATACCGTTTACAGTCAATACCGCTAATCGACCGTATACACATGCACGTAAGAATTAGATCAGTGGTTTTCAAACTTTTTTTGACCACGGCACACTTCGCCCTTCACAAAATTTCCATGGCACACTATGACCTCTAATTTTAATACAGTGAAACTTCTGAATTCCGGACACTCTCGGTAGCCGGAATATTGTCCGTTATTTAGAGGTTCCGCTGTTCAGAGGGAAAAACAAAGCAAGTGAATATGTTCTTATCCACATAAAAACGTCCGCTAATCGGAGGCGTCCGGTATTCAGAGGTGTCCGCTAAGGGAGTTTTCACTGGATTCTAAAAAATTACATTACCGATACATTTTGTTAAGGTGCAATTATATAATTTGATAATTATTATCATGTGACATAACTTATCTTAGTCGCTTTCTTACTGCAAACCTTCGATTTATCAGTATACGCTTAAATATTGCGGGTTCACGACAGTCGAACGCGTCCATTTTCGTACATTACACTTATTCAATTCGATCGGTTCGATTCGATTTATGCAAAAAAAAAAAAAAAATGTTCAAAACACCGCGGCACACAAAGTGAATGCTCACGGCACACCAGTGTGCCACGGCACCCAGTTTGAAAACCACTGAATTAGATATACATGTATAAAAGAAACGATGGAAAATTGATTTTCGTTTTTTTTTTTTTTGCCTGTCTTCTGATAACGGGACATTTTAGCGTCCCGAAGATTCCTCAGGGGACAACGGGACAACAATACGAAAAACGGGACTGTCACGTTCAAAACGAGACGTATGGTCTTACCTCAGTCATGACGGCAAACTTTGGATAGTATTTCTGTGAAACAACACTCGGGTCATATGACCAGGCCCGTCGTAAGACATTTTCCGCCCTTCAACGAACAATACGAAATCAAATAGGCACACGAACAATATCGAAATCAACAAATGCGTATTAATGTCAAAAACAGCCGAGAGTCGACGTGGTCGTACAAGTAACGACCGTATTTCTATAACCAAGTCATAGCCTTCATGTATGATATAGGTATTATAACACATTAAACTGTACACGTTATAGCGTTTGACGTGCGTACATCGGTATACTGAGTATACTCGTAATTATAGCGATCATTTGCAGTCAATCGATACGGGAAAATGTATAAAGAAAAACATAAAGACGCAAAACAGTAATATTATCGCCACGCCGTCTTTTTCGGAGATTTTACGATTTCATTTTGCCGCCTCGATTGCTTTAAAATATTTCCCCGGCCTCTAAAGCAACGCATGGCTTGCTTGTACCCTAGCGTCAAACCTGCATATGGCCGGAGACCGTTTTTAAATTATGTTTCCACAAAACCACGACCTACTAACAAATAATAATCTACAGCAAATTTAAATATTTAAGAACGTCCGTACGTGGAAAATAATATTAGTATTTTTGTTTTTATCGTTATTGTAGTTTTGGCCGACGACGGTTTCGACCGTATCGCGCGATATAGTTGTCGCCGGGTTTAAAGGGTAAGGCCCGTTCGGGGTGTTCGCAGGGCCGGATTAAGCCATCTGTAGGCCCTAGGCATTGAAAAAATTTGAATTTCATAACAGCCACTTTTGAAAATTATTATTTTATATTATTTTAAATTATTACAGCGTCATGAGTTCACAATCGAATTATCAAATATTTAATTTCGTATAGTAAATAAAATTAACGAGCACTAACGTATTATCTAGATTAATTTGTTTTTTTTCGGCATTTTGCGTTAACGTACTCATCAATGATATCATATTTTCTAATTTCTCTCAATAGTTCTGACTCTATTGATAACGGTGCTATATAGATTATAATTTTCCTCGACTGATAGTAGACATTTGCCGATTTTCAATTCTTTTGAACACAGAAAATGACCGTTCACCTTCGTAACAAGATCCAAATATCGCTTAATAAATTCTAAAAGCAATATTGACGTTTGGAGAATTAATTTGTTTTCAATTTGTTTTTGAAACATGTCACTTATAGTCATGTATGGTTCACGAAAATTCACAAAAATTAGAAATTCCGTTACAAAATCATTTTCCGGAACTAATGGATATACTTGAACCTAATTAGTCGCTTTTATTTCGGTTTCGCTTTTGGTTAATTTGCCATCAGTTAAAAAACTAAACCTTTCATCTAATTTTGTGTATGCTTCTTTTCGCTTTTTAATTTATTCAATTAAGGAATCCATCATAACAAAAAACGTTTGTATTTTAAATTCATCACGTACATTTGTTTCAAACTCAGGTGTAAAATACTGTAATCAATAATAATGTAATAGACTCTAATAATAATTTCCTTATCGCGCGACCATCGCAATGCTCGTCGTCTCAATATTTAGCGCTCATGTAAACAATATTTGATTATATATTTTAGACTGTTTTTAGATTTTGAGTTACGCAAAAGATCTTGTTTTTACTATGTTTATTTTTTTTAGATTTAGCCATCTTTCGTTGGCCTCCCGTATGTCGTAGGCCCTAGGCACAGTGCCTACAGTGCCTAATGGTTAATACGGCCCTGGGTGTACGAGCAACGTTTCGTCGATTAGCCACGGCGGGTACGCTTTTTTGATTTCTTATTGGAAATATGATTTACGAAAACGGTAAAAAAACTGGCAGCTAGTCGTCGATTTTTTTTTTCTACAAACCGTTTGTACTGGCATCAAAAACGAAAACGGAATCGTCCGACACCGGCGAACGCGCTCGAACGACGAAATTTCGGTCTGCACTAAACATTTACCCATTTAGCACCAACCCCACCGGTTATAATGACGTTAATTATCGTATGCCGTTTAATACGTAACACGCCGCCGTCGCGTACACAGAGGAGCGGTGTGATTGTATATACGTTTTAGTTGTATATATGTATACGCCGCTACTGTGTTACACAGTGTAAATGTAGTTACAGCGACCGCGATTCCCCGGAATCGATTATTTCGCTCGTCGTCGACCGTATTACGAAATGCATTTTTTTTTTATTCATTTATTTAAATTTTTACGATGTTAACAATAACGTAATAACAACGACGAAAAAAATATCGATATCGATGTATCGTAATCGTTTCGGTCGAATATGTCATCGAGGCGGGGACCGTCGTCGTCGGTCTGCGGCGGCGACGAGTGTTTTTCGAATAGCGAGGACGTCGTAATATACATATTATAATATCACGTCATAATAACATTACGTTTTGTTATTCATCCTTCAACGGCGTCCGGGCCGACGGATTTTCTCGAGAAACGTAAATCGTTATCATCCAGCAATACAACTAGATTCGACGTCGTGCGTAACGTCGCACAGTGGAGTATTTGTGAATAAAAGCTGGCCATAAGTAAAAAAAAAAAAAAAAACACTTAAAACCATGGAAACGCTAATTTTCTTAAAGTTTATTATGTAAAACGAGACCTTATGAACGTTATAAATCATAGTTGTTGATGGCAACTTAAATAAAGCGTTCAAAGTTCAATAGGCATTGATCATTTTATTTCTTGTTGTTTCGTTTAACGTGTACTATTTAATACTCAGTATGCGATTAAATAAGTATATAATAGCGATTTCAAATAATTGTTATGTTAAGGGTAGAAGACGAGTTGATATTTAGTTGATTCAAATGTTCAATGTCATATCATTTTTTCATATTGTAATTTAACATGTCATTTATTTTTGTTTATAAAGGAATTAATATTATTTTTGAACAAATCTTAATGTGTCGAGCGATGTCAAGCAAAAATGTTTGTTTCAAAATATAATATAGACACTGAGTATTAGATATTTGAAGCAAAATGTTCCGCTTATTCACGCCATTTAGATAAGCACCACTTTAATAATGCGGCGCACGTGACATTATTTTTATACAATTTGGATATGTCGTTGCAGCTAATAACGTAATTATTATTATTTATACAGATAAGTAATTGTTGTTTGTTTGCGATAATACCTGAAAATATAATAATATAATATAACATAATAATATAAAAGTAAATAGTAATTGCCAGTCGTGGATATTCCGTTGTGCTAGTATGAGCGGACGCTTTACAATTTGAATAAACGTAGTTTATGTACAGCGATCGTGAACATGGTTAGGTTAAGTTATCGTCAACATCAATTGAACCAGGTAGAATATTATTTTTTTTTTTTATTTTTTTTTAAATGTTAATTGTAATACTTTTCAGAAGTACCAACAATATTAAAGGCAATGGAAAACTTTATACGAAATACCTTATACCTTATAATCAAAAAGACGACGAAATGGATGATGAGAATTGTGACTAACGTGTGATTTATTATAAAAATAAACATTGTTTTTTTGTAAAAATTGGTTAAAAATTATAAAACTATAATCTAGTATTGTTTTTAAACTCATTTCAACGTCATAAACCCTTAAAAATATTTTTGGCCAGCTTTTTTGTACGAATACTCCACTGTGCGTCGTCCGGCATATTATCATATAGCAGCGGTTCTCAACCTTTTTGAGTTCGCGACCCCCTATAATGTCACCGAGATGTCTAACGACCTTTTGTAATGTAAGCATTAAAAAACTGTACAAACTGTTATCGTTTTATTTATTTGTGTATACATTTTACGAAAAAAGGTATATTATGTACATTTGACAATTTTTTGAATTTAATGACTCTTTTGATGTCGTTGATTTGAAATAATTTTGTGGATCCTTGGCTCAACAGATTTGAATAGACTTATTCTCACTATTGGCGATATATCCAGCCGATTTCTCGATTTAGTTTTAATATTGTAGTCATCGTAGAAAATCCTGTTGTGCATAAGTATGTCGTTGAAAAAGGAATTAACTTTTTTTAAAGCTTCCTCTGCAGTTAATGCAAGATACTCATATTGAATTTTTATCCAAAATTTACTTAAGTTTTTATCACTATTAAAAATTTGTTCCAACCCTTTGTCTGAATACAACTAAATTAATTTTTCTTCATTAAACGATGATAATTTATTTATTAAGTATTAATTGTATTTTATTTTATTTATGGCTCTTAATCATAAGATTCTAAGTGAAACAATTTTTTCCCACACGAATTGGCGACCCTAAAATAATTGTAGGTGACCCCCAAGGGGGTCGTAACCCCCCCGGTTGAGAATCACTGTCATACAGTATCTATACGACGCGTGCGTGTGTGCACGGAATATTATTATTCGTCTGGCAGTACAAGAGTGTCGATACGGACGTATCGTACACTCGAGGCTACGATCGTTATTGGTCGCTACTGGACCCGAAAAAAAGTGATGCTACGAAAACATGAGCGTTGCTAGAATCAAGTTTTCGAGAGAGTCACAGCCCCTCGGAAGAATTGAATAAAAAAAAAAAAAATTTTTTTTAAGGACACAATTATCATTGAATTCTACGTGAAAACGCGATTGTTGCTGTAAAACAGTTATTCAACATAATTTTCGACACAAATATTCAAAAACATATAAATAACGTAGTATTTACAACTGGATTTTTTTCTCGTTTCACGTAAATAATTTCATCGTTGTTAACAGTTCCGTCATCTCAAGACAGATAAAAGCTTCTAAGCCATAGGCAACAGAAAGGTTTTTGTATCAAACGAAAAAAACGACAGTCATAAGATTTGTATACAGCCGTGTTATCAAAAAATATATTGTATGAATTATATTGCAGATGTTTTGTGTAACAATAAAATTGAATAAATTTAGGAGGAGGGGTATTTTTAATTTTAGCGTGGAATTTTCTCTCCGAGGCGACAACTCTCTCTATGTACGCCTGTGAACAGGGACCTAACCTCCTCTTCGCACAATACTTCTCGATTTTCAACTGTCATTATTATACTCGTGAGGCACATTGATATATATTTTTTTTTATCAATCATATTTATAATTTTGTTTTTTCAATTCAAATAACAGGTGCAACGGGTTTCGAGCAAGACGATGTAGAGTATAAATTCACGGCTGGTCGTGTAAATTCATACAAAATACATTTCAAAACTCTAAACAATGACAGCGAAATATTTGTACGAAATTGATGTTGGTGGCTCGAGAAACGTTTCGCCAACCCTCTCCCGTTCAGGAGAAATAACATTTCCTGGTAAATCAAGTTCGTAAAAATGGCCACACGAATTATTTACCCATTGTTGGCAGAAAAAAATTGCCAAAAGTCGATTTAGGGATAGAAACTGGGGAAACGTACGTTAATGTATACATCGTACTTCATCGTAACTTGTAAGTTTATCAACGATACGAATCAATTATTTGTTGTTAAATAATTATGAGTCATAAGAGATAAGTCGTAAGAGATGGACTAGAGACAATTGAAAATGAAAAGGGACAAAAACTATATGAAAAAATCAAATCAGTATTTGATAAAAATCTCGGATACGATATTTTAAAACTGTACAACGATTCAAAAATGGAAATTACGTAGATTTAAAAGAAGATCCTGCTATTATAAGCTACTACAAACAATGCCCGATAAAAAGTGTCGACGTAGAACGTGTGTTTTCGTTGTTAAAACACATATTATTAAGTGACATAAGACATAGTTTTAAAGAAAAAAACTTGGAATTGTTCATGATTACAAATGTTGATCAAATATTATAAATAAATAAATAGTAATGTATATATATATATATATATATAATTAGTAATTAACAGTGGCGGCTCTAGTGACCACGAGACCCTGTGCGGCACATGATTTGCGAGGCCCCTACTTGGGGGGGGGGTGTTCAATTTTTAATTAGGTGCAAAATTTTGTATTTTTAAAGCTTTTTAGAGCAGATTTTCATCATTACCACTATTTAACGACTATAAATTGCATTTAAAGTGCATATGCATCACAGTTTTTTTTTATTCAATGAGTGGGTTTTTTTTTTCATGTATGTAATTAATTAATTTATATAAAATACCTGTTAGGATGTTTGAACAATCTATAAATAAAACAAAAAGTTTACGACTATTTCATTGTAAAATTTAATTTTGTATTTGACAATAATAAACGGTGTTTGGATTCATAATTGTAAATTTTATTCCGGGGCCCCGATTTTTCATAATACATCGTAAATTAACTACAGATTTCTGTTCGACTTTTTGTTAACTGCGGGGCCCCAGGAAGCGCGGGCCCTTGTGCGACCGCACAGCTCGCACACCCCTAGCGCCGCCAATGGTAATTAATAATAATATAAAAAAATTGTATTAAAATTAAAATTTGAAGCACCTATATAATGAACATTTTTTTTTACACGTTTTTGCACATTTTAACATTTTAACTGCACATTTTTTGGATTTTAGCTGCACAAAAATCCGGCCTTTAATTATGACGCATAAAATAAATCGACAAACGCCGAAATGTCCGTTAACAGAGAGAAAAACCGTTAATTAAATCCTATTTTTTTTTTTTAGTATTTTTACAATGTCTTTGCGGTTTTATTGTTGTAAGTGTCATATTATTACGAATAAGTAAATTAAAAACGAATCAAACCGAACGGTAAGCGGTGTAAATGACGATAACTTTATTACTTTATTCAGAGCGATCACTAAAGAACACTATGAGACCATAAAAAAAAAATCTGATGAAAGTTTACATTTTCCAGGGGGGGATGGCTTCTGGCGCGATGGTGCGGTGATTTGAAAAACGTTTACGCGAAAAATAAAAGAGCCAGAAATAATAAATAAAAGATGGCAGGTAAATCGTTCAAATCACGTCGGAACATTAAACATACAGATGAACGTCGGCGTTGGTATAATGAAATGTACTCGGGCAAATCGACTAGAAAAACGATAAAAGAAAAAAAAACATTCGACACAATTACTTGATATTCATTTTACTTTTATTTCAACTCTGTATTATCTCGTTAAACTTCACAATGACCAAACGTCCTACTCGCGACGCGGCCTATGGTTTCAGCGAGTACACCACTATAGAAGTAATCCACTTGAAATTGAATAAATTTTTGTTGTTGTTTTTGGTGAATAAATTATCATTATTCGAGAATATTGAGAAGTATGTTGACGGGTTGAAAGCGATGCATTATAGCTATAGTCACATCCATTAACATTAAATGAAAGGAACGAAACGTTTTTTTCTCTCTTTTTTTTTTTTTAATCAAAACGGTGAGCAGTGATGACATTTTTATAATAAACGCGTAGGTACTATAAGTCTATAAGTATGCGTATAAATAGTATTAAATACGGTGAAATTACAGCGTATAAAAACGGCGACAGTCATTTAAAAATGTTTATTTATGAAAAGACATACAAATATAATTCGAGTGAATTCAGTTCAATAGAATATGAAAAAAACATTTTTTTTTCGTATTTTTTTTTTTTTTATACCTACTTTTAATTCGTCTATTTAATCTAATTCTTTTCTACTTTTAATTACTCTTTTCTATTGTGAACGATTAAAAAAAAAAAAACAAAAAACAAAATCTGTATGTAGTGAGAACATTCATTTTACATTTACGGAATAAAAATTACGTATAAAAAACCCAGTAAGATAATGACAGTGAGAGTTCATCCTTTGCCTTTCGGTCTTCGCACCAAGTAATGGTGATTTGGTATAGTTAATTTTAAAGAAAAGATTATTCATTTTTTTAGCAAAACGATTCCGAGCAAAGCTTCAGCGTAATAAAGTACAATCACTTAAGTCGGGACCACACGTCGCATGGCGCGTCGCGAGGAGTGTGGAGCGGAATAGCATAGTACAGTTGACACGCCGTCTGATCGGTGTTGTGCGGCGAGTTTTGTATGATCGCCGCGCAACTCATTGCTTCCCAACAATAATTGTTGTTTAGGTTAGGTTTAATATTTAATATATTTTAATTGATGCAATAGACGCGGAAATGGAAATTCTAAGAAATCAATGTGATGAGAAAAATATAGTCAATATTTTTGAAAAATCTGAGTCATCAAAATCAACGAGTTCGCGGGCGATCGCTGCTGTAACTACTGTAACTGACGAGAGAATGTGTAGTAAATGAAAATTAATAAAATGTTACTTAAGATCGAAAATGGATGTCCAACGATCGGATGCACTGATCACGTCGAGTTGCGAAAAAGGCATATCAGATAGTTTGGGTATCGATGAGCTTGTATAAAAATGGGCAACACTGAACATAACCGCAGAATTCAATTTCGAAGAAATCATTTTCAATAAAACAAAATACATTTTTCGTATACAGGGAAATAAAAAAAATGTCGACGAAATTATTATTATTATTTTTTTAAATTATGATTTCATGACGATTGATATTATAGGTATTTGTCAAATTATGGTTATTAATTTTGCTGATAAAAATCGAGTCGGTATTTTTAAATCTAGTCGGCAATTTCAAAGAATACTTACTCCCTACTTGATTTTCTATTTTTTTTTTTTTTGAGATCGTCTCTGGATTCTATGCAAATATATTATGTTATTTTACAAGCGATTGTCGGTCCGTATATTATAATAATGTGTACCTACCTAACGCATGACTTTCAATTGTAGAATTTATACATAACATTATAATATGTATGTGTTTGTGTGCACGTAAATAGGTACTGTGCACACAAGAACGTTTGTGAATTTCTTAAGTGAAACAAACTCACTCGGGTTCATATTCATAAAAATGTATACTCGTTAATGTTTACGTTCATTAATTCAGAAAGAGAACGCAGTTCAATTCGTCTCATTAAATTACATTTTCCGTCTTTTTTCTCTTCGGCGGTGGTTGGGTAAAAAAAAAAAAAAAAATGGAAAAAAAAAATGAACGTTTTCACATCTTATTAATATTATACAACTTATTTAAATATTTTTTACGTTCACAAGAAATAATAAAAATAATAATAATAATAAAGTAATACGTTTAAAGTTATTTCGAATTGCATCTTTATGTCGTCTCATCGTGTAAAACAGCATTCGTGTATGACGGTTGTAAAGATATAATAACTTTGTGTACACGTGCGTCCGACCATCGCGTACGATCTGTTTACAGTTAAAACAACGAATTGTCTAGGCGCTCGCGGGCGGCGGCGGAAAGATAGGTTGTGATATTATCACAGTCGTATCTAGATTATTTTTTTCGGAGTGTGTCTAACATTTATATTGTAATATTTTAATTTACTACTGAATTCAAGTTTAAAATATTCGGCGGAAAACACGGCAGAAACAAGTGTAATTATTTTTTCTATAAATCTAATTCAACGATTAATATGCACATTGGCACACCAGTGTGATTTAAACCTAGTCGACTTCAAAATCGTAATACTTGATGAGTCTATAAAAAACACAAAATATATGATGAAAAATAAACGAACGTACCAAATGTTAAACTTGTCATATACTCTTGTGTATTTCAAGTAAAACTTCACTTAATAATCGCCTTTCTCGATTATACACCAGGCACCATAAACTTGCGTATCAATACGACCAGACTAACTCGCGCGTTGCAGTAAAATCTTATCACCTTTTGTGCGATACGTTTTATGCGAAACTTTTCGCCAATATCTATTAGATAAGCAATGTGCTAAGTGGCGTATTTAGGGGGGGGTCTCAACCCCCCCAGAATTATACAAAAAAATTAAATTAAATTTACCTCGAAATTTAAATGTATTATATATTATATACATATATATATATATTTTTTTTTGAATTTATGTAGTAAAATTATTAATTTATAACCTATAGATGTTATTTAAATTGTTGAAAACTTACGAATTTTATGATAACAATTATTTTAATATACATTATTATAAATAAATCCTTCATTTCGCTAGGAATATAAAAAGGATTTTTTGGACCCCCAGAGAAAGAATTTGAAAATGCGCACTGGATGAACTTATACCATTGTGGATGAAATAAAAATAGTCTATTGGGATTGCAAAATGTATGGGTATTAAACATATTTGTAATAAAGGGGAAAAAAATGAATAATATACAAATGTGGCAATGAGTAATGGTAAGTAATTATATATATATATTTGTGCATGTCATAATAAGTGAAAAAATATTAAATAATGTATATGTATTTATAAAAAAAAAAATATTCGTTTCTCGTTAAAACCGTTTTTTTTTTATTATTCGTCCGGGATCGATAATTGTCACCGTCCATCGATAAAAGTCTATTATCGGAAGCTATTTTGATATTGTTATAATTCAAAATCGGTTTCAATTTTGAGATTTCGACCTCAAGTTGTTTAACATTAGTCGCATTATTTTTTCTTTCATTAAATGTAATTATTAAAAGTATTCATAATAATAAAGTTATTTAAAAAAAAAAAAATAGTGTCGAAAATTATTTTTGAAATTTGTAAAATATCGAGAAAAAACCGGGGATATGGGTGGCCTTTATCTTAGTGATAGCACAATATACGCACGACGCATTACGTATGTTATTAAAAACCGACAGTGCATTTTGCGGTTTGAATTAATAAATTCGAATCACGTGTTCGAAACGCCAGGGTCTGCGTTCATTCGTGTCGCGTATCGACTTACCCTTTCGGTGTCGATAATCGTACGCGTCGGAAAACTGTGTTCGGTAGTGACAACGGCATACCCGTTAAAATAATAAAAACATAAATTAAATGATTGTAGTACAGTTTTCCCAATCTGTTTTTCCCGATCAATTTTTTCCAATTAATTTTTCCCAATTTTTACTATTCCCAAATCTAATATGCCCAATCAATTTTTTCTGACTGGAAAATGAGTGCATGTTAAGACAACTGAATCTGGGACAAAAAATAAGAAAATGTCGTAATAAGGTACAACTGAAAATAGAGGAACGAATGTATAATATTGTTTCGAAATATGATGAATTTGTTAATAACAATGATATTATTGCATACCTCACGGCCATTGGTCATAATTTAAAATTTTAAAACCGATACTTTTTTTAACTTATACTATTTATACTTATAGCTTATACATTTTAAAATTAACAATAAATCATTTCTGTTTTGTATTGGGAATATGATTTTGAAAAAAAAAAAATAACTTTTTGAAAAAATTATATTGGGAAAAACGAATTTTTGGAAAAATGGTATTGAGAAAAAGAACTTTTGGGAAAAATGGTATTGAGAAAAAGAACTTTTGGGAAAAATGATATTGAGAAAAAGAACTTTTGGGGAAAAAAAAATTGTGAATAACAGATTGGGAAAATTGTCTCCCTACCAAATTAAATAATTATAAATTGTATTATGCGTTTTCTCAACAACACACGATCTAACGACACACGTCTTCGGCGTAACTATCGAGGGGTACGACGAGAAAAAGGTCACGGGCAAGTGGCGGGTCTAGGATTTTGTTTTTGTTTTTTCGGGAAGGCGCGAGTTTTTCGAAATAAAATTATGTAAGAAATTATGAAAAAAAAAAAAAAAACAGTTTTACTCTTATTACAATGATAATATTACCAGGTGTACCAATACCCGTAAACCTAAATAATTACGGGATAAAATTGAGAATAAAAACAATTTTGTAGGGTAGTAATAAATAATAACTACACACCGAATAGTCGTAAATGCCTAAAATTTTGCTCAACAAAACCGTTCTAATACGGTTCCTGGTTTTACGTTAATACCAGAGAAAGAATACTTGACAAAGCCCCGAGTACGCGTTTAACTCATGATTAATTGTTCTTACTATCGATCTCGGATACGAGAAAATCTGGTCTTTTATTCGTAGACTTTTATAACTGGTAATATTCAATTCATATTTATTTAATTAATGAGTGTTTACAATTATGTGTTTGGAAAATATCCGACTGCGGTGCATAAGATTTAATTTGATTATCGTCTGTTGATGAAACCTTCGGCTGACTTGTATTACCAAGTATAAGAATATAATAGTTGTTCATGACGTACTAAAAAGTACACTCATGAGTTATGATCAAGAACCTTAATACATTCGTTCACAATTTTTTTCTAGTCCGTTATTTATTTTAGTTTAACGTCACAACCGCTAAATCGCGATCTACGTAGTGAAAATTACGCTATCAGGGGACATGCTCCTTTGCCCCTAATTCAACCCCTACCATGGGTCCACGAGTAGATACGGCTTTATCATTTAAAAAGTAATGAAAGCAATAGTTAATTAGGATTATTGTATTCCTGAAAAAATATTAATGACGCTCCACGATATTACTCGGTGATGGTAACACTTATAATTCAATTTTAAATATTCATTGATTTTTGGTTTTTTTTTAAAAATTTTTCAACGTTTTATCAAATTATATTTCTCTAAATTGTAATACAATAGAATTATATTTATTAAAATCTTACCGTGCCGGTCATGAATGGTTATAATCTCCGTACTGTAGTCACACCAACGAGCCATTGACATATTTTGTTGTGCGTGCGTTCTAAATAATACAATTTCACATAATATGTGCAATGCACATTGTGCATATTGGCGAACGACGTGTTATTTTTGTGTTTACAACGCGTCCGTTAACGAATCGTAGTCGATCGATTTTAATACGCTAACACGTCGACGGTGACGTCTCGACGCAGTTTTAAAAATATTTCTTCCGTATGTAAGGCGAACGGTGTGATTGAAAAAAAAGTAGAAGAAATATATGAAATGCGATTACCGCTCGCACCGTTTGATTTTGCGGACTTGCAATGAACAGAATCAAAACTCATAACTCGATAATTTAATTTTTAGATTTGGCGAGTTAAAGTTTTTAGCTATATTATTTTGTTTTCGTATTCAATCCGCGTAGAAATTATCGAAAATATTTAAATAATACTCGAATACACATTTCACACGCGACAGTAAATACATTAAAATATAATAATCTCTTATTTAAGTTTTGAACATTCATAATATCTGCTGCTCCGGGAACATTCAAAATTAATTGATGTTGATGATGATGATAATAATACTAATAATAATAATAATAATAATAATAATAATAATAATAATAATAATAATAATAATCCCAGTAAAGTCATGCTTATATATATTTTCTAATTAGCCACACAGACGTAAACGATATAAGTATACGTTTGATATGGACTTAGAAAATAATACATATTTATATAGTTACATTTTTTTGTTATATAAAATGACGTATCAAACTATTTCGATAATTTCTGTAAATAATCAAAACAAATAACAATATTAATTTGCTTTTCTGTGTATTCAAAGTGTATACGAATAAATATTTGATCTAGTGCGTATTTATTTGAAATCCCTGGAGTGTATAAAGCAGACCTCGTTGTAAAACGGCCAACTGACTTTGACTAAAAATACATTTCGCTGGTCTTTTACGCTTAATAATTTACGAGACGAAAATAAAAGACGAAAAATAAAATTATCTCACGAAAATGGCGTTAAAAAAAAAAACACATACCAAGAAGAAGGAGAAGAAAACGTAAGGCGTTGGAATGTGCGGCGGCATAGCCTCATTATTTTTTAAAATGCAAAAAAACTGCATACAGACACCGCACGATAACAACTTTGTGCGCAGACGATACGAATAAAAATATGCTTAGCGACGAACGTCATGTCGATTTACGACAGTCGAGTCGCGACAAGTCAAAAATCTCTACAACTCGGAAGTTCACAGTAATATTTTTTGGGAAATGATTTTCAACGTGTCTTTTAATTTTCAAGAATATATTATTATGCAGACCGAAAACGTTACCGGTTTAGTTTCGACTTCGACCAGCCACTACTCTGGACCGTATACGATATCATAAATATTAAAAATATCCTAAAAAAAAAAAAAAAAACAAAAAAAAAAAGCAAAAAAAAAAAAACCATACATCCGCTGCGATCGTGCAACCGTCTCGTTTGACGCGCAAACGTGATTCCTTCACGCGGTTGGCGTCACCGTCGAAAACACGATATATCCATCAGTATCAATATTTAATTCGTTCATGAATATCTCAGTGAAAAAGCTATGTAAAAACGAAAAAAAAGCTGTCTGACCGACAGCCGAAAATTTCCACGATCGACAATCGTTTCGAAACGTTACGGGGTTTTTCTTTTTTTACGAAGGTAGCGAGATCCTAGCATCGCGACCCATAGAAAACAAAATGATCAGGGTAGCCACGGTGCGTGTGACGGAATGACGTCCTGTCCCGGCGACGCGTTTACACGCAGAGACATTTCGCATTCAGCGTGAGAACCTAATAATAATAGTAATAATAATAATAATAATAATAATAATAATAATAATAATAATAATAATAATAATAACAATAATAATATGATGCTCATGTACACGTGAACGCGATCTGTATTCGAATATTTCGTCTAGCGCCAAGGGCGTCCCTGACCCTATTTTCAGGGGGGGGGGACGATACAAAATAAACAAAAATAATTTAACTATAATATTTAGGATTAAAAATAAATAAAAATTCTTTTAAATGAAGCACAAACTAATTAAAATTATTATTCTATAAAACAAATTCTTTGAATCGTTTGTGTTCTGCAAATCTACCTATCTATTATTTTGCACAAATCTACGTGAACTGTGAAGACGTATTCGTGTACTACAATAATATAATTACTATTTCGTGTTTGACAAAAAAAAAAATTATCAAACGTTCAATATCTATGACTAAATAATTTCGAAATTTTTTCTAATGATTTTTATAACATAATACAGATCATGAAAAAAAAGTAAAAAAAAAATTGAAAAGGCCCAGGGGGGGCGATCGCCCCATCGCCCCCCCCAGAAATACGCTCTTGACTAGCGCTTTACGTAGGCGTGTGCGCAGATGAGACACAGATTTAATATTATATCTCCTGATATTTAGCTTAAACGAAATTGTTCAAATCACTTCGGTAATCCGGGGGAGCCAAAATCGCGGTTCTTCACCCAATTACCCCCTAATTGCGCCACTGGTATGGCACCTAAGCTAGAATGAAGCAAATTAGTCACTAGCTAGTAGACGCAAGCACGTTTCTTTTCACAAGTATTTCTCATGTTCGTGGGTGAAGTAAAGAAGTCGAGCTCCTTCTCCCCCTCCCCCCAGATGTAACCAAATATCCACGTTTCTGACCACTGGTCCCGTCGAGATCCGGGTCGGACGGACGACGATCGATCACGGACCACGTGTCGTCGCAACACGCGTAGTTGGCCGAAAAAATCAATCGCCACGCGGACGCGAGCCGAGCGTGACCCCACGGCGGCCGCCACTGACGGTGTGACGGTCGCGTGTCCATATCGTTGTGCGGCCAATAACGCCATGACGCGCCGCGACAACCGCACGGACGACGGCGATACAATATCATCGTACTTTATACGTGCATATTCCGAAGTAAAAAAAAAAAAAAAAAAAAATGTATGAAAAAATATTTTCAAAACGCTGTTATTTTATTATTAATGCGTCATGTTATACGGTAGGTATATATACCTACATACTTTGGATATTTTATTCGCGGACGTATAATCGTCCGAGTAAAAAAAAAAAAAAAACATAAATAATATTATACGTTTTACGTTAAAATATATTGAAATTAATTGATCGAAATTATTTTAAACTCATCGTAGCGTAAAAAAAAAAAAAAAATTAATTAATTACATTTTTTATACGCATATATTTTGTGTACCTATATACGAAGTACATGTATGTATTATGTTTAATATGCTGCGGCGCGTACACGTACAACGTTTCTATTCGCTTTATTTATTTGTATTTATTTATTTTTTTTTAAATTTAATTTCACCGATTCGTCGGAACATATCTCCACGAACCGAGCGCGTCCGATTCTTTTGACCCGCGAGTCGAGTCGATATCGTTCGGACGAAAAAGCTCACAACGTAGTTTTTCGTCGTGACGAGTGAAACACGACACACGCGGAAACGAACGAAAAATCAAAAGCACTCGACGAAAACCACCGATTTCGTTCGTTTTTACAAATCGAGTTCGCACTACGCGACACGTAATTACTTTATCATCGCCGGCGGCGTTGAATTATTGTCGCGCGACGTCGCCGTCGTCGGAAAAACACCCGAGTCGAGCGATTCGTCTTGTTATTATGCGTGCGACGTGAGAGCGGTCACATCAGGGGCGCCATTTGGGGGGGGGGGGTTGACCGGGTGTATATTGGCATCCCTATTTTTCCTGTGTTTTATCGGCCATTGTAAGCTTACGAGCGTGCTGCGCCGATACCAAAGTGAAACTAAAAGTACATTAGGTACTTATTTGAATTGTAAGCTTTTATAATGCTTTTTTCGTTTATACCAGTGGTTTTCAACATTTTTAACGATTCGGCACACTTTATCTCATAAAACATTTTCGCGGCACACCAATCCATACACGAGTACAGTAGAAGCCGCTTATTAGAAACACGGATAATTGATACAATCGCGTTATTGAAACAAAATGTCCCGGTGTAACAGGCGATTTTTACCCCCCTGAAAATTTTACCGGGGGGGTAAAAATCGCCTGAGGTAAAAATCGCCTGGCGTAACAGGCGATTTTTACCCCCCTGAAAATTTTACCGGGGGGGTAAAAATCGCCTGAGGTAAAAATCGCCTGGCGTAACAGGCGATTTTTACTCCCCCAGAAATTTTACCGTAGGGGGGTAAAAATCGCCGGAGGTAAAATTCGACTGGTATTACAGGCGATTTTTACCCACCTACAAATTTTACCGTTGGAGTAAAAATTGCCTGGCACAACAGCCAATTTTCAGTCATCTACAATTTTATTAATTTCACTATATGCTGGGATAATATTTGCCACCCAGATAATTAATAAAATTGTAGCCCTTTTTCTATAATAATATTATATTATAATTACTTATAAACTAAAATTTTAAAATAATACAACTACTGACTGGTAATGATTGGTAGTCGTCAATTTCAATAATTAATATAGGTAGGATACCGGCTAATAACCACGATGTTGATGCCAGAACAATTATTAAAAAAAAAAAAAAAAAAAATATAGGTAGGTACGTCAACGTAGAAATAACGTCAACGTAGAATCCAAAAATAAATCGATCCGAAGAACGATGAAAAACAATTGAAATATCTATTGATAATGAGTTCACTCGATATGCATCGATTACAGACTGCTATCCGTCTATTCTATAATTAAATAATGATATATTCAGTATTCGATGGTAATATTAATGATAATATTATTGAAGTTATTTTTAAAATTTCACTAAGGGACGTCTATGCCATCTAAGTTGTCTGATAACACCGTGGTTAGACTTGACATTATCTATGTATGAATTATACCAGTTATACTTGAAATGTTTTTATTTTAGAATATTTAAACAAATTGTATAAATGTTATCAATGACATTCTCGTCATACTTATCTGTTTCATTGTTTTAATAATAATCATATTCTACAACAGAAAAGATTATTATTTTTGGCGTGCAGCTGCAACAAAGAAATTATAATTTTGATTTATTTTGTTTATTAAATTAAGTAAAAATGTTTAGACCGTGGGAAGATATTCCAAAAAGAGGTAAGTTTTACTATTTTTAGTTTTTACTCTAAATAAACCAATGCCATTTGAGTAAGAACTTATATAAAATATTATTATTAAAAAACTCGTAACCCACTTAGAAATTAAAAAGGAGTAAAATACTAAATAAAAATACAGATCGCATTCTTTTTTAAGTTTGATAATAATACACAGTAGGTATTACCAGTCAGCAGTTGTATTATTTTGCATGCCATGCAATTTTTACTCCAACGGTAAAATTTGTAGGTGGGTAAAAATCGCCTGTAATACCAGTTGATTTTTACCCCCAGCGGTAAAATTTCCGGGGGGGTAAAAATCGCCTGTTACGCCAGGCAATTTTTACCTCAGGCGATTTTTACCCCCCCCGGTAAAATTTTCAGGGGGGTAAAAATCGCCTGTGACACCGGGACGGACCGGCCGTATATTAGAACATTGAAAATAAATCGGATTATTGAAACATCACATCGGTTATTTGAAACAAATTGAGCCACATTTTAGAAGCTTTTAGGCAATTTTAGAAGCTCTAAAATGTCCTCAAAAGTGCCGCCCAGTATCGTACGGATGAAATAGGTTTTGAACAGCATTACTCGTATGAAAATATGGTCATGTAGTTACTCGACGCAAAAAAAAAAAACAAACTAAGATAGATAAATATTTTAAATAATGTAGAAAAATATATACGTTTGAACATACTTTTTTTAAATATACAATATACATACATAGATAAATAAATAAATAAATAAATATATATATATATATCATAATCTTTAGTCAAAATCTCAAAAATTATCAGGCAAGACTTTTTTTTTTGTTGATATAATAGTATTAAAAGTCGGAATTTGAATTCTTGTTTATTACGATTTTCTCAGAATTTTATCACAAAAGAAATATTTATTATTTTCTTAAAAGCCAATTCACGTACCATCAATATCTTGTTTGAAGAGCGAATAATACCTGTAGAGCGAACATCCGATTTGCTTTTCTTTTTCTTTCTTTGTAGAATTCATAAAGTATTAGTGATTAGGTTAAATAATCGAAAAAAAAATTGCGTATTTATAGGTATTTGAGAGTGGAGGAAGGTAATTTTTTTTTTACATTGAAATTCATGTTTTTTTTTCATAATATGCTTTATTCTATTCAAAACAAAATGTTTTACAATTTATTAACGTTAATGAGTTAATGCCTACATTTTTCACAAATTATGACTATCCGCTCGGAATAAATTCAGTCGAACTTTAATCGAACGGTTTTGAAAGAAAATAGTAATATTTGTACTAAAATAAAATTACCAACTCATAACCACAGTTAAGTTTCGCGACGCACTCGTGAATTAATAACGATATTAAATCTATGTGACATTTTTTCAACAATTTTTTCAAATCTTGTTCCGACATCCTCTAAATTCCGTACTATATCCATGTGGATCAGTAGCATAACCGTGGATGGGGCAAGGAAGTCATGTCCTCCTACAACGCCTGTGTTTTATTTACATTCGTATATGGTATAAGTATAATATTATGACTGGGCATCGCGGTGTATATGTAGCACATAATTATGCCTTGACATCCATAGATATGTAATCCGAGTGCGTACAAAGCAGTAGTGTGCAAAAAAACGAGGGAGGATTATCGTTATTATTGTTATTATTATCATATAATCTGCTTAAAAAAAAAGGCTGAACGATAGAAAAAAAATCGTTCGCGACAAAAATTAACCTGCGAAAACCCACTGACGTTGGGAACCGATTGAAAAATCAGTATTTTTATCAAACTCTGAGACGACGAGACTCTCAAGATTTCAGGCCTAGTTGAACCCGTGGACATCAGAATAGACTATAGATCAGGGGTGGCGAACCGGATGGCACGTGGAAAAAATTGAATTTATCGAAATTTTGATAAAAATAAAAATATTAATGATACTACTGGTATTTATGAAATCGTAGGTAAAATGGATTCGATTAAGCAATATTTTCAGATTTTAATTATAATTATATTCCTTTAGACATTCATGCTTTACTAATATCACGAATACAAATAAATCGTCTATATGGAAAAGCGGTGAAAAATGCAGACATCGAAATGTTAGAAGTCATGCAATTCGCTTACTTTTATTCTTTTTTTTCATTTTTTCTTGAAAGTTTATAATGTCTAGTGAATTTTTTCAAGTCAAAGTAAAAACTACATGTTTTACCAAAATTAGAAATTTAGATATTCTGTTATAAAATTGTTTAAATGAAAAAAAGGAACAAAAGTTCACATTAAAATATAATTAAATATTTACATTTTAATACGATTATTCAATTTTGACATTTGATTCAAGAATATCATATATCATTTGTAAAATAACCTACACAAATATTGACTTCATTAAACTTCCTTTGTGTGTGTTTAGGGGGGGGGGGCACGCGAACAGTTTTAGAAAACTTTGTTGGAAAATTTTGACACTCGACTCGGAAAAGGTCCGCCACCCCTGCTATAGATAAATGATTTTTTCATTTGGTTCGAGTTCGGTTTGATTAGGTTTTACTTATATACAGGGTTCGGAACTTTGTGCGCTAAAAAACAACGAAATATGTGCACTAAAGAGAGCTTAAATATGCAGTAAAACATGAAATTGTTTTTAAACAAAACATATAATTGTACTGGGATAAACTTGAAAAACAAATAATTTAAAAAAAAAAATTACGTATACTTTTGATTACAAATTTTGCGTTTCATTAAAAATATTAATATTTATATTGAGATTAAAAAAAATTACACGATACGACGTGGCGGCGGGCGACGCCGATTACAATGGCGAAAGCCCTTTGTAAAGATAAATACCTAATTGAAAAAAAAAGTAGTAAATAAAACGGAGCCGATTACAATAAATTCACTACAGACATTCAGTGTAGTGTAATTCAAAATAAAGACGATAACGTAACGGTGTGCGGCGGCTCTTCGTTGTTGTCTAATTTTCATTCTAATTTCTCGTTTTAACTGCTGAAAATAGCATTTTGAAAATACGTTTTAAATAGCATTGAAGTATTTTTTTGTGTTATTGATAAATATGAAATATTTACAATCTTTTAATTTATGCCAAATCATACGAACGTAGTAAAATATGAAACAAAAAATATTGTATTTTGACTATATTATGTATTATTAGCGAATTAGTAACATTTCAGTATTAATATACAAAATCCTCAGAAATATGTAAATGCATTTTGCTCCGAATCCTGCTTATGAGTATTTTTGCTTTGTCGACACGGTTATAATAAATTTTTTTTCAATCCTTCATCATGATTAATAACACGTCTTAAAAAATGAATTATTTTGTTAAAAGTCGACTTAAGTATGAATTATGATTTATTTATGATAAAAATTTAGCATTTATATTGAAGCTGTGCTACCCCGCCAATCCTAACGTAAACCTTTACTATAGCTCTGCTATGGACGTGTTAGAGCGCCAGATCATTCAACATTTTTTTCATCTTTCCGAATACGAAACCATGTTTTCAATTTAAAACTGTAAAATCTCGAAGCAACGAGAAAATAATAGCAAAACAATGTTACGTATTACTAAACCGACTAAGACCGTGGATTACGATGTACCGATCATAGATCATTTGTAAAATTAAATAAAAAAAAAACGTTGGGTTGTATGCAGGACTGTGTTACTCTATGACCACGATCTAATCGCGTTCTAGATCGGCCCTTATCAAAACTGAAATGCGCGCTTTTGATCGTCAACGCCCGACAACAACAATTACTCTGCGTTTTATGTTTTATAAACTTTACCAAACTAAACGAAAATTTAAATATCATTGTATCTATTGATGGAGCTGCACATTGGTATTTTTTTTTTCTTACGTGGAAATTTGAAATTTCATGTGCGAATTCGTTCGAATGCGTAGTCTTAAACAAGTTAGACGGCCCTTGCAGATCCACCATAAAAATTGAAAAAGTTTTGATGACCTTTTTTCTTTTCTTAATATTTATAATTTGCTGGCGATCAAAACCAAAATAAAAATATTTATATGTCAAATATTTTTAGTGTATTTAACACGTTACTATTAACATTTTGAAACATCTACACAATGTTATTTGCAAAAGTCAATCGTAATTGCATATGAAATGACAAACTATTTTGTAGAATTAATCAAACATATTTCTTGTTACTTTTTTTTGATTTTATTTGGTTTAAATATTATTATTTTTGTTTTCTTTTAGTTGTAATAATTGTATAAGTATTTTTTATACAAACACCCATCACAATTTATTTCGTAATCTTTTGACGCATAAAATTGGTCCATTGATATAATTTGAGTTTCATACCACTCATGATAGATGTTCTGAGATGAAGACGTTGAAAATCGGGTACACACACACATACACACACACACACACACACACACACACACACACACACACACACACACACACACACACACACACACACACACACACACACACACACACACACACACACACGTACACGTACAAAATATGAAAACAATGAAATATTGTTAACAAAACACCGCGTAGTTCAGCTCGAGCAACCGTACAGCGCACACGTGCAGTTACGTGTGTTCCCGAGCTATGTTTATTCATTATTCGTTAATCTTATCGGTTTACGATCTAATTTTTTTTCAAATCCAATATAAAGTCGCACCAAACTTCCAACCCATACTATCAAACCACTTTAGCACCTTCAATCATCGCTACATCGAAAAAAGTAATATATTTAATTAATTAATTAATTACTTTATAATAACAAGAGAGAAAAAATTATCTATATCAGTCACTCCAGGCACCGCCAACGCGGTGACCTTTGGACTGCAAACCAGATAACCGCACCATGCAATCTAATCCGCCTAAAAGTAAACAAGCTAAAACGGTACCACCAATTAAAATAGTTAATAATCAAGTGATTAACAACGCTCAAAGCTCCGAATGGCAGCAACAACAAAAACCTTCGAAACGTAATCTCCCCTGTTCACCAAATAGTCCGATCAATATCCAAGAGAAAAAATCAAAATTTTTTTCCTCGCCAAATCGATTCTCCGTATTATCTGAAAACGAACCGGACACAATTGATAATGACGACACTAATAATCAAAACGAACCCACAATCATACAAACAAACAAAAAAGACCAACCACCACCAATATATGTAAAAGGAATACTTAACTTTTCTAATCTTAGAAATGCAATTGGCGATCTAATTGGGCAGCATAGCTTCACTTGCAAATCAACTACCACGCATCTAAAAATACAACCAGACACTCCTGATAACTACAGAACACTTATACACTTCCTAAAAGACGAAAAAGCAGAATACCACACATTTCAGCTTCAATCTGAAAAATCATTCAGAGTTGTGATAAAAAATATTCACCACACAACCGATCCTACTGAAATAGCATCAGCACTTGAAGAATTAGGATTCACCGTAAGACAAGTGACAAACATAAGACACCAAAAAACCAAAATTCCACTGCCCTTGTTCTTTGTCGACCTTGCTCCTGAATCTATTAGTAAGGAAATATTCAACATAACGGCCCTACTCAATACCAAAATCAAAGTTGAGGAACCTCATAAACGCCGTGAAATTCCTCAATGTCAAAACTGCCAGACTTACGGTCATACAAAAAGCTATTGCTCAAACTCTCCTCGCTGCGTGAAATGCGGTGGAACCCATCTTACCACAACTTGCACAAAATCACCTGACCTGCCGGCCAAATGTGCTCTCTGTGAAGGCGAACACCCAGCCAACTACAAAGGCTGTGCTATATACAAAGAGCTGCAACAACGTCGCCGCCTACCAGCCAACTCAAGACATAACAACCAACATCACCAATCGCAATCAACCAACCGAACTACGAAACCCAATTATCAGTCAAATCTGCAACCATCAACGCAAAATCCAAGTACTCGAACAAACCAATCATACGCAGAAGCAACAGCAAATACAGGTAACGCACCACCGCCAACCCCGTCCTCCAACACCTTACCTATACCCAGTTCTGATAATAATGATATAAAAAAATTTTTAGAAGAACTTAAATGTCTAATTAACCCACTTATCTCCCTCATCACAGCACTCATGTCTAAACTTTTAAATGATACACACAACAAATAACTCAGTCACCCAAAACTCTATCATGATCCTTTCATGGAACGCAAACGGACTAAAAAACCATAAAGATGAATTCCTCATTACACTTCAAGAAAAAAGAATTGATATCGCTTTAATATCCGAGACCCATTTCACTAATAGTTACTCTCTCAATATACCAGGCTTTCGTCTACACCATACCAACCATCCGGACGGGACTGCTCATGCAGGATCCGCTATCTATGTTAGGTCTTCTCTCACATCTCATCCACTCCAAAAATTCCAAACCGACTATATACAGTCGTGCGCTGTATCCATAATAATCAACAATATACCTGTTTCCATAGCAGCCATTTACTGTCCTCCTAAACATAATATATCCACTAATCAATTCAATATCTATTTTAATACCCTAGGACATAACTTTATAGTTGGTGGTGACATAAACTCTAAAAACATTCAATGGGGATGTCGGGTCACAAACCCTCGTGGGAACTCACTCCTACATAGTGTAATAAACAAAAACCTACAAGTAATTTCACCCACAAACCCGACCTATTGGCCAACTTCCTCTCGAAAACGACCGGATATATTAGATATATTTGTAACCAAAATTCCCAACACACTCCACTCATTAATTACAAATCTACACGCTCCATGCTCAGATCATTCCCCCATTCTACTCTCAATCGACTGCCAGCCTCTATCCAACCAACGCAACCCAACACCATTACACTCTCATATCAACTGGGATAACTTCCATAAGTCAATACTGGAAAAAACCAGTCTAAAAGTTCGCCTAAAGACAACCAATGACATCGATGAAGCAGTGAATCTTTTTACATCCAACATCCAAACTTCAGCTTGGGAATCAGCGCAACCCACGCAATCACACACATGTAACATGATCATTCCCCTTTATATCCGTAGTCTCATAGCACAGAAACGTCGCGCTCGCTGCCTATGGCAAAGAACAAAATATCCCACTGATAAATCCCACTACAATATGCTTGCCCAAAAACTCAAACGGACCCTAGCAAACTATAGAAACAAATCTTATACTAACCACTTAGAATCGCTTACGACTAAGGACGGTTCTCTCTGGAAGGCCACCAAACAACTTCTTCGTATACGAAATCCCCCAGCCACCCTACGCAATGCAAATGGAAACTGGGCACACTCTGATGAGGAGAAAGCTAACATATTTGCAAACCATCTCTCTGATACTTTTCAACCTCACAATACCATTCTCCTTCCGGAAAAAATTAATATAGTTGAACAATTTCTCAACTCACCTTTACAAATGTCCCTCCCACCGAAGCATACATCTCCTGCTGAAATTCGCTATATAATATCTAAACTCCCCAGGAAAAAGTCTCCTGGTTATGATCTAATAACTTCTGAAATACTCAACCAGCTTCCAAAAAAAGTTATCGTACTTCTCACCTATATATTTAACTCAATGCTCCGATTATCTTACTTCCCTATATTATGGAAGTTTTCCACTATCATACTCATTCTCAAACCAAAAAAACCACCCGACTGTCCAACATCATATAGACCTATTAGCCTGCTTCCAATACTGTCGAAAGTGTTTGAAAAAATGTTATTAAAAAGAATCTTAAACATTATCGCTGATTCCAAAGTCTTACCTGACTCTCAGTTTGGTTTTCGTACCAAACACTCCACGATACATCAAATTCACCGTATAGTAGATAAAATATCATTTTCTCTAGAAGAAAAACAATATTGCACTGGGGCCTTCCTTGACGTTTCTCAAGCCTTTGACCGAGTCTGGCACGCAGGGCTCTTATTTAAGCTGAAACTCATCCTACCGTCTACTTATTACCTTATACTCAAGTCCTACCTAGAAGATCGTTTCTTCTCGGTACGTTATGGTTCATCTAATTCCGCACCAAAACCCATAAATGCAGGAGTCCCCCAGGGCGCAGTCACTGCTCCTCTGTTATTTAATATATTCGTATCTGATCAACCCACACTGCCCACTAGCCTCATCGCTGACTTTGCCGATGACAAAGCTATTTTAACCAATAACCATGATCCATCCATTGCTTCCTCGCATATCCAAGAACACCTATCCCTCCTCGAAAAATGGTATAAGGAGTGGGGTGTGAAAATAAACGAATCTAAATCTATACAATGTACCTTCACTCTTAGGAAGGGAATATGCCCACCTATTACTTTAAATGAGCAAATCCTGCCAACCGCGCAGAGCACTCGCTATCTAGGCATAATTATTGACCAACGCCTCACATGGTCTCCTCATCTTCGCAGCAAACTGCTATCCTTAAACAATCGATTTCGTCTTCTCCGCTCTCTCCTAACCTCCAACCACATAAAACTACCAACCAAGCTTCTAATATATAAACTTTATCTTAAACCAATGTGGACGTACGGAATTCAATTATGGGCCCCTGCAAAAATTTCAAACACTAACCGTATCCAACGTTTCCAATCCAAAACGCTCCGAGCCATAACTAAAGCACCTTTCTACGTGTCCAACCAGACCCTACATAACGATCTCGCCATCTCACCCGTCTGTGATGTAGCCAGAACTTTTTATAGACGATTTAACTTATCTGTTAAAAACCATGCAAATCCCCTAATCAAAGGACTTGCGTCGGCAAACATACCCGACAATCCTAGGAAAAGACTAAAAAGGCGGTGGTGTCGGGACCTATTAATTTAGTTACTTAGTCAACTACCTAATCTCTATTTCTATTTCTATTCATAACCTTATTGCTAACTTATTGAAATGTATATAAATAGCTGACAAAGTGTCTTCACTGGAAGGCTTCTTAAATCCGTCCTTTCCTCAAGCCATTTAATATCCTATCATCTTTTTTACTTATTGTTCATTTAATTGTAACAGATTGTAAATAAAAATTATAAAAAAAAAAAAAAAAAAAAAAAAAAAAAAACAAAACACCGCGAGTACAGTCACAATTTTGTTTTCATAAAAAGTATTTAATTTTATTATAAAACAGATGTTTTGGTATACACAGGTATTGACGGACGAAAATAAAACTCTTGCGCGGTATAAATATACGTAAAGTATTCCTTTTCTTCGAAATCAGTTTTAAAAACGCCATTACGTTATATACCGTGAATAGTTTCCTAACTTTCATCGATATTATAAAGACAACTTTGAAATATAGAAGTCTTTGAATAATAACATAATTATTTCCCTCTTTGTAATCATGGAAATCCACGTGTCTCATTGAATAATGAATTTATTTTATTGTTTTTTGCTTTGATTTCTCAATGATATTTGCACGTTAATTCCGTCAAAAAAAAAAACATTGTCCTTTAAACAACTTCGCAGTAGTGTATTGTAGAATTAACATAATAGTTTTACAATGAAATTCATAAAATTCATAAAATTCATAAATTCAAAGTTTTAAAAAAACACACCTTACACGTCATAATATTTTAACGTATGGAAGGTGATCATTTTTTACCGCGATCATGACATCTATCACTGTACGATGCATAACGTCAATTACAAAACAATATACTAGTATTACAATACGTTTATAAAATAAATTCATTTTAATACATTTATTCGTATAATTTTTTAAGTTTGTTTTTTTTTTCAAATGGCGATAACTAACTATAAAAATGTAATGTTCTGAAAAATAATTGGTTTTTATTGAAAATTGTGATTTTCTAATTTTATTCCTTGATCGATAACTGTTTCAAAGGTATAAGTATTTAAAATTCGGAGTAGTGGAGTGATATCTAATAATGTCACAGGAATGTTGGACAAATTACTGTGATTTAACCGACCTGTATAATGATATTATCATACGGTGTATCAACAGGTATTACAATGCATACATTTGAATTTTTCCATAATATACAGTTTGAAACACTTATAAAATGAAACAACAAATATTTTTAAGTTTTAAGTTTTCACAAAAAGCCGGATTAAAATGTATAACAGAGTATAATATATATATATAAAAATATAAATAATTTAAGACGTACCTAAGTTTTTTCAGTTTAAAGGAGCAAAAATAAGAAATAGAAGTCTTCGTAAAAATGTACTGCTATCGATTAGCTCATTTACATTTGAATTGCTCACACCTCTACTAAATATAAATTTGGTCAAAATGTTGCACAATGGTAATAGACTTTGAAATAACTAATAAAAGACAAAATTATTTTTTTCACGAGAATGTAGTTTTATAAGTGTTTTAATCTGTGCAAAAAAAAAAATTTCTAATTCACACATTTGGTATTGGTTAACTACGGACTTGAAATCGATTTGTGCATATTCTCGTAAATAAATCACCTTGTTCATGTGATACTTATTTTGCGCACACGGTTTTATTGTGACTTGAAATCTAACCACTCAAAAGCGCGCAAAACCGTGCGTTTATTTTTACCTCGTATGTACATTAAAATTCTAAGTGCTCGAAAATTTTTCGAATAAATTATAATTTACCATAATTGTGTATCTTTCGTGTGCAATAATTATGTATACATACCGTGGCAGCATGTTAATAGGACAGGTTTGTCTGCGTAAATTTGTTTTAAGTTTTATTTTCATTGAAAATAACAACAACTCTTCTCATAACTGATATTATCTTACGATCGAGTACCTGCCGATATCATTTAATTAAATATCGCGACGACGGAGATATTATTGCACTATTGCATAACAAATCATTATCGTAGTACACTTGATATTGTCGCGTTAAATAGTATCATACCATTTTAATGTTAATATAAAAGCATTCAGTATAAAATAAAAAAACATAGTCACGTGCGCAAACGACACGGAAGTTTGGATAAAAACCGGATCATATTGTACATTTTCGCGTTGTGTACATTTGCCTGAACAAATTGCTTTTTGGATTAACTGAGCTAATAGTAGACTCGTGTACACATCGTCTTGTTCAATGGTTATTTCTTTCGGGTTCGGTGAATTGCGTCCCCCCCAAAAAAATGTTGATTCACAGATAGGTGAATTGCGTCCCCGATATTTTTTTCGAATAGGTGAATTGCGTCCCCAATATTTTTTCCGAATAGGTGAATTGCGTCCCTGGCACTTTTTGAAATGTTAGAAGATAGATTACATATTTAAAACTTACATTACAAAAGATGCAAGTTTTCCACCAAATCTCCGGGCTGAATTAACACCAACAACAAATCGGACAACCAACAGTTGTGAGGCATTCCACTCTAAATTAAATAATCTATTTATCTCTAGTCATACAAATAATTACAGTTTTATTGATTTTATAAAAAAATATTCAATCCGTAACATACAGAAAAATACGTAGTAATGGACAAAGAAAATCACGTGTAAAATTATCGAAAAAGAAAATTATATTGGAGAAAAAATGATTGAATATAATAATAAATTACTGACCACATTTGAAAACCAAAGCCGTTTCATTTAAATTTTTACCAGTTTAATATACTTTTACAATAATTTTATTATTTTTTACATAAATAATTGACGATTAATTAAATAATTGTCCTACAAATGTTATTAATGTTAGTATGAAAATTTATTGTACATACTTATTGGATTTTTTTAATTTAATTTGTAAATTATATTTCAACTAATGTATTAACTTAGTACATTTTATGTATTTGTTACATACCTAGTATTAAAATATAACAGGGACGCAATTCACCTAGTATTAAAATATAAAAGGGACGCAATTCACCTAGTATTAAATTACAACAGGGACGCAATTCACCTAACGCCATTTCTTTTACCTCGTATGGTTTATATATAATATATATATATATATTAGATATTATCTGTTAGTTACCTACTACAAAACTAATCGGCAATGTTAACATTCAACAACAAAATATGAATTTGAATTGGTGAGTGATTTCAAATTATTAAATTATTTAATACAGTTTTTTTGTTTCATATCCCCGTACATTCTGTTTGTGCACTAATATTCGGCCGTGTTACATGTGCTGTTATTGCGCGTGCATTTAAGTCGCAAAACTATTTTTCATTTGATAATTGGGGTTTATGTTTCTCGGCCTCCCGCTCTCACTCCCTCCTTTTTGTCGGTGCACCCTCAAAATATCCCGTGCGTCAAAATATCCCGCCTTCAAAATATCCCATCGTCAATATATCCCCATTCAAAATATCCCATCGTCAAAATATCCCAAAATATCGTTAAATATGAATTTAAAATTAAGCTTAATATAGTTTGGTCAGACAAATAAAAAAGTATATATTATACAAAAATATTATTATAAAAAAATGATACAAACAATGTAGATTAAAATTAATATAGTAATAAAGTTTGGTCAGACAAATTAAAATGTAGGTATATATTATAAAAAAATGATACAAAAAATGTCAGTTAAAATGAAAAATTATAGGCTATACCTTTCAAGTAATTGAGAGTAGTCGTATTTTGATAGGAATTGACCACTTCTTTTAATCGTCTATTTAACATCTCATATACTTTTTTTTTTTTGACGGGAAATTCACCAGCAATTTGTTTTTCAATTTTTGCTTCTTGAAGGCCTTACATAATAATAATAAAAAATAATAATAAGAATAATAATTTTAAATGTATTCAATTTTTAAATTTTTTATTTACCTTGTTCTAATTGAAGAAACTTAATAAATTTCCATATCGATACATGATGAGCTCCTAAGGATCCATTAAATGCGTGATGCCAACCTTCAACAGCATTATTTGAGCGTGGCTGATCGTCCTTAACGGATTGATAACAATTCCACAAGTCAACGTTAAAATATGCTCCTCTTCGTCCTCTGCGTCCCAAGCGTCCAATCCATGTATCCTCGAAGTACGAAATTATAGGTTCAAGTAGTTCTTCATTTTGAATAAAATATTCTGTTTCAATAAGTTCATCAAAAGCTTCTATGACTTTATTTGGGGGTATAAATGCCAAAGAACAAAGCAG
This sequence comes from Therioaphis trifolii, assembly GCA_027580255.1. Lineage (NCBI taxonomy): Eukaryota > Metazoa > Arthropoda > Insecta > Hemiptera > Aphididae > Therioaphis > Therioaphis trifolii. The sequence goes on along the minus strand of CM050405.1, from coordinate 65,186,788 downwards.
TCGAACTTGTAATGCAAAATTAGAATCCTGTGCATATTTTGTCTGAAGTCCATTAGTTTGTATTTTTCTCCAGACACATTGTGTAAAATGAAAAAAGCAACCTCTAATTTCAGATCTGGGAAATTCTTCTTTGAAAGTTGAATAAAAAGCATTTTCAAAATCAATTATTAATATTGATGGGTTTAAGTTTGGTTTTTTAGTTTTTAAAAATTTTAAAATTTTTGAATATGATTCTTTGGTCTTGTCAGTCATTAAAATATAAATTAAAGGATAGGTAGCATTTCCTTTACAAGCGTGTATTGTATACAATTGGGAAAACAGAGGCGGAACAGATTTAAAAGTGCCATCTGCCATCCAAACATCTGATTCACTTAACAAATCTAAGTTATTTTCCGTACTAAATATTAAACATCGTTTTCCTTCATCGTTAATGTCATGTAATAAAAATTGATTCCCTGTTTTAGTTACCTTATATTGTTCGGGTAGTATTAAATCTGCTACATTCATTGGATTCGTAGGAAAATTATTCTCTCTATTTCTTTTTCTGCGTACTGTCTGGGATATCATTTCAATTGATGGTAATTGGCTAACGGTACTTTTGGGCACTTCTGAAATAATTTCACTGACAACATTTCTGGTTGGTGCACATGTCATTGCTTCATTTTTTATTTTGTTCATCACTACTTTTACATCAATTTTATCAGAGTTCGGAGGATGAGTATGTATGGGCTTTTGTATAATTTCTCCTATAAAAATAATATTTTTATTAAAACAAAAATTACTATAAATAATCTTGTATTAAATTCTTTTCTTCAAGTTAAATAATTGTAAATAATTTCACGTACCTGATTCTTCATCATTAGTTGTGTGACAACGACCTTTACATTTATAATTTTTAAAATCAACACATCGCCAAATACATTTATTTTCACTAGATCTATGTAAACTATGTAAGTATCCATCCAAAGCAAGAAGCTTTTTTCCTTTTTGGCTAACAGTGAAAACTAAATTTGCCATTTCTCTTACAATTATTGTTTAGTAAAATAATAGACACAACGCACAACGCACAACGCACAAGTGAATACATGCCATAAAGCTTTATAGCTGGGTTGGCCAATATTATTATTAAATTTTATCAAAAATCGTACCTATTTTAATTATGGAATCAGTATGCTCGCAGTATATAAGATAATCTCAATTCTCCAACAATACAACCTATTATCGTAAACATATTATTGAAAAAGAGTTATCGAGTATCGGCTATAAATAAGGTTAAGAAATAATATTATTTGTTATGATTAACAAAATACGGTGGGATTTATATTATAACAATATATATGTAATAATATAAATTAGTAATATATATACATATATATATATATATACACTTGATTAAATGTACCTATTGTATGTTTATTTACAATAATACAAATTATACTGTTTCGTTACTAATTTATTATTTAATAATATTATTTAAAATATTATATTTGAAAATGGGATTAATTAATTTTTCGTAAATGGGATATTTTGAACGCGGGATATATTGACGATGGGATATTTTGAATGGGGATATTTTGACGATGGGATATTTTGAAGGCGGGATATTTTGACGCCCGGGATATTTTGAGGGGGAACCCTTTTTGTCCTCTTTCAAACCGAATTGTACTTATTTATTTTTGTAAATTACAAAATCTTTTCAACGCCACTTCTCGAGAGAATTCCAATCGAGCCATAATATTCTTCCCGCGATGCAAGCGACATGGCGATATTGAACTTTAATTTCTTCTAAAACTGTTAAAACTGAGGCGGGTAAGCCAAATTAATTTCACGAACGCATAAGTACATACATCTCCCCGGCGGTGTTAAGACTTACGGCGACTCGACTCGTAAGCTGCGAGTTATGAACACCCATTATACCTCGGGACAAGAATTTGCGCTGCGCTTCGGAGAGGAAATTTAATTCACACGTCACGACGTTGAATTTTAAATTTTATTCTATTCACACTTTCTTCGCGACGCTTTTTAATCATTGTAAGTACTGCAATCCAATTCCGCTTTTTTTTTTTTTTTTTTTTTTTTTATTAATGATAACAAAAAACGCGTAATTGACCGAACGTCGTTATTTCAATGTAATCGTCATAACTCAACGAGCAATGACTGAAATTTCAATAGAAATAAAAAAATGAATAAGTAATTAATACTCATTATTATCATTAGACTTGAATTACAACTTAAATTGATACGAAGGAAAGAAATTAATTATATCTTTATCGACTATAAAATTTCCGAGTTTTTATTATATGACTTTTTTATAGTTATCACGAATTCTCGGAAGTCTTATGAAAAATTCTTAAAATAGATTCTTAAGTCGTATCAGTGTGAAACGCGGTTATTTGATAATATTTTTTTCGAGTACAATATGTTTCAAATGAACAAGCGAAAATAATTTTTTTTTTCATTCAAGTTTTAAGTGATGTTGCACAATGTTTAATTTGTGCGCTTGAAAAACACTTTTAGTACGACCGTTGAATGAAATTTTTCGCAAGGGTATTTTTGATCGGTTTTTAATTTATTTTCATAGATTTTTACTGAATCGTTTTAATTTTTTTCATTTTCCCGTGTCTGCAGTTAATTTTACAAGAATACGTCTTGAGGTGAATAAAAAACGAGTAAGGTATTTTACGAAAAATACTCGATAAATATTTTTGAAATAATTAAAAAAAATATATCAAGTGATCTACCAAAATCCTCCCTGTTCGTAAAGAATAATTCATCGCTTGAAAATCGTGTGAAATAATAATAATAATAATAATAATAATAAACGTATACAGGATAATTTATAAATTGTGTAACAGCAAATTTATCACATTAATATTCAAAATAAGTTTAATGTATGTTATGAAAGTTTCTATATACAGGAAAATATTTTTTGACTACCCCTGGGAGGCGATTTGAAGAATTAACTTTTGATAACCAAATGGGAACCTATGTTTTTTCTTTTATCAATACAATGTCAATGTATTTTTTCAGTAAATTTTAGTGATTTAAAAACATTAATTGATTAAAAGCTCCTTGACTTGAGAACAATTTCAAGTTTTGCGGCGTTGTACGTGTTGAATGCGTTACGACCGCACGCACAAGCGCCGCACCGTGATCATAAAACTATTCCTAAAAACTTAAAATCACTTCAAAATCGACAAAACAATTTAAGTACGTGAAAACTGTAAAATAATTTACTTTGAAGTTTTGGAACCGCTGGTATAACCAATTTATCCTTCGCTTCACTCCGCATCTAAAAGTAGTCGTTCCATTTGGTAATATTGTGTTTGAAGTGGGAGTATAATATTAGTGACCGTTTAAGTAAACTATAAAATTTAAAAAGTCACGGCTAAACAATCATGTTTTTATACAAATTTAATTCTAGATAGTGTATTTAACATTGTGAAAAAGTTCAATGATATGTATTTAAATAGATTCTTTGTAAATTACGAATTAAGTAATTGTTTGAAGCAATCGTAAAAAACACGCATTGTATATAATATAATTTAGTGTTCAATGTTGATGAGGTAACACAAAACTATGTCAACCTTTGATTTGAGAAATTTTAATTATTTTTCACAGAATGAAAGAATGCATGTTAAAATTAGTTCGAAAATTCAAACTATTCATTTAATTAGTTCTTTATACTTTAAATCTGAATTAGTTTATTTTCTTAAAACAATTTCGACTTTTTTTCTTTAACAAAAATTGGCATATTGAGAGGGAATTAAAGTTTTGATTAAGAAATCGATAAGAGCCAAAATAATTTGAATTTAAATATTAAAAAATATAATACAGTATTCATAGTACTACATAACCTAACAATTTAAAGTTATAGGATTGAACTAAAAATAATTCAGAAGAAATTGACTTAAATGAATCGACTTGTGTAATAATAACTAAAATTTTACAGTACATGAGAAATGCAAATAAGCAATTTCGTAAAAGTAATGTTTAAAAATATATGTGTCACTCATAACGTCACATCATATGGATTCAGACAAATCAAGCGTTAACGAAAATGGAAATTTGTCAAGTATTGACTCATCATGCGTAGACAGTCGAAAAATTGGATGATACCAATATTATAAATCCAAATGTCAACTCGTTCTCAACCAATGGATTTTTAAGTTAGAAAAAAACATTATAGGTTAAAATTATTAATATTTTACAGTTTTGGATTAAAAAAAAAAAAAAAAAAACAAGTTTTGCAATTGAAAAAAAATAAATAGTTTTTCCGTTTATGAACAGAAAAGGTTGACATTTCGAATTTTCCATACTAAAAATTATACGGTAGACGCTCTTTAGGAACTTTATGCAGTACATAAAATCTCGAATTTAAACTCATACGTTCAAAGTATTTCGTGTTACCTTCACCGTTGAACACTGTACAACTGTACAACAATATTTATACGAACATTTGTTATTATTTTATTTAAGTACGTATGTATATAATACAGACACCGAGGTACTTGCACACGTCGTATTATATAATATACAGTTTTGACGTCGAATTTTTGAAGTTTGCGTCGCTCAGACAATTATTTTGTATTGATGAAAAAAAAAAAACGCACACGTGTTCCGGACGGACAATATTATGTACGTTGGTACATTTTATATAAATATTTTATTTTATTGTGAAGTGTTCTCTTTTTCGTTTTCTTTATTCTTTTGTATTTTTTTCTCGGCTTAATGGATTATATTTTTCGGCGCAGAAAAGTAAAACGTTTCATTGCAGTCAAAAAGAAAGTCACCCTACAGAAAAAAAGTCCATGGTCTTGTCACAACAGTTGTTTTGATGTCGCCTTCACACTCTGCACATTCGAGCGCACATGTCGAAATTCACTTGTAAATAGGTTATGCAAAAATATAGAGGCTCTAAAAAGTAGATCTATAGAGTAAAAATATACTGTAACACATACACACAAACACACACACACACACACACACACACACACACACACACACACACACACACACACACACACACACACACACACACTCATACTATATATATAGTATATGGCTCAACTTTTAGTTTATATAAACGTGTACACGTGCACAAGGTCCTTGTAAATTTATAAGAGACGAAAATATCTCTATAGATGCGAGTCCGGCACTATATTTTTGATGAACCGACTGTCGTAGATTTTCAACATTTAATTCATACATTTATCTTTAACTTGTAACTATAATAATTTCAAACGGGTTTCGTCTGGTATAAAACAATATTAAAATATAATTTTGAAAGTCAAAGAGCGTATAGAGTCAATATCAGGCGCTTTAACCAGGCCAAATCTTCAGGGGGCAAATATAATTGTAGGGGGGCCTTAGAGAAATTTCAATATTTATGCTATTTTTAATTTATTAATACTACTGTAATTTTTATATTAGACAATTTAAATTAAAATAATAAGAAATAGAATAAAATGAGCATAATTAAATTTTGAATATTTTATTAGAATTTGCCAGTTTAAAAAAAATTAAAACAGCTGTAATTTTCTATCCTTTCGCTTGTTTAAATCCGTTAATAACACATCCAAATTTAAATGTTCAGTCCGTTTGGACTATAACGCCAATAAATGTGTATTGAATAGCCGATTACGTTTCATCGATTGCCTTTGAGGGTTTTCAAGTCGGGTTAAACAGCAAAATGTTTATTCACAAACCGCTGAGCTACATCCAAATACTTCAACTGCCGGTATCATTTCATATATTTACAATTTCTTATACATATAAATAGTGCTTCTACTCCCGATGAAATCATCAAGTATTAAATGATAAATACGTAACTACCTAAAAGTCGTTACCCTTTTAAGATTTGTTGGGGGGGGGGGGCAACGATAAGGTCTTGGTTGGGCAAAGCCCCCTGTCCCCACGTGGCTACGAGCCTGGTCAATATCACTAAGAAATCATACTATATAGAGTTCGAATCTTAGTTTGAGAGAGTTTATGCTTATTATAGTTATCAGAGTTGAATAAGCCGTAGCGCGTAGTGTTTTCGACCGATAGCTTTGGTGGCTCCTTGCACTAAGGCCCTCGTCCCACTAGGGCAACGCAACGCAACGCGATTATAAATAAATATCGTGTGATAATCGTTTGTTTAATAAAACACGGGTTAATATATCGGAGACCTCCCACTGACGCGATGCGACGTGACTGCGACGCGATACGAAAGCAACTAATCGCGCGCGACTCGTGCTGTCAGTCGCTTAATAAAAGTTGCCTTGTCAACCACATAACACATTTTGTGATATCATAATTTTATTATTATTTGGCAAATATCACTGACAATATGGCAAAAACAAAAGAAGAAAACTGAACTAGTTGAAAACTAGTCGAAGCTGTGTTGAGTCATATCCATGATTATATTACTTCAAAATACCCGAAATACACTAGAAGGGACATTACATAAAAATATTGAAATTTTACATCGTCTTGCATTAATTCATTAGCGGCAACAAATGTTCGACAGTTAATATTATTTTGTATCTATGGATGTATCCAATATTTCCTTTTATTTTTAATTTTACGGTGTCAATACCAATATACGACACAATACAAAACTCGTCATCTTCAGAAACGACATGATTGCTACTGACTACTGAGCAACTGCCGAAATATCGCCTTGCGTTGCGTTGCGTCACCCTAGTGGGACGAGGGCCTAAGAGCACGTAATCGTGATAATAGACAAAAATTATAATCTTACGATTTTTCAAAACCATTATATAGTGCACAAAAAGAAACATTTTCCGGGTAAATAAAATAAAATCAATAATTTACTTATTAATTATTATTATTATTATTATTATTATTTTTTTTTTTGTAAAGTCAGTTTCAAATCGTTAATACTACATACATACGTATACAATAATACATTATTCGATTTAGTTTATGAATAAAATTATCATTAAAACCAGTTCATCTTACACAGTGATCACTGTGTATTCTGTTGGTTCGTATATAGTACAACAAAATGAATACTAAACCGTTTTTACGAATACTGTCCTGGGGTGATTTTGAACGTTCGCCTCACTCATCATACCGACCAATATTATCATGCTTAAGATTTGAAGGATTAGATATGAAAAAAAAAAAGGAAAGATTAAATTTATAGTTTGACTTCAATCAACGAATGGGTATATTAACTAACCTGAACTACTTGCTTCATTAAATTTTCAAGTTCCTCGTCGTTTGACAAGGCAGTCGGCTACTTTTTAATTGCTACTTCAACGATCAAAACACGGTCAAAATGCTCCCGTAAGTAGTTTAATGCGGTTAGTAAATCATTTTAATATTTGCCTATTGTCTAATACTTCAAATTGACACTTTTAAATGTGTCCATTTATTATTTATTAACTTGATTCAATCACATTTAAATGTAATATTTACTAGTTACTATCACCACACCGTTAGGTTACCCTTACATTAGGTATTTCTTTTTTGTTCTTGTTACATATGTTTGTTATTTGTACTGCATTATTTACTCGACAATGGTTAACGTTATTAGTTGAGATTAAATTCAATCATTATGCATTTCAAAAATACCAGAATAATTATTAATTTTCAATTGAACTCACGACACTACGGTGTAACAAAATATCGTCGATGTGTCGTGCAAATTATTTCCGCGATAAGAAGCCCGAGATCATGTGACAGTGAATGAATTTACTTTCGTCATCAAACAATATACATTTATATGATTTACGTACGGTTTTATATTACAGTTTTTTAACGTGAACCATTTTTGAGGTCTATAAATACGATCAGATTCGGGCAATATTTTAGATACGTGCATTAAAGGTACAAATAACTTGTATCAAGACTCGATTTATATGATTCAACTCAATTAAACGTATCGTGTGTATTTTTCTGCATCAAAATAGAATTGGATGGATTTAAAATGAAATGTGCCCCAAGAACTCGAACGCGAAGTAAAATATTCATGATTATGTTATTTTTATGTACTATTACTTTGGTGCGATATTACTAAATAAGTCGTTTGTAAAAGGTATTTTCTTAATGATTTTAACGTGACATTACCGATACTAGAATATTACACAGTCTTTTGTTGTGTGATAACACTCTAATAGTAGCTAAACCAATCGTTTATTTTCATATGCAAGATTTAGTCATTCGCCAACTAGATCAAATTTCTATGGTAAAACATTTAAAACATTAGTTTTTTCTAAAATGGTGATCGAGAATAATTCATGAAAGATGTTTAAAAGCGTAAAAATGTATTTTATCACTCTTTTTCTACGTGTACATTATTATATTAATAAATAGTACGTCAATTTATCAATGTTATATAATATTGTTGTATTGTCATTACTAGAGTCCGGATTCGTATGCACTCAAAAAACCTAAAATAGTATGCATTTATGCATCTAAAAACGTTTAAATATGCACTTGATATGCTCTTATTTTTTAAAATTATATGCAAAAATATACTCTTGCCCAAAATATATGCATTTATTTGCATAATTTTTTATGCACTTAATTATCTTTTTGTTATTTTTTTAATTTCTTTCATAAATAATCATTCAACTAAATTAGATAGGTAACTTAATTTTTTGATTGCAGATATCAACTTACAATATTGGTTGAGACTTGAGGAATAGTAAATATTTAAAAATATATTCAACAAATAAAACAAATATTTTTATTAGGAATAGTAAAAGATAATAAATAAAAACATATTAAATCCTCTCATACCATTTCTTTGGTAAATATTTTTGAATAAAAATACAAAATAAAGAAATTAAAAAAAAAAAAAACACGGTTTTATAAACTTTAATACTTTAATAGGTACCAAATATTCTTGAATACGCAAACATTTTAAAATATGCCGTCATCCCTGAAATATGCATTTATATGCAAAATAAACTTTTTCCTACGCATTATCTGTTACACAAATCGTCCACATTTCTTACTGTCATCGAACTGCATACACTCATTACAAATATGAAAATCCATACAAATCCGGACTCTAGTCATTACGAATCAGTCATTAAATGAAATATTAAGCGTAATGAAATAATTATACCGAAAAAAAATCCAAGACGCGCTAATTCGATACAGAACCCGCAAGACCAAAGTGTTTTATACATTTTCCTAACTTTTTAATGTAACACGCGTTTTAAATTTCTTTTCATCTTCGCCATTTAAACGAATGTATCTCTTGGACCGTGTGCGAAAACGTTCATTTTCCATTATTTCCCTCGACCCTCCACGCGTGTGCGCGCAGCTTATAGTCTCGCAGCTCGTAGTAAGCTTAATCGACGGTAATATCGTTTTGTGTACCTGTCCGGGACCGCGATCCGCGATGATTGAAACGAAAGAAAAACAAAACTTTCGGGTTGCCTGACCGTGGTTTTAATTGTGTGTGTGTTTTTTTTTTTTTAAATAACGTCTCATTCGTCGTCGTCGTCGTCGTCTGCGGTTTTAAAACTCGCGTGACCTTTTTAACGGAAACTGCAGTTGTCATTTTGTACGTATTTCGGAACGCGTTTTTCGAGCGGTCGGACGAGAACGACGATATCGTATATAAGTTGGCCGTCGTGACTCTCGCTGCGAGAGTCGGACACGTACGTAGGTTAGCATATATTGCGTATTAATTTCGTCTCGGGTGTGAATTCGTCGTCGACGGCGAACGGGCTGCGTGTGTGTGTTCGACGCACGACAGATCCATAACGATTTGTCGGAACGAACGTTCGCGGTGACGACGTTTCGTTAATAACAACAGCGTTAAATCGACGTTTCGTGTTCGTGTGCACGTACGTATTACTATTTTTCTCCGTGCATTTCGCGCGCCAAAACGTATTGTGAACAATATTGTTTTCGTTTCACGCGATCCTCGCCGCCGAGTCCTTAAAGTCCCGTGCGCTGTTGGGTTGTCGGGGGGGAGGGGGGGAGAACGCTGTTCGTCGACTGCCGTGGCGCCGTGGCACAAATGGTATATCTATTCAACGTGTTAGCCAGGCCCATGATTTAGGCATTTTATTTGTACCTTCTCTTAATTTTAGCCCTCATATTGATTATATGACCAGCAAAGCTTTTCGTGTTTTGGGATTCATAAGACGTCACTCAACCAATTTTAGTTCTGCCAATTGCTTTCTAGCTCTCTATAATGCATTAGTCCGTTCGGTCATTGACTATGGGTCTATTGTTTGGTCACCATATACCGCAGTTGGCATTTGTCGGATTGATCGTATACAAAACAGTTTTATGCGTTTCGCCGGTTATTGCCTCAACATACCTCATCCACCACATGATTATGTGGACCAGTAAGTCAAGCTCTGAGACTAGTTCCCCTTTCTGTTAGGCGTGATAATTTTGATATCACTTTTATTCAGCGTCTGACCGAAGGTCAAGTTGATGCCCCAAGGCTACTTGGAGAACTTAATTTTCGTCTTCCTAGTAACACTAGGCTTCAGTGTAATTTTTATATACCCCCCCAATAAATCCAACTTTTCCAGGAATGTCCCACTTTCAAGGATGATGCATAATGCAAATGATCATATAGACTATTTAACCATATGAAGTACGAAGACTCACATCTTGTTTCACATAAACTACACCATGTTGTTTTGTTTTTTTTTTAATTACTTACTATTTCTTTTTCCTCTCTCTAATATTAAGTTAGTATAAGTTATGCATCTTACACATTGTATGTGTTTATTTACTGTTATCTATGTACTTCTTGCCTGTTAATTTTGCAAAAGCCGTTTGGCGTTGATTATAATAAATAAATAAATAAATAAATAAATAAACAGAACGCCGGAGCGGAGCGCGTGACTGGAGACGACGACAACGTGATAGCGTTCTGTGAACGAACTCGCGGGTCGTGTGGCGAAGTGACACAATAATAACGTGCGCGGAAACGATGAATCAGTACAACACGATAAAGCGGTGTTTCCGCGATAAGGCGGCGAAACGTATGAGAGGACGTCGGTCCGAGGTGTGTTGTTTTATCAGTGTGTTTGCTAAACAAAAAAACAAAAAAACCGGCTAAAACCCGAAAACGTAACGCGTTTACGTGCGCCGAAAGTATATCTGTATAAGGACGTTAGGATACAGAGCTAAGTAAATACAATAATCACGTCGAACCGGAACGTACAGGTGTGTTTTCAGCGGAAAAATCAATAGACCGGTATTTCACGTCAAGACGATATCGGTAGGAGGCAAGGTGCTCGTTTTACAGTTCAAAAATTAACTCCACGAGTTATTATTATTATTTTTTTTTTTTATGACATTTAAATTTATGTACTTTCAAGTCGACCGACTTTGTTGAAATATTAAGTCGTGGGAAAAATAACGAATAGAAAATACTCGTCTCGTGAAAATTCACACCGTTTCGGGAAGAATAAAAAGAGAAAAATTATTTTGCGCCGCATAGTACCGACGCGAATGTTTAGACGACGTCGTGTTACGCGTAATGCGCCGGAGATCAACAGCTATAAGTAGTTTATACGACGATGGTTTCGCGCGATCACTGTAATAAAAATATTGTAAAAATGTTTCGGCGTATAAAAAAGTTGAAAAACAGGAATTTCAGTGGTGCAATGTTTTGATCGACTTGATTCTCATAACGCATTTTTGATCGTTTTTTATTATTTTCCGAAAAACGTTTACGGGCCAAAATCATTGTATCTGACAAAATTTCGTAGACTTGCGTATTTTTTATTCATATTTTAAAGTGATAATGCGGCGCTATCCCCGGAAACTCAAAAAAAAAAAAAAAAAGGAAAAAAAATAAGCATAAAAACGCGTGAGTTTCTAAGCTCCAATTTTCGGGATTATGCGTTCGCATAATCGTTTTCCGAAAGCGGTATTTCAACATTACACCGTTGTTTTTCAACTCGTAACAAAAAATATTAAATAAAATAATAACAACATCTTGGCTCGTGACAAGCAGGATGAAATGAGACGAGAAACCGAACGCCGAATAATAATAAGTAACAACACATCGCATGACCGCGGGTTTTCCGCGCAGTTGCAGGTTATGTTAATTAAGATCATATACAATATAATATTATAGTCTATTGCGTTTTGAGCTGTTTTGACTGTAATTTATTTTATAACCTAACAGAGGTAGTGAGAGAGAGATAGAGAGAGAGAGAGAGAGAGAGAGAGAGAGAGAGAGAGAGAGAGAGAGAGAGAGAGAGAGAGAGAGAGAGAGAGCGAGTTAAATTGTTCAAGCTAGTTTCTTCGTATCAATACGAACATTCTCCGAATAATTTAAGTGTCTTATTCAGGGCCGGCGCCAGAAAAATCTGATGGGGGGGCGTCGTACCAAATTTCGGACTCCAAATACTATATTTACATTCATAAAAAAAAGTATATAATCAAAGCAATAATAATGGACGACATTTTTAAAATAACCTTTTTCTATAAATCAAATACATATTATGTTAGTTAAGTCAAAAAACCAAATGAACTTATGTAGGTACCTATTAGATGTTTATATTATTAATTTTTATCAATTGGGTAAATGATTTGTTAAAATAACAGTAAAACTCATAAAGAGTAGATAGGTACTTGAAAAAATAAAAAAAATTAAACTAATATTTTCAATGTAACTTTAATTCATTCTTATATATTATAAATTTAAATTATAAAATAATAAAAAAATGTTTATACAATATTTTGGACTATATACTTATACGGCGTTCCTTAAGAGTTGCCCAATTTTCAATCATTGAAGTCATGTCAATCTCATCCAAAATGTCCTTAGATGAATTCAGTGCCATAAGATCAGTTTTATTAGAAGTTCTAAAAATAGATTTCGGTAGACCGTAATCTCATTTAATTTATTCTGTGGTATACCAAATATAAATTTATTTTTATCCATAATCGATCGCCCACTGATATCGGGAGTCGGGACTATTTTAAAATTTCTAGTGTGTGACGTGTATGTGACAATTATAAAATATTCCATTAATTCATTTCCATTTCAATTAAATTAAAATTTTTATTTAAATACAGTAAAAAGGTAATTTTGTCAATATCAATCTGACTGCCCAAGTGCCGACTATCTTTACGATGACGGGTCGTCACGACCCCCAATACCCCACTTCCCTCCGGCCATGGTCTTATTATAGATATCCAGTGGCGACTATCATGCGAAATAGCGGGTGTAAACGTTGGTTTTGAATTCAGTCGTACACCACCCGTCCGTTCTTTTGTTAAATTTCGATTGTCAATTAAAATTTCGAAACAATTCTTATGAGTAATAATTAATTTTTTCGTCTCGCTTATCATAATAATTATTTTTCGATGTTACGTTAGCTGTATGTGAGATTAATTCATCAACTAACCGCTGAAGTCATGAGAATCCGATCAATTTTAAAGAGATTTCGACGGATACGTCTGACCAATAGGATATCACTAGACGACGATCACTCAACTAGGTATTGCGGATATATAGCCTCTACGGTTCTCAGAAAAAAATAACTCGAAAGTAAAGTGATTTAAACTCGTCATGGTGTACACAAACCACTTAAAAAAAAAAAAAAAATGGATTATCGTTCTCGATAAATTACAATAATAATAGTAGTAAAAACAATTTTTTTGAAAGTGTCTTTACTGATTTATTTTCTACTGTCGTGTCAATATCAACGTATATCGTATTCATAAACCATAGATATGTTACGGGCAAAGTAGACTTTCGGGCAATGTTTACATTGCTTGGGCATTATAGTAGTGCCCGATTGTGATGGCTAATGTAGGCAAAATATACATTGCCCGGGCAGTATAAAATTGCCCATCTAGTTGGGGCAATATAAACAAAAAGTTTTTATATTATAATTACTAAATAGTATTAAAAACTCATACGTTGTATGATTCAAATGATTCAATGATTGTTATAGTAATTATTGTACAATATCTAAAATGTAAAACCGATTTACCGATAGCATAATCTTTAAACGACAACAATTATTGGCGAGATAATATTGAGAGTTTTTTTTATATGTTTTGGTACCTCGTGGCTCATACTGGTATAGGTGTTTGAAGTACTAACAGACGATGGTTTCTTAATATTATAGTAAATAGTTTAAGTTACAGTGTCTAATTTACTACGGGGAAAGTACACTTGGACGGTGAAAATATGACCCTGCCCGGTCAAAATAGTATACTAATGTGTTGCTCAAAAACAGCGGCCAAAGTATATGTGAACATTGCCGGAACGTCTGCTTTGCCCGTAACAGATATATCTGCACGAAAACAGAGACAATTCGGGCATCAGCTACATTTTGTAATTACAATACGAAATATAAAAAACACTCGTTTTTCAACGTTGCGCTAACGTAGGGCCTACGTAATAACATCATGTACGTAATTTACAACTTTTCAACACAATAGGATATGAATGATGATGATTATTATTTATTACAGCCGTATATTATGACGTTATTGCTCATGTAAAATATACTCAAAAATATACGATGCATAATTAAAAAGCCACGCGAAATTCGCACTACGGGTATTCTTCCCTCCTGGGACGAGACATTTGTGGCGAGCGTATTGAATTTTAAAGAAACGATAAATCATTTGGTAAAACGATTCTGAGCAACGCTTCGACGTAATACACGCCATTTAAATATTTTACCGTTTCTATAGCCACTTAATGGTAGGTTTTTTTTGCTTTTTCAATCGTAATCTTATAAAATTTTTAATTCTAAATCTGAAAAAAATGTTCTTTAATTCGGAACGTATTTTTCTATCTACACCCCGAGTAGGTATTATACAAATTGCATCGACGTATTTAAAGTAGAGAATCGATGTAGAAACGTTCAATAACGATATAAGTTTGGCAATTAACTTGAAAGCGGTTAAATTATTTTCGAAATTTTAGTTAAGTCTGTAAAAAATATATTTTGACGTTTGGTGAAACGTTCAAGTTCCTATCAACTAATCTAAAACTAATTTGACAACAATTGAGTTTTAGGTCAATTTTATATTTTCACTTGTTTTTCGCAAATTTTCCCATGCACGTGGAAAATAATTTAAAAACCCTCAATATGTCCTTGGTTTGTTTCACAAAGAGACTAAAACATGTGTACCAAGTAACATGAATTCATAATGTATAGTATTTATCACAGTTAATTGTTAAATAATATTATTGTGATCAAATCTCAGTCGTGTGTTACAATAATTATTATACATTTTTATAAAAGTAATAAGTTGAGTGTTTAAATGCAAAATATTAATAAAGACAGATATTAGAAAATAATTTTAGTTTATAATTATTTTGAAGTTTTAATTTATTATTTATAAGTTATCAGCAGCTATACTGTATAACATTAAATATCACATAAGATTTAAAAAACTAGAAAATCTGTGTTTAATAAATTTTAACACTGTGATTTGTCAAAAAAGTGTTATTTTTGCAGGAATTATTTAGTGCAGAAAACGTAATGTTATTACAATTCATCTTAAATTAATAAACAAGAAACAATTGATTCGTTTTTATACTCTTTGGTTTTTAATAACCTTAAAAAATGATAATGTTAGTTTGTTGATTGTTTATATTTTTAACGTGATTTTATTTAAGACGATCATAGACGACACAAATAATATATGTATTTGTATTGTTTGTATATGATTTCAAAATGATATTGTTATTTTTCTTTTTTTTTTTTTTTATTCTGATATAACCAACTCATAATAATATGAACTAGTTTTGAACTCTTCGTCCTCTAACACAAGTTTTGGCTTATTGGGCAAGTGTCTCTCGTTGTATTTTGTAAAATCACTTTCCTATGACGTATTTTGTTGTTTTTGACACTTTAACAAAACACCGTGTTGATTTTTGAGTAAAAACGAATATTGCTGTGCGGTCGAAACTTGTAGAACACTTACTGTAGGTCTGATACTTAAAGTCTATGTGCTACATAATGTTCCACGGTGTTAACACTGACGAATTTTGAAAACGCTTTTTACGTAAATTTATAAGTACTAATTCCCATAGCATAGTACTGATTCTACGGAGAAGAGTAAAAATTAATCACATGTTTCAAATGGGAAAATCATCTAACGTTATACTAACCAAATCGAATCTAACGGGTTGTAGCATTTCACCTATTCACGATCTAAATGAAAACAAATAATATTTCATACTGTTATACTGCAAAGTGCACAGATACTTAAATAAAAGACGCATTAGGTATTCAAATAAAACACACACCAAATTAAAGTTTTTATCTGATTATAAAAATATTTTATAAAACTGAATTATTTAACCGTTATACTTATCGTTCTCTTATTACCGCTTCTGAGCAAAAATCTGTCAATTATTATTTGAAAATCTGTTGGATGTCGTTCATGAGTGTATAACAATACCAAGTTGCTTAAACGTTCGTTGTATATTCTTAGATATGTTTTAAATTGTCTTAAATCACAGAAACTACGTTCACAAGATGCTGTGTTGATCGGTACGGTCAAAAAATTATCACATATGTTTACGTAATGCAATTCACGAATACTGATACATTTTAAAGACGTTAATTAATGAATATTAAATGTTTTATATGCATATATATATATATATATATATATATATATATATATATATATATATATATATATATATATTTATATGAGTACAAATATTTTAGAAATACTAAACATTTCCTAAATACTATTAATAAAATGAATGAAATGAAAATAATATTTTATTCGAAGGGTGCAAAATGACAAGTTTGCCTTTTTGAATTATTATTTGGGGGACAACTGCACTCCCATGCCCCCCAAACGCCACTCAAGTGTAATATATACATATCCTAATCATTGCTCGACTCGCGAACAATTGACGTACAAAATGTCGAGACGGCGTGTTCGAAACCGATTAGATTTCACTAAACGACCTGCACGTTGTGTACTACGTAACGAACGCGTTAACCGTGGCGTGTTTAAAACAATTTGATACACTAAATAAGGCTGTTGTGGTCAGAGGGCGCAGAGGCCCCAGCCCCGCTCTCCCCTACCGAGTCGCTCGAACGCACCCTTGCACGGGGTCAATATCACAATAATATCGTGTACGTATATATTGTTATAATAATGAATTCCTTTGCACCCGCCGCGTTTAAGGGTGGAAACGAATTCCGAAAATTAAACCGGGGTCGTATGCTCCATGCACATGCCTTCCACCTAGACTTGAACGACTCCCCTTTGTGCACTCGTCATGCAGAAGAAACAATTTGCGACTTCTCACACATTCTCGCCGATTGCCCATCACTCAGTAAGTCCCGATCTAAATTACTCCGCTTTTTACATAATAACAATATTATGTCACTAGAACCAACTATTATCATTAATTCCTTTTCAAGAGCCGTTATTATTTCTATATTGAAATTCTTCGAAAACGCTGGATTCTTAATTTGATTATATTGGTTTCAAATTCCTCAAACGTTTGTTCAAATTTTTATTTTATTTTTTACTTTTTTTATTTATTTTTTTTTTGTTTTGTTATTGTAAGTAACATTGTAGGTTTCTGTTTGTTAACTTTTTTAGTCATTGACTGGTTTCTCTTTTTTTTTGTCAGTATATATTTCTATTGGGCTTTTTTATAACGTGTATTGTTATCTGTTAATGCATTTTAAGTTGTAATTGTTAAGCTGTAATAATTTTAAATTGATAGCTTAAATAAAAAAAAAAAAAAATAAATAAAAAATAAAAAATAAATAAATAAAAAAATATCGCGTTTACGAGCTCGCATTCGGGACAGGGTTGGGGGGGGAGTGGAAAGAAAAGTCGCGTCTCTCTTGTTTGGTACTTACGGATTTTACACGCGTGACGCCCCCCTCCCTCCGTGTGTAGTCGCCGTCCCGCGGAAGGCCGTCGTGCGGGCGGCGAGCTCTTCTTGCCTCTCGACCGACGCGACGTCGGAAAACACAACAATGTCATTATAACATCCACCTGTTACACTAAGACACGTTAAGGAGATTACGGAGCGCGGCCGGGGCAGCATCCAGCATCCAGCAGCGGCGGCCAGGAGCAGCAGGCGGTGGTTTTCTCGGCGCGCATCGCGTTTCAACTGTCGTTCGTTAATAATCGATCGATCGGGGGGAAGGGGCGAGGGGGTCTTAAACGGTCCGACAAATCGTCTGACGGTGATGGGCCCGCGCGCGCTTTAACCTACCTGCGCGCGTAACGCAGCGATGCGATAATTATTATTATCATCGGTATTGTCGTCGTTATTATGCGCGTTTGCGCAACCTCGTGCGGTACTGCTCCGCCGCGTTTACGTATTAATTACGTTTTGTTTTGTTCGTTATCGATTCGCGACGGCGTTCTGAACATTTCGTTTACGATGTCTGGTGAAAATGTTCTACGGCGAGATCTCACTCTGCAATATTATTTCACACAACACCCGCCCGTTCCTTTGGGAATATAATAATAATTACTCGGGTGGACTGACGTATATATTTAGATATGCATTATACAGGGTGTGACGCGCCTGTTTAACGAACGAAAAAAACCTGTTCGTCGTGTTCGAATCGTTTTATCAACTTATTTATGATTTTTACATGAAATACCCATAATACTGCACTACGACGTCATGGAAACACTCGGTTATAATGTTTCAACTATTTTTATCTGCGTCATTTTTAAGTTTTTTATTTTCTCAAACGTTAAACGCAATACTATTATTTGAAATTTCGGTATTTCCGTTTGTTTCACGGGACAAACCGTAATGAGAGATATAAGCGTTTTTTAAGTTTTGAGCAGCGGAGGAGTGGCAGAACGTTTATACGGGGCACATCGGGTTTTATCGTGTGCGTTGCTCGAAATCGTATATCAACTCATATACCCAGGGGACATTTTTTTTTTTTTTGACTTTTCAGAGAGAAAAATTGTATTTATTAATTCTGTTTTGTCAAAGAGGGGATGTGATGAACGCAACGTTTAGTTTACAAGGTCATTGATCTACAATGATTTAGGTGCACATTTGAAATTTCGCAACGCACAAAGTGTGTCGTAGTGCACAGAAAAATAGCCACTGCTTATACCCATTGCTCATATAAACTATTGGTACAATGATAAAACTTTTCTTTTTCCGTTATGTTATGTTATAAATAGTGGCTACTGTTTAAAGCAAATCAATACCTACTCGAAATACACGTCGATAACAATCACGAGAACATGATTTTTCATAAATATAAGCACACTATTTTATACGTATTTACAAGAATAAAAGAAAAAATGTAATAAAAATAATAAAATGGACATTTTTCAAATAGATCTGAGGCACCCTGTAAAATATATGTTCGTTCCTTCAGAAATGAAATTCGCCATGTACAAATTAATTAGAATTAAAACAATCATTTTTTAAATGTCTCAACTAAACAGGAAGAAAAATAGCTCCGCGAAGATTGATTAATAAAGTCACTGTAAGGAAGGCAAAAAATAATCACGTTAAACTTAATTGTTTGATAATTTTAATTTATAACTTTTTTGTTGCACCAGTGTAATATTATAATGTGAACGCCACATTTTCCATTTTACTGATTCGAAATAATAATAATAATAATAATAAAAAAGACATTCCAATTTAAATGTTAATCACGACGGTAATTGTTATTTTTTATTATGTCATCACACCGCCGAGTCGATAGATATTTAGACGTTATAAACGCTGCCACGAGGAGGCGATTTATTTCTGCACCCACTTTGCTTTGGAACGCCCAACAGTGGCGTAACTAGCACTAAATCTTAGAGAGGGCTATAACCCCAACTTAATATTAAATTTTAGGAAACCTTAGGAAGAGGGGGGTACGTCTAACCACAAAAATAGAAAACATTTACTTTTAGTGAGATATATAGCGTGGCCCAATCCGCTCGTATCGGAAATCCAAAATCGATTGTCTCACAACCGCACCCGCGTTTATTCAACGATTACAAAAACTTTAACACAAATTCTAATACCCAATAGCAATATTTAATGTATTGGTTACCTTAACATGTGATACTGACCTCTTTTATTCATACAATTATGTGTTTTATTTTTATTTTCTATAATTTTCGTTTTGGGTCGAATAATTTATCGTTACGTCGCCGTATTGTCATTATCTAGTGTATCACGTGTGATCGCAAACTATACGCTAAATAAATAAATCAATATATCACGTACCTAAACGTCGTGTCGCGGCCGCAAAAGCCGCTCTTTTCCACCGCGGCAGGCGTTACGGGGAAAACGCGAGATCACGACTGAATAATAGTTCAGATAAACGCGCAGGACTCGTCGACTAAGACACGGCGCGAGTCCGACAAAATCCGTCGGGTCGATCGCGCGTCGGGTAACAAACAATAATATCGTCGCGAATCGGTGTTGTGCGTTCGCGTTCGGGTGATAAATTCGTCGTTTTCACGTGTCGGCGTTCATGCCACGCGTTATCCACGCAGTAGGCACACCTGTATTATATTATTACGACGTATATGCGAGCGGTCATAATTCACAGACGGGTATATTTATATTGGACAGATGTGCGAATGTGCGAGAAAATATTAAAATTATTAATTTTATTTCCTAACTAACGTGTTGTGTTCGACGGGTACGGTAATAATAATAATAATAATAATAATAAAATGCACCTATATATACATATTATATCCTCTGTTTGAAAAAAAATGATATACATATATTTTTACTTCATTTATCAATTTAACGTTATTTTTTCATGACGGTCGTTTTTTTTGTTTTTTTTTTTTGTTTTTTGTTTTTTTTTATTGACAATTATTTTGAAATGATCAACTCGGCTAGCGCAAACATGTCACATGCATATACTCGTGTACCACGGTTGCCACGGATACTGCGATAATAATGATAATAAATATTGTGTGATAAATAGGTATGCTTACGGTCGGTCATGATACCAAAGGACCCAGCTGGCAAGCATTTTTTCCCAGGTCTAATAAACTAAATCAATACCAAAAAAATAAAAAATAAATGAGGAAAGTATAGAATTATAATGTCTTAACATTTATTTCTCATAAAAGCTATTTATTACTCTCTCCCTCTTTCCCTTTCACACACACACACACACACACACACACACACACACACACACACACACACACACACACACACACACACACACACACACACACACACACACACACACACACACACACACACACACACACACACACACACACACACACACACACACACACACACTATACTGAATACGTGCGTTGTTCACGGTAAAAAGTACTTCAAAATATTTCAGCGTCGAAATTGGACGGTCCGCGGGCAAAGACGTTAAAAACAAAACGAAAACGAAATTGCCTCGTGTTTTTTCTCCTTTGCGGTCGGAATGCGCAGGGAAATTGATTTATCTCCGTCGAAGGGACCACGTCGTACGAGTTATTAAAATACGCATATTCCCACAATATTATGTGATGTAATATCTTTCCACCAGCAGGTCTTTAAACGTTTAAACGATGTATACGAACCTTTTTCGACCGGGAGCCTAACCGCCGTATCCCGGTCTGAGACGCGCAGCCACTAATGTCTATATTATAATATCATATAAAATAGCCATTGTGCGCACCGTGGGAGATTATTACGATAATAGAACGTTGTACGTGGGTATCTGTAATATTTACGTAATGATGTGGTGTACTTATAGTATGTACGTGGTCTCTGTAGACATAACGCACGTAATTACGTGGTACACGTCGATTTTGGAAAAAAAAACCCCGAAAACAAATACGAACGTGTACGGTCGCAGAGAGAGAGACAAAACAGAGTGAAAACGACGTACCCTCGAGAATTTACCCGTTCGAAAACGATGATAGGTAACGGTCGCCGCTGTATACACGAGTCAAAGCGGTTACAGCAGCAACACGAGTGTAGTATGTGTGTACTGTTGTGGCTGTTAACGATTTTATCAACCGCACGGAGTTGTCCGTTTCGCGAAGTTTGCCGTAACGACGTCATGACCGTTGCACTTACACGGACTTTGTTTTAATTAGCCCTTACGAGACACCACGAATCTTCTGCGCAGTGGCTTTTGTATTTATTTTTTTAGACTCTGGGCGAACCACATTATCATTACTGTGTTTCGGTTTAAAGCACGACGACGATGGTTTTTTTTTCATACGCACGACTTTCTTTTCAGACGGTAAAGTGATTTCCGAAAGTTTCATTCGGACTTTTTACGGTTAAGACATTTTATCTGCTTAGTACTTTAGAAAAGTCGTTTATGGTAGTTTTAAAAATTTTAGTAGTACGAAACGGCAAAATACGCTATGAACTGTATTTTCACGTCTCCGTTTTAGTCGTTTCTTATTTAATCGTTGTTTAAAAAACCTACAATACTCGGAACTCAAAACTTTCACCGAGTAAAATCAAAAATTGCGTCGTATGGACTTGATGACAATCTCGAAAACTTTTGACACTCTACAGAGTACCACGAGCGACGGACACGACGTCCTCCCGGGCTGTCGCAACCCTCGTCCGTTTGAATTTGGACATTGATTGTATTTTTTACGATTTTTTCTTTGCTATATCTGTGTATACGTGAGTGTTATTTTTTTAGAATTATCCGACCCCCGGGCAAATGAATTTCAATCCGAAAATCGTGAGTATGTATGTGATATCACATTATTATATAAACCGCCCGGGTTGCGACGCGCGCGTGGCTTTTTTAATTTTCGATCGACGAGAAACGTGCGATTTTGACACGACTTTTACATTAACTTCGATCGTTGATAATCGCGCGGACGGTCCTTCATTGGTCTCAGACCCGGCCACCGATAATACCGTCCCCGAATTCAAAGTCGGATTAGGACCGTCCAGCTCGGGACAGGTATATTTCTCGCTTTTATAACACGAACGATTATTTACACTTGACAACAACACGCGAGTTCGTGTCTCATATCTCTACATAGTAAGTTTATGAATTAACCGTTGAAGTGTTGGAAAAAAATACAAAACAAATATTTTTCGTCCGTTCCGATCACTTATAATCGTCGAAAATAAAATATTGTCGATAAAACTGTAAAATGGCACGTGCTTTTTAAAAACTTGCACCTGAAGGGCAAAAATATTTGTTGTGTTCGCCTTTAGTCCGGCCCAATACTCGATAGTCGATACTTCGAGGGAGAACAAGGAGAGTAACGAAAATTTAAAGTACCTAGTAGAAAAAAAAGCAACACGAAAACGTGATAGTTTTCAATATAATTAATATGACTAACAAACGATATGAGATAAAGAAAGGGTGTTTCTAAAATGTGATATCGTATTTAGTGAGACGGTTCAGTGGGAATATTTTTGATACTTTTTTTCTGACTTCTGGATTTCATCACGTTTTCTCTAAATATCATCTTTAATGCAAAATAAAACACGCAAATGATATTCCCGGCAAAATTCTTATTCGAATCGACGTGTGAGACATCGATTTCACCACGCTCGTCACCCGACTCTGATGATATCGCCAGAATCGGAAAAAAAAGTTGTGTGATATATATAATATATATCACATATATATATATATATATATATATATATATTATCAGCTTGCATGTCGACTTTGAGAGGAAAATGACGATGTTAATTATAAGTAGTCAATAGTCATTAAACATACCTGATAAATATTGATGTGATTTACGTCGTAATATATCCACAGTGAACTCTATTTGAAAATCAATTCGAATTCATGAATTGGTATTCAATACGATTAATAAAAAAAAAAATACGAACATGTGCTCTGTCGGCACCATGGGTATTCTGCAGTTCTCGGATAAGCCACTCTTAAGATTGATGAACGTCACGTGTAGTATGATATTATTTTTAATTTGAAATCAATGGAAAATTGTTTTTTTTTCGGAAAATGATTCTGTGCAAAACTCGAGTAATAATATTAGTATCACATAAAGTTAAGTTTTCGAAAAAAAAAAGATATCCTTATGATACGTAAACAGTTGATGCGTTGTTTAAATTATGAAACATTTAATATAATATTCGTAAAAACAGTCCATTTCACCGTGGTTATGACACTTCTGGCTCCGATACAAAAAAACCAAAAAGGCCATTTTGGCCTTTTATATTCAGTTTTAGCCTTTAATAGTGAATTTATAACAAATATATTTTTACTATATTAAATAAGTGTACACTGTATAACTACCAACGTATAGGTTTTTAAATAAAATATTGCAATTGACAGTTAAGGTTTAATTCTTGAGGCTTAAAACAGAACAAGTATTTAGAAAATAACATAAAGTCATTTTTCCGATTTTTAAGTTCCTTCACTTATAAGAGAATCAATGCAGCAGCCTTGTCTACATCACATTACGCCACTGCCCTGGCAATATTTTTTACAAAGTCCTCGGTACGAATTGATACGAGTATAATACATTGCACGTTTTTTTCCCCCTCGTCATAATTGGGTTAAAAACATAATACTCGGTGAAAAAAATTACTTTTCGTAAAAAATCTCGCAAAAATATCATTAATTGCGTGTTTGATTTGACATTGTAGGTATGTAACATTCTACGAATGCGTTAGTGACGCCCGGGTGGTTTTGAAGCCAGAAAAACATTTCCAAAAACATCGTCACCGAGCTGCTTGCTGCCGGAATCGGCGAGAACTTATCACCAATGTGTATGCATTCGTTTCAGAAGCACCTGGTTCTAAAATCGCCCACGTGCCACGAAAAAATAGAAATGTAAAAAAAAAATAAATAATAATAACGTAATATCATAAAATTTATAATTCACTCCGCTAACGCCGCGGCGTCGCGATCGTGGAATGCGCGATGTCCCCCCCTCCACGTGTAGTTTATCATCTACCGCCACCGCCGCAGTCGTGCTGCTCGCTCGCATCGTGATGTGTAATATCGGGTTGATTAATCGTCATTGTCATAAGTATTATTATTATTATTATTATTCGTGTGACGGTCGCAAAAATTAAACCGGAATCGTCTTGTTTTTGCGCTTCTCCGTCGTCTCGGCCGTGTGTTCTTCCGTCGAATTCCCGAGGGAGTTCGCGGAAACGTTGATCTGGCTCGGCCGGTTATTCAAAACCGACTGTATCAATTATTATCACCGTCGCCGTCATTATTCAGTTGACATCACGTGACACATAATGCGTATAATATTATGTGTGTGTGTGTGTGTGTGTGTGTGTGTGTGTGTGTGTGTTTGTTTACGGTCATATTTTTCCGGACGGTCGAAAAATAATATTTTAATGTCCTTAACGAGCGACGACGACTCGCGTATGTATATAAATATGATGTCCTTTCGGTCGGGGAAACTTTGCAATGGTAATTACTTGTTTGACACTTGGGTTAAGGAGCACTTAATTAACCACGCGTACGGCGGAGACGCCCGTGTTTCCACGAAAACGCGGACGTCGCCGGCGAGACGACCCCGACGCTTCGAGACTGTGTGTTTATTTGAAACGGCCGCGATTTTTTTCTTCATTTTTTTTTTTCATTTATTTATTTATTTTTTTTTTTTGTGCGCGTGCGTGACGTCGTCCTTTCGTACGGTTTGGCGCGAGGAATTTTTCTCTCTCCATCCCGTCGCGATTCGGACTGCGACGACGACGATGACAAATGGTCGCCGCTACCTGGACGACGCGCGACGGTTCAAAAAGAAATGAAACGAAGCAAATAAATAAATGAAAAAAAAAAAAAGCAAGCGTTTAACACTAGTTTTCCCTTGAAAACCGGTGAGCAAATATGCCAAATGGACTACGTGTAGTATCGTACTCGCGGGTGCTCTCGAGTGTAACTACACCGTGTCGTGGATGTTGTATATTATGATTATTTTGATTATTATTATTATTTTTTTTTTAGATGAGACGCGTTTATCCCCCTCTACCCGTACGTCAACCGTTGTTTGACAACTGTCGTAGGTATGTGCAAAGGTAACGCGTCGTGTCGTCGTGAATTTTTTCCTCGTGACTCTTTACTAGACAAACGGATAAAAAATTTCCGTAAAAAGTTTAAGCGATTGTGAGCAACAGGAATAAAAAAAAATATAAAAAACAGGAAAAATCTACCGAGTTATAATCATAATAATAATAGCTATAATAATGTAAAGGCGATGGATGAGAAAGTAGATAAAAGGATAATGCGAACGGTAAGAGAGGGTGGTGACACGGAGGTCGTGACGAATTGCAGTGAATAATAATAATAGTAATAATAATAAAAAAAGGACGAAGAAAATATGAAAAAAGTTTTTCATTGCTACTGGGTAAATTCCTAAAAAATTGTGTACATACTTTGGGTCTTTTATGTCGAAACGTTTCAGCTATTTTTTCTCCCCCTCTTTCATGCCCTGCCCCCTACTCCGGCCACCCTATACCTTCGTCTCGTCGTTCTCGTTTTGTACGTATATATTTCCTGTACAGGTGCATGAATATACGTATATATATATATATATATATACATGTATACTAGTCGTACTACGGCGGCCCGATCTCGCGTAATACGGCCGGATTTGTGTACGTGTATAAATAAGTACGTAATATGTACCTACCGGCAGCCATCGATTTGCCGTGCGATTTATTAAATTACAAAATCACAACAATACTGTGAAAACGTTTGAATAAATAACAAAAATCCATTGATCGCGTGGATATTAATGCGGAATATTGTTCGTTTAATTTTCTTTTCGTGAGTTTTTACAGCGGGAAAACGCGAGGGCAGAGAGGTGTACACTTTGTTTCCTCGAGTACGGTTTTCAAATTGTATACAAGGATTATAACTGCATTATTATTAGCTTACACGCTCCGTGATTAAAACTGTGATTTATACAAGTATACTGTATAGTGTATAATAATAACAAATTAATAATGTGTATTAGTATATTAGTGCCATCGACGACGAAAACACGAGCGACGTTTAATAATAATAATATTATTATATTGTATTATACACATCTTGACGTTTAAAATATTATTTAATTAAATTAAATGCAATTTACTGTAATAATTACGTACAATGGAAAGTAATGTTTCACCCATTTCACCTGGTAAGCGGCCCAAAAAACGCATAAGAAATGAATCGAATTGGAAAAAAAACATAGAAAAAAATGAAAGGTGTGTTTTAATTAAATTATTTATGCACCTATTAATTAATAAATTTATCATTGTTGACATTATGTTCATTGTAGATATAAACCATCAATGTTACCGGTACCTCTGACATGTAATCACGATACAAACAAATTCAAATGTAAGTCACTTACAATGAAAGATATTAGTGAATTTTACAGCTTATTTTATCGAGTACCAGATAAGAAGATCCAAGATCAGTTTATTCTTAAGTATGTTAAAATAAATATTGTTCAAAGACGTCGGGAACGTAAAGATAAAGGTAACTCAAATAAATCTCAACTTGATAGAACGACAAAGTATTTTGTAAGAAATAGCGAAAAAGTGTTAGTCCCCGTATGTATGGATGCGTTCCTTAATATCCTACATGTTTTTCGTTTTAGAGTTAATCGTATTACTAAAGCATTTCATAATGAAGGTTTTGTTGAAGAAAAATGAAAAATGAAAAAAATGAAAAAATGAAAATGTTAAAAGTTTAAAATATTTAATAACGATTAGAATTTTCTAATAAAAATCAAAATGTACAAATCTATAAAAACTTTATTCTATTTTATTATTATTATAAGCTATATAATGTCATAACTCACATGTTCACATATAGTTATAATCAAAACTCACATGTTCACTTGAGGTTATAATCAAAACTCACAAGTTTTATATATTGATATCAAAATTCACATGTTCCAAACTTCTAACTTATAAATATAGTATTTAAACGACGAAAATCATATTTTTTTATCAAAAATTTGTGTTTTTAGACATAAATTATACAATAATGATGTACTTGGTTTTATTTAATGTTACAGCACCTTTCCTCTAGTTTTTGTCGTTTTCTGAAAAAAGTGATTTCTGGAACATGTGACTTTTGATTCTACCCTACTCAAGTACGTAATATGTACCTACCGGCAGCCATCGATTTGCCGTGCGATTTATTAAATTACAAAATCACAACAATACTGTGAAAACGTTTGAATAAATAACAAAAATCCATTGATCGCGTGGATATTAATGCGGAATATTGTTCGTTTAATTTTCTTTTCGTGAGTTTTTACAGCGGGAAAACACGAGGGCAGAGAGGTGTACACTTTGTTTCCTCGAGTACGGTTTTCAAATTGTATACAAGGATTATAACTGCATTATTATTAGCTTACACGCTCCGTGATTAAAACTGTGATTTATACAAGTATACTGTATAGTGTATAATAATAACAAAATTAATAATAATGTTTTACACAACCTCTTGGGCCATCGATTGTTATTTCACAATAATAATAATAATAATAATAATAAGTATACACGCGTGTATAGTTCATACGCTTTTAATAACACTGTATTAATAGATAAAAAAAAAAAAAAAATTAAAACTCGTACTCATAGCGTTATTGATCGCCGCCGTGTACGTTGAAATATTGTTCTTCATCCGTCCTCCAATGCCGTCAGAAACGTATTTACACCGTATTGCTGCCAATATAGGCAACATTTTTTTCGGTCCTGGAAAACATTTTTGGTAAACACGATTAAGAATAGTATTTTTAAGTACTTAATTAACACACGTCTTAAAAAAAAAATACAAAAAATACAAAAAAAAAGAAAAAAGCTAAAATTATAGAGACTGAAACTGTACACTATAATTTGTTTAGGTTTGTAAACCGTCCTAATCGTGAAAAATGAATATCAATTTAATATTTTTTGAATGATACTCCTTTACTTTATTCTTGAAATATTAATATATATTTTTTTTTTATTTGGAATTATTTTGGTTACATACTTATTAATACATTTGTTATGAAAAGGGTTGTATTGGTATTTTAAAAATGTATTACTTAGTAACATTATTTATTTAAAATATGCTTGAATCCATCAATGTTTCGTTGAAGTACCGACTTCTATGATGACATAATATTATATAATACAACTATTGATGTTCATAACTAATGTTTAATATAATATAGTAACGAAAACATAACAATTTCGAAATAAACCGGGAAAATATTAAGTATATACTTATGATATATATCATCATATTTCATAACACGCAGAACGTATTTTGTCTTTGCGTATGCACTTAAAACCTACGCACTTATATGTAATAAAAAATAAAATATATATTTCACACGCTTGTTGTAATGGAATAATCGTTTGCACGAAATTTGATTAAATTATATCTGTATGTCGACTTTAAATTTTCGTTACAGCATAATGAAAAAAATAATCAAATTTTTTAATCAAAACAAGCACATAACTATACGAAACTACCACGCTTAAAAATTTACCCGCCAACTTTGCCTGGTGCTGAATCCACTGCTGACTGACTACTGTACGATATGGCGGACTCTATAAACGGTAAAAAAAAAAGACATACAAAACGATTCGAAATGAAATGATAATAATTATATACTCGCAGCCACAAAATCAAGACCGGCAGAGATTATGATGTTTTTTATGAATTGAAATGCGGTTCAACAATGATTTTCGATCAATTGTAAAAAAAAAAAAAAACACTGCACAATTCAGCGGTACCGACTCCTATGTCGAGGCCAAGCCACGTACCGAATGTTTTTTTCTAAATTTATCCCAATGGATCATAAGCCATTACAAATAGCTGTAGTTTGGGATTTAAACTCGAACGAGCACGATACATTTATAAAAATTAAATAAAAAGAGTTTTATTGGTTATTACTTTTTTAAATAAGTGTCACATATATCTGAATCTAATCACTTATAAATGACACACATAACAGTGTACATAGCGATTACCACTGTAAATCATTTTTCTTTATGTTCAAGTAGTAATACTAATATAATTATTATCAATTATTGTCTTT
Organism: Therioaphis trifolii; assembly: GCA_027580255.1. Taxonomy (NCBI): domain Eukaryota; kingdom Metazoa; phylum Arthropoda; class Insecta; order Hemiptera; family Aphididae; genus Therioaphis; species Therioaphis trifolii. The sequence goes on along the minus strand of CM050405.1, from coordinate 65,156,851 downwards.
AAAATGTGTATCACATTATATAAACACTATGTTATTATTAAAATTATTTATTCATTACACCAACTGATAGGTTTGTCATAAATCAATCTATAATTGATTTCCTTAGTTGCATTTTTATTTTTTGATTAATTAGGTATCTAATTGCAATTTAGATGTGTTAAATGGTGAACAAAAATTAAACTTTTATATTTTTTTTTAAAAAGTTTAGTAATAAGCTCAAGCCGGAACTTAAAGTAAGTTAAAATTTTCACAAAATTTCTAATGAAAAACCAACCCCGATTTACAACGACGTACACACAATTTTTGTTTTGGGAGGTGTGTTTTGGTTCAATAATAAAAGTTAAACGTCAAAATTTTTAAAGTCAGTATTATCTTTCATAATATAATGCAATACATTTATGTTTCTATAAAATAAAACTAAAAACTTTAAAAAACACAATGCAATAGAGAAAATGGGAAATTATTTTTCCATTAAAATAAATCTCAGTCAGTGTTTTAAACTATGCATACAAAATATTTTAAATTTATTTATCATACAGGCTTAAGGGTGTAATGGGTAAAATTATCATATTGGGACATCTTGTACAGAAATAGCCACTTACAATTTTGAAAAAATTGTTAAAAATTATTGATTTAAAAAAATTAAATTGATCTTACGAAACATGTATGTATTCGAATACGTTCCAAAATGATGAAGAGTACATGCATGTGTTAGCAGAAGTGGTTTTTGTCAAGACTTAAAAAGGGGTGAAAATATGTTTTAATGTATACGTAAAATAAGAGTTACTATTTACACAATTACATAGGCCCGAGGGGATTTATCGATCCTATTTTCCACACCCATCAACTTGCAACTAGAATATATCTAGTAATATCTAGTGAACATTTTGCGCATTTGAAGAAAAAGTTGTGTCAAATATTTTATTGAATCCGTAAAAAAAAAAAAAAAGAAACTACGTTTCAATAAATACATATACAAGAATTAATTAATGTTATGTAAAAAGTACTTAGTAAAAAATATAAATATTTATATATTTTATATGAAAAGTAAATATTTATTCATATTAAAAAAAAGTACATCCTTTTGATTTCAAAAATATTATTTAAAAAGTACAATCAACCGTACTTTTTAAATAATATTTTAATTTCGGAAAAACAATGACGGATGGAAAAATAAATAATTAATAATTAAACTTCTTGATTTTATTAATACTACATACCTTTATCATATTATTGTTACCTTGTGATAGTAATTTTAATTTTTTGTATACAATTCAGTTATATTTTATTATGTTGGACTGTTTTAAAATTAATTTCATCACGAAAAGCATTGGCACGACTAGACTTAAATTTCAGGAGGTGCTAAAATTATAAGTAGCTCACAGACCCACGGAGGCTCCACTGCTCCAACCTCTCTAAAATTAGTATCATATTGGTACTGAGTTCCGTTAAAACAAATTTACTATATGTAGATAAAAAATCCAAACATGAGTTTTTACGAAGATTATACAAATATCTTAAAATGTTTCCTGCGAAATGTTATCCAATCGAAAAAATGTTCGTCGTATGCTACGACCACGATAGATTCATTGATAACGAGTTGCAATATTTAAATTTCACCCGAAATGTGTTATCACAATAAAACCTCGAACGGCCGTTTACATAGAGCTGTACGCGTTCATTTTGTTTATTGTTCATTTGGATTTTGATATGTCGTAATTATAATATTTAAATATGGACATAGAAAAATTACTGTAAATTAGGAAACTCATATTCACCGAGGTGGTGACCTTCAGCAAGTTCAGTTTTCTAATAGAATTGCCATTGGAAAAAAAAAAATGTTTTTACGAATATATACCTAATATTGTAAAGATGCATCGCATATTTGTTTCGTTATTAAAAAATGTATAGCATGGTCAATTGGGGGGATTTAACCCCATGAACCCCCGTGAGTTCGCCCCTGTACATGTGTATATCATATTCACTTATCATAACGTATTCGTGTACAAATAAACCTACTATTGATAATGCACGAGGTGGTTATTTTTTTCATTTTTTTTATTTATTTTTTTTAAAATTTTTTTTGTAAGCTCGTTCCACTCGGTTTAATTTATATATCCGTAACATTATGATATAGTAAATCGTATTATATTACGAATGTACTCGTCGGCTGTACGTATATAATGTACGTTGTGCTCGATTTTTAATATGATTTTTTTACGAAAATAAAAATAAAATAAACGACCCGACCGCATAGTTCAAATGAATATAATAAATATTCATATATTTTTTTAATAAGGTATTAAATAAAAACACAATAAAGAGTATATAAATATGTATGTAAAAAAAGAGAAAACTATTAAATATAAAAAACAAAAAAACTTAAAAAAAATATAATAATTATAATAGAAATTATTTATTTATGATCAAAGGAATCGGGAGCTTACCCGCGGATTGGCTTACAATACGCTACTACTTGACCCTAATGAATTAGACTGTTAAACGCACACGTCACAAAGAGAAAAAAACGCACACTCGGAAGAAAATATTTTGGCTTTACAAATTACGTTAGGGTATACGTATACGTGCGGTACATGACCTATGATAAATACGTGCGGTGCAAGGCGACGTGGCCGCGGCCACAGAAATTTGAAATCAATCGAGTTAATGACGTTGATTGGTTTATATGTGATGGATACGCGCGCGCTAGCCGAAATTCATAGAAACACACCAATCGCGTACACACACACACACACACACACACACACACACACACACCAACACACACAGTACGTTTAATTCAATTAATTCGTCATTAAAAACGTATCGAAAAATTCCACGCGCGTGCACACACGTGTCGCTGTAGGTGTACCCACCACCACCACCACCATCGCCGCCACTGCACGCTTAAAAACTGCGGATAACTACAATATAACTAAAAACAAACATATATATATATATATATATGTATAAAGATACGGACGTGGATCAATTTGGGAAACCGAGCAGACCTACTTGGAAAACAATCGTCTCGACTTGTGCATACGTTGGACGGAGTGATAAGTATGCGAATTTTCCTTACGAGTAACGATCAAATTAAGTATGTTCTATACTGATATGAGAATACGATTTATGAGTACGCATTAATCATTTATACATATTATATCGTTTATGTATATAATGTTAATATACTAGGTGCACTATGTCTTAAGTAATTGCCAATTGGTATTAGATTCAGAGTGAACCGAAGGATCTTATGGTTTTACAATTTTTACGTAATAAACTGTTTTTACTTCAATTTTCAACTTTTAATTTTTTTTTTATGAAATAGGACCATCCAAACGGTATATTTTAATTTTGTAACTTTTCTTTCATGAGAGAGCCGCCGCGTCTTGCCCCCTCTTCAAAAAAAAAAAAAAATACAAATAAAACAAAACGATTCTTACGTCGTCCTCCCATTGGCTGTGGTACTCCTTTTCGCGTGGCTCATTCTCGGACTGTCGAAGCGCTGTCAGGGGTACGAGCGATCATTTTCGGTCAGAATAGTACCGCGCATGCATCAAAAGCCACGGGAAAACGACGGACACGGTTTTCGTACGACACCGATAATATTTTAATAGCCTGTTCGCGACGTCGAAGAAAATGCGACACTCGACGTTTACACACGTAGACGAATCGTATCCGAAACGAACCCGCGCGTGATTTATTTACTCTGTTTGTTGTCAACGGGCTCCTAACTGGCGGTTGGCCCAGAATGACGGAAACACGGTGGCCAAACTACCCAGAGAAAAGATTTATAAATACGGGTGACCAATAATATGAACAATATATAACAAATTTGTTTGTCTGCCAATCGGTCAGAACTACTATTCAGACCAATAAATTATAATGTACAAAATTGAGACGGGCGCCCAAAAGGGGGGGGATAAAATGCTAATAATAATAATAATAATAAAAAAGGTACATAAAGCCGTATGGGCAATTATAAATATATACAATAATAATAAAACCTGGACGGTGAAAGCGGACAGATGATGACGACAGCACGAAATCCAACGGCGCGGCGGCGAGAACAAGCACACAACACCATCAACTCCTACGACCAATTATCGTTATAATAAAAAAAGGAACGCTCGGTAAACGGCACACGCCAAACACGCCTACGACGGACGGTGGCTGGAACAAAAGCGCAAAAGCCGACTCGTCGTGGACCGTGGTACCGGTTGCGGCGATCGGCTGAGGTTTAACCGAGGTCGTGGATGCCGAGGGAGGGGGCCGCTGAAACGTCTCGAAAGTTCGTGACGTTCATGGCAGAACCAATAACGGTGGCGCGAAGTTTGTTTAACTTCACTGTTTGTTTAATTTTTTTTCGCGTCCACAAGTCATGGAAACGACGCATCGTCGTTTACGTACGCACGCTGAGATCGACGCGTTTGTATGGGGGGGGGGGGGGTAACTCGAAGTCGGACCTGAAACGAATGGGTTTTCAGCCGTGTCCGAGAGACGGTGTGACAGTGACTATTATTATTCGTATATTTTTTTCGTATTTGTTTTCCTCTCTCGAACGTCGTCTGCATAATTCATGTGTTATACCGACCATGAGATGGTCGTCGTCGTCGTCGTACCGTCCGCCGTGCACACGAGATTTATAATTAAAAAACAAAAAAATAATAAATAAAATAAATATGTTTTTCGGCGTGAAACGCGCGCATTATTCAAACGCCGTGTAAATCATCCGGACGCCGCGGCCGAGGTTGATTCCGTGGAATCGTGTTCGTCGCTGCGCCGGTTCCGAGAAACGGCAATCGTCTCGTCGTCGGCGCTATCCTTGTTAGATGTCGACATCTCCGACCGGCGACTTCCATTATATCGCGTGATCGCACGGCTACAGACGACTGCGGGGACGCCGACGGTGCAACGACGTCATGGCGTCGTTTATTATGTTGGTAAGGTAGGTACGTGTTTGCCATAGATCAAAAACCGAATATTTTAATTTCATTATTTTTTCGTGTTTCTAATCGAATTTTATGCACGCCCGACACGTTCCCGTGAAAAATGTGCACACGTGTGTGTGTGTGTGTGTGTGTGTGTGTGTGTAAAACGACGTTATCGTAATAATATTATACACCACATTCGGTTCATATTTTAATATGTAATTTATAGCAAATGATTTACGAGCCACTTTCAAGAATTAAACATTAGTTTATGTATAATATGCGAATGAATTTCGCGTACTGAAGAAAATGCATTTTGTACATTTTTATTTTTCACTCTTAAACAGGCTCCATGTCCAAACGTAAATCTTTACGGAATCCAAATTCCCCATTCCTAAACAGTAAAATATCTAGGACTTCTTTTAGGCCGTCGACTTACATGGGCTTCACTCATAAAATCAAAAAGTTTACAATTAAACAATCGATTACGCACTCTAAGCTCATTGCTACACAGTAACACATACACACTAACCTAAATATCAAATAAATAATATATATAAAGCTCTTCTAAAACCCATCTGGACCTATGGGCTTCAGCTCTGGGGTAGCGCGAAAAAATCAAACATTCAAAAAATTCAAGCTTTTCAAAACATTGCCTTAAGAAAAATCACAAATGCCCCTACCGTTGTATCCAATCTTACGCTTCATAATGATCTAAGGATAACAACAGTACTTGACGAAGCAAAATGTTACTACAAAATATTTCACACCAAACTACCTCTTCATCCTAATCCTCTAATAAAAAAACTTTCCACCTTGTCTATTCCAGGTAGTCCACCTAGACGGCTTAAGCGAAGATGGTGCCGAGACCTTCTGTCTTAAAATTAAATTTAGCTTAACTTAAAACTTAAGAACACAAAATAGGTAGTATCACCAATGGGTGGTTTTTTCCCTCAAAAAAATTCATATGCAAATACCCTATGCACATTTGCTTATTGTTCTAATTAAGAACAGATTGTAAATTTCTTGTAAAAATAAATTTTTTTTTTTTTTTTTTTATGTTTTCAAACTCTTAATGCTGTTTTTCGGTCTCGCTATTTCCACTCACTGGTACTCGATGATAAAATGCAATAATAACAATAATGATATAATATGTTTAACAAGTGTGTTTTGCGCGCGTGTGATTTGTGTTCGAAAAGAAAATAATAGTAACATACTTACCCAATAGCCGAGAAAACTTTTACAGCAACGTTACGTGCGCGTTGAAACATCTACGCCGCCGCCGACAAGTAATAATATTTAATGTATGTGTATCGTTGTAGTCGGAGCGTCACTCTTTACTGTTTTCGGTGATTAATGTTCCGTGTCGATAAATATATTTCATGGAACGACATCACATCCCAACGACCCCTCACTCGTCCCGAACGTATCGTAAACACATAATAACGCTGTTCGCAATGTTTATAAACCACGTTCATGTCTGTACACCCAATACATTGTACCACGACCCCGGTCCGACAGTTATTATTTCTGATTTTTTTTTTCTACCAATTACCGTTGTTACAGTGCATTTTCAGTTTTACCACACATCGCGCGATGAGGATCGGCGTCCTTTTCGGAGAAAAACAAATTGATTTTTCTAAAAATTATTAACCACCGCACCGCCGCGCCGCGCCGCGCCGTTTCATAGTGCTACCCAGACCGTGCACGCGTGCAACCGACTGCAACGCCGTAGTCGATAAAACGACACAAAACTCACAGAACTCTCTTATATATTTTTTAATTATCGCGCTTTTGCGTATTTATGCAAAGCGTTAGTCATCGCTGCATAAAAGTATAATCTATTATACCACGAAAGTTATCACGGGAAAAATCTACCGAATAGTAAAAACAAAATAAATAAGTACCTACAAATATTATCAAATCGTTAATGCAACTATTAAACGAACTTCTAACACGGCGCTTGGAAAATAAAATCGCAAAATGGAAATTTCGTCGAGAAGAAATATTTAATACATCTTACTAAAGGGGTAAGTGTTCGTTTTATAGTACAAAATTTTATGAAAATAAATTCACAATACGTATTTCTGTACAGCGAAAAACATATAAATATCATAATGTGTATATAATGTTACATGTACATTTATTTTCTAAAACCTATGCACGAACGGCGACGTCACAATCAAGAATGATTGTATAATATTATCGATAGATCTTCCTTTTTTTTTTTTTTTTTTTTATTTAAACTTTGTGGATACAATTAGTTTCAAAAATTACAATTAAAAATACAATTACGAATTACAAAATACAATATTACAGTTACAGATACAATAGAAACAGTACAATATAAAATCAGATAAAAAAGCCTGAATGGTTAAAGAAATATATTATATTAATTACGATGTTTTTTTGTTGGTTTAAAAGTATACTTATAAAATCGAAAGGGATGTTGGAGGTATTCAAAATAGATAATAGGTTATCACGATGTATAGATAAGCTGGGACAGGTTAGGAGTAGATGGTTAATATCGCTGACCATTGGGTCATTGTGTAGTGTGCAGAGAGGGGAATCGTTCAGTAACAGTTTAAAGGAATCAGAAGGAAGTCGTGTATGTCCAAACCGGAGGCGGTAGAACGATGTCATACATTTCTGTACCAGGCGGCGAAGTGAAGAGGGAGTGAACCCCAGTGTCTAAGCCAAAGCTTAGAAGTAGAGGACCTAAGAACGGGGATAACATCAGACCATGGAATAGATCTTCCCTTTATTATAATATTTTTTATAATCTGTACTCGACGGGTATCGAAAATCTTAAGTGATACAATTAAGGGAGTACGGTATACGCTCGTATGCCAGATTGACGCTTGTGAACTGTATAAATTACAATATTACATTTAAAAATGTGTCACAGATAATAGTACGAAATTGATTCGTTAAATATAGAAACATTTTTGAACGAAAATTTCGATGTTCCGTAAATAGGTTCGTTATGTAGAGAGTTCCGTTAAACACAAGTTCCACTGTAGATGTGCAGTACGTGCACGCAAGCCCTTCATCACATTTTTGCTCCCGTACAGAAGTAAACCCGAGCTCCTCTTAAATAACCATTAGTTTTTTGTCATAAATGTACCTGTCATAAATGTATTAATTTTATTCATAAGATTATAGGAGTAAGTTTATTCAAAATAAAATTTCAACAAATTTATAAGTATCCTTAATCAATTAAAACATTAATATAATATAGTAGGTTTATACTACATGTTATGTATGTTAAAAGTTAAAATAAAAAAATACACATAAACATTTGTTAGGTGATTATTTAGTAGTGTGATTGTTTAGAAAATTTTTATAACGAATGATATTTGAATGTATGAAAAATATTCTCCTATCCTTATTATACTAATAAATTGTTATGAACAAAAATATTGCACGTAATACGTATACGTATAATAAATAAACCAACTGTGGTTACTAGTTTGGGAAATAGAGAGAGAAATCTTATATGCGGTGGTCGGTTGTTTTATAATTATCTATCGTGGGTCGTAGTGGAATAATGAGGTGATATTATAGTATTTAAGATATAATCATAAGCTTCAGTTTTAGCACATGATTATTTAGTTGCTTCAAAAAGATCTTGAGACAATATTTGAATCCTGAAAAAAATGTATTTCAGACATTTTTCTTACGTAAAATGAAGTTAATATTTGCACGAAAGCCGGGCCCCTCGAAAGTCCGTAAAGAAAAGGCCTTAGTATACGCCAAAATGTTTTAATATCTGACCGGTATAGGGTATAGAGACACTCCTTAAAAAATTGTCGCAGAATATTTTGAAAATGGTCTTTTTAATTTGGTTTTTTGTTATTATTTTAACCTTGTGTAAGTACAATTACATCTATAAAAAGTGATGATCATTTTCAAAAATTCGTTTTATTTTGTTTTACTACAAATATGAAAAGACTGCTTTTCATGATCTGTCACACATTATGTTGAGTTCCGTTCTGACAGAGGTGGTTCATTATCGCTGTACAGACGTATAGGTCCTATATAAGCCCATACACCGTGAACGTATAGGAAACTAAAAACTATCTATAAAATAACCGTTTTCAATCGGTTAGTGAAAATAATTTTTCACATCTCTTGTCTATATATATATATCACAGGTATTTGTTCCATGAATGTACTAGCTAATTGAAATGATGAAATACAATAACGTTAAAAAAGTGGGAATTTTCCGATGAAAAATTATTGTTTTAAAAAAAGTATATTTACTGTGAAAAATTGTAATTAAAATTCATGTTACAAAATAATTAATTCGGTATATTTGTAGAAAAAAACGCATATTACCGCGTATCGTGCTATATTTTAAGAGTCTACGCATTAACGGAATAACACAGAAGTCATTATTATAATTATACACCGAGTACCTGCGTATACGTACACTCCACTAGACCACTAGCAGGGACCGAAAATGATACTGCGATATGCAACGTTAAGTGCGTAGGTTATAGTACCTACGATATTTTCAAGTGTAAACAGCGATTACGCTGTGCAATGATTTTGATCGTTGATTCCGTTTTATGACGTCTGAATCGATGTGAAAAAACACAAAAATCTACATGAGTTAGATTAGTGAGGGTTAAAGTATGTTGGGCTTAAGATAATGCATGAATTATTCTTTATTATCACTTTTAAAATGGATCATATTAATTTATGCAATAACTGTAATTCATAATTCTTATCTGAAATACAATTTAACAGTTACTAATAATAATTTATGAATCGTATTCATATTACATTTGTTCAAGAATAATTCACAGTAAATACGACTGAATGATTTAACGGTCACATAGTTTGAGTTATAAAATATATCGATAGGTATAAAATAGAATTTTTTTTTTTTTTTTATGTAGAAATAATCACTTATAGCCGATAGTGACGAACTTAAAGAATGTTAATAAAACAATTATTGATGACAAATCAATAAAACTGCTGTTTCAGGTTTATAGGGTGTAGCGAAAAACGTGGAGACATAACTTCTTATAATAAAATCTAAAAAAGTACCGTGTGAAATTAGACATTTTATTGAGAGAAGAAAATAAAATAAACAATGTATGCGTCGTCGGTTCGAGAGTACCGTGAAAAAGGGAAACGATAAAAAATAAAACTGTTTATTATTCATTTTTTTTTTTTTTGTACAATATGGAACGCCTAGGTCAAATGTCATCGCAATGAAGTCTGTAAATTAAACAATGCGTTTAAATATACGAAAGACCTATAATGTATTATTAGTATTATACACGTTACGAGGGGAGGAAGAGCTCGCGAGGTTCACGTTATAAAATTAATGGTGTATAAACAACGAACGCGTGTAGTGGACCGAATTTAAACATGCATTATAGAGGTCAAATATTTTGGAATATTATGTGTGCTGCGAGATATTTAATATTTTATTTAATAGTTTATGGCAGCCACCGTTGACGCTGATGTCACTGTGATCGTATAAAACGTCGTCGACCGCGGTTATTTTTATTATTGTTTTTATTATCCGACCAAGATATGTAGACGAAAATTAACATGTCACTGAACCACTATTTCTTCTTCGTGATTCCTCGTTATCGACTTGGCGTCAAATAATCAACGACTTTTCACGGCCATCACTGGTCACATACATACACACACAAACGTACACACACATGAACATACAAATTTGATATTGTTTTGATGATATCCGTCTGGGTGTATGGAATTCAAGCCATAAATGACCCGAAAAAAAGAAATACGTAATCCGAGCCACGTCCAGTGACGTTTATTCGGGGTGAGCAAGTCGTGCATTAATGACCAAACACAAATAAAATATCTAGGCATTCACATAATTACGGCAATTCGTTTTTAAATAATAACTTTTATGTATTAATACTTCACTTTTATTGTATATAGAAAAATAAAAATGTTTAGAAACTTCAAGTCTTTAAAATACTTTCTAACGCTTTGGTGAGTGTAGAATCAGACGACACGGCGATATGAATATTACGCGTCGCGTGCAACGGGCGGCGTGATACGTAGTCATAGCACTGCGAGGCGTTATTTTTGTCATTAACGTCTATGGGTTATTCGATTGCGAAAATACGAATAGGTAACCTACTTTCCAGTCGGAAGTTCGACACTTGACATGCCGTATTGATTATTATTATTTTCGATTTATTAACAAAACGGGTCAATAATAATTTGATGAATTTTCAAATGTTTGAAGGTTTGAATTTACTTCGATAGGTACCTATTTATTTTAATAACGACTCATTCTGATGATATAATGATCGATATTTCAAGGAGAATTTTCTAAATGTTTGTACGACGAAAAAAGAAGAATGATTTCCGGCAACTTTTTTATAGTTATTAAAATATAATATACATTGATTTTTGGTATTTTGTGTTGCTCCCAACAATGGTTCATTTTTTTAAAATTGTATCACTACAATATATTTTGGCAGTAATCATAATTTGAAATAGGCACATACCATATATTTTATGATCCATATAATAAAATAAAAATTGTTTGAAACATTTTTTAATGCCCAATATAAAAATCCAGAAAACGCCATGTCCAAAAACGAAGATAATATGTAGTATAAACCAAAACTGACAATGTAGTGCACTGTGTAATATGCGCTACACTTAAAAATGTATTTCCAAATGTCGTGGCGTTAACTCAGCAAGCCACTCTCACTCGCTTCGGGAAAGACTCGCAATCACATCGATAACGGCCCATCAATAATTAGCAATCACTGTATTCCAAAAACTACGCGAAAATATCGCTCGGTTTGCTATGAAAAACCACCTTTGGGTGTAATAAAGGTAGTTTTATTCCGTGTGGCCAAAATACTGTATATTTTCAACATATAAAAATTTATTTGTCGGTGATGATGCAAATTTCCGTTGTAACAGAGTAAATAGTGGCCCAGATTACCATGTGAGAAGGTCAAAAATAGCTCAAAATATATTTATATTGTAAAAAATGTATTGTACATACTTTCACCAGAGTTTTTTTTTTTTCAAAATACATTGTATATACATTTACCTACCTGTGAGTGGCGTAAATTACATAAGTACATGGGTTATTAGTGGCCTGAAACATCATAGTCTATTTGCTCGTAAATTCTACAATAATTAACGTAAATTATGCCGCGCTGGAAAAATGATTACATCTCCAACCGTCGTCCGTCTCCGTCTACCGTATCCCATATTATTTTTTCATACATTATACTATTTAAATTTCTATAGGTTCTAGTACCCTTGATATTATGACGTTAGTATGTTAACATGTTAATACGTTATATCTGTGTATGTGTGTAAGTGTGTGTCTTATGCATATTTTATATTTGTATTCAGGATTGAATTAGTGGCAGGCCGTCTGCGCTCTGTGTACTGTGTGTAATTATTTTATACTACTGTAGTTTGTGTTGTGTTTGTGAATTTTAAGAGAAACTGAATAATTGATATGTTAAATCAATTCAACAAAGAGTCTCCTCTAATATTGGGACGCATTTGTTTTAAAAATACTTACCATTTCCAAGCCTACTCGCATTATTATTATACGTTACATATTTAAGTCTATTTAAAATAAAACACACACACACATTGACTGCACTGCAAAGCTTATCATATTTAGGTGCTGATCCAAACATTCCAAACCACTCCGATTGAGATAAATACATATAATATATTCACAGTGGAGATGACCAGTTCGGTTAAAGTATGGAGGAGGTACGAGTGACTACCTTTTCAGGGTTCGTGTCATACCAGTCTACGTAATTTCGAAGCAAGTTTATTAAATTCACTTTTGTACACTACATTTTCACGCGCATAAGTACACATACGTCCATGCACGCACACGTACATACATTATACTTAAAAATAAAGTCAGGCGTTACTCGTCATCGAATCTTTTAAAGTTAAATATCACATTTAAATACCGGGGGAGAATAAAGGAGTCGTGTAAACTATGGGAAAAGTACGGTGGTACATCATTTAATGTTGAATATTATGTCGAATAGTTTGACGGAGCGCGAATGAGATGCAAAGTAAAGATCGTTGCCCGAGGGGCCGCGAACAAGAAAAGTATCCGCGCTACGGACCCGGTCGAAATGTAATTTTTCCGGTACTACCTATTCGGGAGGAGAGCAAAAAAAAAAAAAAAACTCCGAGAAGTATTCGGTTGTTTCGCATGACGGTCTTCGAGGATGTGGTAAATGGAGGATACCCTGTTATCGTGTTAAGCACGAAAATCGATTTTAGGGGTTTTTCAAACTTTACGCGAACGGACGTGTATAATGTGTACAGAGGAAAAAATCCACTTGCGGTTGGTATAGCGATGTGAACGGATGAGAATGTTCGCACGGAGACGATTATTATGCACGGCGAATTTTCTCACTGTGGCGGCCGGGTTGGTATCGAAAACCTCGCTGTTCTAGATAACGTGAATAGAATTGACAACTGTTGCTCGGTGAAATAATATTTCAAATTTTTTTCGCTCCCCAAAACCTTCGAATTCTTTATGTCATGCTAATTTTGCTCTAAAGGGACGTGTCTTTACGTGGGTAGTGAACAAGACGGTGCGCTTGTAACCCCCTCGAACAAACGTATATTTCAAATATAACTTGTTATCAAGTTGAAATAATATTGAACTTTTATTAAACTTACATTTGAAAAAAATATTTATCGCTCTCCTTTAAATTTTTCCTTCTGGGTACATATGTCTGTACATAATACAGGGAAATGGGTTATTATTAAAGCAAGGACTTTCATGCACCAAAAAATCATCAAATATGTATTTAAAAATATGCACTTATGCATCAAAATATTAAAAATATGCGGTTAAATATGCCCTTAAAAAAATTAATTTTATTATTATTATTCTATGTAAGTTTTAACTAGATTTATTGTATGTAATTGATTTGGAATCTTTTTTAAATGTTAGATCCCATTCTTCTTAATTATTATTTTGCTCCTAATAAAACAAAAAAGATATTTTAAAGTAATTGTTGAATTATTCTCAAATATTTATCTTACCTAAATTAGATTTGCGCTGAATGATTAACGTTTCTTTGATATTTTCAAATAACAGAAAACGTACCACTTACCTACTATTTGTTAAATAAAAATACAAAAATAGACATAATAAATACTGACCATTATTATTATTTCGAGATAAAATTTATCTTTATCGTCTTAATAAGTTTATAACAAATTGTTGACCTTGATTCATGAAAAATATTCTCCAAAGCGCTTAATTTTCGATAAACCATCAAAATATGCACTAAAAGCTTAAAATATGCTCTTATAATCAAAAATCTGCCCCTTAAACCAAAAAATGTCCAAATATGCAAATATATGCACTAAAAACTTTGAGTATTTCATCAAAAACGTAATGAAATGTATTTTGTACTTAACAAGCATACGATATAGTTAATCAGAAAAAAATGTGTAAATGCATGAAAGTCCTTGCTCTGGTATTATTATACACTGTGTTATAGGTTAGTCGATGTACCTCCGCGTGAACGTACAGTAAAACACATTACTCCGTCATGGCCGTCGGATCGAAATTTGATTATTTTCATGAGTTTTAACGGTATCATTCAATCGTATAAAAACAAACACTAGGTTTAACACGCGTGGTTGAAATTGTACGAAAATCACAACGTTCCGTTTCTCTAGACGTCACGATAATTAGGTAGTTCGCGGTCGTTCTCTTGACGTGCCGCAATAGCGTAAACGGAATACGGATAACACATGCATTTGTTCGACGGAAGAAATGTGATCCGAACGACTCGTGGTGAGTTAAAGTCGAGAGAGGACCGAGAAAACTTTGTATGGAGTATAATTCTAGTTTAATAATGAAAACTAGTTGGAAAAATCTCCTTGAGACATTGTTCTGAACTTCGAATACCCACCTACCTATGTAATCGAGTTTGTCGACTTTACGAGATTAGACTGTATTATAATAATTCTCGTTTATATTCGCTAAACACGGATGTACGAAAAGAAAATTTAATCAAAACGTCTTCTGTGCAAGGATAATGATTATCGAATTCGGCGACTTGAGTTTTGATTTTTTTTTTTTTTTTTGTTATAAACGCACATTATTTCCACCGTAACACAATTAAATTACTGATTTGGACGAACGATATTATATTTGTTTTGTTTGATTTACGATAAATTGATACTTGTTTTGTATTTCATCGGTATTATGTCATCAAACATTTTTTTTTTAAATTATATATTTTAGAATATATAATTCTTATATGGTTTAATAATGATTAAACCGTATAAGTTTTTAATTATTTTAAATTGGTAAAAATGTTTAAATTTTAATTGGTTTTTTAATGATGAGTTTTTTTTTATGTACGTTATCATTTTTTGTGTTGAAATAACTGTTTAAAAGTTACAACCAGCGACTTCATAAATTGGAAATTTAATTTAATTTGTACTGCGAGGTTATTTATCTCTATTTTCAATAGTTTCTTCAAGTGTGTGGAAAAACCAATTAAAAACTGAATGAAAACGGTACAATTTGTTGCGTACAAGATTTTCATAAAATCTATTTTTGATATGAAACCATAAATCCAAAAATAATGGTGATAGACTTTTGGAATTAAAAAAAATATCAATATGATTAATTAAAATTGGAAAAGTTTCGAAAACATTTTAAAACTTTTTTGCTATGTATAGAAAATTTTAACTATTTAAAATATCTGGTTTTTTGGAAGTTTTATCAAGTAAAATTTTAAATATTTGATATAAATACCTGCAATTTTAATGTTATCTAATTCATATACTTAACAGTACTGAAAAAAATGTGAAAAATCGTTTGACACAATTTAATTTTGTGTGCGTGTAATGTTCGAAATTTGAAGAAAATCATTAATTACGCGTAATTCAGAGATATTTTTCAATAAAAACTTCATACAATTTGGAATTGTAATCTAGTAAATCTGGTTTTTTACCATTAGATTTGGTATATATATATATATATATATATATATATATATATATATATATATATATAAATAAACTCAATAAATCATTTTTACACGAGTTTTAAGTTGGTATTACGACTCAAATAACTTTTTTTTCGTAACATGTCAGATTTATGTTTATTTTTATTACACGACATTTGTAATTTTTGTTTTTAAGATATGAAATTTTCAAACAAGCTTTTTTATAAGTAACCTTAGCTATATTTACCATTTTTATAGTAATTCAATGCGTGATTTTTGTTTTATATGAGCTAGAAATGTCCCAACACCGTCGTGAAACGTAGTATTTTTATGAATATAATTATGACATCGACATGGATTTTCCTCTTAACTATTACAGTAAGTTTTTACACGAAACTTGAAAATTGCATCAGTTCTTGATTTTATAGTTTTGAATTTTATTCGAAAACTTAAGTAGTTAATGCTAAAATAAATTATTATTCGAGTTTCGGTATGGATTGTTTTACAAAAACAATGATTTATCATTTGTTTCAAATTTAAATATAATCATACTACACTAATCATAATAGTAGCCCATCTAAAGGTCTCTTTGAATCCATCACTATTGTTTTGTCCAAAAAGCGAATAATACCCATCGTGCGAGGTACATGTCTAGTTTTTTTTCCAGGTTAATTCGTCGAAATATTGTTAAATTTTTACCGTGAAAGATATCGAAGTAATAACTATGTAACACATAATCAATTTATACAAATTAACAAAACTTAACAGTATTAGTTTCAGATTACTTTCTCATCACAGATTATTGAAACTTATTGAGAGAATTCAAGCGAATGCTCAAAAAATTATGAATTTTACTATAAACACTTTAAAAAAGAAGATCGACTACATCAGTTTTGTGGATGTTCGTAGTTGGTTTCTGACGTGCCGTTTAAAATCATATTGTTTTTATATTAATAATGTGTTCTTCTACATTTTTCAAACACTTCTGAAATTTTCATTTATTTGTTCACACATGAATCTTTGAAACAGGCAGACAGTATAACGTATTTTGGGTTTTTTGTATACGTCTTTTTGATTTTAAAAATCGACATATTTTGGTCGTTCAATGACTAAAATCTGACGACAGTGCATTCGACATCAGAGACTTTACGGATAAACCAAAGTAAGCGCGTCGATCTATCTTGATTTTATAAATATATTTTAAACACAATCAAAACTGGGTTCATTTTCCGCGTGCCGAAATACTCGTGGCCTCATTGATCCGCGCCCGTACCGATAGATTCGCCCGCGTACGCGGACGAATACGTCAGATATCGCCGCGCCGTGCGTCTCGCAATCATGGACCGCAAGAGACCCGGCCGTCGTCATTTGATCCGGTGAATAATATCCGATGGCCATTGTTACGGCGTCGAAACATTCCGTATCATTATATCCTTGGTGAAAACATCCATTAAGCTCATTAACAGAGATGGGACTATGTTGGTGCCGTAAAACAAAAAATAACTACATGAAATGGCCTGAAAATCACGAAAAAAAAATTTTGAATTTAAAAAAGACCGTTAAAAAATTGTATACGTGAATGTCGAATCACTGTAGTCAACTACAAGTTGTTAGTGCCTTTTACAATAAAACCCATTTATCTATTCGTCAATGCCGGTATTGTTTATCGGATTTATTCGATACCTACGGTTTATAATTTGCTTTGATAGGAATTTCAAAATATTCTAAACATGCAAAATAAAATGCGTAATTTTATAAAAAAACGATATCAATAATTCAAACATAACGAATCAACAGATATGATACACATGATCAATGGTGACCTGGGCATTACTTAGTCGGTCAGATAAAAAAAGGCCCTTCCATTAAGGTACAATTAGAAAAACATTAGGTCTTGAACATATTTTTTTATAAAAGTATTGGTAAAGACTGCTTTGTTGGTTAGTAAAAAGGTAAATAATTAAAACACGTCTATGAAATTGAAACACAAAAAATAAGAAATATAAGTAATTGCATAATATAAAAGAAATTTTTTTCAAATCTTTCGACGAATGTGCATAATAACTTATTATTTCATCTGAATTAGGATTTTTGTTGCTTTCAATGATAACGAGTAATAACGGTTCCAATAGTTCTTGACTTATTGATGATATCAATCTTGTTTTTATTATTTTTAGTTCGGAGGACGATCTTTTACAATGTACTTGTGCGCACGAAAGGGTTAATGTAAATGTATACGCTAAGTACAGATTAATGAACGCAGCTGTATGAAAGTCATACTCGTACAATAATTTCATGACACGTGGTATACATTTATTACTAGTCGAATTTTTGTATTTATTTGATCAGTAATGTTAGAAAAAAAACACAGTTTCACGGGGTCTAGCTAGAAGGAGCCAGGCCAGGCCGCCACTGCACATGAACTCGTACGCTAGGTTCGACATTTAGTTAATTTCTGACAATGGTTAAAAATTTTAAAAAAATGTTTAAAGTCACTAGCAGAACGTTTGTTGATATTCATTGATATTGAAAATGATAAAAAATTAAATACACTAACTGAAAGTATTAGCGCATAAATTGATTCCGGCTCAATCAATACGGAAATCGAAGTCTACCTATACGCTCGTGGACGTTCTCGACATTGACCTCACGACGATCTCCACACTTGTGCGGTGGTAACTCGCTCACTTTACCGTTAATTTAACGTCCATTTATAAGATTTGATTTTTGAAACACCTAACGTGCGCCCTCAAGTCCCAAACGCGTACGATGGAGTCGGAGACGCCGACGAGAAACCTCTCCGCGGTGATAGAAGAGATAGTAGCGAATGGATAGATGGTCACGTACAGGGACCGTAGCCTATAGTCATACGTCGTGGTGTGGTCGTGTGGATGAGTTTTGGCTCGCGCAGATTCCGTTCGCAGATGCAGCGCTGGAATTGAAACGATCCAATTTATTTTTTACACTATTAGTCCGCCACAGCGAACAAATGTGCTCGTTAATAACATCGCACTGTCTTTCAAATGCGATTCACGCTGTACACGTCATAACGATGATAAATTTGTTTTTCAATTTGAAATCATATTTTTTCGAGTGAGGAATCACGAGAGTTACATAACATTTGTCGATAACATTATACACGTAGACGATAACATGTTATTCTTTGAACAATAATAAAAAAACAAAAAAAAATCAGATATAATTACAATACGTCGTAATAGTATGTAGTAAGTGTTTATATAACTATAGTGGTATGTTGTAGGTGGGTACTCGTACTTACGCTTTGACTACATGATTGACAACGTTGGTTAGGCATATTATGAAAGATCATTATCATTTAAACCAAAAAAATGTTCGATTGTCGTTATGTTCGATAAATGTTATGTAAAGAGTATTTATTTGATGGATACAATAATTGAAAATCGGTGTATTTTACAATAAATGTACATATTTTAACTATATTTATATTCTAAAATAACTATTGTTAGTCTAGACGTTAAAAGATTATTACGATTAGTTTTTGTAAAAAAAAAAAAAAAAAAACGCTAAATACGAGTATCAACACTAAAAACGTAATATTTTTCTCAAAAACGAAAGAAAAGGTGTCATCAATATGTTTTTTTTTTTCTATAGTTTAGTCGTCAGATAAATAGATTGCTCCTGTTAAATCAATAACAATGTCTCTCAGCAGTGCTTTACACAATATAAATAAATGTTTGAAAATGTCATTAATATAACTATCAAACTCAATAGCATACTAAAATAATAATTGTTGTTGACGAACGATAAACGGTTTGAATCACAATACATTTTAGTTCTTGTCCCCGAAACCACCCCCTTGTGCACGCCCGCCGCGTTTTATGTGATAAACCGTAAACCGAGTCGCAAAACATCGCAGCCGCAGCGCATTATATACATTGTAAACCATCCACCGCGCTCGTGCTCCAACGTCTGCGGCGGCAAAACACACCTGATTACCAATTCGCCCCGGAAAATTTCACCCTCCATAACTTAAATGTTTGACGCTATAAATTCTTTGTTTCAGTGTCTATGCCGTGTTATATTCAGAATCCTATTGGATAACGATAATTGTTATTGAAAAAAAGGAACTCCTATTGCCCTACGAATTAAAAGTTCTAACAATGTAATATGACATAATTTTTCCTCGTAATATTGAATCGAGTCCCACAAACACTTTTAGGTTATCGGAGTTGAGTCTCGCAAATATTTTTTAATCGTTCGATTTGAGTCCCTTAAGTCTATTAGCTTTGTACAGGAGACACCACGTGGAGGTTGACTAAGTTGTCTCCCATTTTCTTTTTTTTTTTTTAATTTTTAAAAATTATTATGCGTAATATAAATTCAATATAATTTTAATAGTTGCCGGAAAACTTTTAAAGATACAGACGTAAAAAAATCAAATCTGCAAATCCGTTCCCGTAAAAATTGTTCCTTAAGCACAATAGTTCGTCAAGTAAAAATATTTAGTTTCATCGCTTTGCTTCGTAATTTTATTCATACATCTTACTGTACACCCGGAATAGTGTTTATAAGAATAATAGTATTTTGACGTTCTAAATTACAAAACGCATTACATTTTGCGTGAAAACTTTCACGACTGTTAGTGGTCCGATTAGTGATTGTTGGAAAATCACTCCAAATTTTCGGGGAAAATTCAGATAATACCCGGGACTCGATTCAAACACATAAAAGTAGTGTGGACTCAGTTCATTGTTATCCATTTTTTCGATCTTCGTCTCTTTGTCTATCCAGATACCGTGCACGATAATAAATACCCGGGTGCGTGGGCCGGCAAGAGCTTTTTCATAAGCAGTAAATTACACAAATGATTTGTCCAGCGCAACGGAATAAAAACACGGGATTCAATCATAGTTTCAGCGGGTGAGTTATGTGTACACATGCACGTTTACCCACGCCCACACGCCACTGTCAAACACGTATGTGGTCTTACTGCCGTTTCACGTAACCGCGTAAACAAAAAACGGGGAAATAACGATTTTTTTTGTTTTTCATAAAAGTGAACAGTTTTTTTTTTTTAGTTTTTAAAATTGAATAAAATCACGAGATTTATCAAGATTGCTTCGACCAATTATTATTGTAACAAAACATTTTCAGTAGGAATTGGATGTAAAAACAGTCAACATTCTAATCGAATGCTTAAAAAACCAAAAAAAAAAAAAAAATCATAAATTACAATTTTTCAGTATTATTGGTAAAGTATATTTGTAAGGTTATATTAAATTGTCGGGAGGTAGTAAATTGCACTAAAAAAAAAAAATAAATAATAATAATAATAATAATAATAATAAACATTATACAAACTGCAAACAATTTATTTTATAAATATTCGATCGACGGCTTATTTCATGAATGACAAACATTATCCGGTGCTATAAGTACGCAGTTTTGTAACATGTACGTATTATTATAGGTCCATGCCCAGAAGCGGATCGGCGATTTTTTCCGGCTCAGGAACGGAAAGTATGAAAAAAAAGTGGCCTGTGGTCCATGAATAGAACTTATTTTGTATTCCCCCCAAAAAAATAAATTATAACGATTTTTCACTCGTACAATAGAGCGCTCCTTAAATTTATAACTTCATCTTTTGTTTTACCCTTAAATTAATACGGTATATAATAAGTATTGTACAAATTATAAATTATATTACAAACGTAAAATTTAAATTTATTACATTTTTCCATATTTTCAGAGAATATTTTAAAATATTTAGTTTTTTTTTAGAGATACGTCTCTTAGATCATATTTTCTTTAAGTACTGTATACAAATACAATTTTCTCCAGTAATTTATAATAATATATTATTATAATATTATAATATATATAATATATTTGTTTTTGTAATAATATTTCCATTCATATTTTACAATAACTAACATTTGTTTTCTAATCATAAATTATAATACAGTGACCATATAAGTACCGACCCGTGTTGGAAAGATGACCGATTTCCCAATTGGCCAATCCATACTTGTATATGCGCTAAAGGTGAGCACATTTTAAAAGTCTTTTAGAGTAGGTACTTTGTTCTGTACTTATAATTTTAATACACGTATGACCTTGACTTTTGTCAGCAAGTATACACAGTAAACTGTAGGTATATATAATAAATTGTCACACTTTGAAGAATGCTTAACTTTTTTTGTACGGCCAAATAGTTTTACTGTAAAGAACTGAAAATTTCATTTGATAAAAAAGTTTATAACAGCTGGTTTTTTCAAAGTTATACACATAGCTTAAAAACGTTTCGGAAAGTTTTCTCAAATTTGTATAAGTGTATTGTTAGTATATAGTGAACATTTAAATTTTTTTATCAATATTACTCATGAGGTCATGACTAAATAACTAAAATAAGTTCAATAAGGATCTCGTTAACGGCGCATATCACCGACATTATTCAAATTTTGGGTAGTCTTTCCCTGCATTTGTGGAAAAAATTATTCATCTACGTGTCGATTTTTAATCTATAGAGTGGTTAACTTAACTTTTGGATAACTTTTTATCACCCGGAAAATGGTCGCTAGAAAAAAAAGATGAATAATTATTGTTTGACCAATAGATACCTCAAGTTTCTCTGAGAATCTAAAAAACTCAAACGTACGCAGATTAAAATTAATTGTTGTGATTCTGTTGGGTTATTTCGTAGAAGTTATTAAATAATTCCATCACGAAGAGGCGAATGTCATTCGTGTGGTAAGCGCCGGAACCAGTAGCATGACTACTCTCGGTGGACCAAATATATAAAAAAAAATTTTTACTTCGTTATATTATATCATTATGTTATCGTCAAATGTATTTTTTATACACATTCTTGTTTCTGCGGTGTTAAGATGAAATCTACATTACACGAAACGTATACCATCATATATACTACGCGATACGATGTACGAAACACGGTGTTGTTCGTAGTGGCGCGATTAGGACTGAACTCTTGAGGAGGGGGGCTGAGGACTTTTAGAGCTGCCAGTATATTTTCGTGTTTGTACGTTAAAAATTGCGTCACTTGCCATCACAATATCAAGAACAAACATTTATTAATCAACTGTGTACAATTTACCGAGTAAAATAACAACACACACACACACACACACACACACACACACACACACACACACACATTTTATTCAGTATTAATGTTTAATATTTATGATGTAATAATTTCAACAATATTTTTCTTTCAACATTGGCAAATCGGTCAATTATTCCCGATGGTTTACAATGACATTGCAGGGTTCACAGCAAAACTATTGAATATTTTCACAATGTTACTCAGAGTCGTATACACAAATAAAGATCAATCGATATTTAGCTTAAACGACATTTTTTAAATTTCTTCTGTAATCCTCGTTTCACCCCCGGTCGCGTTCGCCGCGGTCGTGTGTACACGCGAGAACGAGCGCTCGTACACTTTAATAAAGTCTAGTCGTCGTCATCGTACGCGTATATGAAGTGTTGTATATTTTCAGGGCCGCGGGTATACAGTCATATTTTCGTGTCGTACGCGTCCGGCAGACCCCGATGATAAATCGTCTCGCGCGAAAAACAATTCCGAAGCCGTCCGGCTCCGATTTGTCATGTGCGCGGTTTACGCACGTCGCGCGTGTACGCCCGGAGAGAGTAATGTTTAAAAATAATAAATAACTAAGCGAAGCTACACGATTTGATTAGACCCGTGAATAATATCAACGTTTTTCATCGGATTTTTCACCGGAAACGCCTACTTATAATTTACCTGTTCCGATACCCGTGTCGACAGTTTTTAAACCGAACGGAAACGTACCGACGAATACGGAATAAATAATAATATTAATATGTTACTTCTTACTCGTTTTGTACAAATGTCACTAGAACTAAAAAGCAATTTATAAATAAATATCAAAAACCATAATCGGACATGACATCTAAAATAAATGTCTTACCATAACTATAATGTAAAGCGTCAAAGTATCAGTCGAACACAGCAGATCGTAAAAAAAAAAAAAAATACATTTCAGACACGTTGATTGTAATCGTTGAAGACAATAGAACGTAGTACTGAAATCAAATATTGTCCTGAAAAAAAAAAAAAAAACATTTGTGTTTGGCCATTAAGAGCCATATCCGTGTAATGTGTGGTACAAATCAGGGCCTAAAACTTGTAACACGTGAAATTACGAGTGCTCAAAGTGGTCATTACGAAATGTTAAGCGTACAGCTCGGATTTCCGACGCGCGTTGTAAAAAAAAAACCCTTTCAATGGACCTATTGTATAAAACGCTGAGTCAGACTTAAAACTATCAGAACAATGTTTTTCCAAGACCGTTTACGGCTTGCAGACACGGAGAAAATTAAATGATTATCATTCTTCCGTGTCGTTTTGAAATCCGTACTCGCGTTTAATTTTTCAACTATACATACATAAACGGTTACGGTTAGATTTTGGAATACACGCGGCGAAATCCCCGCCCGCTCACGAGTCTGTGCATGCGAATAATAATTACAATAATTTATGCATGTATTTTATTAGACATTTGATGGAAAAAGGTGACGAGTAAGATCTGAGATAATTATGAACAAATATACAAGATAATAATATGTAGTTGTCTATTAATAGTTGTTGAATTTTCTTTCTCGTAACCTGGCTCAAGTGCAGCAGCGGAACGAGTGTTTTCGTTAATGAATAACGCATGGACAAAACCACAAAATAAACTATATATAAGAACAGTTGAGACTTCATTAATAATTAATACAAGTTTTCATAACATGTCTTGTTTTCAATTTTATGAGTCAATACTTGCCAATATAAAACCTTGCTTTAAAAAGACGTACACAGTTCAGCCAAGTATTAAACAACTCAGACTTTTCTGCCCGCGGAGAACACATCGGACACATTAGAAATTGTATATTTTATTACAATATAATAATATCATATAATAGAATATAATATATTATATTCTTTAATTTTTAAAGCTTCAAATATTATTAATTATTATCTATATAATATGTGTTAAAAATTATATTGTATAATCAGAAAATCAATAAAAAAAAAAAAAATGAATAGAAGTTAGTCCTATTGTTTTCGCAAAATAAAATATGGCAACCCTATATTAAACGCACACGGGTCACGGGACTTTCGTGACAAAACTTTTTTTACTTTACTCAAATATACATTACAAATTAGAAAAAAATTATAATTTACAACGAAACCGAATTAATTTACCCCTTAAAGCAATGCTTGTGATGAGGTAAATGAGTTACTGTACAAATTTGTATGATTTTCTACAATTAAATACAATGATATTTAAAACTCAAAATCAAAGTTCGCTAAACAGCCAGTTGACAATAGAATTTTTATTGATTATGCAATTAGATTTTTTATTTACGCTATTGAAAATACTTTGTTTAAAATTTAACGGATCTAAATGATCCAACGAATGCTCACCAATATATATATATATATATCCGTGGTCGTCTCGCGGCGTGAACGCGTGTGGTGATGCCGTACGTTTACGGAGAATTATATCGTAAACCGTAAAATCACCGTTTCGACGGTTTTTCCGAATCCGCTCGAGGCACGTGTCGGTCGACAATACCCGGCCTCGGCACGTGCGTCGAGGTTCCGGAATAACGTAGCTCTCCACGTAGCTCGCAGAAACACGGTGTGTAATAATAACATTTATGTGTTGTATTGATACAAGGTTCGGGGGGGGGGGGGAGGGAACAAAAAACACGATGTGAAATAATAAATCTAAGCAAATATTGTCCAAGTGGGTACTTCACGAGATGTGTTTCACGAACCGAAAACCGCGTTCGGCGTAAGCGGAAAACGACACCGCGATCCGCTTGCTTTTTTCTTTTCCTTTTTTCTATCTAAAATCGTTATTTTTTCGATTACTTATTGACAATTTCACTCCGTGCGCGCGCAAATCCCTCTGCTTTTACACGTGTGCGTTGTTTTTTTTTTTTTATTACTTATTATTTGCTTTATAATGTCTTTCATTTTATCTTTATAATGTCTTTTACGCGCATTAAAGTGCACGTCCTCGCGTGGGTTTCACGTGCCATCTCGTCCATCGGACGTTGTGTGCGACGCTCATCATACCGGGAAACCGATATCTGCCACTACCAAGTACGACACCGGCTGCGACTCGCGTCGTTTCTTTTCGAAGTCGGTGTGGAACGTTCGAAATATCATCCCTTATTTCATATTTATATACCGTACCAGGATGATTTGCCGACATGTTATAACTCTTGTCCTATTCAATATTTTCCAGTTTTGTTATTAACTGTATTATATTACCGCGCAATAACAACTTTAATATCATTTTTTTAATTTTCATTTTGAATTTCAAAATTTAAGTTTAAAATTTATAGTTTTATAGAAAAATCAAAATAACCATAATGGAAAACTGATTTTAAGAAATACTGCCATGTTTAAAATTGTAATTAAGGTTCATCCATTAATTTCTAATATTTGTGTATGTGTGTGTGTGTGTGTGAGTATTTTTTTAATGTAATTTAAAAATTTAGTTTTCAAACAGTCACAATTGTTTTCAAATACTTGATGTCGTCGATAAAAAAATAAATATGGCGAAATATATTATATGTAATACATGATTACGCTCCGAAATATTGAAAAAATGACGGGGCTACTTGGTCTTCTAAAATTGAGACATGTTAACTGTATTAGTTTTATTGAAATATTGTTTTATGTGAAGAGATGTAATTTATGTTTGTATCATGATGAAGGATTAATTATTTCTCATGGCAAAAGTTGTTTAAAATATTAATTTTTACAAAAAGTAACATCTCTTAAGTGTTATTTAATTTCCTTAAGGTTATTATTATTATGCCTCGAACGTTAACTAAATCGAATCAATAGACGAGGTTATTAAAATTATAATTTATATACGTCTGTCAATTTGCCTCAAAGGTGTTGTCCATTTGTCCCGTCGACGACGCAAGTTGGCTTAATTTATAAAAAAATACATATTTTGGTTTTTTTTCTTTTGTTAACTTCAGATAACTTATTCAGACAAATAACACGAGAGTACGAAACTTAACGTGACCGGCCCCGTTGTCTCGGCGTCTACACGAGCGCAGAAACAATAAAACACGATTGCGGGGACGTACGATCGCGTACGTAATCGTCTGCCAACAGCTCGGCGAATCGCGCTCCGGTGTGTGAAAACAATAATAATAATAATAATAATAATAATAATAATAATAATAATAATAATATTGCCGCCACCGGCTCTGGGCCCAGTGGAACGCGTGTGCGTTAAATATCGGCGCTTCTCACACGACCGTAACGATCACAGCCGAACTAATGGCACTAAACGCATAATATTCCGCCCACAAAAAAGACCCGAAAACACGCGCGTTCGTTGAAATGCATTGTCGGACACCGCACTCGATAAATAATGATAATTATAATGATATTGATAATAATGTTTTATTGCAATAAATAATAATAATATGAATTTTAATGAGCTTCCATTGAAAAAAAAAGATGGTAAAACAAAACAAAAAAACAATAAAAATGATTAATTAAAATAAATAATGAAACGGTTACGATATTGATAAATAATTTATAGTATTTTTATTATTTTGATAGTCATGACGAATGCACTTTTGAAATGAATTTCGTTTCTAAGTAGTGTACAACGAAATGAAATTAAAAAGCGTTTTAATATTTTTGTAAAAATACGTAACTCGTTTCGCATGTTATCTACACGAAAAACGTATATACCACGACCGTTTGTTTGCGTTTTCAGTAAGTTATCTGCAGTCTTTCACTCCTCCACGATTTACATGTTTGTGCAAATTTTACACGAGATATTCGTTTTTTATGTTCTCGAAAAATATGTTAAAAATGCGCTTGGAGTCATTTAGCAAACGCCATCCATTCTCCGTTGACTGTCGCTCCAACAACTCGGTGGCACCACGTGTAATTCACAAAACGTATTGAACTCGGTTTAAGTCACCACCTGTTTACCGTAAACCTGGGTGTTTCAAGTTTCGCCACATACTCGGAGGACAGTTTATTGTTTTTGATCGCTAGAAACCAAAAACTAAATGAACGTAATGGCCTCTGAGACTTTAAACCAGGGGTTTTCAATCCGCGGCCCGCTTCGTCATTATTTGCGGCCCGCGATCACATTTGAAATATAGCATGCGTCTTTTATATTTCGATAAAATCAAAACTGTCATGAGCCATCGATATTGAAAAAAAATGGGAAAAGTGCCATAAAACAAATTAAATTACCTATTCTTCCGTGTTTTAAATGTTGGCTGTTTTAATGATATTAATAATAATATTTAGTAATTTGAAATTTAATCGTGAAAACTGTAATAGTTAAACTGAATTTTAGTATAAAACACGTCATGTTTTCACCACGGATGCGGCCCGCGAGATTTGTAGATAATAATAATGTGTGGCCCTTTCGATAAAAAGGTTGAAGACCCCTGCTATAAACCATCCACGGCGTCGGTCAAAATGTCCAGGGCAGCTGGTAAAACACGAGGCGTCTGCTTAAAGAGTTCCGGTATTATCGGAAAGAAAAAGCGACAATCGTTTTTTTTTTTCGTCCAAATTTCGTAATGAAAATTGCCGTTGAGTGCAGCCGCGATAAAGGGCTGTCGGCGATGTTGAAATCGGCGTGCGGTCTCGTCTCGAGCATTCACAGACCGCTCGTGCGGCAAGGGGGCTACGTCCTCACGTACACGGTGTATTGTACAAATTGTACACGACATTGTATCGGACTTCACTCGTCTCCACCCCACGTGTCTAGTCGCTACTCCCGGCGCGTCCTACTCTGAAGACGTGAGGTCAGGGGTGGCCTCAAAACTCTCTCACCGACCGTATTTTAGTTTGACGAACAACACTATACAGTATACAATATATATAATGTATTTGTTTATTAATATATATATATATATATATTATATCAAGTTATAATATCGAGTGATCAGTGATAGTGAAAAAAAGATAAATATTTATTTTAGATCCGACTTAACGGCAAAACTATGTTAGTAGGCCATTGAGAAGTCCCTCTAATAGCTAAAGAAGTCTTCAATGAATTAATTTGAAAACCGAAAAAACTAGATTTCGCCATTTAATTTTTTCATATTCATATCTATATATTAACAGTATAATAAATAAATCTGTGTATCAAATCATTGATGTTTTACAAAAAATCAAAAAAAAAAAAAAAAAAAGGTGACACTTCTTAAATTTTAATGGACATACAATAGTACCATTTCTATTTGTATCTTTTGGGCATGCCCCGCGTGAAAATTCGCATTCGGCGGTATATCGTTTTCGCGTCGTTACATATTTATATATATATTTATGTGTACAGCTTTTTTTTTTTTTTTTAAGACATTTCTTATATATTACAGAAAATAATACATAGTAAAATAAAATTCATCCCTTTAAGCTATGCTTGTGTTGGGATGAATGAGTTATTGAGATTCTTAAACATTTTAGATTTACAAATAAAGTTCTTAAATAATTACAAAACAAAGTATAATACAAAGTTGAAACTAATATAAAATTAAAATTAAAATTAAAGTTCACTTAACAACCGAATTACAATAGATTTTTTATTAATATATAATTAGAATTTTTATTGACATTTTGATATATTTCTTTTTTTAAACATGATGGCATTTCATTAAAATAAAATGGACCTAAATAATCAAGAAAATGCTTACCAATATTTTTTTTAGTATAGTCTACTTGGATATTATCATAAGCTCGTTTTTCACGCTTATTTATATTTATTAATAAAATTTATATTTTTAGATATACTTAATATGTCTTGTATAGTAATCTGACTGGTCTTACTTTTAGAGTTTTATAGTTTGAGTTAGTAGAGCCTTTTAGTTCTTTTTTATTTAGACATAATCTTACCACTTGATTTTGCTTGACTTCCAGAGGCCTTATTGCATTTTCTGCACAGCCTCCCCATGTTATTAAACCATACCGAAATATTGATTTATATATCGTGCACATAATTTCTTTTGGTAGGATTTTGTTACGTTTGTAAAATTTAAAAATAATTGACCTTAAACGCCAGGGCTTATTGTAAAGCGCAGTTGGGCTCATTTGGCGTAATTGGAAAAGTCAGATACGCACTTGATAATCGAATTTTGTGTAGTTGACTCAAATGACTTTAGTCAGTTGAAATAAAAAACTCTAGGTTTTTTTTTTTAAATTAGTGCCAACTACTCCTAAATACTAAAATTTATAAACGTTTTAAATGAAAAAATAAATTTGTTTTTCACATAAATAAATAATAGGCAACAGTCACAAATCGTTAGTTATGGAATATACAGACATACTGGAACATAATAAAATAGAGGACCTACGCCAGATGTCTTTGTCCTAGCTTGTTCAGCATTTATCTGGATCTGATGAGTACAAAAATCTAAATATTTTGCTTTCTTGTATTAACATATAGCTGCCAAACCTCACAGTGTTGACGTTGAACGTTTAATCAGTAAGAGTAATATTCTTAAATCAATAAATCGTCCAAGTTTGAATGTAGAAACTGAAAATGAATATCTATCTATTCATTTTAACATACCACCTCTACAAATTCGGGACCCAAGAAAATCAGTACAAATATGGCTAAAACAAAATAAACGTCACGGTAAGGATACACCGAAAGCTAAGGAACAAGAATGGTATCATGATATATTTGAGGAAGAGTCAAACAGAAAGTCTGAACAAGAACATGATGAAACTTCAAATAAAAGAACATTTAAAAATAAAAATACAATTATGTTTTTTATACCTGTGTTAATTAAAAAGAAATATTATTTTAAACAAGAAAAAATAAAAATAAAAATAAAAAAAGGACATTTTTAAACCTATGTTTTTCATATCGATAGGCGGAATTAGATTTAAATGAAACATAAACTAAATTATAGTTACAAATAACTTTTTTAATAAATTTAAATGTTTTAGTGCAAACGGCCTTATTAAGCCAAATTAGGTTAGGGTGATGAAGGTTCAATTCCATAATAATACGCGCAACTGAAAAAAATCCTTAGAATAAGCCCTGTTAAACGCATTACCATATCACTAACATGTATACTTCAACGTATATTCCAGTCGGTAATTATACCTAAGTATTTCACTCTAGTAACTCTCTTTATTTTTTGGCAATCACAATAACTTAAATTTATATGCTGTGTATTACAGGAATGTATAGAAATATCGTCAAACGGAATATTTGTCTTTGTGATAGAAAATGCTATAAATTCACTTTTTTTAAAACATTTTAAGTCAATTTTAGATTTGATAATTCTTTGAAAACTTTATTCACTTCAGTAGTTGCAATACTCTTTACTTTAGCCCAAGTATCACTAAAAAAAAAGTAAGCTCGTGTCATCAGCGTATGTAATAATTTGACCATCCACACTCATATTACATAACTCATTTATATAGAGTATGAATAGAATGGGTCCAAGAACACTACCTTGGGGTACTCCGTACGTTATTTTTTGTTCCTTACTAATAATATCATTTATGGAAACCACCTGTTCCCTATTGTTTAAGTAACTTTTAAACCAGTTAAGACTTTCATTTTTTATTCCTATTCCAGGTAAAATATTTACAAGTATATTATGGTCAACTGTATCGAATGCTTTCGATAGATCTAAAAAAAAACTGCTAGAAATGTTTTGTGTTTATCGAGCCCATTATAAATTAATTATGTTACCTCATAAATTGCTCCAGTTGTGCTTTTTCCAAGTCGAAAACCGTATTGGTTTTTTGATAGCAATTTATATTTTTCTAAGAAAGAAATAAGTCTGTTTTTAAAAATGTTTTCTAATATTTTTGAGAAATTAGACAATAATGATATAGGCCTTTAGTTTTCTATATTTTCATTTTTTCTATTTTAAACAAAGGTTTGACAATCGCTAGTTTGAACTTATCAGGGAAAATACCTTGTTTAAAACATAAATTATAAATGTGTGTCAGAGGGCCAGAAATATACTTGGTAATTTGTTTTAAAATGTTTACTGTTATTTTATCGAGACCTGCAGCAGTTTCATCTTTTAAATCGTTTATAATGTTTATAACTTCAGATTTTTAAATTTCTTTTACAAAATATGAATTGAAATTAAAATCACTCTCATTATCAGTGCATTTAGAATGTGTGTTTTTGATATTTTTATTGCATTCTTCTCCTACACTAACTTTGACATGGAGACCAAGCGACGTATTTTTATCGAACGCGAAGTCGGCAAAACAGTGTTCGTTGCAGGTACCCACGAGTTCCGTTGACGTGTGAAGGGGGTCGAATCGAGGGCGCGCAAGGCGGGGGCGCACGACTCTGGGCGTGAAATTATTAAAATTCTTTCGGGCGTAAACGTGACGTGTAAATCCTTTGAAAAATATATTACACTTGACACATCGCGACTGCGTCGAATAGCATTTATGACGTAACCGCCGTAATAATTTATAGCGGTGATGGTGCAAGTCTACGGGTATAGTTATTAAAACATCGCCGACATATTTAGAAAAAAAAAAAAACCAATGACTATAAAAGTATACATTCGGCTGTGATCGGTTTGATCGGAGCCAGTTAAAACAATAATCACTTCGGAAGTATGAAAATACAATTCGTATTAGACGAGTTTACAACAATGCTGTGTTATCATAATGCATATGTACGTATTGATAATATTATGCGGATTAAAGTTTTACAAAATTCTATCTCATTTTTATTTTGTAAATAAGCTACGACGTATTCAAAGTGTTCACCCGTATCCCACGTAGAAAATGTATCCGAATAGTGTGTTTAAATATTATGTGACTAAAAATAAGCGTGTTTTATTGGGGATATTTCTAGGAGTTTTTCATTGGTAGAGCTGGCTTTGCGTATACGTATTCGTACGGGATGTATGCGTTATGTGTGTTTTGTTTCATGAAACTCTATTGCGTACACTCAAACGATTTTACGTAAATTTTCAGTACTTTTACTGTGTTTGAAAATATTACCGAGGATTTTGAAAGTGGTCATTATAAAATTCCGATAAGACGTGATTTCTAATCGATAGAATGGCTAAACGAACGCCAAATTCCTTTTATCGTCGTAACAAGCATAAAAAAAAAAAAAATGATCATTGGATACTTTAGTTGATGCGTTTTTCGCTTAGCTCTCTACTATGTATCACTTATGAACGCGTTATTCGTTTTATTTTGATTCGCGGTGCCTGTCTACGAGGGGCAATCAAAAAGTAAGTTGCATTTTGCCATATTTTTTGCCCCGGTGAATATTTTTTGTCGAAAGTTTGGCGTAACATTCTACACATTATACTATCAACGTATTGATTCCTAAATTGATGGTTAGTTAATAATGTTAACAGTAACAAGTTGACAATCATGGCTACTGCTACTATTACGTCGTCCAAAATTTAAATTCATGCAGTTATTCGATTTTTATGGTTAACAAATTTTAGACCAGTACAAATATATGGGGAGGTTTGTAGTGTTTACGGTGAAAAAACAATTTCGAGATATGCAGTTGAAAAGTAGTGCAATATGCTTAAAAATGGTCGAACGGATATCAACGATGATCACTGCGCTGGGAAGTCATTTGTTAGCATCGTTGCATCTGCAGGAAAGGTGATGCTGACGCTTTTTTTTTGACAACCAATGTGTTGTTTATTCAGAATTTATGCAGAGGGATTTGACAATCAACTGCGCAGCCTACTGTGTAACATGAAAAAAATAGAGTAAGGCAATTAAAGATCGGAGGGCAGGAAAATTGACGAAAGGAATTATGCTTCTCCGTGGCAATGCTACCCCCTCCCCCCATTCAGCGAACGTCACGAAAAGCGTTCTTCAAAAATTCAAATGGGAAATGTGGGAACATCCTCCTTAAAGTCCTGATTCGTCACTCTGTGATTTTCACGTCTTCGGTCTTACGAAAAATGAATTTTCGAAGATCCGATACCATTCAGATGACCAATTCAAAAAGCCACAATATGTGCCTGGTGTTTAAAAACTGGACGGGAATTTTTCCAACAAGGGATTTCCAAACTCGTACTACGATACGAAAAATACAGACACTTGTTTGGTGAATATGTCGAAAAATAGACTATTATGTATACTCGTTAATACACTTTTTTTTTTTTTTTTAAATCGTATTATTTTTTAACTTACGGCAAGGTGCGACTTACTTTTTGATTCCCCCTCGTATATATCTATCTAATGCAGTTATTAAACCAAACCGTCTCTTCCTCCTCGTCTCTCACCCGTGGCGTTAAGACTACGAGTGTACGCCACTGCAGGCTCCGGGCCGCCGACGCGTCCGCGAGCTGTAGTCCATGAATCGTCCACAACACTGCGGACTAGGGTCGTGAAAAAGGGGGAACAACAGCGTTAAAAACGGGACGCGCTCCCGACGGAGAGACGACCGTCGCACTACGTGTGGGGGGGGGAGGGCCGCGTTATTATCTCGTGACCCGATTGCGTCCACGGTCCGCAGACGACGACGGGGCTAGGTATGTGTGCGTGGAATCGTAATCGGCGACCGCGTACCGATTTTATGATAATAATACGATATGACAGTGTGCAATAACGGACGTGGCTTTGGCTGCCGGTTCGATTTTAATTACTTTTGGTCGCGAGCGGTCGTCTGAAACCGTCGGACGGGAGCGAAACGTGTTCGAGGTGTAAGCCAGTTCATTCCGTGCTGGCGTACCCCGAGTGTTATTTTCTATAAATGAACATTCGGGTCACGTCTAAAAATGGACGCCTACGAGTCGGATCTCGTCGACCGAATCGATTGGTTCCCGTGGGTACGGTCTACGGGTATAATAACACGCGTACCGGTTCCGATCGATAACGTCTAGATTTCAGGATCGACTTTCGTTATTCGTGGTGAAATATTCACACGGAATCAACTCCTAGATTTAGTGTTGTGCGCGCCGCTAATAATAACTGTGCCGACGAAAAAATTAGTTCCCTTTCCATTCAATACAGACTTAGGGGCTGTTTGAAATACGTCTAGGTCGTAGGTGTGGTTTAAAAAAGGGTTGCTCGTCATCAGTGACGGATCCAGAAATCATAACAGAAGAGGGTAATTGAAATTTATCCAACACGGAGTTCTGCAGTCTTGTTCGGTAAGGCATCGTAATTAGTACACATTATGACGTACAGTTCAAGAGGGGTATTTACCCCATTAATCTTCCCTCGGATCCGCTCGTGCTATAGTCGTGGTTTAATAATAAAAGTGTCAACGATGTTAAACTTCGTATCGATGGTCTAGTGCACAAATGTGGTCCATAACGTTTTTGATAAAAATCAGTCAAGTACTCTATGAAATGTTCCGTGTAAATATTATGCCGAATGACATTGTATTGTATTGAAAACTTGGCGTTAGATAAAAAACTCTGATGATTCCCACCCGGAATCGGGATATTTTCGTTTTTATTGAAATTCGAACCTTCAAACATCCAGCTATTTGTTAAACATCACTTACCAAATTTGTGTGCTAGACTATCGATGTTATAATAAAAATAATTATTTAATAGTATGTAAAAATTAGTGATATTCCTACTTCTGTACCCGATGTATAAAAAAAAAAAAAAATCAAAATAAACTGAACAATTTTTCAGGTCAACAGAACAACGCAAATCACCAATCAACCGTAATTGATTTTTTTTCATTAAGTATTTATTTATTTATTTTTTTTGAGAATATATTGCCTTTTTTAACAGACACCTTTTTCGGTTATTGAAATTCGATAATTCCATTCGTTAAATGATTTTTGTACTTGGGAAAAAATCTTTTTTTCTTCTCTCTAGCTTCACTCTAGACCATAAGCGTGCGCAGACCTTATTGGCAGGGGGGGGGCAAATTTTTTTCACCATCATGTGGAAATATTTTTTAGAAGAAGATATAAATAGGTTTACTTCATTAATATAACATGTATTCATCAATATCATCTGTATTACGTAATGTATTATTAATTACATGTTTATGTACAAATATAATATATATATATATATATATTATGTTAATATTATAAAAACAAAAAAAATAAAAACTCAATAGTCGCCAATCGCCAATATTAATATTTTTATTTGCGCTTATCGGCTATCGACATATTCTGTTTTATAATTGTAATCACGATCTAAGAAGAAATCTTATCTTCTAAGACCGTGGTAATCATAGATATCTATGGTGGTAATAATCATCAGATACGAATATTGTCACTGTTCGAAACACAAAGAGGCGATTATAAAGAACTCTATAAAATCGTGGTTTATAACAGATAACTTGTTAGTCGGTATCATTGGTAACTATAATTCTAAACAGATAATTTTCCCGTATCACAGATTCGTGGTAAATTGTTATCATATTTATAATTTATATCAGTCACAAACAGACCTCTTGAACACGATTATCCAAGTGGCAAGTAATATTAATTTGCAAAAAAGTTCGGCCCGCAGGGAGGGCAGTTGCGCACGCCTATGCTCTAGACATTGAATGCACGTGTAAGGGTCATTTCGCGACGTACTAGAGAATATATTATTATCATATACATACTCGATCTAGACCCGTAACCTCACGTACACACATCATCGTATTATACGTAGTACGTCTAAAATACCGGCCACCGTGTGTGGACCCGATTATTTTAATTCGTTTTTCGTGTCTCTGATACGGTTGTCGTCGTCATCATTATCATACACGGGACATATTATAGTCTTTGGCTGCTTTTAAAAAGGAATTTTCAACGTTATTTAGATAAAACGCCGATTAACAAAACATAATATAGACCAGTGGTTCTTAACCTTTTTAAAGCCACGGAACATCTATAATTTTATAAGATTTTTGCGGAGCACTAGGTCGTAAAATAAAACAATACTTAACATTTTTTTTTAAAAATAAAATGACATACATAATTATACTCGTATTTAGTCAATGTAATAATATAATAAAATTTGTAAATTATACGAAATAAATACAGTTTTTAAAAAAACCTTTTTTACATTATTTAATATTTTAATGTGATATTTGGGCCTGATGACTGTTGCATATATTTTCAATATTTGGTCTTATATGTGAAAGTGATACTCTCGTTTCCTCTTCTATATTAGTTAGCCTATACTATTTGTGTATTATTTTACAATAATTAATGATTCTACCCAAAAGTACTAATACAATCCATTGTGTTGTAATAAGTACAATTATTGAAAACGATGAAATCAAAAATTAAATTATCCCAGTAATTTTAATGAACAATATTTTTAAACATTTTTTTTTTGCCAATTTTTTAATTTTGACGGAACACTTTAGCCAAGTTCACGGAGCACCAGTGTTCCGCGGAACACCGGTTAAGGACCACTGATATGGACCAAGAACGGGTTGAGCAACGTTGAGTTACTAGAAGGT
This sequence comes from Therioaphis trifolii, assembly GCA_027580255.1. NCBI lineage: Eukaryota > Metazoa > Arthropoda > Insecta > Hemiptera > Aphididae > Therioaphis > Therioaphis trifolii. The sequence continues at coordinate 65,119,481 of CM050405.1, read as the reverse complement.
TATTCAGTATTAAAATATCGCATTATAAATTTTTCATAATTAACGACATCAATGTTTTCTTGTAGCGATAATAATCATAACGTTAAGTTTTCATAATAAACCGGAACGGACGACCGGCGAAGTGAAAAAAGTTTTAATGAAATCACTTGTACGTACTGGAATTTCGCGAAAAAATCGTGTTCGTCGCACAGTAATCGAGACAATGATATGTTTAACCGTTCGCGTTCGACGCGGTCGGTGACGAATAATATGTACCTATTATTAAACGGGCGTAGTCGCGAAATGAAAAACGCCAACTTTTCAATATCACGATTGTCGTTCTGACTGCTTTTTTATCGACTCGAGTTTTTGACCCGTGTCCGAGTTCGTCAGTGTTCCGTATCGTCGTATCGTCATATCGTATAATATTTATTATATTTTATTGCGTCGTGCCGATCGGTCCGGTGACATCGTTGCGGTCGTGACGACGTTATTATGTCATTAACATTCCGGATCGACCGGATCGCGTGTAGAAGAAAACGTGTCCGAGGCCGAACCGACGATCACACGTCATGTGCAGGTGCACGAAAAGCGAATAATTATCGCTATTTTTTTTTTAAATGCCGTTGTAAAACGCACGAGATCACGCGTCCCCGCGATCGTTCGCGACGATTGTAGTAATTTTCCGTCGTGCGCTCTCCGCCCCCGCCGAGTGATGTTGGATTTCGTGTGCGGAACCGATTTCCGCGTCCGGGCGTCCGGGTGTGTCGTGGAAAAGTAGATTCGTTCGTTCGCGTGATACGTATACGCGAAATGATTACGATATTTAGGCAGTGTGTCGGTCTGGCTCATGAACGGGGGCCCCCGGGAAAATATTTTCAAAGAGCCCCTAAATAACCCAATTTACTATCGAATCGTCAGTGTGCCCGTGTCTTGAGTAGAGATGGGAATTTTACCGTAAAAAAATTTTCGGTAAATTTTCCGGTGAATTTCACGTACATTTTCGCAAATTTACGTACATTATTTAACGGAGTATATTTTTTTTACAAACTCACGTATTACGAACTCAATAACGTGTTTATAACACAGCTTTCGATTACCTCCACACTTGTCCACACTTAACCTCAAGTATTTTATTTAAATATGTACAAGTATGAATAGTACGATCAATAAATTATGCAAATTTGAAATTAATCGAATTAAGGAAAAATTATAAAAATTAACTTATTATAAACATATATGCATCGTATATGCTTCTCTGTATTGGTTATTTCTTTACAGATACTGAGATAGGTACCTAAGTTAAATTAAATGTACCTATACGCAATTAATATATTTATAAACCTATTTAAAGTGTGATTCATAAAATTCATCGTCACTTAAAATATTATGTTCATCTGATAAGTTATCAGATTCAACTAGATCTTCTGTATCATGATTTTCATCTTCTGTGTCATCTTCAACATCATCTTTATTTACAATATCATCAACATTTTCTACATACTTATCTGTTTTATATTTATGTATCGACTAGGTACCGATAACCTCATAGAAATGGCACTAATTTTAATGTACACATGAAAACATTTGAAATAATTGGTCACTCGGTTTTTAGAACGGTAAAAAATATTTACCGGGTAAAAAAAATATCGGTGAAATTCACGTTAATTTACCTTACCGGTAAAATTTACCGGGTAAATTTACCAAGTTCCCATCTCTAGTCTTGAGTTGGCGATCGTGACCAACGCTTATCTCAATTTGTCCGAGTATTTATATTTTTATAGTTTGATTATTATCAAGAGAACGAAAATGAATTAACTATAGTCTATTGGTATAATGTCTAAATTTTATTAAGTATATCACGTCAACAATATTACATGATAATTTTCATTATTATTTTTTTTTATTTCGGGAAATTCCTTATTTTATTCATAAATAAATTGAACAATTATTAATATAATTTTTTCTGTTGGCGTGGTCCCGTGGGGCCCCTATTTTAAGAATAAATCCTTAAGGCCCCCGGCGATTGTCGGGTATCTGGGTGGGCCAGACCGACACTGTATGGACGGCTATAATCCAAAAGGGTTAAAGCGAAATTATTCTGAAGGGCTAAAAACCATTTTTTACCAACGAATCAACTCATCATTGAATATTTTTAATTTAAAAACAAAAAAAAAAATGTCAAAAAACAATACTGGGTTTGAATCTATTTTAAATGATCGTTCAACTATATTTTTGATTAATAATTTATATCGACTGAAAGCCGAGTGTTGTATGGATTTTACCGCTTATGCCCTTTTGGATTGTCGCTGTCGATATATTATGCACGTTGTATGTTCGTTACGTCGCGTCGTCGAGTGGGCGCCTACAACGCACACGCACAATATCACACAGGGTGTCCCACGACGGTTTGCACGTTACAATAATGTGATTATATTCCCTAGATAACGAAGATAATCGAATTTGTTTATTTTTCTCATTCGAGACTCACGGAGTCGAGGACTGTAAATGTTTTATTTCTTGATTGACTCGTTATTGGGGAAAATCATTTTTGATTTTATGTTACTTCCTTAAATTTGAAAAAAATCGTTTCGTTTTTAATTTTTTAGAAAATATTCGTGTTTTAATTTTTTGTTTTCACTAACTCGATGATTTGCTACGATAATTTTTTTTACCATTTTTAAGTAAAAAAAAAAAAAAACTAGCTATGAAATATCATTTAGTTGATAAAAACTAAACGTCGAACAGTAAAAATTTCCAGAAAAATAAATTCAATAAAACGGATATCTAAAAATAGTATAGAATAAGTTTCAAAAACAAAAAAATTTAATTTGAAAAAAATTTGTCTGTGAAAATATATAAAAAAAAAAAATGTTTAGCCTTCAATCTATTTAATAATTAAATTATGGGTGAGAAAAAGAATACAAGACATTGCTTATGGAAAGTGTATTTACTATTGAACACAGATATTAATTTGACTTAACTTGGTGGTTACTGCATGTTTGCCAGTGTTGTTCATTTCTCGATCGTAAGATTAATCTTCAAGTTCCACACTGGACTTGACTTATTTGCAACTCAACCCACCCGTTGTTCATGTTTTATCTTCACACTGGATCACCGAAAGTCAACCTGTTCGTATAGGCTTGCGGTTTGAAACTTGTGGTTTGAAATTAATTGATATATGATCTATAAATGCGTAGCTGGTTTGTTTTTCACCGATCCGTGGCTATCGATTTTTGTCTTTTTCGGTGCAATTATAACAATAACGTGATCGTATTAGAGTGATATAGAGTTTTTGGGATCGTCATAAATTATAGCCAATATGTAAAGGTATACGTGTGAATTATTCAAAACACCAAAAATAATTTGTTTTACTAGGTGCAAAAAAAAATAAAATAAAATAAAAAATGGTGGCGTAAAAAAAAAAAAACTATAAAATATTAATCAAGAATTTTTTTAGAAGTTTTGATATCGTAAGTCAATCAATGCTAAGTGAGTGTGTTGTGAATACTTTCCCAATAATTAATCGGAACCAATATGCCAATATCTGGCATTTTATTTAATAGTAAATATGGGTAATATACGTCTTATCGCATACTATAATTATTATTATAATTAATTAAAATGGTAACGACACAACGTCATTATCCGCGGTTGGATACAGTCGCTCCGAAATCGAGTTGTGATTGGAAAGGCGTCGGAACAATTAGTATCGTTCCGATTTAAACTTATTTTTTACACTGTTCGCGCCACCATACGCATATCAATAATACTGTACGCGAGTATAATGCCTTATTTTTTAAAATATTTTTCGTGTATTCAAATTGGTTCAATCATCGTCATCAACCTTTACCAATTTATGCTGTTCCCTTCACTCATCGCCATTCATCGCTCATCCAGAGTCCCTTTTGCCGTAGTCTGTGAGTGGGCGATTTATTATTTATGTATACTATTTTTTAATTATATTTATTACATATTAATTAATTATAATTATATTTATTATTATACACTTATTACCGTGTTTAAAATTATTAATATCCTGTTGAATTAATTGTTTATTTTATTTTCTATTGTGAGTTACAAAACTATATTTCATTTTCCGTTTACCATTACCGTTAAAATTACAAGTCACGTGGCCAATATCTGAAATATATATATTATTATTGACGATTGGTACGTATCATAGTGAGTTAAATTATAAATACGAATTCACAAAACGAGTATCTTCCCTTTGAGTAATCAATAGAACTAGGTACTTGGTGAAATGGTGAAGATTTATTTTTTTCTATTATATACGCCCGAATTCATGTTTTATCATTTTATCGTTTATCAGATTTATTTGGATCACTATAAAGTCGCGATATCGTGGATAAATCAAATAAATGCTAGGTAAATTAATTAAATTTAAACTACGAGTACACGTCTTCTCATTGATTAATTAATGTAGGTATTCGGCGAAAATGTATTTTCTCTATTGCATAAATGCCCGTATTAATATTTTTGATTTACAGCGGAGTTTTCATTCTCTCGTGTATTATAATTTGTTGGTCGTTGTCTATCACCGTTGATAACTTTGTATACATTTAAATCTTCCTTGATCAATGAAATTGCAGTTCTTATTCATAATGAAACTCTAACAGGGTAAATAAATTAATCAAAGAAAAGAAATTGTATGGTAAATTAATTTTGCTTAGCGTATTCACGATATTGTAACTTAAAAGTGCTTAAAAATCTGATTAATGACTTCAGTCATTTTTTTAATTTTTCAATTATTCTTTACTCCGAGTCAGGCGAAGTTTCGAAGTTGTGATATCGAAATCATATTTGTTTTTTCTTTATTCATTTAGATATTTTTTTATAATACATAATAATTTACATTTAAATTTTGGTATTTATACCATTTATAAACACATAATATAATTATGCTATAATACCTAATCAGATTCAATCTTTTGAAAAAAAAATATGCTTCGGTTTACCAATTCATTCGGTTTTTTACCGCAAACGAAAGATGCCGCAATTTCGAATTTCATTTTATTTTTTAATTAAAAAGTTTACACGTTTCGTCCAAGAACTTTGTTTATTATTTTACGATTTCGACGGTTTCATGAAAACGTCATATTTCTGACGTTTTCCCACTTTCTAGACATCAATTGATTCAGCGGATTATTTTTAGTTATTGCGTCTGAATTGAGATACCAAAATTTACACGGTTTAAACGGAGAACTTTTATTCCGAGGTAATAAACACTGTCGTACCGTCACTATTCGTTTTTTTTTTTTTTTTTACGTCACCCGCACAACGACTGTTGCGCTGGATGTACAGAGCAACAGGAGTTGATGTTTAAACGATTTTCTTCTTATTTGATACCGACGACGGCTCGGTTTTAATCTCTTTTTATATACACATCTTGAACCTTTCGCGTTTGATTTTGAAGACGTTTGTTTACAGTGGAAACGATTGTTGAACAATAATATCGGTTACAACGACTGATTTTAATGATCTTCGAGTGCTGCAAACTTTTAATGTATATAGCAATTAATTGTGATTTGACGTTCACGAGGAACAACAAATCAAACAAGTTGTATTAATCTTATCATTTGGCTTACTATCATTGAAAATATTGCGCCAAGTAAAAACATTACTGTGTTGTACTCGACTAATTATTAATAACAATGCAAGTAGTGAATTGTATTCTTACTGTCGGCGGATACGTTTAGTAGACGTTAGATAAAAAGGCCTGTGGTACAAAGTGAAAGTAAAATAAACATATTTATCTTAATCCCAATAGTCGTTCGTATCGAGGTTCATTGACATTACTGTTGAAAATGTGAACTATTTGTTTACTATCACTTATTTTTAACTCAAATTAAAAATAGAAACAGATAATACTTTTTAACGACATTTAAATTACTCCACTTTAGATACTTACTGATTTCCGTTTCGACACAAAACAATCCCATTAGCCGTTACAACAAACCATCCGGGCGATAAGTCATTTATCGACGTAAATATCATCATTCAGGCTAAACTGATATATAGTGCGGGTGAGTACATATGCGCAGTGTCGGATTTAACCATTGTGCCGCCTTCAGCACACAATAAATTGCCGCCTTTTAATATAAATATTTTTCTAGTCTACAAAATTTTATTAAATCGTACAGTTATTGTTTTTTTCTTTGTTACTTAAAATTTTAATGATGAAAAATAAAAATATACAGCTGTTATAAAAATGCATACATATACATTCATATAAAAAATTTAATTATAAAAAATATGACATAAAATATAATGATAAAAAACGTGGTAGTAATAAATACTTAAAGAGTTAATTATCGTATTCAAAGTTAAATACGTAGTTAATGTCTAGTACTCATTTCTGCGCGACTTTTGAGTCGCAAAATCATCTATTATGACATCGAAGTCCATTTTGTTGTGATAATACCATAAAACATGCCACACTATGAGCTCTCGTCCTCTATTGCATTGACTAATTACTGGTTTTTTTTTGTGATTAGGTACAGAGATCGTCACATAATCGTCAACCCATGTTATATAAATAACTTATTTTAAAGTTTTTAAAGTTTACTAAAATAGTAAAAATGTAATATTAAAATTTATTTGCCGCCCTAAGCACTAGCTTATAGTGTTTACTGGTAAATACGGCACTGCATATGCGTCTACTATATGGTTCTGAATTAAAAATTACGCTACAAATATTTCTTTCGTTTTATGAATAGCTATAAGATATAGTATTTTCAGTCCTCGGGTTAGCGAATTAATAGTCCATTGATAATATTATGCTAGGGTTTATGACATTTTGAAGTTTTGAAATTACGTTCCGAAAAAAAAAAAAAAGGTGTCGTTTAAACCGACACAGTAATCCGAAACCTCGAACCAAGTCAATCGTTTATCAATCAACAATACGGTCACCGCTGTTACAGATCGATTCAAAAGAACGCCGGTTTATTTTTCGTTTATATCCTGTTCCTAATCAATTCACGGTCGACAATTTTCATTTTGATCGTTCGCCGATCTGACGGGTACGCAAATAGTTGAAAAAAAAAATACAAAAAAAAAAAAAGAAATAAAAAAAAAGCTCACTTTGAAACCGCGTTCGACGTCTCACCGCGAAAAAACGTCGTTTCGACAAAACCTCCGGACACCGGCGCGTGAGTCGCGTCGACGCGGTCCGTTCTGACGTCGATCGGACGTGCGGTTTCGTGGCGTGGCGAAAAGTAACCGGACGAAAGCGCGCGTGCCGTCGTCGTTTTCCGCCGACCGCCGACTGCGACGGCGGCGTTTGTAAACGTAATAATATTTCGGACGTGCGAAACGTCGTGTAAAACGTCCGCAACGGTTGTACGCCGACCGCCTAGGGTTTCCCGAGGGGGGTGGGAAGGGAGTAGCGGCGGCCACGGTCCTCTCAACTTTTCGGCCACCGTATTTATAAGCCGGCGTACGGTTCCCGGAAAATCGATTTTATGCTCGACCGGGTTTTAAGCTACTCGAATTTTGCGTGTGATAAAAAAAAAAAATCGGTTTTTGTGTCGAAACCAAAACCAAAACGGCTCGTCGCCGATCCGGTAATAATACTCCGATTTCAACGATGAAAACACAATCGGTCGAAACCGAAATTCGTGGGCCGTTTTCACGTTTTTCACCCGTAGGCAATCGCTTCCCGCTCTTCGGAAAAAAATTTAGTAAATATATTACTATAATATTATGATCTAGTTACTTAGTTCCGTTTAGACTATCTTTGATATTTTTGGAATAAAACGAGGAAATTAAGAATTCTTACTTATCAAAAAATTAAGTCGATTGTAATTTATTGTACACTTTTTTTTTTTTTTGATTCTGAGTAAAGCGGGGGATCCGTTTGTTTCGCAATAATGTTAATTTTATTTGTTTTTTCTACTGACACGCTATTTGGAGAAGTAAACCTGCTATTACTATAGATTACAAATTGGATTTACGTTGTACTTTGAGGAATAGATTTTCTTTATTCTCTATAGTTTTTCCAAGCATAATGAAAAATTTTAAAAAAATTAACTAAAAACTGTAGGATTTATCGTAAATGAGACTTTCAATAAATTTATATCAGATGTTTAGTTGTAAATTCAAACTTAATATTGTTAAAAACTTGAAATATTTACCATATATACCAAAAACATAAAATTACAAACTTGAAAGAAGATTTAAAATAATATATTGACAATTTTTAGACTAAAAATGGAACTTTGAAATACCTCGTTGTTTGAATATTGATTTCTAATGGAAAATATTAATTTTTGATAAAAACACTTGAAAATGAAATATGACCTTACATTATAAACTCACAAAAAAAGTGAACATTTTTAAAAATCGTTCTTCAGAATTTTGTTCATAAGCATCTAACTAAATTTGTACCTGAATTTATAACTGTTTTACATCGATTTCCAACCTACAATTTATATACAAAGTAATTGATCCGTCCAATCATTATGAAACATTGTACATGGATAGAAAAACGCGTTGTGAATTTTTTAGTAAAAAATGATTTATCATTTCTATAAAATTCGATACACCCGTTACCATTACCTTGTCCGATGGTCTAGGGCACAAAAGAGATGAACACTTCCATTGCTATTACCTCTCCGGGATTTTTATATGTACTTCTTAAACCATATTTTAACAAGACATAATATATTAAAATTAGGGCTGGGATTTTAATGCCCTAAAAACTCTCGAAAAATTTCCTGAAAAAAATGCTTTTATGACCTTAAAACTCTAAATAATGCCCTAATAAAAAAAATGCCTCGTACAGGTGCATAAAATCAATAAAAATACGCAAAAACCTAAAGATCCGCTCTTTAGTAATGAGACATTTTTACATAATCAGCTCTTGTAATAGTATTTCCATTGAATTGTTGAATAATTTTTTCGCTGACCTCGATTAAAGCCATATCTTGAACGGTTGATATTGTATGGAGTATTTTTGCTGGTCTTTCACAGATATCTTCAAGTTACTTTCCGCTTTGCACTAGCGGACATAACTCGTCGTTGTAATTTTTGAAAATCAATTCGATGATTATACTTTTTACATTTTTGTTCTGTTATGTTTTTATTTTCCAATATCGTTTTCAAAAATGCTCTACAGGTTTTCATTGTACATCGCCACTTTGTTTTACCCGAAGACAATTCACGTTTTAATTTTGAAAATTTATAATTTTCGTACATTGTAATTTCATTTTCATTTTTGGCTATATGCAGTTTGTATGTCCATGCTTTCGTGCGGTGCGAAAAACACATACCCAAGTATTAGTAGTTGTGACCCGTAATATACGCAGTCATTTCGATATCACTAATATCATAATGATTAACGGTTTCGTTTGGTTTTTACACCGTTAAACGTAGAAAAGTGTCTAAAACGGATGAATTCAAGGTCACTTAGATTAGATACCGTGGGCGCATTTTACTACATAAAAATGTATAAGTACCTGAAAAATACCGGCGCAATTTACTATACTTTTTGCACTACCTGCCCACTACGAGTGCAACGTACAATCGCCCGATAAAAAACAATAGGGTAAAACGAGCGTTTTAACGAGGATATTTTCGTGCTCGCTAAATAATTTCTAGTAGAAAATCTCGCGAATCTGAACGTCGTCGGTTGAGTTCACGTGAACTTCCAATTAAACGCACTACGCGTTCGCGTATTCGATTATTATTATGCATTGTTGTGCTACCGGAAAAGGGTTCAATTATCAAGGCGTTCCATATAAATCCTAGGAACTCTTTAACGTACCCCGTGCCATTTGGCACTGTATTAAAATTTTAAGTCGTTCAAAATAACACCCGGGCAACGTACAGCAGTGTAGTTGTTCCTTAGGATTTCTACGGAATTTCAATGTTTTCGTAACGATAGACTGTTGATTTCAGTATTTCAATCGAGTATAAAGTGTTGAGTCGGTATTCGATTGAAATCAACGATCACTCAAATTTATTTACAATTGCCAATTGCCCGTATTGTTTAATTTTAACATTTATCGATTTGTCACTGCACACGCGGCGATTACGACAAACGACAAATTTCCAATTATGAAAACTGACCGTAACAAATTATTTTCCGCTCACAAACCCGTTACGTTCGATTCACGTGTGAATTTCATCGAAATTTTTCCGGCTCCCGAGTATACTGTTGACCGCTGGGTGGCTATTATGCAGTTCGTCACGTAATTTTATACTTAAATTTATTAAATTTGATCGATAAAAGTTTCGACGTAGAAACGGATCAGATTTGTACAGAGGTACGAAACATAATCAAATAATAAATGCTTAAATGAAACAGAACATAATATTTTAATCGTGTATTGTCCGTTGTTGTAATATCGACTATCATTTTTTACAAAGTTAAATTTATCACATCATTAAGTTGTACAAGATGATATTGTATTTTTATTTTACATATTTTCGAATTTTCCGACTAATTCAAACTAGTCAGTTTATGCTTAGGACACTTTTTTAAAGATTTTATGGCATTTTATTAGTTTTAACTGTTTTAAGGAAATTTTCACAATTCATTTACACAGAGAACATAATTTCTTGTGATTATTAAGACTTTCGGTAGAAAACAGCACAAAAAAAAAAAAAAAACAAATTGAAGCAGAATATTTTAGTTAGATTATATCAGCCAAAAAAAGCGATCCACCAAATGGTATATAATACTAGGTATTTAAAAGTTATGAATAATACATTTATAGGCATTATTAAAGTACGTTTTTTGAGCATTTAAGTCGTTTTTGCATTTTTTTAAGCGTATATTTCGAAAACTTTTTAGGGTATTAAATTCCAGCTCTAGTAATAAGTAAAAGCACTTAGTAAGATACACGTTCCTACTAACTAAAACGTAATTTCGTATCGGATTCTAACGTTTGATCCCTTTTGACGTTCGGCATTTTATAGAATATTTAATCATTATATAAATAATAAAGTTTTCCCCTCGTTTTTGGCACTTCACAGAACGTGAGTTCGACATTTCGCAAGTACCTGTGTTCTATTTTTAAACTAAAGTATTACATTTTCAGGGATTCTATTATTGTATCTTTCTGGGTTTCCGAAATTTTTTCTTTAAACGAGCTTCAAATACGTTATGGGTGTTAACCACTACTGGGTTGCCTAGGAGAACATAAATTGTGACGAAAACGGTTGGTAGGTACAACGTGTGATACGCGATGAGAAATTTTGCTACACGGCTTAGTCGTGTCTTTTCAGACACTGTGTTTCTACATACACACACACACACACACACACACACACACACACACACACACACACACACACACACACACACACACACACACACACACACACATACACACTCGAACGTACACCAGTCGTGGTGCCGGAGAATTTTCCTCGGGCAGAATCGTCGAGGCCCCATCGCACGCCATCGCCGTCCGCGGAATGCGCTGCGCGATTTGTAGTAAAACAACACATGCGAAATTGTTTTCGAGCGCCCGCGGACTTGTGGTCCCGCCGGGGATTACCGTGGCCGCACACACACACACACACACACACACACACACACACACACACACACACACACACACACACACACACACACACACGTGCGCGCGCGTGTGCTAATAGGTATTATTCGCGTACGCTCGTTTCGTGTTTTTTATTTCGTTTTACACCGCAAAACTGTACGATAGCGAACGAACGTTTTTATACGTTTTTTTTCTTTTTTTTTTTTTACCACGATTATTTTTTTAGATCGATAAGTTTGTTCAAAGTCATGCGTGCTTACCTCGTTGTCGTCTCGTCACTTATGTGGCCGACCGGGCGCTCAATTTGAACGGTCGCACGAATGCGTATTGTTCTCACGGCCGTATTGTTTTAAACCAGCGTTTCCCAAACTTTTTTTCTGTCGGACCCCTCGGAGAAAATAAAAACAATCGCGGACCCCTTGATAACAATTTAAATTAAAAACAATAATTTATAATTATACGGAAGTGATTGCTTTATTTTCTGAACTAAATGCACATATTTTTATGATAAAAAAATTGAATTAATACAAAAAATGGATAAAAATAGATAATATATTGTTTGTATAATAAATAACTTTTGTGTTCAACGTGACGGATGGTGTTGTTTCTTTGATACTAAATCTGGTATGTTAGGATCTATATTATAAAGTTTATTACGTAAATCTGATTCTATATTTAATAGATTTCCATATTTATTTTTATTTTAAATTAATAATAATTTTTATATTCATAAATCGAAAATCATTTTTCACACAGACAAGTGGTTGAAAAAAGCATCAATGGTCTTATTGCTGCTTCCGATATTTCTGAGTAGTCTTGTTTTAAACTCGGCCAAAAAGAAGACAGAGGAGATTCTTTGAAAACCCTTTTTAAATTAGAATTTCTGGATTTGTCAATTAATATTGATTTTCTTGTGTTGTTGTTAAACCAGTGATTTCAGGGACATCTGCATTAAAAGGGTCTACTACCCAATTTTAATTTTTGTCAGGAACTGGAAAATATTTTTGAATTTAATATTTCAAAATTTGGAAGTGTTCAGTAATTATATCTTTTACGTCCCAAGGAAAAACTTCATCTGATGATTCTAATAATGCATAAAGAGTTGGAAAGTGGTTAAAATTGTTTTGAAGTGAAAATTTTCTCCTTAACTCATAAGAACATAAGTTCTTTTAACATGGCTTCAATGTTATCCTCCGCGCGAAAAATATTATCTATTTCGCTTGTAAACTAATATTTAATGAGTTCACAGAATTAAAAATATCAACTTTAGGCCACTGTACAGAGCCATTTAAAATTATTGAAAAGAGTAACATATTTAGTAGCTCCTATAGAGTTGTTAAAAAAAAAATAAAAATATTATTTCATGTTTTAGCTCAAGAACACATGAAACAACTTTACCACGCGACAACCAGCGTAGTTTAACGTGCAATAGCAAATGCTTGTGTATGCTCCCCATATCTTCACAAATTAAATTAAAAATGCGAGAATTCGAAGATCTAGATTTTATTGAGTTCACCACTTGTACAATATCACGAAAAATTTCATTTGATTTTTCTGGCATATTTTTTGCAGCTTAACTTTATTATTTGTTTCTGTCCGTGAATTCTCACAGAATTCTTACTATCAACTGTATTATTTGATAAAGAAACCGTACTTAGTTCATTTGATGCTTTATTTCCTAATATAGCGGAAACCATAATTTCAGCAGCTGGTAAGATCAATTCTTCAGCGATAGTATGTGGTTTGCCACTTTTTGTAAACAAGTAAAGATATTTGATAAGATGCTGTTACAGGTCTTTCATTATTAGTTCCAATCGCAGTCTTATTAGTTAATTTTTTACTTTGTTCTAATTCGGCTACTTTCGTTTAAAACAACTGTATAGATTTTGTAAGAAAACCCATATGTCCATCCTGCAAATGACGTCGAAGTTTAGCTGGTTTCGTGGACTCGTTTGATAATATTTCATAGCATACAACGCATTGGGGTCATTCTTCGTTGTTTACATAATATATACTTGTGAAACCAAAAGTTGTGTATTCTTCCGAAGACTTCCGACGCTTATTAACATGTGTTGATTCACTTTTAGAACATGAAGCGCCTTCATTTACTTCGCTCATAGTGGTGTCATTATTTTTTAATCTGCGTTTCATTATATAAAAAAAAAAATTGACTTAATTGAAAAATGAATAAATTTGTATGTAAAATTATTTAATAATAAAAATTTCGGTTTTTCGTTCGGCGTTTTTCGTGTGTATTCGCTCGTACGGGACTTCGTGCCGTCCGATTTTCGTCCGGGGGATGGGTGCGCGTAGAAAAATAGATCTCACGTGCTCGTATACACACGCGTGCACCATGTGCGTATACGCCTTGTCGCGTGTGTGGCGCGGAAGCGTCGAAAAACGAACAATGGACCGCCGAAATAGCGCGCCGAGAAATACGAGATACAGCCACGACTATTTCAACCGGACCGGACGGTGTATTGAACGCGCTAAAAAATCGTGATTTTCGTCTCCAATGTTTTGACCCTTAACCGTGGTTGAAATATTGAGTCAGACGGAAAGTAAAAAATCATCACGATATTATTAACATCGTATAACAAGGGTTTGACTTCCATTTTACTTTGCGTACAACCGACGGAGAATATTAAAAAATGGTAAAGAATTTTTGATCCGGAGACGGACATGGTTAGCCGATCGTTCACTAGAAAAAAAAAATACCGGCTAAACGTTTTTGAGATTTTTCCCAGTATGTACATACCAGTGAATTTTTTAGCCGTCTTAACGTCAAGAATCAAAAGCGATGTATGACAAAAACAATATTTTCAAAATTTTGCACCTGTAAATTGGTTCATCAAAATTTTTTGTCGATTTCGGATTGTTGTGTTTATGATGTGTAATGATATTTTTTTGTTTACTTTTACAGTAATGAAAAAAGCATTAAATTTCATGAAAATCTTTTTTTTGTGCTCTTTTTTATGTGTTTTAACAGTAGTTTTTCACAATCATTAGGAAAATTTATGAAAACCGAGAAGAATAACGTCTCTGAAATAGAAAAAAAAAAGAGCCTATTCTAATCTACCGAAGAGCCGAACGTAACTTTTGGACAAAGTCAACAACCCGAAAAAGTTGTCACAAAAAAAAAATTTACATCGCCGTAAAATCAATGGATTCTCTTTATCGATTCACTCGGAATTTTTGAACGAAAAAAAAAAAAAAAAACAAAAGAAACAAAAGCTTTCGGGCGGCACCCGCCGTCGTGCATTCTAAACAGGTATCCGCAGTACGATAACGTAATGAAGTATTTAATCGTATCGCACGGCCGATCCGAATCGAAAATCGCTCTTCGAACGCCGCGTGCCCGTCGTAAATCCGACGGATATCGCGCGGCCGCCACCCGCCGGATTTGCGTTTAATTATTGACGCGCGTGCGGTGTATTAAACACACACCTGCCTACGCTCGTCTCGGTACGCTTTGTAAACGCTCGCGTATACGTGACACTCGTGGCCGCGGAACGATACAAATTAAAACGCGTACGGATTACGCGGCAAATTTAATCGCGAGATATTAAATCCGTTTCATACACACACACACACACACACACACACACACACACACACACACACACACACACACACACACACACACACACACACACACACACCGGGAGATTTTCTAAGTGTTTTAATGTTGATGTTTTATATTTTCCGAAAAAAAAACCATTTAAAATCAACGAATTTTTTATGAAAATTGAGTCGCAGGTGTGCTTAACGTGAAATTCAATGTAACGTTATGATTTATATGTACAGTTAAAGTTTTTGGATTTCTATTAAGATTTAGTGTTAAATATAATGGATTTTTGAGTTAATAATACAACGACTTTCCCACGAATTTAAATAATAAAACATGTTCATGTTTCGTATGCTTCATTTAAAATATTGCACACAAAATTAAATTCAAATCAAATTTAAATTCAAAATTACATATACAGTAAAACTCGCTTAAGACGCTCTTTAAGGGACCAGCTCTCTAGAACGTCTTAAGCGGGAAAGCGTTTTATGCGGGAATGAAACAAAATGATGTGGTTGAAATATCGAGTTTATTTTTTTATTATTAAACATAATTTAATGAGAAATACACTTATAAATTAATTATAATTACAATATATATACATACTTATATTTTTGTGCTACTGAATTTAATTTAAAAAATATTATTATTACATACATATTTTATTATTGTTTATTAAACAAAATTATCTATTTTTGATTGTTTAAGGTTCTGACAATGCGTTTCAGCAAGAAAGTTTTCAATTTTATTAAGACAACCTAACATTTCTTCGGAATTTTCAACACAGGATAATACTTGCCGAATTTCCGATAAATGTTGCAAACCAGTAGTTATTGTAGTAGATACTGGAAAGTTACTAAATCTTAGCACTTACTAAATCTCATAATACGATGAAATACAGTGAAACTGTTATAATAAGTAATGATAAAATAGGTATAGCGATAAAATAAAACGATAAGAACACGTATAATACTAAAAATTATATTTTTATTTTCACAAAACTACTAAAATTTATCGTAATCTGCTGAAAAAAAAGAGCGTTTTACCCGATTAGACAGAGAAAAACTGAGCGTCTTAACAGGTGATTTTTACATTGACTAGTATAGGAAATGTCTAGGGACCGACTAAAAACAGCGTCTTATGCGGGAAAGCGTCTTAAGCGAGAGCGTCTTAAGCGAGTTTTACTGTATTTCTTTTTCGTTAATTCGTCAGTTACTTAAGGATACTTTAGATTTCCATGCTCTGCCGTGGAAGCAAGTCACAATTAAACGATATTAACCAATATCGTTAAAGAATATTACCAGAATACCAATACCAGAATAAAGGGGAGGGTCAACCCCCCAATAATCATAGGATCTGTTATTTCAAATGTAGAACTACCCTCGAATGTTTTCCCTTCATCCGCCTCCGATCGATATAATGTAAAAGAAAGGGACAGAGTAACAAGTTATCAGGATAATATTACATTAACAGTTCGTGTTTCGATTCTCGGGTAAGCAAAACACATATAAACCATAAAGTATAGGTCTGAGTAAAGCGGTATTACTTACTGTTACATAAAAAGATAAAATAAAAGAAAAACATTCGTGCATTATCGCTACGTGTTACGATGTTTGAAAAATGTTTCGTTACAATAAAATAACGGCCTGGAATCTGCATATTTTTTGCATACATTCGAAAATACAATTACATTTTTTTTGAGATTTTTTACAAAAAATTGTTGGACAAAATAAATGTCCAAAAAAAAAAAAATAATAAAATAAAAAAAAATTGTGTTTGCCCTTTTCATCTCACTCCTTGTATACGCCCTTGCCTGCGTGTTATTTCGACGAAACACAGCCCGTGTAAGTGCAGTCCATAGTCCGGACACGACTATTATTCGTGGTTCCATCTCATACAAATGGTAATTTATTTATGGCTGCACCAGAAATTAAGTCAGGTTTTTTTTTTTTTCATAATAATATTATGACACACGACTATTATGATAAGATGTTCATCTATGTTCCGATTCCACTGCATTGTGAATAATTATTTGATAAAGTTCTAATTCGTCATTTATTCGAGTTGTAGTATTTTTCATTGTTGTTTTCAATATCGAAATTTTCGTTTCACCAAAAACATTCAAGACATTTTTTTCCATCTACATTCCGAGTTTCATTAATGATCCGGGTTTCTCCACTCACGATTTTTTAAATTTCTCAGTACCTTTAGATAATACGCGAGTGAGATCATGTAGATGTTTCAAGTCAAAATAACAACAATTAAGAATGTTATTAGAAACTTTCAAATAACGAGGTATTATATACAAAGTATTATATTTAGCTCAAAAGTTGTCGACGTTTTTGGAATTTTTGTCAAGTATGTAAAAGTGTGTCTTGACATATGATAAAAGTTTCATGTTCCCAGTAATTAAATTACTTTTGGAGTTATGACAGCTAGAATCGATTTAATTAAAATCTCGTTTGCGGCGCTATACTGTTTTCACTCGATTTCCCGACAGTTTTACCTAACAATAGGTTTTCGCTTCACCCGGAATCTAAAAGTATTTGTAATATCATACGCACTTGTACGCTATATCACATTATCCTGCGTGTACATTTTTAAGTCGTCCATTACCCGAATATGCCGTGCGCGCTCACTCGCGTACGTACACGGGACGCAATACGCGTGGGCTCGGTAAATTTGAGTATCATCTAAAAATTATTTATAAACGCGGTAAACCGAGTCTCGTGAAGAAATTTCAACACGATCAATAAACCGAGTTCCAGATTCGAATTGAACGCGCGGCAGCATATTTGCATTACTCGGGAACATCGCGTGGAGGTCCACTGGAATGCCTCCTAAAACGTATTCATTTGTTTGATGTTTAAACGATACAAAGACTCGATAAAAAAAGCCGATACGACATTTTTGATTTTGAGTACCTCCGTGTAATATTATTTAATTTCTTATGAGCCGTTATTCTATACTTAACTTTTGTTAATCCATCCTTAAATGTTTGTATTCGATTGAATTTCTGTGAGTGCATTAATACAAATATATAAATCATTGGAGGTTGGGGTATTAAATAAACTGTTCAGTTTCCCCCGTGAAACGATTCACGATTAGTTGTCGTTGGTGAAAATTCAGCCCAAATATCAGGTGAAAATACAGAATGTACTGTGTAATAATATGTTTTTTCAAACATGATCTGAGATCAATTTTACACTTTCATTCGCAGACGGTTCTAATTCCGGACTTTTCGCCGGTTAATATAGTTATTTGGATTATCGCCATTACGACTTACAGATTTATCAATATTCCCGTGTTAGAATCGTTCGTTTTAAAACGGCGTTCGCACGTGTATTTAAAATTCGAGTTCAAAACTGTATTCTGTTATTGAACATTTCATGGATTCGATAAAACCGTTTCGATTTTTAGACACGGGACTCGATATTCACCGATTTACCATTATCACTTTTCTTTTGTCATAAAAATTATAGATGAAGACGCGTCATCAATATTTTGTCTTAATTTTTTCTTATTTTGTTAAACTTCGATTAAATCGATATTATCGATATTAAATCGATATTAATCGATATTATATATTGGCAATTGTTTACTCAATATACGTATATAAAATATTTGCGAGATATCATCAATGATCATATCAATCAAAACGTATTGAACGTTGTTGGCGAATAATTAACGGTTTGAATCGTAATAGTTTCGAGTTCTTATTTAATAAACGAGAGGGGTCCAGTGCCCGTAAAAAAAACTCGCCCCTGGAGGTATGCCGCAGCACACGAAAAACGCGTGTGATGTATCGTTAACGATTTCGGCGTCGACAAGATTCGACGGGAAAACCGTATTGTCGGAAATAATACGATTCCATGACGACTTATGAAAGCATCACGTTACTGCTGGTAATTATCATACCAACTATATAAATTATAATTCGTCCAAAGTCGTTTTATATCGCTCCGCGTTCAGATCGATAGACGTAACGAACCGTTTGATGATAGGAAAGGGGTCGGTTCGTTATTAATTAGGGCTCGAATAGGGTTTCGAGAATAAATAATTATTATACCTACCTACCGTTTCGCTAAATATTTATCGTGCCCGGCCGTAACTGATTTTCCATTTGATTGGACGTACGGGTTAAATAAACGCGTAAAAAAAATAAAAACGACGTGTATACACTATAGTACATATCATCTACAGTTAAATAATTGCAGTATTGATTTAACGTAATGAGTGTAAGGGATCTGACCGAATTTCACGACCGTATAGTCAAGCGCATAGTCAGACGTGGCTAAAGAGGCTATGTTACAAAACTCGATAAACGTAATGATTATCGAAAAAATGTTGAAACTGCATTATGTAGCGAAATTTATCAGTTGTTCTTATCCCAAAGCGTAGATCACTTTCTAGATCATCGACGATATGATTAGTTCAGCACGTGTGCATAATAGACTGGTGGTGAAATCGATTGAATACAATTAATTTATTTTTAATTTTTTCATCCATAAGTTCTACACCACTACCGTAGGCTAACACATCTGCAGATGGGCCATGGTAAGGGCCCAGGCTCCTCTGGCCACCACTTAAATTCACCACTGTATACAGCACTGCTCAAGATCTATATAGAAATAAATATATAGATCTTGGTCACTACTATACTGTTTACTATTATTATTATCTTGTTATCTGATCGATTGATAAATGATTTTTACAATGTAAAATAATGTTCTTGAGTTATACCTAAAGCATAGTGAAACAGTAAATATTAATTTAATTTCAGTGTACTTGTTTACGCTAGTAAGCACGTACTTAACGTTAATTTCAATGACGAGCGATAAACGGAATAATGTGTTTTTAATTTTTAATTTGAAAAAAAAAATGTCAAAAAGTCTATCACGAAGATTTTGTACAAGTTTTTATTCAAAAAAAATTTCAAAAAAGATTCATTTGGAATATTGGAGCTTCTTATTAACACAAAGTATACATATTTGATTTTTATAACTATCGACTATTGAAATATAATTATAATAGCTGAGATATTACGCTACTTTGTTTAAAAAGTAATTTGTTGGCGTTATCTATAAAAACAAATGTGTAAGTGAAAAAACATGTATAGAGGTATTTTTTTTAGTAGAATTTAGCTCTTCCATCCTTAAAAAAATCCCTGTTTACGCCCCTGGCCATAATCACGAATAGCGATTTAAAATTTGCGCATAGAGTCCAGACTACTTAATGAAGCATTTTATAAAAGTGTACAGCAAGTAATAAAGCTAAAATACATTTTCGCCGAGTTTCATTCGGTTTCAAAGATATTACCTATATAACTGCGCAATTAAAACATAGGTACTTACTATTTATTTATGCTAATGTACTCGCACATATAAATTGTACATTTTATGTGCACATAAAGTCCTAACACACTTTATAATCTATCCTTAGACCTATTGAAAAATTGATCTTATATTTAAATTTCAGTATTTTCAAAAATATTTGTATCTTTAGTCATATTAAGTGAAAGTAATGGTAGCAGTTAAAAAAAAAAAAAAAGCTTAATAAATCACATAAATTATAGTAGATATAATAAGAAAAATAATTTGTTTTGTCAAAGTGTAGCCTCGTTAAAGGTGTAAATTGTACACGTGTTAAAGATTCTCATAAAGGTTTATCTGTTAATTTTATAAAAAAAACTTTCATGTTTTCTGAAAGCGATCATTATATTGTGTATCAATAATCACTTATCTAATATCGTGAGGACAAACAAATCGATTACTTATTTAATCTTAACTATTGAACTGATCATAATATAGTGTTACTATTATATTATTAATATACCTTTACAAAAAGTTTAAAAATCATAAGGAATAAATGCCGTAACATTAACAAGACATTTTACCACCAACATTTTTCTAAAAATCTAGTTAACGTAATGGCTATTTCGTTTATTATTATAATTTTTTTTTTTTTTTTTTTTTTTGCAATCTGCAGAACAACATTTTTAACTTTCAAATTTGGCTTCTGGAATTGAAAAATAATCGTTTTATACGCTTTCGTTGTAGCACCGTTCTTAAAATAGCATTAATAAAAAAAAAAGAAATGAAAAAAGTTGAAAAAAATGGTCAGAACAAAATTTATTGAATTTGCCTAATCATCTTGGGACAATCGGTACAACAGAGTCGTTAATTATCACCGTCACACGTACCGAATGCGTCTATCCACGTCGGACCGAATGATAGGTACTACCGGCACCAGTCGGTAAACTATACATCCAGTGAGGGCGTGTATGTAAAAACTTCGACCTCGGTCTAGAGTTCGTCAACAAATATGCATAAAGATACGGGGGGGGGGGGTTTACAAAGACATTATTTATTAATAATCGACTCTGATATTAGCAAAACAAAAAATACATACCTATTTGTATACACGCACATTTGGCATAAGCGAAAAAAATAAAAATAAAAATAATATTATGTTATTGGTATACGAAGATGTTTCATATTAGCTACAATTTAATTATTAATTATTAATTATATTCATTTATAATTAATTGAATAACTGATTTTAAATTTTAATGAATTTACTTAAACATCCATATAAATGATAATATTTACAAAATTTTTTTACAAAAATACCGATAGGCGCCTTATTATTGGTTCGTTTTATTTTACACATATCCTAAAAGACGTTTCCCAAATCAGTTATCATTTTGCGTTACTTTATAAGTCTAAATTACTCCTTTATTTAAGCGCAATTGATAATTGTTTTATATTTTATGCTAAATACTTTTACTGTGCTATTTACTGTTGCTTACAACGTGGTATATTTTTTTAAATTTCTTTCTTACTCGTGGATTAAAAACTTGGCTGAGAATAATTCGCAAGACAAAGGCACGAAGAGGTTTTTCTGATTATGTACAGTAACACCAATTTTTGATCGCAGATTAGGATGTAATGTTGCGGATTTCGATTTTCATCAAAATTCAGATTTTAAGTTTTAATGTTTCTTCGAAATCGTTTTTGCGCAAATTTTGATTTTCCTCATAACAATGTATAGGCTTTTAGTTCGCATGTGGGAACTTTGAGATTTAATAAAGATAAACTCAATGAACTATTATTTACAAGCTTTTAAAGTTGGAATTATAAATCAAATAACATTATGCGTAAAATGTCAGATTTATTTTGGTTTTTGGGTTGAAAAATTTGTAATTTTGGATTCTGAGTGAAGCTAAGGATTAATTGGTTTTACAATAATATGTATTTTTAAAATTTTTGCGAACACTTTTTTGAGTAGCTTGAGTAGTATAAAAGTTTCATCCTACAACCCTGCAGATTGGAAATTGCAAGTTTATTGCACTTTAAACGATTCATTTTCTCTCCTCTGAATAATATTTCCAGGCACGAAGAAAAACTGTCGAAATTCAAGTGAAAATGGTAAAATTTGATGTAACCGACACTTTCACCTGATAAATTTTAATAATGTAGTCGTAATTTTGAAACTTATGTTGCTAGAAATTTGAAATTTCATCATATTATACTAATGGCATATTGTTTCGTACTTTACGAAAGTTTAAAATTTTTCTATCAACTTTCGGGGCTAAAAATAGAACTTTTAAAATATCTTGATTTCTTGAAGTTCATCTCTTATAACACTTTTATATAAAATAAAAAAATCGGAGTATTGAATATCATCTTACACATACACTTAATTTAATTATGTGAAAAAAATTCGAAAATTGCGACTCACATTTTTTTTTATAAGTGTTTTAGTATGTTACTTTACAATTTTTATGGAAAAACGGTTTTTATGTTAATTTTTATGATTAAAATGTGTATACGAATTTTTCAGATCACCCAATCATTATGAAACTCTTGGATGTAGATAGAACTACATGTTTTGAAACTTTTGGCAAAAAAATGTCTCCCTTATTAAATAAGAAAACTTTAAACAGGTTTGGAAAAAAAAACTAACCAATAATTTGACTAAAAATGATAAAATCGTATACCTTAAGAAATTATCAAACATGTCTTTAAAATTCAACACTCCCATTCCCATTATCTTGTCTGAGAAGCGAACAATACCCCATGGTGCTAAGTGCGTCCTTTTTTAAGCTATTGCATATCTTAGATGACAAATAAATGAAATGTTTAGTGGTATGTAGATACCATTGTGTGTACCATATGTTTATGATAATTTTATAAACACTATGCTAAATCGTTATTTTCAGTTGACAAAATATTTACTTGATATGTGAAATAACCAATTAAGATATGTGTTTTTCTCATTTATTCAATACACTCACTAAAAGTGTACATAATCCAAACCAAATAACTAAGTAGTTATTTATAGATTTATTTAATTTCATAAATTAACGTCAACATAATATGAATAAACGAAAAAATCATAATTATCACCACCTGTGTAAATTTCGCGATTCCTTTAAACTTGATTTAAACTCTTTTCCTTTCTGTGCTCGAAATCACGAAGGATCTGTTTGTGGTTTTGACCATATCTTTTTCAATTGCCCTCCTCTCTAATAGACAACTCGTTTTCTTTCTTTTTTTGGCTATTTCACTCCCTATTCTAAACTTTTTCTCGACTCTTGTTCCACTCCTATCATTCATTACATCATTAATTATATTAACGCCACTGGTTTCCAAATTAAAAAAAAAAAAAAAAAAAATCTGTAAGTAAAAAATGTCAACACCATTTTTTCAACTATCCCAAAGTAATTTTATAATCGCTTAATCAAATGAAAAAAAATAAATAAAAAGTAAAAAAAAGTAAATCTCCTCTGTCTCACGATTGTGGTATCTACTCGACCTGAACGGAGTTATTGTAGATTTTCAAATAAATATTATTATTCTTTTAACACGATCGTGCAATAAAAACTACAAAGAAAACAAACAGCGTCTCTTGATTGAAAAGTGACGAAATCATTGTGATATATTAATATCAGCCCAGTTATTCGGTAAAATTTAACTCGTTTTTTTTTTTCGATTCCTGCGGATTGGTTGCACTAAGAAAAAACATAAATAAATTGCGACGACGACAAAACGGACTCTCTCAGATGAAACGCGAACCGAGAATAAACCAGTCGTATCTGCGTTTATTACGAGTAAGTAATATCAAGTATTGTACACGAAAAAGGACACGGACTATGACTCGCGAACGTTGCAACGTTATACATTTACATAGCTTTTTAAGAGAGAACTATACCCGTGCAGACACGTGAAGAATGTAATATTACACTTCACTCCCGGTGACACACATATGTATTAGGAGAGGGTGAAAAATGAGTAAACGCGAGACGGCGCGAGACCGCTAGTGGGGTCGAGAGGAGGGAGACAATGAAGAGACCCGCGTAGTTCAAATATTTACTAAATTAACAACGTTTTATTTACTGTGATAAGTTTTCTATGAGACGTACGAGTTCAAACAAACTTTTTAAAACGATGTTTGAAATTTATAAGACTGAACGCAATATTTTATTCTTACTCGTTGTAAACCGGTAGACAGAAAAAGAGTAGACTAATGACAATAATTGTTTGTTGCCAGAGTAGAAATAAATTAAAAACGTACATTTTATTTAAACATCTATCCTTTATTCAAACAGATAAACGAGTGTCCACGGATGATTTGACAATTAATGCAATAATATACGAGTCATTCAATATTTTTTTAGCTTTAAAAAAAAAATAATATTATTATTTTAAACATTAATAAATACAGTGGAACCTCGATAAGTCGAAATTCAAGGGAAATGCAATTTTTTCGACTTATCGAGGTTTTCGAAAAAAAAATTCGACTTAAAAAGTTTTAAAAATGTAAGTATTAAAGTTTTTAATTATTATGTATGTAAATATGTACATATATTGTACAATGTAAAAAAATGTGATTATACAGGTTATTTAAATAAAAACAAATTATCACGAAAAAAATATGATAAAACATATGTTGCAACTTTATAATAGATAATTTGTGATTTTACTTTGACTTAAAATTTGAGATTTGCTATTATCAATTTCTACTACATTTAAAGCAGAGTACACTTTATCGTCCACATTACTTAATTGTTCGGTGAATGTCCTTAGCAATATGAGGGCTGCTGTTGCTTGGTTCATTGAAACACGATGCACAGGCTCAGATGATGATTCTCCGATGTCATCAACATCTTCTGTGCTACGTACGGAGTCAGTTATATCGTTGTCTGTCAGAATACCAGAAACGGCAACGTCATTGTCTATTTTAACAAAATCGTCAAAGGTTTCTTCCATGATTCCATAACGACTTGCTATCATAGCCCATTCTCTGTCATCCGTATCAGTATTTTCGATAATTATAGGCATCAATGTGTCGTCTTTCTCAGATTCAAGTATAAATCCACACAATAAACGCGATTACATAAAATTTTCGGAACGGACAAGCCGATTAGACAAATTTTCATAAAATTATCTGTCATATTCGGAGCACAGAATGTTCGAGTTATCTATAGTTTTTTTTTTCGAGTAACCGAGGTTTTCGCAAGGGGGCGGAATTTTTTTCGACTTATCGAGGTTCCACTGTATTCATTCGTTAATTTTCTCCGCTATTTTTGAAGTGCTCTGTCACTTGTTTAATCTAAATTATTAAATATACCATTTTATCAAATGAGCTTTTTCAAAATGTATGAAAAATCATACTAAATAAATTATATAACATTAATCAGATATTTTTCAATCGCCGTTTATCTGAAAATATGGAGTACGCAACGGCTCATTTGGTTTTATTTAAAACTGGAGAATAAAATTCGAAACGTTCAAAATCGGGACACGAAAAAAAAAATTTTGTTCAATACGTTTTCATAGTACCTATAACGTAAAACTATATTGTTAATTAAAAATAGTTCAAAAGAATGAATCGAACAAAAGTTATTGCATTCGTCAAATCGCCCGAGAACCCACTGTGTGTAGACCTAGTTTACATTTCTATTCAATTCACAGCCATGTTAATGATTTTAACATAACGTCTCGTGTAAACATGTTATTTTTTTCTGTGCTCGACAGCCAAGTACATTGTAATTTAAATGTCTGTGGTCGTTTCACGTTATCGATGAAACTATAATGTAATGGATTATGAACTGGTGTGATGCCAAAAATAAATAATGATAATAAACGTGGAATTTTAATGTAGTCGTGTTGCCCTCACATATTATGAAAGAAATTTCTGTCAGACTTATTCCTTCTAGCGTGCCAAAAACAATAAAAATAGCGTCCAAACGTTTTACATTCACATGCCCGGTCAATTAACAGTCGCGTTCAACACTGAAATCTCATCAATAATAAACACACATTCGAAACCCGGCTGTTGCGTATTCAACGATTTTCAGTATTCGATATCACATACCACTGAATCGTTCGAATTCACGCGATGTCCTGCAATGATCAAGCTTGGCCTGCAATGATCTACAAGTGATCTGAGAAAATCAGATAATAAAAAAAAAAAGGTGAAAATTACTCCCGGAAAATCGTGGCTGACTTTCGATTTTAAAGCATAGCCAGATCGACCGACTCTTGAGTAAAAATACCCGCAAGTCTTAGTACAGGAAAAGCGTGAGCTGTATCTTTAATTAGTATTTTGAGTCGGTATACACATACTCATGAGCATAACAAAAAAATAATAATAATAATAATAATAATTTCTGAATGTTTTTCACTCACTAAATTTGCTAAAACACAATCATAAGTATACGCATTTTTCATATACGTTGGGAAGAGTAGTGAGATTTTATCGGAAATTAAAAAAAAATTTAACAGATACATTAATTGGTTTTTCGAATGATTTTTGATGATTTCCTCATTCACTTAAACCATGAAATTTGGTTTTTTTTCAAATTGGCTAAATCCAAAAAGCTCTACAAAAATGTGTTCCTTTTTTTTCATGTCCTAGATTAAAAGAATAAATCATTTTATTGATTTTTGATGTTAAAATCATCGTTTTTTTTTTATTTATCAGTTATACATGTTTAATATGAAAGTGCGTGCTAAATCACAAAAATTGCATCTGGCAAATGATTATTTTGTAATGTTTCGTACACTTTCTTTGCGAATTTAAGATTTTTAAGATTATATACAATTTTATTTACGTTACTAAAAATGCAAATCGGTAGACGACATTATAAAAACGTATAATCTCATATCAGAGTATATTTAGAGTGTACGTCAAAAAAAATAAATAAATAAAAATAAAAAATAAATAAATAAATAATAAATAAATGAAAAGGAGAAAAAAGAGAAATAAAAGAAGTGGATATACGGTGTATATCAGTGGGAATAATTCGCACATGATGTTTAGTAAACAAAATTCAATGAAAATAATTTTTTTTTTTTTTGATAATTCTTGCACGCGACTTTTTAACAATAATAGTTTCGATGTGAATGAATTTGGTTTCAAACAACACGAAACACAATAGTCGTTTTTTCGTTTCGATTGTACATCAACACCTGTTAGTCCTTTAATATTAATTAGCACGCACGGCCGATTATTATTGTCGACGCTTTATCGCGTGATTGTATTTTATGAACGAGGTATTGTTGTTTGCCTCATTGAAAATCTAACGGGTTGAACTTTTTTTTCAAATATCATCGCCGCCGCAGAGACGAACGTGTTTCAACGACGAATCAGATCAAAGAAAGAAAAAAAAATGAAAAATAACCGTTTGCCGTGTCCTGTGTATACGTAAGGTACCAATGCGTTCGCCACGCCGGTCCATTAGCCGATCGAGCGAATAGAAGCGTTATGGATGAATTGACATATCATAGAAGCGGGAACGAATAAAAATTTAAAAAACAAAAACAAAAACAAAAACAAAATAAAAAAAAACAAAAACAACCGTGATCCTGTGTTCGGAGACGCGTTGGTAACGACACAAATCACTGTAACGGTTATGATTCTCGTTCGAATTATGATTTAATGTTTCGTTTTAGTGTAGTGGAAAAAAAAAATATAAACAGAAACGCTAAGAAACCTCATCTGTGTCACGGAAATTCGGAAAGTATGTTATTATTAGGGATGAGAAGTTATAGGAGGAAAAAACGGCAAAATATGCAAAAAAAAAAAAAATCGAAAATATGCATAAAATATTGTAATTATAATTATGTTGTATAATATAAATAACGTCGAAATCGCGGCATTTGAACATCTAATCGACAACTTCTGTATACATAAAATTATAAATTTTTGTAAGTATTGTCACACTCGCATTTAAGTTTCATTTTTACTTTGATCTGTAAAATTCGTTGCTTTGGACCACCGTAGCTTTTTTAAGACTATCAACGTGTAATTGAAGACGATTGTCCGTGAGGATGTTTCTATAAATTACTAAGAGAAGCCTTGAAGTTTTGAAATCGCCCTACCACATTTTAAAAACTTCGACGCCACTGATTATTTTTATTATATTATATTTCAATCTATGTATAATTTTCGATAGTAAGTGAATTATATGATACGTATTCTAAAAAATGACTAAACATATTCATTTTTATGCGCGAAATAACGTTAAATACGCTATTCTTTAAAAATTTACCCAAACGTGCAAAAATATGCAAAAAAACCACATAAACAAACGCGTTAGGTTATGAAACGGATTTATAGGTCACCTCGCTATAAATAATAGCAGACGTAGACAAATATATGTAAGTCCTATAACTTTTCGTCCCCAGTTATTACACTTATTTATGTGTACGTAATATGCATATTTGCAGGGTATATAATGTACGAATATCGTCCTTAACCTAACCGTTTATTCAGAGGGAACCGACGACGTATCGACCCGCGACCAAACTTTTGTAACAATACCCGACTGCGAGAGTGCGATTAGACTTCAACTCTGGGGATGCTAAAGCCTAAAATCATACATAGCTCACGTGAGCCCCGGTCTTCGCACGTTTTTTTTTTTTTTTTTTTTAGTCTGTCAATAACAAACTTTGCATATTCCTAAATACACATACAAATACACACACTCACACGCACACACACACACACACACACACACACACACACACACACACACACACACAGGAGAAAATGTGCCGAAAAAATCGCTTAAATTGTTACGTTTACCGTACAAACGATAATCAATAATCGTCAATGGTTAAATAAGTAATTTGAGTAATAACTCAAACAAAAGGAAAAAATCGATATCCGTTGATGTCATCGATTTGATAATAAACTTTGTCAAAGTGTTTATTCAAACTCGTATGGACAGTGTTATTGATATATGACTACATATTTGGACTTAAATTATTGTTTGCGCGATACGAATCGACAAGGGAAATCTTTCCCGTGTCACGCTATGAGTTTGCAGTCGATTCGTATACGTCCTCTCGCAGAAAACGGCCTTTCACACGTCGTCGGTCGATTGATCGGTGCAACGCGATTGATTGTGATCACTTGTGATCAAGTACAGATTTGGGAAATAAACGCGTACAAACCGAAAAAGTAAATTATCGGTAATACACCATAGTGTTCAAAGATTCAAAAACCGATTCGTTTGGGTCACTAATTCGAATAAACGGTTTTCGTCGCGCGATATTAGACGAATCCACAGACGTACAAGGCTTATACCGGCTTATGGTTTTCATGCGTCACACGTGAAATAATGAATCTCACGAGGATTTGACGTGCTGCGAACTGATCGTCCGGGGCAGGAGTGATGACGTTTTTAATACCCCCCTGAATATACTCGTACGGCAACGCGAAAGGCACTGAACGGTCGGGATGCGTTCGAATTGTGCCCCGAGCGACGAGTGACGAAAACACCGATTACTAAAAATTCGTGAATTTAATCCTGTGAAATCAAACCTTACGTGACATGGACGAAGCGGTCTGAAAAGAAGTTTCTGTTAAACGGTTAAAAAAAAAAAAAAACGTTTTGATCCGTACATTCGTACGTCTGTAAAAACAGTGAATTTCATAAAGGCGAATTCGCAATCACGTTTATTCGCAAGGAAATGACAGTGTTCGCGATCCATTTCTTTTTCACACTCAGGTCTGTCGACTGTGAAGGGGAAAGACGCTAACAAGACGACTTGCAGAACTTCACCGAGGAGTAATGAGTTTTTTGGATGAGAAAAAAAGACTAAGTGGAATTTATTCAACAACTTTTTAAACGCATTTCGGTAGATATATTTTCTAAATTAGATTAACTCAATTTGTATTCGCAAAGCTTAGGTGTAGATATATCATGTGCAGTTCATTATATTATACAGTATCTATGCACGAAACTATCAATACTGTGGAAAAAATAATGATAACAATAACAGTAATAATAATAATAATAATAATAAAAAATGTTTGCATATTTGAAACATTTTCTGCTTGCATATTAAAATAATTGGTCGAACATTTAGTAACAGCATCATTGCATCTGTATTCGAACATTTGAACCGTTGTGCATTGAATGAAAATGTTAATTTATGTTTTATGAATGAGGTAAAGACAAGTTATCCGCAAATTAACTGGATTTCAAAACCTTTCCGAGAATATAATATAACGAATGGATTATTAATGAGAATTGAATAGGAATCAATGGAAATATTTGAAGATAAATCATCGAAAATGAATTTTAGTCAATAATATTTAATCGATCTCTCATTGTTGAAAAAAAAAATACGTATAAAACACTTTCTAATGAAGCTATATTGAGATACTACTGCCATTCATTCCGTTATAATATAATAATAATTGTGAAGCGGGACTTTCGGCGATGTTTGCTATCAAAACAAAATCACGAAACAAATCGCTATAGTCAAACTCTTGAATCTCAAATTATTAACAGTTGTCGTTGAGTATATCAACGCAGTGATCAAGAGAAATAAAAAACGAGTACATTCGAATTAAATCGTTAAATATAAAATAAGTAATTATTTATTTATTTGTTTTTTCAAAATTAATTATTCAAAATATCAAATAGAATTATACGACTGTAAATGTCATTTTAATGAAAATATTGTTATTATACCAGTATCTTTTCTTAATTTATTTAGTCGTGAGTAAATTGAAAAAATAAAAAATTTTAAAATTAAAATAAACTGATTATCAGTACATTGTGGGCCACTGAAATTGAAAAGTTTTCCAAAACACGGGGCGTATCGTAAAAATCCCGTGAGCCTATCTGCACCGGTACACGAATAAATCGTAAAATCGTCCGAAAACGCTGACTAGAGTCGATAGAACAACAACAATAATTGTACGTCGTTATCGAATTTATGATTATTAATAATTATTATTATCATTGACGCACGTCCATGAACTTGACCCACCCACTTTATGAAAACGGTCCACAACTTATGTCAAAAGTTAGCAAATAGTTAGCAAATAATAGCAAATTTATTCCTAAAGTTAGCAAATCATTTTTAAAGTTTTCGTAGCTTTTTTTCTATTAGGTGGGCCAAGTTCAGGTAGCCCACCTACTTTTTTCGATTCACTCAAAATATGTGCCAAAAGTTAACAAACAGTTAGCAAACAGTTATTTGCTAACTGTTTGCTAACTTTTGGCACATATTTTGAGCGAATCGAAAAAAGTCGGTGGGTTGGTAATTTTTTTTTAAAAATTCGCCAAAAATACAATTATCGTTTGCTAACTTTGTTAATGGATTTGCTATTATTTGCTAACTGTTTGTTAACTTTTGGCACATATTTTGAGCGAATCGAAAAAAGTCGGTGGGTTGGCAATTTTTTTTTTGAAAATTCGCCAAAAATACAATTATCGTTTGCTAACTTTGAAAATAGATTTGATATTATTTGCTAACTGTTTGCTAAATTTTGGCACATGTTTTGAGCGAATCGAAAAAAGTCGGTGGGCTACCTGAACATGGCCCACCTAATAGAAAAAAAGCTACAAAAACTTTAAAAATGATTTGCTAACTTTAGGAATAAATTTGCTATTATTTGCTAACTATTTGCTAACTTTTGGCGTAAGTTGTGGACCGTTTTTATAAAGTGGGTGGGTCAAGTTCATGGACGTTATTGACGCGCGTGTGCCGCCGCTGCCGTCGGTACCGATAAGGCTCCACTGTTATACGTCGACGCATCGTGTAGTATATTAAAATACTCGTATTAAGCGCACGCGACGACGCCGCCGCCGCCGCCGCCACTCTAAACAACGATAATAATAATCGCCGAGTTCTTAGAGCTCTCCGGGGTCGGGGGTCGCGAGGGGTCAATTGAATTGTTTTTATCGGCATGCGAAACGCGCAATTAGAAAAAAAAAATTAAAAATTAAAAAAAAATCGAAAAAAACAATAAAAAACGGACGGAAGACCGCGACGCGGCGGTCTGTTTCCACGAAAGATTTTAATGAGAGAGGCCGAATCGATTCGGTCGGTGGCGTAGACGGAGACGTCGTATGCGTCGTTCTGATAATTCGCGATACGATGCGACTGCAGTGCGTTTGTTAAAAATTTCGCACGTACAAATTACGCGCGACGCCGGCGCGCCCAGCTCGATTTTAGGAAACCGAACGGACGACGACGACGACGGGTCACTGCGAATAAAAACACGGCGCCCGCGCTAATAACAACCGTCGACGAAACGATATATTATATTATCCGTCTCGACTCCGGCCGTGAACCCTCGCGGACGCGGCGGCCGTGGTCCACGATCCGAACGCGTCGGTTTCACCGTGAACCGCCGCCGACGGACCGGCGCGCGCACAGTTTTAGCCTGACTAAATTATAAAATAATGATATTTAGTACATTTGATTTATATTTTTAAGAACACGAGAGAAAATACATTTTTAAGTTAATATTAAACCAATATTCTTAAAAAAAAAAAAAAAATTGTATAACATATTTAACTAAAATAAGTCATAACTAATGAACATTGAAATCGAGACGGATCGCTACTAGTTTCAGTTTCTTCTTCATTAGAGTCGTTATCTTCAGAGTTTTCAATGCGTAATATGAATTTAGCATATTATATAAAGCAGTTTCTGAATTTTTCAATACTTCAAATAAGCAACGATTATTTACTTTTTTTCGAAGTTAGTTTCGTCTACAATAATGTATGAAAATGATTGTAGTTTAAATGTAACTCAGAAAAGGGCAATTTCGAGCGAATTTTCTATACAGTATTATAAAGAAAATAATATGATTATGTATCAAAAAAATAATAAGGATAACTTCTAAGAGCCCCCGAGAAATTGTTCTACCCAATTTTATCGAAAATAAGTAGTTTCTTAATTTTCATTATATTATATAATTAATTATGCATATTTTAATTAATAGTATAAATGCAAATTAACAAACTTACTCGGTATTATATTATGTTGATCCATTTTCGTTTTACAAGGAATAAAATTTTACTTGTACGTATAAAATAACGATAAACTAAAATGAATGGTATACGTTAATATCATGTGATTGCATTCAATTCACTAATCTTAATTTAACCATACCTACATTTGTCGACTCAATAGTTGATTATTATCGCATATTGCGATATATTTGTCTTCGATAGATAAGTAACAACGAATATTTGTATCAAAAGTCACGGATTATGACATCAAAATTTTCTTTTTTTTTCCGGCTAAAAGTTTGATTCCTCCTACTGTGCGGCGCCGGGACGAGACACGGAGAAAATAAATGGTGTTCGACCGCGTCGTGCCAAAATCCTGGGTACCGGAGCATGGGCACAAACTGCGCGGGTGCCAACGGTGCTTAGCATCGTGAATTTTAAAGCCGACACCCTGAACCGAGTGATTGTACCTATGATTTCGATAAAAATTCGAAAAATCGTTCGTTTTACTGTATTACGTGAAACTTACGTCGGGATATATATTTTAAAAGTTACGAAATTATGTTGAATTGAATTACAGTGAAACCTCCCTTAACGGACATCTCTGAATAGCGGACACCTCCAATTAGCGGACGTTTTTACGGGGACAGGAATATATGCTCCTCTTTTATTTTTCCCTCTAAATAGAGGACACCTCTAAATAACGGACAATATTTCGGCTACCGAGAGTGTCCGGTATTCAGATGTTTCATTGTATATCAATTTGATTTATATTCCGTTTGATTTCTTTACGATATGATGATGTTCCTACGGATGCACCGCGATTAAAGACACCATTACAGTGGGCAGCACTGAATGCATTTTGTTGCTTAGTTTCAAAAAAAAAAAAAAAACACCTGTGAAAGAAGCTTTTCAGTGATGCGGCGCACAAAACCTTAGACACGTGCCTCAATGGGTCACGATAGGCTGTCACTGTTGATCTAACTGTTCATCTGTTATGGTATGTGGTGATTGTGAGGGATCACGGTTTATTTTTTTTTTTTCTAAAATATGTTTGATGCTCAAGTCATTCGTGAATGTGTACCGTAGTACCTTAACTTTGTATTAAATTTCGAAATAGTCATTACACTGAATCAGGCGTGTCAAACACGTGGCCTATTGCTCATTTCAACGTTTGAGTAAAACTAACGAGAAAATATTAAAACAAGGAAATAAATTATAATATACGCACAACCTCAATCGTCTCTTAATTGTAATTCATATTGTATCCGTTTATATCGATCGACATACTGATTTAGATTACCGTTTTATCTCTCAAATCCAATGTGTTCGAACCTATATAGTAGGCCACACAAATTAAATTATTTCCGACCGCGCCTTATCGCTTCAATCCGTCACTGGACAAATACTAAGTGTAACCAAGTGTATTTAATTGAGCAAAATATTTGAAAAAATCGTGTGAAAAATTTAATTTAGTATTTTTATCCGTGAACGCTCATAGTTGATTTTGAAAAAAAAACAGCACTCGATGCTGTTATTCAAAATTCAAAAATAAAAAATTACAAGTACGTTCAGACCAGTCGTGGTTTTGGAAAATAATTCGAAATTCGGGTCACCGAAATAAATGCATAAATAACAAAAAAAAAATATGCATACATATATTTGGTTAACTTTTGTTTTTTTTTTTAATGATTTAGCTTTTTCTCTGTGCACTGAAGCATCTGATGTTTTTACAGAATCAACGATGATCGCACCCGATTAGCAAACGATTTCCATATTAACTGATTAAATTTTAGAGACAACAGGTACATCAGTTTTAGTACGTTTATTTTGGAATTCGGGGCTGAAACTACGAATAAAGATATTATACGAATTAAAATAATAATAATAATAATAATAATAAAATTGATTGATCAATTTTATGTTTTTCGTTGCTCAGTTCGTGTAGTTGGTGTCTAGATGACATTTTTAAATGAAACGTATATATTTTTCAACTCCCTTGCTTTAAAATTATAGGCATCTCACGAAAACATATAGTTATACAATACACGAAATACCGGCATGATGAAATATGCCAAATATAATGTCTGAAAAAAGTTGGAGTAAAAAATCGTTTAGTTTATGCATACAATATACATATCGATTATAACTTTACCTTATATATTGATCATTGTAACGGTTTTAAATATTTTGACGTATTCGAGTTACTTTTCACTCATTAAAATTGGTGCAAATTTATTATACGTAATAAATTAGGAAAAATTTCATATTATACAAACGACTTTTAGTTGTTATTTTGGCATGTATACCGTGAAGCCAACCGTCTCGGGGAAAAGATCGATTACAGCTAATAGACTACGCCACACACACACACACACACACACACACACACACACACACACACACACACACACACACA
The DNA here is from genome assembly GCA_027580255.1 of Therioaphis trifolii. Taxonomy (NCBI): domain Eukaryota; kingdom Metazoa; phylum Arthropoda; class Insecta; order Hemiptera; family Aphididae; genus Therioaphis; species Therioaphis trifolii. The sequence continues at coordinate 65,083,710 of CM050405.1, read as the reverse complement.
CACACACACACACACACACACACACACGTTATTCAATAGTATATAAATAAAGACGTGAAAACAAAACGTATTATGTTTTTGGGAAATTCTACCTCTGTTTAGCGACGGTTATCGGGAAGATGATGCCATATAGGCGATGGTCGACGCGGTGGCGGGTCAGAATATTGTGTACACGCTGCAGAGAGATGCCCGCAGTCCGGCGGCTGGACAATCGCGGCCGAACGGTTTTTACAAAGGATGTTGTCGAAAATTATTGCGAGTGTCGTGACCGCGTTTCCATTATGTCGTTGTTATTATTATTATTATTATTATTATTATTGTTATCGTTATATTGTGTTGCCCGTGACGTTGCGTGGGCACGGAACATATTTTATTCACGACGGTGACCAGCCGTAGAGTATATTATCGTCACGAGCGCCCGGTATGGTCTGAGTACTCGTATTCGTGTGTGTGTGTGTGTGTGTCATAGGCCATAAAATGAAAAATCCGAATTTTCCCTAGATGACTATCGACTTTTTGCGACGGAACATCCCGTTGTAAATTATTAATTTTTTTTCACCCCGATAAACGACTGTTTTTCAGGTCTATAGCACACAGAACTGCAGTTGCGATTCGACTCTTTAGATATGAATTATCTAATAAATCCCCCCCTTAAATATGACTGATTTTCAAACTTATTGCGTACACAAACCAGTGTCGATTGTTTAAAAAAAATCATTTTACATGGTAGTTTAAAAAATTACTGTTTGTTTTTTCAAACTACTGGATTTTTTTTGTATCCTCAACGCATGTAGACTGACAAAATGTTATCATAATTTTTTTTTTTTTTTTTAATAAAGACTTGAAAATAAATAATTGGAAACTATAATTCGGCTATTAAAATGTGATTTTTTGTAGGAATTTTTTCTGTGCAACTTTTATTATATATCGGTAAGTAATGAATTTTTATTGAAATAATAAAAGTGACCGTACCGTAAGGGTCGGATTTACCTACAAGAAAAACAAACATTGCTTACGGCCATCGAAAAAATTCTGCCCGTAAAATGTCCGGTACAAAAAAAAAATATGACTAGCTGACCCGGCACACGTTATTCTACCGTATGAATTTTCGAATAAATCGAACATAAGTGTAAAACATTATCTTATATTATCTAACTAATTTAGTATATACGAAAAAATATTCATTAAAATCGGTCGAGCCTTTTCGGATACGTTATTTTCGTTACGCGTTTGTCAAGTTTAATGCTTGCCATACGAGATAGTGAATAGTATTATACAAACGCGTGTAAAAGTACGTGTTTTTTTTTTTTACTTATACTGGTATGCAAGCAGAAATAAAGAAGTGCAATTCATTCATCGATTATAATCCGTGTATTGCACATTCTTTGAATCTCGTTGGACAATCTGCTTTAGATTGTCGTAGTGAAGCAGTTTCATTTTTCGGTTTTGTCCAAGAAGTTTACAACTTTTTTTCCGCATCCACCCAACGCTGGGATATTTAAAAAAAACTATAGTTATATTTATAAAAAACTATAGAAACCGTCCAGTTCCTAAATCCAAATCAGTTACTAGATAGAGTGCAAATTTTGAGGCTGATAAAGCGTTATTTTTAAGTTGTGAAAATATTAATGGAGCATTAAAAAAAATTCGAAATGATACATTTCAAAACAATCAACTCGACACCAATCAATGCATAAGCTCAGTACTCGGTCATTAAGAAACTGGCGTTATGTGTAAATTATGGCACAATATTCTCGAACCCTTCAATAAGTGTAGTAAGAGCATTCAAAGTGGTGTAATTGATTTATATACTGCAATTAATTTAGTCGAAAATTTTAAAATTGTCCTTCAAAATATAAGAAACCAATTTGGTGAAAATGAAAAAAAAAATGCCATGAAAAAGGCTAAAATTGAAGACTATAAATCAACTACGCAAAGAAAAAAATTTAAAAGAAACGAAAGTAGTTTTAATAAACTGAATTCATTGTACGGTACCGTATAAGTGTTTCTCAAAAGTATAATATTCATTGTTTCTTACGAAGTAAGTCTGAAAATAAACTGATTGTTTGGGAAAATAGCAGACGATTTTTGAAAATCCGAACTTTTGTTGGTTTGTATGCAATAGGTCTAAAAAAAAAAAACAGCAACTGGTTGAGTAAAAAATAGAAATGATTAAATGGACAACAACATTGCAAAAAGTCTGGTTTTCCATTATGTCGTATACACACATAAATTTGGATTAATTTTTATTTTAATATTCAAGTAGAGTATACGATGGAATTTAATTTAGATCATTTGATGTGCGTTTTGTAGTATTTTAGTCACAGTTCTAAGGAGCCTTTTTTAGTTATTTTTAATTTAAATATTAAGGATCATCTATTATTAATTTCGCCTTCTTCACTAGCCTCTTAACATAAACAATCTCGTAAATAATAAATATATAGGTGATAACATTTAATATTTGTATTTTGTCTATTTATTATTTGTACTCAAGTTTGATTTACGGGCGTAATCATCCATTATGATGAAATAAAATAAAAAAAAAAAAAATAATAATAATAATGTAACCACCTTGCTGTAACGTCAAATACAAAGTTAAAATAAACGAGAAGAATCCATTTTTCATACTATTATACGTTACAATCAAATTAAAATAATTCAATAATGACTCGTTGGAATTTTGATTTGAATACATCGAAAATCACAGAAAAATATTTAGGTAAAAATCCACAAAAGACGGTGTTCATCTGAAAAATTAAGTTTGTGTAGCCACGGTACATTCTCAAGGTAGTATGAAGAAAAAATGGTTCGAGAAAAAAGAATTAGTTTTTTCGGTAATATTTCAATATTACAAAAAGGAAAAATCCAAATTTATGAATTTTCACGGCCGAAAAAGCGGACGAGCACACCTAAAAAATAACCCTTTATATTATGTGCGTATGACGCGTGGTCACACCGTTGCCTTAAAATCGGAAATAGGTGACATATCATTCGTGTACCTATACTGTAATCGCATTGTGGCCGCGTGAACAAACGTTTTAATTGGTCTCTCCCAGTAGGTACGAGTAGATAAATTTTCTAAAACAAAAATAAAAAAATATTGAATAAAAACACTCGGAATTATAAAAAAAAAAACTAAATGAAACCGACGCGTCTTTTCAACGCTGGTTCGATCGTTATTAATTACTAATATGTTTACTAATGATTGAGCAGTATCACTGGGCGTTTTAAAAGATTCGACTTTAAAAGACGATTATTCGGTCACGACGAATCACGTGGAAATCGAACTATATATTCACAGGGGAAAATGTTTATTTATTTTTTTATTTATCATATATAAGTATATTTACAATCTGTATGTATAGTGTACCTATACAATAAGTAAATTTGATGACAAACATGGGTATGAACAACATGGAATTACGTGAAGTGGGAGGTCTACCAGTGTTGATATCCCCCTATTTGGGGGGGGGGTCGATTGGGTATATTTAATAACTACAGGTCGGGATTCAAAAGATCCAGAAACAAAGTGCCTTTTTAAGCAATAAGGGGAAATATGAAAATGATAAGCGACGATAAATCTGTATTTACTATTATTATCATTTTTGTGATATTATGTATGTATTCCTTTGTGTTGGATAGAGAGAATTGTTTATTCGAAAATGAAAAAAAAAAAACAACTTTAATTAGGTGACACGAGAACGAGTCGTACAACGTTTTTGTTAAAACTACTATCGATATGTTTCTGTTAACGTTATTTTCCTGTAAAAGAGTACCTAGTACCTATATTAAAATACGTATTGTCACCACTAATTTTCGAATGAATAATCTTTAAATAATTCATATTTTTATTATTTACAGACGTATTATATTCAGAGAAGACTCGAAATAATATACAAATAAGATCTATGATATTATGAACAATTTTTACAGTTTATGAAATAAAAAACGAACGTGGTAAGTGAAGCTAAAAAAAGTTCATTCATATTGCTATATACTATTTTCATTTTTTTAATGTACGATATTCTGCGTTTTTGTATCAAACAAATTTAAAACCGGCTTTGTGAGTAAAAGCTTTGGCTTTAGCTTCCGAGGTGAAAGATCTAATGGTTTTACAATGATGTCTATTTTTTTTTTCTGGAGACACTTTTTGGTAAACTTAACTTTGTGTAAAAGCTTTATCCATCAACTCTATGAATCGGAAATTACTTGTAAATGGTTCATTGTTCTCTCTGTTCGATATGTTTTCCAAACGCAAGGAAAAGCTGCTAAAAACCTGGTGAAAGCGATAACATTTTCCGCAAAATAGACTTTCAGTGAATCGATTTTAGTTATAACTACAAAAGTAATATTGCTTTAAACTAGACATTTTTACCATAAATTATCGGCATATCGTTACATACTCGAAAAAATGTTCGATCCAGCACCATTATCTTGTCCGAGGAGAAAATAATATCCATGGTACAAAGTACGTTCGGCTGTTATAAAACCAAGTCCTATTGAAGCGTTATAAAATATATTCGTTCGTATAATATGATATTGCCTTTTTTCATATTTTCATGTAATATGTTGTCACTTGATTTTATTTTTCTCGAGTTAACTTTAAAAACATTTTACATTGTTTTGCGTTCGTCTCTGCTTTGACTTTCCGTCTTTTGTTTACGATTTTTTTTTTTTGCACAAGAAAAACGCGTGTGATTATCGTCTTCACTCCTAAATTTTCTATGATTTGCTGCTGTTCGTACGTTATTTTCATCGGCATACCAATAATTGCAATAACAATATCAATTTCCATTTGTTTCAAAATATCGACGTGATTTTCCCATCAAATAATTTCAACTTTTAATTTATCATTTTGAACTTTCGACCCTTGATCTTTTTCTCTGATTTCGTTTATTGACGATTTTATTTCTCACATTTGTTAAACAAATTTGTTTTTTTTTTCATTTCTATTTCGTAGCGTAAAGTTCTTTCAGTCGAGATGAGTTTTGTATGTGATTTTTTAAAATTATTATTTGATTCAATCAGCCGAATATCTCTACCGTAAAAAAGTATACGCGGTTTTTCAAAACTTTTTCAGTGACGGTTGCGAATTTCGAGATTTTTTTTATGAATCACCATTAAACTAGAAAACTTCTATCAATAACAATAATAAAAAAAAAAAAAAAATAATAATAAAAGTCATGAAAAAATAAACAGGAAATATAAAAACTAGAAGAAATATATGACGAAAAAGCTTACAACTACGAAAAAATAAAAAATGTTATAATAATAAGTAGTCGTTTAAAAATCGAAAACTTCGATTTTTATGAAACTTTTATTTATAATAACTGTATATACTTTGTACAAACAATATTGGATCTCTTTGGTGAATATTTTTTTTTATTTTTATTTTTGGTAAATATTGTGCTAAATATTAAGATAACTATTTAAAATGTCATTTTGAGTTATCAAGTGATTTATCTTATATTACGCATACAATACGCTTGCATTATTTTAGACGTAATAAATAAAGCAAATAATGATACATGGCTGCAAATAAAAAAATAGTTCACACACTAAAAACAACACGTAGATATTACTGAAAGGCGTCGAAAACTTTCTTTGTTTGTCTGCACACCGAAGTTAACGTCAGTGACATAATGTTATAGCAATATTTATTGTTTTCGAATCATTTCAAAGTGTGTATCTGTTAGTTCGAAACGCGAATGTGGGCGGAATTCGATCGTTTAATTAAATAAATTGCCAACAAACGTTTTTGATCTTCAAGATCTTAAACAGAGTAAAATCGTAAAAACATATTTTAATTAACAGATTTTATGAAAATTCTAAAAAAAAAAAAAAAAAAATTCTAAACAAATAAATAAATAATGATATTTTAATAATAAATAATATTTAGAAAATATCTGAAAAATATACGTTTCAAAATATAATAAATGAAAACGTGATACATTGTGTTACACAAACACAATTAAGTCATAAAATAATACCGTCGTTAAACTGTTGAATTATTTACCCGCGACTTTTGCGACATTTTCGATATATAAAATAAATATATATATATATATATATATATATATATATATATATATATATATATATATATATATATATATATATATATTCAACTGTAAAAGGTCCGTCAACACTTATAATTTATATCAAATCACAGTTATTACGATAAAAAATAAATCGATTTGTCAAAAGAAAAATATTATTTTTAGAAAATAAAATATCGAAAGATATAAATGTATTTTATTTTTTGTTTGAATAATAAATCTTATATTTTAATCTTATATACATATTACATATATAATAAACACTTGTCAAATAACGTAATAATAATATATCGAACTGAATATGACGTGTTTTTATTCAAAATAAAAATTACTGATTTCATGAGATGAAAACGACGAGGTTAATACGACGGTTACTTGTCGCCTGACTTCAATACCTAGTTTATTTTTACAGAAATCAAACAGGTCGAATATACTAGGTACGTTCGCCGTTGAATCGTAAGCGAGAAAAAAACACGTGGTATACCGCGTGTAACACGAGCACGCGACGAACGCTAAACGTCTTTGTGTCGTTCGAAATTTAAAATTCAAAGTGGCCCGAGAGGTCTCGTGAACATTCGGCTATCTGTTGTGCAACGGGTCACGCGTGAAAATCGCACCGAGAACAGATAACGTTGTTTTCGTGCGAACCGTTGAAATACGTGCCGGAAGAGTTTGATAATAATTACAACGATTTCCATAAACACGCGTTTTGGGAAAGCCGAACGGGCGCTATCTCGACGGGATATTACCGGCAACGGCGGCGCGAGGGGAAAATAAAACACTTTTCGATAAACTGTCCCCGTCGTAGTCCGCCCGGCGTATTACGATAGTATACGAGCACCCGTACAGACTGCGCTCGGACATCGATATATTTTCTGTCAATAATTATGTGTTCTAGTTAAAATAGTAGAACTTATCCATTAAAATTGAATAGTTATGAAAAAATACAATTAAATTAATACTATTAAAAAATGATTAAATTTGGTTAATTTAATTAAATTATGTTATTAATAATGGATAATTAATGAAAAAGTGTAAAAATAACAAATAATAAAATACGATAAATTAAAAAGTTCTTTTTATAATTTCATACGCCTATATTTACTGGTTCTAATATTTTAAAAGTTTCAATCACGTCATTAATATTAATATTGTAGATAGATTTCTGTTCAATACTGATAGCTAAAAATGTTTCAAAATGGTTTTGAAGCTTTGAGCTTCTAAGTTTTACAATGATGTTAATTTTTTTTACTTCTTCTATTCTGTAAATACTTTTTCGTGTAGAAATCTTGGTCCAAAAGTTTTGTCTAGCAACTCTTTAGATTCAAAATTGGTACTTAGAACACGTTATTTTTCGAATTCTCAATAGTTTTTCCAGTGGAGGGGAAAAACCGAAAATCGGGTAAATACGGTAAAAATGTGCCGTAGACGAGACTTTCACTTTTCACACTTAAGTTATTTAGTCATAACTCTAAAAGTAATATAGGGATAAGAACTTGAAAATTTTACCATAAATTAAAAATATATATTTTCTTTATATACAAAACATATTCTTTGAGCACTTTTGGCCTAAATATACCTATAACTTTGAAATTACTTAATTTGTTGAAAGCTTTTATGCAACAAAATATTTAATACCTATATATTTGATAAATTTCTGAAATTTTAATATGACTTTACTCATATGGTGAACTATAACGATACTGAAAAAAATTCAAATATCTTTAGTCGGGATTTTTTCTTTATAAGCGTTTAAGTAAATTATTATTACGGAATAGACTGTTTTTACATCAATTATCAACTTTAAATGTTTATTAAAAATTTGGTTCATCCTAGCTATCATAATCAAACTTTGTATACAGCTATAGAACAACGTGTTTTAAATTTTTTATTAAAAAAATTGTTTTCATTTGTCAAACAAGAACACTTTAAAAGGTTGATAAACAATAATAGAACCTTTGCGATTATTAGATTAAAAATACTAAAATATTAAAACAGTATATTTCAATACTGCGATGCTTTGCTCAGAATCGTGTTTTACTAAAGAAATGAGATATCGTGCCCGATATCTTATTTCTGAACCATTATCCTGTCCGAAGACCGGAGGGACGAAGGACGAACTTCCACCACCATATCATCTCGCACTTACCAGCTTTTTTTACTTCTATTTCCTAAATTGACAAAGTTCAGTGTTAAGGACTTTATGGTGTTTTTTATTGTTACTTGGTGGATTATAAAATCGCTAACACAATCATTTAATAATATAAGACGTGATTATCACAAAATTAAGTTAATTACTGTCCGTCATGCCCTCCATCCTTAAATACACCAATGCATATAAATATTACCTACCGTAGTGGTTTATACAGGCATACAGCAGTAAATTGATTATTCAAATAGTCAAAAATAATTTTTTAATTCAAACATGGTTTCAATTTTAATATTATAAAATTATTTAAAAATCATTGGAAATTAAATGTTTGATTTCCAATCAGGAGAAATATGAATATAATATTGATATAACAACGTTAGAAAATTATTGTATTTTAAATATTATAATATTATTGAGCAGCCATTATAAATTAAATGTTAAATTTCCAATTAATAAAAATATGATAACAATATTTCTTTAACAACATTGGGTTATTATTGTATTTCCAACATTTTTATATTATTGAACTGCCATTAAAAATGTAATGTTTAAATTCTAATTAAATTTAAATAATTATACAATATTATTTAAGAAACATTGAATTAATATTACATATTCGACATTGTAAAAATATTAAATCCGTATTTACGATTCAATATTTAATAATCAATACGAAGAAAACATCACTAAGACATTTAAATTTTCAACTTAAAAACGAAATGATTATACAATGTCCATATAATTATAAATTGGCAATATTAATTTATCAATTAACACTCAATATCCATTTGATAATGATATTGCAGAATTGCTGTCTGGGGAACGATTGAAAAGCGTCGGGTAAACATTTGCTAGCGAGTCAGAATCCACGGTGGCAAGCGATAAGTAGGATAGATTTTTGAAATCGATTTCGAATTTCGTGCGTCTTACGGGCGAAGACCGCCAACTGACCAACGTCGTGAAACATGTTATACTCAAAATATGATGGTTTTATTGATTTCTGTAGTATATCGTCTATAGAATGATTATAATATTATAACTAGGGATGAGAAGTTATGGGAGCTAAAATAGACAAAATATGCATGCAAATATGCGAGGAAAAATTATGATATATGCATCAAAAATTTGAAAATATGCAAAAAATGTATTATAATACGCAATTTTTTTCTATAAATAAAAAACGTGTTTTCAATAAGTTAATATATAAATAATATTTCGTTAAATTTGATTCTATTAAAATATAAATAATTTTTTAACTGAGTGGTAAAAAATTAATACTAGGTATAAAATGTATACTTAATTTATATTTAATATGAGATAATAAATGATTGGTAGGTGTATTGATTATATATTGATAGTCAGGCGATTTTATCTAAAAAAACAAAAATTCAATTTTATAAGTTTTGTAATATATTTGATAATTATTTTTTCAAACCTGTAAATTTGTTGCATTGAACCTCCAAATTGTTTTAATATTTTCGGCATCCATCATCTCCGACGATTATCCGAAAGAATAGTTTTGTATGGCAAAAAACGTCTTTCCACATCAGCTGAAGTTATGGCGGCATTCTTGAAGTAAATAAGTTCATTTTTCATGTCAATTGTATTAAAATCCACATAATTTTACTAAATATGCATTTTTATGCACAAAAAAAAAAACATGAATATGCAACTTTTAAGAAAACTACCAATATATTATGCAAAAAAATATGCAAAATTTAAATACCAAATTTCAATTCATTAAGATTATAGAACAGATTTTTAGCTCACCCAGCTATAAAAAGAAGACATAGAAAAAAATATGCAAATCCTATAACTTCTCATCCCTAATTATAACGATACTAAAAATAATTTTAGTTATCATCATATATACATTTGTTTTCAAAAAGTAGAATATAATTGGTTACACAATTTATAGCACATACCGTTGCACACACAATTCAAGATAGTTACGTGCTTATTCAATAATATTAAAAAAAAATAAAAATTGTTGTGATTTTCAAATGTTACTAAACACGGTTAATGTGATAATATAATATGACCCCAATCACACGACAAAAAATCTGAAATGTACGTTATTTAGTGGAAATTATAAACATCGTCAGTCACGAGTCACGACATGCAAACTAGCCAGTAGGTGTGTATTTACTTTTCAGTTATAACTGTTTGGTCAAGGAATGTTTTTTTAGCTATCTCGCTATCTCGACGGGACATTACCGGCAACGAGGGGAAAATAAAACACGTTTCGATAAACTGTCCCCGTCGCGGTCCGCCCGGCGTATTATACGAGCACCCGCACAGACTGCGCACGGACACCGAACGCTTGCAAAGCGTCGGGTAAATATTTGCTAGCGAGCCAGAATCCACGGTGGCAAGCGATAAGTCGGATAGATTTTTGAAATCGATTTCGAATTTCGTGCGTCTTACGGGCGAAGACCGCAAACTGACCAACGTCGTTTTGTAATTTATTCGGAACGACGATTGTATTCCAAACGTTTATCGTTCGTTTATCATAACTCAAGATGTACTCAAGGTGATACTTGGATATTGTGATTTTCGTAGATAACGAAAAAAACAAAAATTGAAAAGATAAATTAAATATTATACTCATTCGTTAAGTGAAACGTTAGGTTAAAAGTTAATTGTTTTTTTTTTTGGGGGGGAAATTACTTTTTTATTACAAATAAATTCTGAGGATAAAGATTATTACTGATTACTATTGTAAGGAGTCGAATTCGTATACTAGTTATTACGTATTACTTTAATTTCTATTATGATAGTTTACGTTTTATGAAATTAAATTAAATTAAATTAAAGTTAGAAAAAAATTAATGTTTTGTAGTGTATATAATTTAAAAGTCGTAATAAAAAATTTTGATGAGTAATGTAATTTTAGCTTACATCAATCTAATGCGCACGATTTCGTTTATAAATATTAGTTGTGTTATTTGTGAAAAGAGTTGAATTTTATTTTGAAGAGGGTCGTGTTTATTCAATTAAAACTCTTAAAAACATGTTTTTGAAAATCGGCAATTTTGAACATGTTAAAATGTGCAGTGCATAAGAATCGCAGATAATTCTACTATTTTTTCCAAGTAAATTTGTATTAGAAAAACACGACATTTTTAACTATCCGAAACTTTTCGGGCTAAAATCCTTTCATAAATGATCGATAAAAATAGAATAACACAGTAAATTTTATTTTATTTTTCATTATATTAATTGCCTAGATATTAAATTTAAAAAAAGTTCATAGATATATTTCATTATGTTTAATTTACTGTCAGTGTAATTTTTTATTGAAACTTATTTTATTGTTTTTTATTCGACTAAAAACTGAATTTCAATCGGAATACTCTGTGATCGATCGTTGTTTGTCAACTGCAGTTTTTCGTAAAAAAGTTTCTATTTCATTAAGTTTCATGAAAATGTCATCGAATTCATCGAGCGAAATTACTCGTCGTACCTTTTATTTTCCAATGCAGTTGTAATATATCTTTTTCTATAAAAAAAAATTCACGCCGGACAATATCGGTCATTGGTTTGTTATAAAATAATTTACAAGTTTATACAGTCATACAGAGATAAATTTACTTTTATAATTAGTTGATAATTAACCGTTCCCGAAAGCACTTCGTCGGGAAGAAGAAAATTCCGAAAAATAAAAGTTGTTTTTACGAAAGTTTCTCAGTAATATGCACTGTATATGAACGTTCAAATATTATCAAAATGTCAGCTATGTACGAGTGAAAAGTACACATTACTCACACATTTCTGACACCACACGGAATTCCGTCGAATTTCGCGGAAACACGCTGGCCTCTCGTTTTTTCACGAAATCGTTCTGAACGTAAACACAACATTTATTTAATTATTCGTATAAATCTTTTAAGAATTTTTCGAGATTATAATACTGACTAATAAATAAAATTCAATTAAATAAATAATCATTTGTTTCTTTAGTGATTTAGTAAAAAAAAAAAAATCTGATTCGTTTAAAATGAATGAAGTGTTAACTGGATGTCCCACGAAGATTTATTTATCGCGATTTAATCATGTTTATTATAAAATTGTTATGTAATTTTTTAATTATTTATTTATTTTTTTTATAAACACTGTAAAAAAACTTATGAAACTAACATAAATGAATTATTTTCAAAATTTTGTAGTCGTGGAATCATTTCAATAGTTATTTAGTTTTCTTAAATAATGGCGTCTACTTATTTCTCAAAATTGAACAAAATCGTATGTTTTTTGATAATTATTTTATTTAGATAACTGTCGTAGTCGGATCTATAATTGCTCAAAATATATAAATATTTAAATTTTCGAGTATTGGTATAAAAAAATAAACATAACCTCGCAAACATAATTAAAAATGTAATTTTATTTCAAACTATGTAGAAAAATAATAATACAGTAGAGCCTCGATAGTTCGGACCCCCGATAATCCGGTGAACGCGGTAATCCGGACGGCCCATAAATCTATTTAAACATAGGCAGTTTGTTCGGAATTCCCGGAATCCAATATTAATCGATGAAATATTTTTTCGACAATAACAATTTCATCAATTTTTGTTAAAAAATTTTACAAAAAAAGTACCTACTGCCCCTATTATGACTAGCAATTATAAATCGGTCGTCAGTTCGTTTTCTTCTTTCTTGTCGAGTGAGAGGTCTTATCAATTATATTACGTATTACTGTTACAATGGCTCCTCGTAAACACGTAACTTTAAATTTGGAACAAAAAGTTGAAATAATTTTTTTTTATAATTTATTATATATAAGAATGTATGCATATACCAATTTATGTATGTGGAATTTAAAATATTTGTAATTTTCGATTAATAAAGTCGGAGGAAAGAAAAATGTCTTAGTCAATTGAGTAGGAAAAACCTCCGGTAATCCGGACGAATCGCTAATCCGGACGAAGCTTGGTCTGAATTCATCCGGACTATCAAGGCTCTACTGTAATAGTTCTATACGATTTTCAAATTTTACATAAACATATTGAACTATATGTATAGGGTTAGTTGTCAACTAAAACTATTCTTTTCAGAGAATTTTTACTCGGAAAAAATGTACCTGAAAAATAAAACGAGTTAATCGTTTGTTTGGTATTTACGAATGGTTTCGATTTGAAAACTGAACATCACCTAGGACACACTCGGATTTATTTTGTACGTTAGTCAGACGGTTTTTAAAACACCACTCTATACGAATATATTACGATTTTCATTTCAACCGAGTTTTATTGTTTTATAGTTTCCTATTATTTATTAACGAACGAAATCGGTTCACCGAGTTTTTTTTTCTTTTCGTTTCTTTTTGTAGGTTTTCTACGCGCCGTGCACGCGTGAGCATAACACCGATTCGTCTCGATCTAAAACGGTCGGGAAATCAATTTATGACCTCGCGGTTTCAACGGAACGTTTGGGAAACATGGGTACGGCCGTGTATAAAGTAAAACAGTATTAACAATACCGGTACACGATCACGTGTACGAAAAACGTGTAATACTTTATACATAATAATGCGCACACGGCGTGGACGGCGGCGTCGGACGATTTAAAAGCTGCAACGTGATGCCTGCGTAGTGACTATTAGTCGACGAGTTGTTTTTCTCGAAAAAAATAGACGTGTATGGGATATCCGTCGTACACACACACACACACACACACACACACACACACACACACACACACACACACACACACACACACACACACACACACACACACAATACTATTAAAATAACGTGCCTTCGCGATAGTTTTGCATTTACGTGGGTCGAGTTAAGCAAAAGCACGAGCCGAAATAAAACGTGGCCGCGTATCGTTTACGGTGACTCGAAATCAATGCGTGACGTAGTTTTATCGCATACGTCAGGGAAGGGCGACTAACAGTTACTAGAGGGCCGATTTTCAAAAGTAAAAATCAAACGGGCCAGAGAACGTAAAAAGCGATAAAAAAAGTTTGATTGATTTTGAAAGTTACTATAAGCGTTTATTTTTTATAAGCAGGGCTTTTGAAAAAAAAATTCTGTTTTATGTTATTTACAATTAAAACGTCACACAGTTTTTGCCTTTATCGTTATTTAAAATAAAAACATTATGTCATCTAAAATAGTAAAATGGTCTAATAATCAGTTAATATGTAGTTGAAAACTTGATTTTTATACCGTCATTTAACAATAATTATTTGTGTGTTTGTGATTTCTAAGATAAAAATAAATCACGTGGAAAAATACATTTATAGTTCTATGAAACTAAAATTATAACTTAATTAAATTTGATAAAAAAATGGATTTTGAACTTATTTCGTTTTGCGTTATTTGTCGTTCAATGATATTCTATATATTTTTACGTTTACCGTTATTTTTTGTATAACGATATATTAAATATTTTGTTAACTGTTATGTTTTGTTTTATGGTATTTTATCTTTTTTGTTTATCGTTTTTCGTTATAATGACGTTTCAAATTTCAATCGTTTTTTGTTGTGCATAACGTTATAATTATAACGTTATTATAACGTTTGCAAGCCCTGTTTATAAGTATTAAACATTGTTTTGAATTTGGCACGGACCAGTAAACAATGGTACGCGGGTCGCCAGTTGCCCGTCCCTGGTATAATACGTGATTAGTCGGAGAAGCTCAGAGAAGAACGACGTCAAAAGTTTTTTTGATTCAGATACGTTTGAAGTGTTTTTTTTTTTTTTGTTTCAAATATTTAAGTAACGGCAAAGTTGATGCCGTACGTCCTCTGGTGCGGTCTAAACGGAATTTATGAAATCTTCGAATCGCCCTCAAACGTATATACGGATCTTACACCGCGTATAGTAACTTACATATTTTATATCATTCGATCACTGAAACGTACGAAACGAGTTATATTTTCTCGTTTTTACGCGTCGAGTATATAATTTGCACGTCGTTTTAAAGTTTCAAAATCCCAAAAAAAATTTCGAATATCAGATGAAATTTCCGTGACGTCGTTTCGGATGACGCTGTATATGACTATTATTGTTATTTCCATACAAACAACGCGCGGGGCGAACGAAATCGACACGAATGCGTTTCATTTCATTTTCTCGGCGTGGAATCACATTTCCGTCACATTCCGGGCGTAGGTACACCACCGTCGTCGGTTCGCGAAAAGAAATCCGCAGACGAATTATTTTCGCTCCGAAATCCGTAATCATCGTGCCGCCGCGCCGTAGGTGTACGTACACGGATTTCGTTTCCTCCTCGTTCGCAGCGACAACGGTGTTATTTTTACGGCTTTCGTCTGATAGACGCCTGGCGAGCACGAGTTTAAACGCACGACAAATATTTAATTTAATTCATCCCGCCGTAAAGGTACGTCTGAACCAAACGCGCACACGAATGCGAAACACATTAGTTTTAGTTTCGGAGAGAATATCCCAACGTAATCGCAGCTAAGTTATCTAAATCTCTCTTAAGTACATCTGTGTTCTCCGTACGGGAAGGTGTTATATAAAACTTCCTTAGCCCGCGGCGTTACACGAGGGCTCATTTTCAGGCGCTTTGTTGCACGATACATATACATACACAGAGGCTCTGTACTTATGTGGTATTAACGCGTGTAAGGGACGATTGTGTGTATTTTTAAGCACGGTTTTTCTTTTTCCGTTCGTCCTGTGTGTGTGTGTGTGTGTGTGTGTGTGTGTGTGTGTGTGTGTGTGTGTGTGTGTGTGTGTGTGTGTTTCTGGAATATCGTCGCCCTGGTCTCGTTTGCACAACGTACGCGCGTCTTTATAATCGCACACCAAGTAAACACGTGTGCGGTTAAGACCTGTGGACCAATAGATTTACGTATACCGTTTACACAAAACTTATGTTTTCATCGACAACACACTAGGATCGATATGTTTCTGAAACGGTCTTTTAAAATAATTATTACGTCAAACGCGCAGACACGCTACGATTAGGTTATGTGTGGTAAAGACGTCTGTCTCGGATGGGTAGGGCGAACGTCGAACGTGGTGGAACGTATTGGGGCGGTCTCCCTTGAACAACATCGTCCATATCTGTCGCGAAAGTAAAATGGCTAATACGTATTTCCGTAAAGCTTCCCACAGAGAATTAGTCGTTTTTACACTCGGTCGAAACGTACCACGTGAATAGGAGTATTAGTGTACCGTCCGATATCACTCGTGAGAAAATATCTTTTTTTATTTTCGTAGTTCGAATCGGGCAAATGTAAACGGAGCCCGCGATCATGTTTCTTGTAGTAAACTCAGCCCGACAATAGTAGCTAGAACAGAAAAAATTCGATGGTAATACTCAGCGCGATGGCTTTTGATGATGAAATATTCTGGAATCGGTAAATTTCAAATTCAACTCAAAAATCAAAAGAAAAAAATTGGTTAGAAATCACAATTCTAAAATAGCGACATATCGGTTAGAAAACGCGTAAAATGCAATGCTTAAGTACAATTTCAAAAAATAAATCTTCACAATATACGAATTTCGAAACAAACAAATGCGTCTCATTAAACTATAAACATTTTTTTTTTAATTTTACCGAAATTCTATATTTTTTTTTTTCAATAAATAAGCAATTTCTTTGAATGGTACCTTATTTTAAGTTTTAACGATTAAATACTCATTTATTTGGACTTCACCTCTAAAATATGTAACTATGTATTAGTCAATGGCTAGAAAGAATTTTCAAAAGTTGTTAACAGGAATGTGCTATTAAAAACATTGTTTAAAAAAATAATGTTTATAGATATCTGAAAAAAATGTTAAAATAGGTTATAAAGAGGGAATTTCTGTATGGTGGGTGGTCGATGAAAACGTTTGCCACTCAGTGATTTCGAGTTAGCTATGCTGCTAAAAATAAAATGAATAACAAAAATAGTTGTCCTCTTTCTGGCCAAAATCTAGTTTCGAAAACCACTTAGGGTCGTTGTGCTTTCCGTGTACCATTGTAATCTTCGTGATAACACCCCGGTAGTTTTCCAAATCGTTTTTCCGGCGTCGGAAAAACCTACCGCGCCGACTGGGCCGACTGGGACCGACAGCGAAATCTTTCGCGCGTCTTTTGTGGCTCGCGGCGGTCCCGGTCTCGGACGAGACCCACTCGCGGTGGAGGCGTTTTGTCGTTCTCCGTCGCATAACGATCGTACGTGACGGACGGGTCAGGGGGAGGCTGTGCCGCGGGTCCGGACACTCGTCGGCGGTGGAGTGTGTGACGATACGCCGTTCGAGTCGAATCCGGTGAAACGACGACGATTACGACCGGAGTGGGTCTCGCGGAGTGTTTGCCGCGGCGTTTCCTCGAGTGTTTGTAGTTCTGGCGCGACCGTGCGCGGATAAATACTGCACACGAATCGTTTCGCGAAAACAATTCTATCGTATAAACACGTATAAAGTACTTGGAAAAAAAAAATCGTCTATAAGATCGAACGTTTTAAAAGTTTTATCACATACGCACAACACGGGGTTCGCAAATACTCGTCCGGATGTGTGAATCACTAATGAGATCTAAACCAGAAGACGGATCAGACATATTATGTGCGGCAGCTAAAAACCGAATTTAAAAAATTTATCGACCCAATGCACGACTCAAACTTACGCCAATCGGCATTCAAATCTTGACCAATCGAGAGCGTGTACGTAATGGCTGATAAACCACCACCGCTTTGGATACGTCGTAATGTCGTATAAAAATCGACATCAACAGAAACACCAAATTATAATCCAACAACATTCTCCGACGTCAAAAAATCTACAGCTTTAATCACCCGCCAATACTTGGCTTTACCATTTTAACACATTATAATAAGTTATTATTAATAACAGACTGCCGCTTGTACTCCATTGAAAAAAACCGCATATAATATCCCGTCAAATCTGTACGAAACCATTGGATCAATAATCACGGACGACCTCATTCTCTAATCGAAGATACCCAACTCGTCAGATTAACTAAAAAAAAAAAAAGTATCAAAATATATTTCATCTTTCTAATATCAATGTACTATAATACATTAATACATTAACTTGTTAACATAATGATATAGATTAATAAAAAAAAATAAAAAAATAAAAAAAATAAATAAATAAATGTAACTAATGGTCATAGCTGCCAAAGTTATGATACAGATCAATAAAAAAAAATTGAAAAAAAAAACGATCCGGTCGTAAAGGTTGACGAGAATACGACTATTTGCACGTATTTACAACGCTCGGTGATTTTCCGACCGTTTTTCGTCTCCTACGATTTTTTTAGATTCCGAGAGACCAAGGGAACGTGTCTATTGGCTGTAAAACGATTTCGGTTTCTGTTTTTTCCTCCTCTTTTCACGCACGCACTTTTTTGCGTAGTTAACATTGTCTGGGACTTACGTCTAGCAACTTAATGGATCAGAAATCGTCGGTAGATGGTATTTTTTACTTTCGTGTTGATACAATATCATAATGTTGTTCAAAACACTTTGTGGAATGATCACTTTTCACTGTGTTAGTCTTATACGTTTCAGTTTTTTTTTTTTTTTTTTAGCTCGGTGACATCTATTTTCATTTTCAAATCATATTAAATAAGAAAATTTTTTTTAGGATGATATTAAACGTATTTTTTAATTGGAATAATAGTCTGATATAGTGTATGGTATAGAGCAGGACGAACAATTTTAAGTAATTAAAATACCGATACCCAGAACTCAAATATTAAGAGAACTAGAAAAAGATAAAGAAAAGGCCATTAAAAAATATAAATAATAGGCGTCATCTTTTATTAGTTATTTAATAATCGATTTTTTCCTGTGTATATTATCTATTTAAAATATATATATATTTATTAGAATTACATAGATTATACATGCATCTACGTATTATTGTATAGTTAAATACATTATGTATTATATTTTAGTTAACATTTTCCAAAATTTTCTGGAATAATTTTTATTTTTAAATTGATTGTGGATTC
Organism: Therioaphis trifolii; assembly: GCA_027580255.1. Taxonomy (NCBI): domain Eukaryota; kingdom Metazoa; phylum Arthropoda; class Insecta; order Hemiptera; family Aphididae; genus Therioaphis; species Therioaphis trifolii. The sequence goes on along the minus strand of CM050405.1, from coordinate 65,064,541 downwards.
TAAAAGGTAACACTAAGATTAAGTTTTGATCTTAATAATTGTAATCTTTATCAATACTCAATAACCGGTCGTTATTAATTTTTCATATTTTCCTTTCCTTTTTAAAATAAAAATAATTTAATATATAAAAACTGGATTTTGCAATGACTGCTTACGCCTCTCCATGCATGTTTACACCCCCCCCCCTCTAGGGGGTGTGCCCCCAGGTTGGGAAAAGCTGCGCTGAAATCCAATTACATGCATTGACCAATCTTGTAAAATCATAATATCATATTATACAAGTATACAAAATTAATACATACTACCATGACAAAATGGTATTTTTCAAAATAGCCTCTAAAATAGACTGTCGAGCACTAGAACGAAAGTGTACCGTATTGGACTACTAGCGGCAACAGAGCTATTACCTACTCTAACGTGTTCCGTCATTTAATAAAAAATGTATTTCATTTATTTGTACATGACAAAAAAGTTTTTATTTAATAAAACATATTTATATTTTTTTTTTTGTATTAATAGTCGAGACGACTGGCCCCTTCCAGAGGCCCGGGCCCCGGTACTCTGGCACCTCCTTCCCCACCCTCTCGCCGGCCCTGACGATACTGATTACAACACCATTTTATATCATAACGTCGAGTTTACAAAATATGTTATTATTGTACTCAACACCTAGTGTATGGTACAGGAAATATTTCTCGAAAGGAGTGCTGCGTAAAACTAAAAGAGTTATTTGAGAGTATTTTTATTATTATTATTTTTTTTTTTTTTTTGAATGATGTCCTTTGAAGAAATGCTTTTTGTCAATATTTTACAGGGTTTGTCCCTACTCCTTCCTTAGATGTACCACCGAAGTCTGAACAGAAATGCATATTATATTTCACGTATAGTTCTTTTAGAGGCATACTAACAATTCTTATTTTTTCTGGTTCACCCTCACCTCTTTCCTTCTTTAGTGGGCGACCAACTTACTGACGGTGTTTCGCCATAAAAAATAAACGCATTGAACGAAACTGTGTTATGTGACCGAAGTAAAAAAGAGGTTGACCTCATATATTCGAAAAGCTCAATAGGCTGTTTTAAAAGTTTCACAAAAAAAAAAAAAAAAATACAGTAAATTCACCATATTTTTCCTTTGTGCCGAATATATAAGTACTTATTTACATTAACCCGCCGTCGTTTTTTTTTTTTTTATTTATTTATATTTTTTTTTTCGGACAATAGTAAATATCATATACCATACGCGGCCGAGTAAGGCTTCGCGTTCAGAGGACTCGAATATTTCTGGAGACCAAGTTTCCCTACCCAAACTTTTTTGTTATTTTAATGTTGGTATTTATACATTCCTTTTTGTAAAATCCAGCCATACATACGACATTTAGTAGCATAAAACCTACCGATATTTTTGTACGTATAATATACTTTTACAATGGCATATGACGTTCGTGTACAACCTAAGATTTAAAACGTTCTGTCTGTCGCCCGCATCTATTTTTATGACCGACTCTAGTTCTATGCTTGAAAACATTATTGAACCTATTTAATCTATATTGTTTAGCCGTCGTTCGGAGTTGCAATTTTACTAAAGATAATTTAGAAACACGGTTCTTTTAGATACAACAAGTCACTGGTATAATACTTAAAACACACAATTTCGACTAACAAAAAATTTTTTATTCGCGGTCATACATGAGTTATGCGAAAAGAGAAATTTTCGGGAAGAAGTTAAAGGGATGGCAACCGCAAACTCTGTACCATTGGTTTGCCTACCCAATGACACATGTGTTGTTTTCATAACTTAATTCAGTCACTAACTTCCATCTCCATCATCGTGTGTTTAAATGTTGGTTATATACTATTTCCAGTGGATATTACTGAAGAAGAAAGGATTTCGGATTCAAGTTGAATCATTCAACACCTCCCCCACAGAACTAAAAAAAAGTACACGTTGTATCATTCATTTGGGATGTTTTTTTTTTTTTTTTTGATTATAATTTATTTCTACATCACACTTTGTTCATTAATAATTCCTAAAACCAAATAATTGACGTATCACATATTATATTGAGTATTATGGTGAATAATATGTAAAAAATAATCATGGATAGTTTGGTTGATCGTATCACTTACTGTCGTCAATTTACCTAAAACGAAACGCTTTAAATGTTAGTTTTACGTTTATTTCTCAATTTCTTGTTCTTTTGATGTTATTGTCGGTATTGACGACGTCATTCGACCGCGTTATATAATAAAAAAATATTGTTACAACACGTGTAAAAACATTAAACGAAATATTATATTTGAATAAATAATTTACCGAAAGTTTTTAAGTTATCTATTAATTTTAACTTTATGTTCACGTTATTGTTCATTCCAAAATAAAATGAGCTTTATCATCTTAAAAATAGTTTCATTTTTGAACTCCCACCCCACAGCTATTTTCGCACACATTAAACATGACCATTCTACGTGAAGACAAAAAATATTATTGAAGAAAATTGATGATTTAACACGACATATCAAAAAAAAAAAAAAAAATAAGTATAAATGGATGTTATAGGAAAAATATGTAAAATCGATGACTATCCATACACACAGAAATCGAACCGAACACTTTTTTATGAGAGAATAAAATAAGTTGCCTCTCTATCGCTAATCAGAAAAAAATAAACTTCAGCCTCAAAATCTAAGCCCTAGTCCAACATTTACTCGTAAAATCGGCTTTCAGTCGACGTCGGTAGTAGAAACAGTGTAATATTATAGTCTCACGACGGCCGAACAGGATGTTACGCCTAGTCCAGCGCGCTGGATTAAGAAATGTCGCGTACCGGAACGTAGGCATATTTTATACCCGTAAGCCGTGTAAGTGAAGGCGGCGGACGGGATCGACCAGCCATGAGATTCAAGACAACGTTTCGTCGTCGTGAAATCGTTTCGCTACCGACTAACGGCCGTAGAGGGTCGGACCGCCGAGGTGGTTTGACCGAACGAAAATCATCAGGTTTTTGTGTGTGTGTGTGGGTGTGTTTTTCGAAAGTTATTATTTTACACTCACGCTTTTTTCTTTTTCGGTTCAAAACCGTTGAAACTCAAAATGCACCGAACGTCGCAATCGCTCGTAGTTTATTTTGTTTCAAACATTTTGGAAAACACGTGCCTTTTGAGCGACACGCCCGGCGGCAGGGTTGCATCCGAATAGAGTTCCAAAATCGAAAAAAAATACTAATCGAGTCCCAGAAAAAATAACTCACTACAACGTTTGAGTGCCACAAAACAAAACCGACTATAACATTCAGCGCAGCCCTAACTATAGGTAATCAAAAAAAAAAAAAATAAAATGTTTAACATACTCGCGTTGCGTTCGTCTCAATACACGTATCTTACGACACTCATCATATTTTATGATCGTAGTGTGGTATTATGAGCATATAAATGTTTAAAAATACAACGACGTGTGTGCAATACGTAATAATTATTTGTATCGTATAATATGGTGTGGTCGTTAACTATACGCATATTTAGGGGCCTAAAATACATCTGATTTCAGAGGACACGCTTTTCAATTCAATTGTTGCCTTTGACAAATTTCTGTAGCGAAAACAACCTGTGAGGATTATAGCACCCGAAAACTTCCCCTCTCTTTGTAATCCTACACATTTATATTATTCATATGACGTTGGGAATACAAAAATAAACAAAATAAATACAAGTTTAAGTTCAAATACTACTTCAAGTACTAATTGTAATATGGAACAACTTAAAAATGAAAAACACTAGTACTTGATTTATATTGAAATAAAAAAAAAAAATGATTTAAAATGTCTGTTGAAATTCCAAAATGTTGTCATTTTTACAACCATAACTAAAACCACGGTATATAAAACTCGGGACACACATTTTTAATTCAGAGGACACACTTTAATTTTAAGGACGCACAGGATTTTAGGCCATGACACATCTGATATGTGATAAGTCGGAAATCAACTTAAATAATATAATTATTAAAGTGGGGACTCGATTCAGAAAAAAACGTTTTCAAATCTCGGAAACTTGGGACTCGACTCGGGCGATTTCAAAACTGCGTTTTTTTTTTTTTTTTTTTTTTTTTGGCAATCAATTCGAATGCACCGGATGGGTGGGGCGGACGTCTCCTCTGCCCCTCTGCGTGGACACTGTGATCCCCGTCCCCGACGGCGTGTGATGTGAGCGTTTCTGTCCCGGCGAAATCTATACATACCGCACGGAAATGCATACGGTCAACTAGATTTCGGTTTATTGGTTGGGGGGAGGAGACGACGTTATCGAACGCCAACCGGCCGGAAACGGCGCGTTTCGCCTCGTGTCCGGCGTAGTATATATATAATATATGTGTGTGTATGTGTGTGTGTGTGCGCGTGTGTATGTATGGCGAGATGACAAAATGCGGACTGGACAACGGCCATTTTTTCGATTCATTACGTGAGACGTCGGCCGTGTATTATTGAGGTGACTGTATATACCTACTGCGTATGATAACAATAAATAGAAGAACGTTATATTTCGTTCGTTCGTGAGTAACGTGAAATCGTTAAAAAAAAAAAAAACACAACCAAATAAAGACTCCCGGAAAATCATTACAACGTCGTAACGTATAACATAATCTTCAGCCAAAACCTTACGTCGAAATACAAATGTTTTTTTTCCTTTTTATTTTCTTATTTTTTGTTTTTTGTTTTTTTGTATGTCACTACTGTCGTAAAAGACTCCGAAATCATCGAAATTAATGAAATCGATAAATTTCGATTTTAAACGTCGAACGTTTTCAATATTGGGTATGATAATGTAATAAACTGAACGATTTGTTTTTGATAAGGGATGTTTCTTTCGAAAAATGTTTTATATAACTCATGATTAACAGCACGGATATTGATTTGTGGTTTGAAAAAAAAAATATATATACATGTAAAAAGTTATCAAAATAAATCCTCCGGACATGATTTGAACATAAAATCTGGCACACAGTTATTTAAGTAATTGCACATAGTAGATAAATATTTTTATTTCTTTATTATTTAGTATTTATTTTTGTTTTTTTATTACGATTTACGTGTATATAATATATATATACATAATACGATGTGATATTACAAATAGTAAATAAACATTTATTACTATTTTTATTTATGTGATTTTTTAAAACGTTTTTAGTTTTCTTAAATTGTGGCCATTATTTATAGCATGTATATGGAAGAGAATAATTATCTTTTTTACTTTTAGTCTAAGAAAACAATTTAAAAAACGCAATAAAATTTACAAAAAAAAAAGTGGTCTTATTCATACTAATATTATCCTGTTATAAATAGAGGCTGCTATTTGAAAAAAAAAATAAAATATCGTATAGATAAAAAATTGTAAACAATAATTATTATTATTATTTTTTTTTTTTTTTTAAGTATAGTTTTATGGATTTTTTGAATTGCCAACAAAAAAGGTAATATACTCAAATCTCTGCACAGGATTAAATAGTGGTGGATCTAGACTTGATTTTCACTGGGAAATTATTTAGAGGCCCAGAATTTAAGGGTCCAACTAAAAATTTAATCATCGATTTTTAATTACCACTGGA